>OX376370.1:8502420-9702420 GCA_947369235.1 Udea olivalis | reverse complement strand
TGTACGTATACTCGAACGTAAGTCCAATGTCTTCTATAAACTCCTTAGATATCTACTCCAGACCCCAAAACTACCCTCAAAATTACACTCCCACACCCAGAGACAACCCACAAAACTTAGTCATCCATAAACAATTCGAAAACCACAGCCCTTACGAAGAAATGAAAAAAGATGGCGGCGGTGATGGCGCGAAAATTGACAACCAAAAAATGGAGGAGCCGAAAGAGAATTTAAAACCGAACGAGAATAAAATGTATTATCAGGAATATCAAAACTATGATGCTGTTAAGAGTGAAGACAAATTAGATGACGGATTATCTAAAGAGTTTGACATCAGAGGCGAATATATTTGCTTCAAATGTAATGTTATTTTCCCATCTAAAAGGTCTCTGAAGCAGCATACGAAGACTTGTGAAAATAATGGCGACGAAAGCGACAAATTAGGAAAATTTAGTTGTGCACAATGCCCTTATAGATGCCAGGCGCCTGCTACGTTGAAAATACACGAAAGAATCCACACAGGCGTCAAACCGTACTCCTGCAACTTCTGCAGTTACAAGTCTGGCCAGAAAAACAACGTCGCAAAACATATTCTAGTTCACATGAAGCAGAAACCGTTTCGCTGCCAGTATTGCGATTATAGGTGCGCCCAGAAGAACAATTTAGTTGTTCACGAACGGACTCACACTGGATACAAGCCATTCGCTTGCCCGTATTGCGATTATAGGACAGTACAAAAACCTAATTTAGTTAAACATATGTATTTGCACACAGACCAGAAACCGTTCAGCTGTGACATTTGTAATTATAGATGTGTGCAAAAGACCAATTTGACTAAACATAAGCAGAGACATATAAATGAGAAAGAAGGAGAAAAGTTAGACGTCAAATCTCAGGTGAAACCGTATAGACCTAGGCAGAAATCTGTTAAATGCCCGCAATGTTCATATAGATGTGTTCAGAAATCTAGCTTAGAAAAACATATACTGTTCAAACATAATGAATTGACTGAAGGTCTCAATCTTATGAAGGGCAGTGATAGTTGTGAAGAGCCGATACAAAATTTGAGTGTTAAGAAAGATCTACAAATGTTTGAAGCGTGCCAAGAAATTAAAGATGTGCAGATCCAGTCATAGTAGTTAATTAAATTTATTTTATATTGTATACTGACTCTCACAAGTCAAACATACCTAAAGCAGTAGGAAATTTCATTGAATTTTTGTAAGGTTTTGCCATCATTAATATAAGGCCTTCGGTACAATTCAAATAAAATGGATTGCTTGGTTTTTATAGAGGCCCATTGATCTAAAAAAAATATTATAAAAAGTTTTTTTACTATATTTTACATTTAGTAAATTATTGATCACGGCTTTTTATTTTAATTTTTTTTGTGATATTTCAGTAAGTAAATAGGTTTTATGGAGACAGTAAAACCACAGTGTCAAGCTGGAACAGTTGGTTGCCGGTTCATCAATGGGCCTCATTATTATATTGTGATATAATTATTACGTAAGAATATCGTGCTCTCTTATTTGTTCCTGTGAATGTAGTTATAAATCGCGGTTGTTACGAAAATATGCATTTTCAAGTAGAGTAGATTGTATATTTAAAGCAATTTTATTTGTTTTAGCATGCAACGAATACAGGGTGGTTATTTTGCATGTTAATAAAAACTGCAAATAAATCATAAAAATTGTTACCCTGTATATACTTGGTTCGTTATTGAACGATACAACGAAGTAGGTACTAAAATAGAAAATGTCATGGACGTATTAAACTGGCTAAATTATCAATTTATTTGATGCCAAAATAATGGAGTATACGATAATTAAAAAGAATATAGATAATTAGAGATAAAATAGAATTGTCTGAGTTTTCAATTGTGTTTTACCTCTGGACAGTTAGATACAAAGTTTTAGTGCTTGCCAAAAAACTCAACTTACTTTGTTTTGGATTTCGTACAGCGCTTCTGTTGTATAGAAATGACATTAAATACGGCATACAAGTTACCACTCTGGTTACTTAACTTAACTATAATAGTTGACGTGACTTAAACTCATGGTAGGAATATTGCACATGACTCATGAGCCTAAATATGAGTAAAAATAAAATAGTATCTTGAAAAAATGCTCTAATTATTTTGTATAGTCGACATCTTTTTTCAAGTTAATTGAGGAGCACTATACATGTTGGGTACCTACTATAAGGTTACTATCACATTGATAGCCTCTACGTTCGCGTTAAAAAATGTATTGGATGACATGACATGACAATGTCAAATCCCATTACATTTTTTTACGAACGAGAATGTCATTTTCAATTGCCAACTCGTGGTAGACGTACTGATCCATAGCTGAGGAGCGACCTAACAAAAATAGTTAACTGCTAAGTGTCTAGATTGGAGCAAAATGCAAAAAAATGTTTATTAATTAACCATTTTAATAATGAATATTACTTTTTAATGGGTAAAATAGAAAAAAATAAGCAGTGTATGATATGCGCTCAAAAATAAAGCTGTTTAAATACATATTGATTTTTTTAAATGCAGTCAACCAATTTTGATGCAACCCATTTATTAATTTTGTTACAAAATAACATTTATATTACTAATTTCAAGCTGCATTATTTTAGAGAAATTAACCAGTTATGTGAAAATACTTAAAGAAACGGGTTTTAAACCATTTCTGTTCCGGTTTTACAGATATTTTTATATAGAAATAAACTTTTGGTTTTTCCTGCAAAACATGAGAAACTCAAAGGGTTAGATATTGTCTAGTTTTAGCTCTAAGGCTGTGAAAGTGTATGTACAATAATTGTTAGAATCGTTTCGATATACTACGAATTTTCCATAGTGAGGGCGCCTACCGTCATTTCTTACTGCTATGTTGAAACTATCATTAAAATGTAAACTTATTGGTACTTAGATATGTTTGACATTAAAAGCTATTTCAGAGAAAGACAGTTTCAATATTGCTTTGGGCGATAACGGTTAGGGGCCATATCTGTTAAATAGAACTGTGAGATTAGTGTAAAATTACGAGAGTGCCTAGTGCGAGCTAGGTGAAACACGCACTAGGCACTCTGATCAGGGTGTTTGTGACATCTGTGCTTACCGCCTGATTGAAATAACAAATTTAATGAATACTCCGACTTTACTCTTAATTAGGAAGATCTTAGACTAGTCTAATGTGGTCAGTAGAACTGAAAATACCAGTTTTAAGATCTCCATAACTTAACATTTTTTGTTCTTAGTTTTTATAACACTGCTCGCTTTTACTTAGTGAAAATACTATTTTTATTTCATATTGCTTCTTTAGATATTTAATATGTCTACGTACAGACAGCATTATAATTTTAAGAAATACTAATGACTTAAATTTATTTCAATTTGTATGCCTTTGTTTAACTTCATTTTCACTCTCTGGCAGTTGAAGTTACTTTTTATTAGAGTGAGTGCCTAGTGCGAATTCTCATTGTGCAACTCGCACTAAGCACTCAGCTGTCAAAACCATCCATACGTTGGCTTTTAATTCGCTTGTTAGCCTACTGAGTGTTCCATTCATAACGACGGCATCAACGGACAACCTGCCTCTGACTACCACTTACACCCTGTCCAATCGTTGGTCATCTTTTTGACAACTCACGCCTTTAATTTACCGTTTTCTTTTTTCGAAGGAAGTAATGTTATACGGTAATGTCGTACAGCAGAGCAGAAGTAAGTGATAATTTAACGTGCCGAAATTGATAATTTGACAAAAACTATAAAGCTTATTGAACTACTAAGAATATAAATGAGACATTTCATTATTTATGATGGTTAAATGCTGCTTGTGATAATTTTTTTACGTATTTTTTATTCATAAAAACCAATTGGAAGTTTGTTTAATCATCATTTACTTTTGTTGTTGACTGTACTTTATTGACGGGTACCGCCCGCTTAGTGAAGTGACCTGTGCATAACAAAACAACACATTAAAAAACAGGTCTCATATTTAAGATAAATTTAATTTTAAGAAGATCTGTAAATTTTATGAAAATAAAGAATATAAAAATAGTTTAAAATAGTATATTTGACTACATGAATAATTATTTGCAGGGAATCAAAATTATTATAGAAATGAAACAAGTAAAATTATTGAATATTATTTATATTACAAAGATTCATCAGAGTATATTGATAGTTTTGTTTATTTTTTAGACCTATGTGGAATTTAAAAAACTATAATAAATCTCAAAATATTTCAAGTTCTTCTTTAATGAAATCGATTATGATTTTAAATCGAATCTGTATCGTGTGAGAATCATTTTTTACTGTTTAAAACTGACTCAAAAATATGATGAACGATTGGACAGGGTATGTATAGGTGAGAGAGTCTTACAGATTTCGTATGTGAATTAAGCTGTGACGTTTGACGGCTTTGACGTTAGTTTAGCCAGTCGAATGACTACATAATTAGGTAGAGTCCTAATCAAATTAGGAAATAATATATTAAATTCTTAATTGCAAGCAACCGACGATATGCCTGCGACTATTTTGATTTATTTTAATGATGTCTACAAATTAGAAGTTATTAAAATACACTTCAAGCCAAGATCAACTCGCGACGTCGTTTTGACAATATTATGATGTTTAATCATAAAAAGTATGGGAATGACAGAAGCACTCGCGTTATCATTTTTCATTTCCATACTTTTTAAACGTTTCTACCGATCGAAACTCTTTCGTATGTTGCTCTTGGCTCTGTAGCCTATAGCAACATTCGAGACAGAGACTGTTCTCTGAATGATTTTAGATACGGACCAAAATTATTGCTTTTGCGATTATTTTAAATAAATTATAATGAGCAAAATACCATTGCTGTCTGTACTGAGAGCTAAAAGTTTAAAATAATCGTTACCAAGAGATTTTAATGTACCTTGAATCATGCGTGTCACACATCACGTTTTGAAAAATCAATTTAGTTTAATTAATTTTAAGATTTTAGATATATTTTAATGTTAGTTTTTTGTATCGTTCTTTTTGTAATTAAATGCCGCTCACCAAAGTGAAATAGATATTTTAATTTTCGTTTTATATGACCCTACCAGCCAATTCAATTATGAAAGGACTGACCCGGCGCCTCAATGTTATATGACATCTGTCAAACTAACTTCAGTCGAGTCAAATTTGGCACGGTACACCGCGGTGTGAGAAACAGACATAAATAAATAAACAAAAAAAACATTTATTGCCTAAAAAATCGAAGTTTTGGGTGATTTCAGGGGAATCTTCTTCCCACTTAGAAAAAAACTAAGTAGGAAAAAAAGGTTCCCGTTTAGAAGTTTTCTTTCTTCTATGAGAATAGTATAACCTGCAATATGCAAACTTCCTAAAAAAAAACTACACCAAAATACACTTTTCACGAGTCATTTTGTAAATAAAAATTTGAGCAACAACTTTCTTTGCAGGCCGTATTAAAACGAGCAAGCCAGTCCTATTATTATTTGAATCGCATTGTACCTACCTGACACACAACAGTAATAACCTTTATTGATTTCAAATTCAAATGATTCATTTCAGAAATCAGGGCCTGTATTACAATTTTTTGCCACTGTCGCGGCGTGGCCGTTTACGGTACTAAGACGCTCACTTTGTATACTGCACACTGTGACTAAAACGTGAAGTGAGCATTTTAGTACCCTAAACGGTCGAGCTGCCAGGTTGGCAGGGGATTATGGTGCGGCCCCAACTTCCATAGTATTGGTGAATTATGATTTAAAAAAGTTGGAGATACACACTAAAGGCCTGCGCAGATGACGTATTATTCGCGGCGTAATTTTTGTTCCGTCATAATAGATCCCTTACAAACTGCTAAAAGTACGCAGAACCAAAAATCCGCTGAAACACCGCGGATGCCCGCGGAACGTTTAGCGGAGCGTAGCGGATTAAAGTGCGCGGGCCCAGTATTCTCTTTTTAAACGTCTTCTCTTTTGCTTAAACTTCATGTAAGTTACATACAGCACAACATATTCTCAGAATATTTAAATAATCTCGGACAACAAATGATTACACACCGTGTCCGTTGAGTCTGCGGGGGATTTTGTATTCGCGGAGCGTACTTTTGTATTCGCGGAGCTTACTTTTTTCTTCGCGTACCTACGTCGTTTGCGCAGGCCATAAGGCGGTTTGCACATGGAGCAACTATCAACTTTTTAAAGTTTTCTGTAAAAAGTTGGTAGTTGCTATAACCTTTACGGTTGCTGCAACTTTACGGCAATCCGTAATTGCAATTTAATTAGGAAAAGAGTTTGAAATCGCCCGACGCGTTGCGATTGACAGTTAAGGAAATTAGCAATTTTAAAACCGGTATATATTTAACAGTTGATAGTTGCGAATTGCGATTAGAAACTAACTTAGTCGTCGATTACAGCAAAGAACTGAAAACTTGACGATTACTGGAACTCGAAATTTGAGTACACACAGCTTGAAATATATGTGAACAGCTAGTTGCCAGTTGCTGCAATAGTTGCTCCATGTGCAAAGCGCCTAAAAATACACATAAAAAAAAATACAGCCAGGAGTGGAGTTTCGCCCAGTGACAGCAAAAGGGGTGTCCCACCCACCGGTCTTCTAACACACTCAGCAGACTGTTCGTGCTGGAGCGGAGCCTGTTGAGCATGGAGGCGGATCTTAAAATATAGTTTTGCTTATGGGTTCTGTACTAATAGAAGCAGCATGTCTTAAAAATTATCTCCATCTGAACTTCGTGGTGATGTTGTAAAATGCCCACCATCTTAGCTAAAAACTTCAACTTTACTAATTAATTACTTGGATAGGTGATAAAAAATAATGGCACAGTTTTTTTGATAACAGCGAATTTCTCAATGTACCGAATCCTCGGTAGGTACCTACCTACTCAAGTATGTCGGTGCCTTTCAAAGCCTCCAGTCATAAATATTAAGTTTCCGTCACTCACATAGGTTGTAGATACTTCCACCACAATGACTACGTTAGCCAAATGCGAAACAGCTATTGAGAACCTAGACCTAGACGTTACCATAGATAAAATAATGAATAGGTACTCTTTGACGTTACGGAAAACCCGAATTTGGTTTATTCTGAGGCTTTTTTGGATTTAAGTCAATAAGACACTTAGAAAAAAACCTTCTACAACGGGTCAGACTAGGAAGTGGAAGTTCTATAGCTCCGTCTACGCTAGACGAGCCAAGCACGAGCTAAGCACACATTCGTGTAGTGTGGACCTACTTATAAGCTTCGAACGAGCGCGCTTCGAGCGTTAGGTTCGTGCTCGACTGTACTTCGCCTATTGTTGGTTTTTTGACGGACACAAAGGGAATGCTCGTTGTACGTCCGTACTTGGCACAGCGAGTAGAGCGATTCGGCTTGTACTCAGCTCGTTCTGGACTCTAGATAATACCAAAATTATAGTAATCTGTGGATAAGACCCGCCAGACCAACATTTTAATTCCAGCCGATACAGCGCCATCTAGCTATAGAAAATAACAACTTTACTTCAAAACGACACCTGTGTAGAAATTATGTCAACTTAATTGCCAGGTACTTTTCTACTATTCGCCACTAGATGGCAGTTAACTTTAAAAGCATGCTATAAGTGGACATGATTCTACTCGCCCCTAGGGAGCGCTATGTGACTTCTCCGTCCACTGATTTGCTGCAGGTTGAATCGTAGATAAGTAAGAATATTTCCTCGTAAAATACGTGATTTCTCTGCCAGAGTGCCAGGTGATGTCTATCATGTGACGCTTACTGGTGTTTGTTCCGAGTCCTGTGTTAAGAATATTAAAGAAACAGCAATTTTTATTTCAGACAAAATTATTTGCTCCTCGATAATAACGGCGTTCGAAGAAATGTATGTACTATCGGTGATACCTATAAGTTTTCCACCAAATGGCTACTGGGTGAAATGACCCATCGGTAAAACAGCCCATCGATGAAGTAGACTTTGAATGATATGGCGGTTGATAAATGGCTTTCAGCGAAATAGCTTTTAGTCCTAGACCCGATTACGCTGTGGCATGGTTCCTCGCCTTGACATCTAGTGTCCCGGGGCACCGATCCATTCTTGGAACTAACTTTTCTAAATTGGTTCGAGTCTGGGTGTGCTGGGAGACTATTTAATTCTTATCTGGTACCTCGTGACACAAGGATATTTACCATTAGGTACTTCGAGACCCTGACAATTTGGTGCATACCTACTAATTATTTATGCTTCCTTATTTATTATTTGTCATTTTCATTTTCGTTTGACTAAAATGATGATTTTAGGGTCTGAATGGATTGACAATTCGGGTAAGTACGAGTACCTATTAGTTAGAGAACCTACAGCCTTCATAGAGTAGAAAGGTTCAAAGGGATATGACATCGGGGCCTTCAAGAAGAGAGCGTATTCCCATCTAAAGGGCAAGCAACGCATCGGTGACACCTCTGGTGTTGCAGTTGTCCATGGGCGGAGGTGATCACTCTCCATCAGGTGACCTTCTAGCTCGTTTGCTCCCTATTACTTAAAAAAAAAAAAAAAATACAGAGGCGTTCACATCAACCTTTACAAAACCATTGCAAAATGGGTCTTAAGCCAGTAACATAAAAAAATAAGTTGAACCTGTGTACCTAAAGGTTGATCAGTGAACGCTTCTGTACTAGCTGTCCATCGGCGGCTTTCCTCGCGTAGACTATATCTCCCGTCATAGATAAACTATCCTTTGCTCCCGTTGAAATATAGCCTTTAAATAAAGGTAACTTAGCCTGTGTTATCCGATGATAATGTAGCTTTCTATTGGTAAAAGAAATTTCGAAATCGGTCCAGTAGTTTCGGTGCCTATCCAATACAAACAAATAATCTTTCCACTTTATTAAAACTGTACCTTTAGAGTTCCTTTACTACGGCGGCTTTTTCAGAATGTACAAAAGTTAACTTTGTACTTAATAAGTTTTATTTTTTTTATTCCTATACTAACTTACGATGCACAAACGTGGTCAATGACCGACAATCAGAAGTCCAAACTCAACGGTTGGCCGAGCTATAGGGAGCAGTAACCTTCGATTAAAAAGGATCGACAAAGACGAAAAAATATTTTGACATGAAATAAATTTAATTATCATCCATGGGGACACTTACTAATTATTATTATTATTATTTTATCAGCTGTTGTTTTGAAAGCATGCTATGTATATTTAAATCTTTAAAATGTTGTTGTTCGTATATCTGTCTACTGTTCATTCAATTGTTTACAATTTTGCATGTCACCTTGTCTGACAAAACGTGAGCACTATTAACGTATCTTTATAACCTGTACTACCATGTTTTATGCGAATAAAGGAATCTGAATCTGAATCTGAAACACCACCATTCGCTCTAGAACTGGAGTTGCAGATGTGGGCAAAAAGACAGCCAAACTAAAGTGGGACTGGGCAGGTCACGTGTGCAGAATGGGCGAAGAAAGGTGGGCCAGAATCGTCACCCAGTGGCAACCGGAAGACGGATATTGTCAAAGAGGTCGACCAAGAAAAAGATGGCGGGACGATCTGGATAAGTACTCACAGGAGTGGCAGATTTTAGCTGATGATAGGGATCACTGGAGGGATTTGGGGGAGGCCTTTGCTCAGCAGTGGGACAATACAGGCTAAATTAAATTTAAAAAATAAAAACTTGTGCAATAAACTAAGGCCGAGATCTATTAGTGTACCTAGTCATTATTTATCTAAGCACAGACTTGTCACATTGATTATTATCTTACTTATTGAGTATTGTTATAATTATTACTAACGAATACCTACTAAGTTGATGCTTAACCAAGACATAAATAATCAATAAAAAGTAATTGATATAGATCAAGTGGTTAGGCACTCCAACTCAGATCGGAGATCGTGTGGTCCCGAGTTTAAATCTGGCCAAAATCTTTGTGTTCATTTTTTAATTTCGAACTAACTCTCCGGTGTTGGAAAACATGGATAAAAAACCAACCCGGATAACGGCGGGAGGCTCACCACATACCACGTTGGGTTCTCGTTCCACGTTCAGTTTTTTTCGTTGGCCGGCACTTTCAGAAAAGGCCCAAAAATGTATGGAGCTAGAATGATCTCCTTTAAGCTAAGATACTCAATCGCTAAGCTAATGTTGCTGACCGGAATCAGAATGGCAGTTGGCTGTCGTGTCTCGAACGGCCATTCCTAAATAAAAAAATGCTATTAAATTGCAACATTTTTCAATGAAGTCAGAGAAACATCTTATGGTTGGTATTCTTCTCATTCGGCATGAAAAACGCATAATTATTGAAAGTTTGATGTATCAATAAATTGGCAACAACAACTTAAATAAAAGCAGAAGGGTTTCATGTAAGGCTACCAATACTTAGGTCGAGATCTATAGAGCGTGCTTAGCTTAATCTTAGGCCGAGATCTATAGAGCGTGCTTAGTTTAAACTTAGGCCGAGATCTATAGAGCGTGCTTAGTTTAAACTTAGACCGAGATCTATAGAGCGTGCTTAGCTTAAACTTAGACTTACCTTAGACTTTAAACAGTTGTATTTATCTATATAAGTTACTTCTTACCGATAGTAAATTATTTTAATTTTTTAAACGGCAACTTAGGTAATCGACGCTAATAATTATAACAATAGTTAATAAGTAAGAAAACAATTAATGTGATAAGTCTAATTAGCGACTATAGATTTCGGCATTAGACTTACCCTAGACTTTCGACGCCTATAGGTATCTATCTAGATTAGTTACTTCTTATCGATATTAAATCATTTTTTATTTATTCGTTAGTAATAAATATTACAATACCCATTAAGTAAGATAATAATTAATGTGATAAGTCTGTGCTTAGCTAAGTTAGGACTATAGATCTCGGACTTAGGGTGTGTTTCGACCAGAAATGTGCTCTATTGGTTCTTAACAAACACATTCCTCGCCACGCATCCTCGCACATCTCTCTTCCAAACCATCTACGGCTAAGATCTCACGGAGCGGTTCTCAGCCGCGCTCGCCGGTTGAGTTTTTCGCCCGCAAAGATCGGCGATTGTCTTACCGCTGCTCGTGCGGGAATCGTGCACGCCGCGGGAGAATACTGCTTTCAATTTTTTCACACATTTCGGCGGGCGCGGGAAAAAACCTCTCCGTCAGCTCTTAGTCTAAAGTCCACAGTCCACTGCAGGTAGCGGGTATTCTCCGCGATGTAAGTAAATAAATCTATTGCCATTATTAGCGGACGCTACAAATTCAAATTCGGAACGCTGGCCGTGGCACCAATTACTGCAGGCGAGTAGTGATGTCCGTCGGCGTTTAGAAAACTTCGATGTAAAATTTAGTGCGCATTTTTCATTCTGTACCTTTGAAACTAGTATATTTCACGTGACAACGTTAATATTTTCAGTAGATGTGCTTCTATGAAACATTATTGTTCCCTTGCGGGGTTTATGTGCCTGTACTTTTTGCAAATTTATAATACCTTAAAATGCTACAATCGCTAGTGGCTATCGACGGCGTAAACTCATGCAAGGGTATTTACCAAGAAACAATCATAAAACAACTAGAAATTTAAGCGTCAAATACACTTAAAACAATTTTATGGCCAGATATGGTGTCAGAAGCTCAATGGTTAGACCAGTCGCCCAGTTAGTGTAACTCACACGGACGATTCAAGGTGGATTTCTTAATTGTATAGTATTTCTATCCTCATCATGTTGAGTATAGGGTGCGCTGGCTTATTTAGGCCTAAGATTTTAAGTTTTCTTTTTCGCACTAGATGCAGGGTACTTGAGGGTTGGCAAAAGAGCAATAAATTTTACAAATACCTATTTTTCAATTCTATCGACCGTGCTGTGTGGAAGGAGAGACAGAGATAGCTTTACAAAACCGTTTTTAGCCGATTGCCTCTTTTTAAGATCTATGTGCAATATTTTTCGCGCGGAAACTTTACAAATACTTACAGTCGATGGATTCATCCACGGTCAGTCCTGCCCCATCCCTATATAGCTGATTGACGTGGCCTGCGGCGCGGTCCGACGCACACTTCCTTGCCCGTCAGCCGGCAGGTTGGCAGCACTGATTGGCGGGCTGCGTTCAAAAATTGAATTCGCAATTGGATTGTCTGTAGCAAGCGGTGAAGTTTGACGTTTCACTTTTTCGAGTTGAGGGAGGATTTTTGGGTTGAATCCTGTTAGGTACCTTTTTTAGGTAAATTTGAATTTTTTGAGGTGTTTAAAGATGAAATTTTATAGGTAAAAGCTCCATTCTGATTCAAGGAGCAGTTGGTCCAAGAAGACAAAAGAAGATTGAGACCTACAAGTTTTTTTATAGCATGGCCGCACACCTACAATTGTGCCAATGATAAGCATAGAAAAAAATATATTTTGGTCCGATAACCCTACTCTAAACAACTAAGTAAAAAAAACTATTCCAAAACAAAACACTAAAAAGTAAAAAACATTGCGTATTCTTCTAAAACTTAAACGATAATATAATGTAGGTACCTACAATTATTGTTATTGTTGGAGTCGGTGTCAGCCAAGGAAACTCTATAATATACCTATTTTTTTACATCTCACGTTTAAGTTTGTACGTGATGTGGGTGTGGGTGTGGGAATCTACAGGCTGACATCAAAAAAGTATCGTTTATTTGCTCCTAAAAATGGAAGAGATCCGTTACTTTGTCATGGATCCCATAATCAGAACCTAGCCAAACTCTCATCAAACTACCCTTGCAGTAGGTATATCCTTTCCAATAAAAAAGAAGCATCAGAATCGGTTGGCGTGAGATTCGATTTATTCGTCCATTTGTTGCGCATATAGTTTATCTGGATTTAAGACTTATATGGTTTTCTCATGTATGCCACTGTCAGAACTGGACGAAATTAAAATAAAACCACACGGGAACCACCAGCTTTAAAAAAAAAAGAATTATCAAAACGGTTCACCCAGTCGAAAGTTATGATGTAACAAACATAAAAAAAAACATATAGTCGAATTGAGAACCCCCTCCTTTTTCAACCGACTTCAAAAAAAGGAGGAGGTTCTCAATTTATGTTTTTTTTTCTTACTAATTTTTTTTTCAGCACGGGTCGCAGTACTCGCAGTTCTAACCTAACCTATCTATTTCGGTTGAATTGATCTACTTACACTAATATCCTGTCAACTTATTGTTCGTTTTAATTATTATGCTTTTTAAAAATATGCGTTCAGTAATTATTCGTTTTAGCAGTTTCAATAAATATGGTATATGGTTCATATGGAACATTTTAGGGAACATTGACATTAAGTAGTTGCCAAGGTGACAACATAATTTAAAAAGTAAATAAAACAATCAAATAATAATAAAAAAAAAATAAAACGTTTATTCTGTTCAATTAAGGTTTACAATTTGGGTGTTGACTTCCTCTATTAAGTACATAAGCACCTGTGTCAGAGGAAGCCACTCTTCCTTAGCTAAGTGGTCAAAACGAATTGACCTTATTTTAAAAACATTTAATGACAGCTTTACGAGAAAAAAGAAACTATTTATGATAACATTTTGTGAACAAAGTCTTAACAACCAAAAAGTTTAAAAGTGTTTGAGAATGTGTGCGCGCGTATATTACTCTTAGTAATACGAGTACATTACTCTTAGCAATGATCTTTGAGCACGCTCAACGTCCAGAAATTTGGTCTTAAGTGCTCCTCCCCATAATGTTATACTGTATATTGCTATTGACTGTGCTAATGCTATGTAAATTTCACTTAGTAATTTTTTATCAGTTATTTATTTATTTATTTATTTATTAGTTTGTACACAAATTACAGTTTTTTTCATAGAAAAATAAGGATAGCTAAAGTGCAGGTGAGCTTATCTCTAAAGAGAGTTTTCTTTCAGCAGACCATGATGCAAGGAAAAGCATAAAACAAACAGTGATGGATAGACAAAACTGTGTACATAATTTTAAAGATCAAAATTTCTATAAATAGACCAGCTTGCGTACAAATAGACATATATTATTACAAATATAAAATATATAAGTACCTAACTAAAATAATTATACATATTTAAAAATAAATAAAATAATAATATCTAATAATTATTATGATCCAACACAATTCAATATTTTTTTTAAAGATGTTCTTTTAACAATCTTTTGAAGGAACCCACAGTGCGACACTCTCGAATAGAAACGGGCAGCTTGTTCCACAGTTTCACAGCCTGAACAGTAAAAGAGTCACCATACATGCTCGTTCTACAGGTAGGGGCAGTCAGTTATGTGTCTCAATTCTTTAAAAATCCAGATTAGTTTCCTCAGCCTACCTGAAACAAGATCGATGATCAAATATACGATGATTAGGTGACGTCCCAGATCAAGGATGAGGATAATAAATTAATAATATTATGATGAATTTCAATCTCGGTCGGAACAGTTCTATCCGACTCGCTTTGGAAAAACACGTTTTATCTAGTAAGAACTAGTTTTAACTGATATTAAATTTTGAGCATTAGTTAATACTAGTATTGACAAAGGCATGTAATGAAATAAACTAGTTCTAACTAGGAAAAAAGCGTTCTATCTAAAAACTGGTTTTAACTGTAACAAATATACGTTATTGCACAAAAAAGCGATAACATGAATATTTCATCAAATAAACGATTTGTTCAATATATGCGGCCTTATCGCTAAAGAGCAATTTCTTCTAGGCATTGTGATTACATCTTATATATATATATATATATATATTTTTGGTAATCTTTAATTTTTAAATTTGTAGACATATCTTATCTCTTTAATTGAAGCGTTTCCTCTGTTTCATTACCTCTTTGCGTGCCCGACAATTGGTCATGTATTATACTATAATAACTAAATAAAACATTGAGTATTGAGTAAAGCCTACAGATGGGTCTATGACCACCTGAAATAGGGTAATGTGCTGGTTACCAAAACAAAACAGTGTGAACTTTTTAAAAGAGTTTTTTAAATTTAGTCTTGTCACGGCTGTATCTATCTATTAAATCCCGTAACGATACAGTATTTTTGAAAAAAAAATATCTCTTTGGACGCCGGGAGCACTGACGTCTCCCATTGATAACTGGCAGATTCGAACCCTTGCTAAAACATCCCTTTATTTAAAGGGTAAAAGGGTTTATCTCTACAAGGTTTTAATAGTTTTCTGTTGTGGGGTCATCAGTTAGAGTTTAGTTGTGATGTGGGGTCGTAACTTACTGAAAAAAGATATTTGCGACGGACAGACAAAGAGTGTTTTGTAGATATTATATTTATTGGACGATTTCACGCATCATTTGTCATCACGATAATCAACAAATATTGATTTATGAGCATGATCGAAATTCTTTATGACTTACCTACGGCATCTTTTAAAATAGTGGAAGTTCAATACTTCCCCATGTTTTTTCTTCTTCTAACAATCAACAAAGATATATATAACAACAAAAAAAAAAAAAAACACCTACCTATTTGTACAAACATTTTATAAAATATCTTGGACAGCTTACACTATGTCAAAGGTAGTGTTTCAGTATTTGTGTTTTTGTGAGAGTATGTAAATGTGTGTATTATTTAGTGTCTGATAATATCTAATGTATTTAATGTAGGTCTAATTTAATGTTTTTATTTTTATTTCTGTATTTTTATTTATTGTTATTGGTGTACCGCCGTTTTAATTAAAGTAAAATGATTAAATAAATAAATAAATAAAAGTCGCGATTGTTTCAGACAAGGATGACGGAGATAACGAACATACACACATACATACATATTTTAAGGTTAATCACAGGAATGTACAGTCAACAGCAGAAGTATGTGATAATTTAACGTGCCAAAATTGATGATTTCACAAAAACTATAAAGCTTATTAAACTACAACGAATATAAATGAGACATTTCATTCAATATAATGGATATATGCAGCTTGTGATCTTTTTTAGGGTTCCGTACCTCAAAAGTAAAAAACTGAACTTTTGTCGGGGCACGCGCGGCTGCCGCCGCCAAAGCGTCATGCTGTTACTTGCCTACTAGGCTTGTATAAGGACTGTATGATCAACTCCAATATGCTAGCTGCACCGGGAGCCCGGTTTATTTAGCGGACGCCTTCTATACTTCTTATAATCTGGCGCAAAGGTTCATGAATTTAAAGACGTCGCTAGATTATCCTTTACCCGTTCGGAATGTTCAGTCAGAACATTACTCTTTTCCCGTTCTGTCAGATCGGGCTCATCGGGCGAATAAAGTGGCAACCCTAGGCGATCAGGCTAGTTTAAGAAAAAACACAAGAGCGGTCCTTTTGTAAACTCTTTATTTTGTGCTTTTACCATGCTCTTGGTTTCCGCTTAGAGCTGTCACAGACTAGCATATCATTTACCCGATAACGACACCAAACTTGATTCAAAAATCAAAATAAATCCGCAAAAAAAACCGGCAGGTGCGAGTCGGACTCGCGCACCGAAGGTTCCGTACAAACCTGTAGTATATTTTTACTATATGATGTAGCTAAAAACTTACGGTTTCCGCAATATTTCCTTTATCTGTGCTATGAGACGTTGCTTCGTAAGAAATTTCAAGATTCTGAGTTCACGGGAAGTACCCTGTAGGTTTTGATTCCCTTGCGAGTGTCGAAAATTTGCGGCATAAACGGCTGTATCTTTTGATTGCGTTAAAAGTTTGATTTTTTCACAGCTCCAAGGGACAGTAGACCTGAGTATTTGAGTAATTCCACCTCGATACCTTCACGCGTTCATGAGAAAAAGGGTCTTGACAGACAGACAGACAGACGGACAACAAAGTTAGTTGAAGGGTTCCGCTTTATCCTTCCGAGGTACGGAACCCTAAAAACTGAGCGCGGGGGGGTTCGTACTTTGAACCCGCTCCCCCCGTCTCTGACACGGAGTTCAGTCTTCTGCCTACCGGGCTGTTTGGGTTCAAGTGGACGTATAACATCTGTACCAAGTAACATACGAGTACAGCAACTCAAAATTGACACACTTGTCCCAATAGGACCCAGACCAGTTCGCGCGAACACGCCGCAATTAGCCCGTGAACGCGCGTTTTGTTTTTTGGATAAATAAATTAAAATATTAGCACACCCAGACCCGAGCCAATTCAGAAAAGATCGTTTCCGGAATTGACCCGACCGGGAATCGAACCCGGGACACTACGGAAATCGAGGCGAGAAACCGCGCACTACGCCAATCATGTCGGCGAATCGTACTATGTTTATTTATGTATTTAAGTATACTTAAGTTGTGTTTGTCTTTTCTTGCTCTAATTTCTATATGTTTCACAGCCCAAAATT
This sequence comes from Udea olivalis, assembly GCA_947369235.1. Taxonomy (NCBI): domain Eukaryota; kingdom Metazoa; phylum Arthropoda; class Insecta; order Lepidoptera; family Crambidae; genus Udea; species Udea olivalis. Next base: position 9,685,130 of record OX376370.1, on the reverse strand, counting down.
CCAATGTTTTCTGTTATACCTTGCGGTTGACTGGTAGAAAATGCCTCTAGACATTAAGTCCGCAAATATCGTACTTTATTTATAGGTGCAATAAAGAATAAATGAATAAATAAACCCGGTGTGGTTTGATTGATTAATCTTACTTACCGTACATACCTCATGTAATCTTTTCGCAAGCCAATAAAGAAATAATAATAAATAAATAAATAATAAATATCTGGGACAATTCACACCAAGATCATCTGACCCCAAACTAAGCAGAGCTTGTAATATGGGCGTCAGAGACTGATAAACATACTTAAATATTTATAAATACATACTTAAATAGATAATAACACCCAGACACACAACAAATATAAATGTTCGTCACACAAATATTTGTCATGGGTGGGGATCGAACCCACGACCTCCGGCGCTAAAGGCAGTATCGCTGCCATTGCGCCAACAGGCCAGTCAACTTACTTTTTTAAATCTGAGAATGAGTGTCACATGCCTGTAGCAGACCCTGGCGATTGCGGACGCATGAAACGGGTTGAAATTTAGAAAAAGGTTTGCGTACGAAAACAAATAGATGTTCCAACTGCGCGCTAAACAATGTTATTTTAAAATTATTCAAAAACGGTAATGCTCTATACCGTAAAAAGAAGATTGATTTCCAGCAAACGTTACTTAAATATGCTCTTCGGTTTGTATGTTTGTAACTTCTTATTGCCAATATAAAACTATATGTCAGCGAGTACCTTCCTTAGGCTCTATATTTTAACGCGGGAAATAATCCACGGATTGCGCATTCTGTGATTTGCTAAACATGTTTTCGGCAGAAATATTGCGTTTACGAAACCATTTTAATAACGAAACAATTTTCGCAACAAAGGTTTTTATAAATTGTTTAAATTATCGATTGGTATTCATTTTTATACAATTTGCACTTTTAAAAAATGGGCTCTCCCATGGAAGTTTGAACGGCCATAAAATTAAAAGTGCTTAAGTTATCAAACTAAAAGTTTACATAGTGCCCTTTTTCAATGTATTGAATCCATGAATAATGGATAATTATTAGAATCCGATGATAGTGTATATGACCCAATTGATGTCAGTTCAATATTTTTTTAAAAAGTTGACATGTAGAGATTCAGTGTCACTTTTTCTGTGTGCTTGACACGATAACTAAAGATAAAAAGAACAAAAGAGAATAAAGCCAAGTTCTCACGCCCGCGCACAGCAAGTGTAAATTGCATTTACTTGAAAAAAACATAAAAGCTCGATCCGAAACATTCTTGCAGAGATTATTTATTTGCACAATAGTAAAATCCAAAAGACCAACATGTAGGGCCACACAGAACGTCTGTTTGCTTAAAAAACGTATCTAGTCCGATTTCAATTGAATGTTAGAGTTCCGTACAATAATATTGGTTGGAGGAACTGCAGACTATTTTGTAGAATGTTGAAAATGTAGGTAGATCCAAACAAATCAAGTATTGTACTAATTTAAGGACATAATATGAGCCCTTTTTTTAAAACACGTCCTGTGATTCACTTGAAGGAGAATCTAATAATGATTAGCTTTTATGGATATTAATGTTATTCTTCCAGCCTCCCGATTGTTTCGACTGATTCAGTTTGTTCCTTTTATTTTTAATGTATCTTTATAGTATGGAATATGTCTGTGTTATTCGCTTCACACATACATAGATAATCTATACAATTTATAACAACTTTTGTACGAAAATTGTTTCGTTATTAAAATGGTTTCATTAACGCAATATTTAATATAGCTGCCGAACGAATGTTTTGGAAATCACATAGAATGCGGGCCTGCCTATAAGCAATCCGTGGATTAGGCATTTCCCGCGTTAAAATTGTCTATAGCCTATGGTAGGTTAGGTACTCGCTGACATGTAACTTCATATTTACAGTGAGCATGAAGTTTATTCATCACAAACATACAAACCGAAGAGCATATGAATTATAATCACGTTTGCTGTAAATCAATCTTATTTTTTTCACTACAGATTATTACCGTCTTTAAATTTTAAAATACCATTGTTTAGCCGGGTACCAGAAGATTGGTGCAAAGCTGTGATCGTGCCGCTTTTCAAAGGGAAAGGTTCCCAACTGTATGCTAAGGTGTTGATTAATAGGGTTGTGAAAGAGACGGAAGAAAATATTTGGGATGCGCAAGTGGGATTCAGAAAGGGAATGGGATGTACCTACGGATCAGGTTTTTTCCTTGCGTTGCGTAGCGGAAATCTTTTTGGCCAAAAACCAAAAAGTCTATTGCATTTTCTTGGACCTGGAAAAAGCCTATGATCGGGTGAAAAGGAATGAGTTGTGGTCTGAATTGACTCGGGTCTGGGTGTGGTGGGAGACGCCCCTGGCTTATTTCCTTGTGATATCTAGTAACACAGGGATATTAATCCCTACTTCGAGACCATTACAGGAGGTGTGTTGTCTGGCGCATATAAATATTAAAAAACATTAGATTGGAAATAAAAAATATATCCAATGAACTATTAGCTCGATTGGCAAGCAAAACCGTGAAATTTTTTTCCGTGTAACTGAAGTAGGTACCACTAATATTGCTTAAATGAATTTTGAAACATTTTCTATTACGGATCCTTAATGTGGACCCCAAAAATCAAAACGCAAAACGTTTTAATCACCCCTCTAAAACGGCGATTGCATGATCGCACCTCAATACACAATACGGTACAAGATGGCGGCCTAATTTGACATTAAAAAACGCGCGAATTCAATTGTCAGATAATTTATCGATGTTTTGATAAAAAGGCGGACTTTTTATTAATGATGTGTTTAAAAAATTCATTGTAAAGCATTTGCAAGCAATAAATTATATTAATTCACTGTTTTCACGCTACAATTGATTTTAAAGATGATGTTTACAAATTGTTCAAATAAAACTGGTTTTTGAATGTTCTAATTATGGAATTTTACGGTACATAAATTCCTTGAGAGTTTACCAGCGATGTTAATAATGTATAATAACGGTCATTTTTATATATTTTGTAATGATGAAAAAATATTAAAGTAACCTAAGGAGTGTTTGAAAATATGAATGAAATGAAATGAAACTAGACCACTGGCATGAAGCCGAGAGAACGAGCTGTATTATTACAAGTATAGAAACCAGAAAAAATCGACCTGATCCTATGGCTCAAGCTCTGACCCGTTTCTACCACAATCCGGGTGACTGCTCTTCCAACTGAGTTACGATTATCGAGGCCATTCGGCGATCGGAGGCGGATTGTGGAAGAGTTCGAGTTTGGACTACTGTGGACGGTTCGAGTCCCGCTTGAGCCCTAGAATCAGGTCAAATTCTAGTTTCTGTTTTCTGTACAGAATAGTGCATTGTTAAATGCTAAAAATAAAAATTCACTTAAGCTGTATCTATTGAGTTCAAGAAACTAAAGCATCCATCCAAAATTGCACTCGACACCTTAGAGCTTTATTAGATATGAGTTGAGTAAGTATTTTGTTACAATTGGGTAGTTGTTTGGTAGTCGACAACTACATTCAATACAAAAAACTATTTAAAATATCAAAAAATACAATAAAAAAGGGGCACATAACAACTTTTAGTTCGTTCACCTAGGTATAATTAATTTTATGGCTCTTCAAACTCGGGTGGGCAAGTCTATTTTAAAAGTGTACTTAAATAAATAAAAATAAGTACTATTCGATAAACCACACGATGTATAGTATATTTTGTTTTGAAACCATACTCATAAACGCAAAATTTAAAACTTATAGCCGAACAAGTCTCTTGCAGAACGCATAGAAATAGGCGTTCTGTGACGTCACCATCTTGCGATAGTTTGTAGAGTGTTTTGGGCAAGTCAAAAAATATGATTTCTAAAATTGCCGTATCTCAGGGAGTTTTCTTGTTTTCGAAATATTTCTTTTACCAATGTTTCTATTATTTAGAGGGTTTCGATAAACCTTTAACAAAAAAAAAAGTCACATCTCCTATTGTACAGAGGCGTTCACATCAACCTTTACAAAACCATTGCAAAAAAAATGTAAAGCTGGATGTGAACGCCTCTGTAGTCTGTACCTACATACTTTAGTTAGACAGAGAACAGAATCTGAGTAACCTAGTCAAACACTCTTCGCCCCGTATCAGGTTAAGTGAATGTAACCCTCATTTGTTTGCAAATATCTCTGTAACACAATACATTGCCAGTTTGAGCGCGCAGGGCTGGAGCCAGGCTAGAGTTGATAATGCCTTCTACGCTGGGAATAGGAACTTTTTGAGTTAAGCTTTTTTGAGCAATCTGGTTATATAAATATTGTTTTTATTATGACTTTACTCTGTCAATTCAATTTTTGTGTATAAAAACAAGATTAAAAAAAATAAAAACCACCGAGTTTCTTGCCGGAGTCTTCTCGATCGGAAACCACCTCCGAACCCGTGGTAGAGTCACATTATGTTTAATTATGATATTTACTATCATAGTATTGTTTTCTGTAAGTTTATTTTTTATTGAGTATATTTTTGCTGTATTTTTTTTTTATTTGACTTGTCATACTTAAGTACTTTTTATAAGTCTATATGAAAAAAGATATTTTATACTTACTTTTACTTTATCAAAAACTAGAAAAGTAGGTATGAGGATGACCACGTTTTTATTAGACTAGCTGCCCCGACAGACTTCGTTCCGTCAAATGTTTGATAGCTGGGAACAGTTTGTAAGGGAAAAGGAGTTTGTATTATTTTCCGTGTAACTTTACCGTATTTTCTCTTCACGAGAACCTTCTTTGGGCCTCAACAGAAATATAACAAAATTAGCCCAATTGGTTCAGAAGTTCTCGAGTTTTTTTGCGCTTGTACACATTTGGCGATTCATTTTTATTTATAGATTAGCGAAATTCAACTAGAGGCGATACTTCCTCCTGCAATCTCTCGCAACGGCCTTGGTAGCTCAGTTGAAATAAATATCCCCTAGAGTCTAATCGGACCTCACACAAAGCTTCGTGATAAACAAACAAAACAAACAAACAAACAAAAATATCTTTATTTAAATAGACCTGTAACAAGTACTTTTAAATCGTCATTACAAGAAAATAGAAAAACTTAGTAATAGACTTAAATACTATAATAATATGAATACATAAATATACTGTATACAAACATAATGTGACTCTACCACCGCATCGGAAGTTGATCTTATACTGAGAAGACCCGGCGAGAAACTCAGTACTTACTCTTTTAAACTTGGTTCGGTTTCACAAAAAGAGTTAGTAAAGTACAAAGAGTATTAAAAAAAAAAATGCTTACATTCTAACATTTCCTTAAAATATGGACCTAAAAGTACATCTAAACTACCGGATATAAAGCAAAAACATTGTACAAAGTTTATACAATTCAAGCCTAGAAATTGTTAGATTTTTGTTAGTCAGTACAAACTAGTTATATAAATATTACAAGAGTTAACTAATCATGTACCGAGTAGAGAGCTTAAACCCAGGCCTTTTTATCCAAAAGGTAGTCATTTGTAGTGTAATAGCCCTTTTTTGATAATACTGTCTTAATGTGGTTTTTGAATTTGTTTAGTGGTAGCTCACATATTGCCTTTGGGACTTTATTGTAAAAGTGTACACCTTGCCCCATAAATGAACCTAAAACTTTCTGCAACCTGAAGGATGGGAGCGCAATTTTATCTCTATTCCTAGTATTTTTGCCATGTATATCACGGTGTTTAGTATACAGGCTGATATTTTTCCTAACCAAAACAATACAGTTGTAAATGTATTGAGAAGCTACTGTAAGGATCCCAATTTCCTTAAAAAGCTCCCTAAGCGAGGCCCGTCCGCGAAGCTTATATATGAATCTAATAGCTCGCTTCTGAAGGATGAAAATCGTCTGTATATCTGCTGCCTTACCCCAGAGTACAATGCCGTAAGACATAATACTATGAAAGCAGCTGAAATAAACAGAACGAGCAGTGTCTACATCTGTTAGAGACCTTATTTTTTTAATAGCAAATGCAGCCGAACTGAGCCTGCCTGAAACGATATTTATATGAGGGTTCCATTGTAATTTTGAATCAAGTGTAACCCCAAGAAAAACTGTTGAATCTACAAGCTCCATGTTATTACCATCTACCTTTAAATCAATGAGATTATTTTTAACATTAGGCAACTTGAAATTAATACATTTGGTCTTTTTTGCGTTTAGCTGTAGGTTATTGACATTAAACCATTGTAAAACCTTAGAAAGCGCGTCATTAACGTCGTCAAAAAGGTTTTTATTCCTGTCAATATTAAAAACTAAGGATGTGTCATCTGCAAATAAAACAATATTACAAAGGTCTTTAACGTAAAAAGGTAAGTCATTTATATATACTAGGAATAAAAAAGGACCCAGAATAGATCCCTGTGGAACCCCCATATTTACTGGTGAGCCAGACGACAGTACACCATTTACATCTACTTTTTGTGTTCTAAAACTAAGGTACGAAAAAATAAGATCCAACGCAGTATCTTTCACACCATTAAAATCAAGCTTGCGAATGAGAGTCTCGTGATCGACGCAATCAAACGCTTTGGATAAGTCACAGAAAACACCAAGAGCATTCTGTGAATTCTCCCAAGCCTTGAAGATGTGCTTTAGGAGCGCAATACCAGCATCAGTAGTCGAACGACCCCTAGTGAAACCATGTTGTTCACTGTGTAGGAGTCCGTTCTTGTGAAAGTGGTTCAGAAGTTGATCTTGTATAATTTTTTCGAAGATCTTACTTAAAGCTGGCAGGATTGATATGGGCCTAAAGTTACCTGGGACCTGTTTATTGCCTGATTTAAAAAGAGGTACAACTTTGCTGTGTTTCATTAAGTCTGGAAACACACCATTATCAATACTATCGTTAAAGATTACGGCTAAGAAAGGAGCAATTACATCTATTATATGGCTGATGATTTTTACTGAGATACCCCAGAGATCAGTGGTATTCTTTAAAGCAATTCGTTTAAACGATTTTAATATGTCAAGCGTATCTATGTGTTTAAATGTAAACAGAGTATTACAACTAGGTACATTGTCTTTCAGCAACTGTTCTGCTCCAGTTGGTGAAGAATTCAGTGAGGCTGTAGTGATTAGGGGTATATTACCATAATATTTTACAAAAGCTTCAGCGACTTCTCGTTCTGATTTTACAATTTTATCGTTAATATTGAGAGAAAAAGAGGCATTGTGTTGCTTGGATTTACCCGTTTCGTGATTTATGACGTGATACGTGAAATAAACTGGGGGTTTACTCGTGTTCGTCCAAGCGGAATCTTTCGGCGTTAAAAAAATATGCTTAGGTACTGCCCAGTTATGGAAAGCTGCTCAGTATTAAGATGCCGCGGGAAAGATGAAATCTAGAAAGAAAAACGACTACTTATAACATATTCAAAATAAATGTTTATTTTAATAGAAAGAAAATAAAACAATGAAATCATGTGCCGCTAAAGTTACAGTTTTAAATGAATAAAGCTTAAAAAGGCTAAAACATACCACCTAGTTAAGTCCTGAATTCCTCCCTGCCCCGTCCCCGCGTACATTTCCGAGTACGCACCGCATGTAAGCTCGTAGTTATTGATGAGTCTGCTAATGGCCCAATGTCATAGTGTAGTTTATAGGCTGTTAACATGAAACACCCTGTATGTCCACTGGACACTGGCATCTATCATCAGCCGCTTGGCCCAATATCTAGGGATCTTGGGATTGGTTAATAGGATACGCAAAATGTGTCTGATTTTTTGGATGTGTAATTACTGCCCAGCATTTAGCAATCGGGTGTCTAAGAAAAGTTATTAGACTGACGTGATTATAGTTTCGCTGTTTTAATCAGTTAATTAAAATATTTTTTGCTATTCACAAGTCCAATTTGAAGTGGCCTTTAAAAGATATTAGAGGACGGCCTAGATGTGTGAGCTTGGTGGTTATAGGCCGCGGTAGCTGCTTACCATCAATCAGGCTGTACTAAGTGTAATTAGAAATACAAAAACATTTCTTAACTTTATGGACATCGTTACATTTATAAAGTAAACACAAAAGTAGTAATAACAGCAGTACATATAACAGAAAAAAAGACCATACCATCAGACAGCGGTGTCCCGATGCCCAAAAAGACAAATGGACCTCACTCAGCATATAGCCTGGGTTATATGGGCCCAGGCGCTGATTTTCAGCAGGCCCAGACTGAGGACATACGTGTGTGCATATACGAGTACATATAAGTATCATAAATACTATAGTATAGATAAAAATAAATGGTGAGTGATTCAATATATTGTGTAGTGTAATAATTGTAATACAATACATAGACAATAGATACGGGGCCGAATGTGTAGTGTGTGTGTGTGTGTGTGTGTGCGTGTGTGTGGTGGTACAGCACACTACAGGTGGTGCTGCAACTCGAAAATTAATAATAATCTGCCGCAGGTGGGTAGTTTAACTGTTCAGAGCGGCGCGCGATTACTTGTTTAGTGGTTTATAAAATAACACATTATAATTTCACAACGAATGCGTTGGTTGCAATCGGCAAGTCTCGATAAACAGCTATTGTTATATACATTTTCTCCCCGCGTTTCAAATACTTATGTTTTAGCTGCCCTGTTTGCGAAGCACTTCCGAACGGATAGAGTTACTATTAATTTGTTGACTCTATAGTTACTGTGTTGCAGATTGCACTGGACTTTGTTTTGGGACGAAACAAATAATCTAATAGATGTAATGGAACACGTCCACTAAGGCTTTAAGGGCTCGATTGCAAAATAAAGCAAAGCGGGTTCCGTACAAATTAGTCTACTGAACTATTGCTCTAAGTCGAGCTGGGGGATTATTAACACTTTTTATTGATTAACTGTAAATATAGTCTCGAAGTAAGGATATATAAATATCACTGCGTTACGAAGTACCAGTCAAGGAATTACCAGCCAGGGGCAGCTCCCAGCTCACCCAGACCCGAGCCAATTTAGAGAAGATTGTTTCCTGAAATGACCCGACCGGGAATCGAACCCGGGACACCACGCAAGTGATGACGAAGTCACGCGCACAGCGCATTACGCCAATCGTGTCGTCAAATCTGATTTTCTATTTGATATCTTTCTAAGGTGTTGTATATCCCTAACATCTAATTTTGTATTTAAATAAGATAAGTACAAAAAAGCTCTCGGCCACTCAGCCACTAATTTAAATAAAGTACTTATCTAAAGCCTGTTTTTGACCCAGAGCTATACTCACAGTATAATTTTCATTGATCTTAGTGAAAGATTTACCTCAAAGTATAATTTTAAATACGGACATGTTCTGGGAAGATTTAAAGTTTCAAATGTAAAACACGTCGTCTAACCCTCTCGTGGCTCAGTGAAAACTTCCCCACACTAAAGATGTAGATTCCCTCACGGAACTTCAAAGGGCACAGATAAGATAAAACTGCGAGTGACAGGTCCACAAAGAGCCCTTGCTATTTTTTTTACAATGATTTAAAATGTGCTCTTCAACATGGGCAATTTTGGAAATATACCAAACATTGCTGTGTGCAAGCTGTGTGGAATAATGTCCAAGGATATATGTCCAAGGATATATATTAGAAAAGGCACATATTTTAAGTTTTTAACGATTCTAATAACTAGGTATATTTTTCTAGGCTAGTAGTAAGTACTGTCCCACCGCTGGGCAAAGCCCTACATCATTGAAATCAAGTCATCGCTACAATTGATGGGTAGGCTTAAATCACCACGCTTGCCAAATGCAGGTTGGTGATCATAAACCATACGGGTAGACCATTATTAATCAATCATTTACTGACGTTAAAGGCCCGTAGGTATTCACTTTGTTTAGTGCGAGTGCTGGTGATTAGTAGGAGCAAGTGATTAGTGCAAGTAGTTTCCAATTCTGCTGTGTGCCTATTGCAGGTGATTAGTGCAGGTGTGTAGTGCGATTAGTGTCCAATTCTGTTTATTTAAAAAGAAATTCATATTGTAGATACTTCCTTACAAATTTATAGCTATGTCTTCCGTCCACTTAGCCATTATTTGCAATTTTTGCAACACAAGGGAGCGTCCGACGCGCCTCGCTAAACACTAAACACTAAACAAATGCTGTCCAGACGTTAATGGCACGCACGCTGCGAGTGAGGGGTAAAGGAGGCGCGCGGGTGAAGTCACTCGCAGTCCACTCGCAAAAAATAGAACTCGCTTCTGTTCACTTTACATGACTTTACTGCGCAGTGTACGTACGAATCACGCGCACTAATCAATCGCTGTCCACACGTGTTTTCTACTGACACCAAGCACCTGCACTTACAACTAATCAATATGAATAACTCGCGCCACAGAATAGGTAATAAGTACTCTGTCCCGCGCGGAGTATGTAGGTAGAGTAATTTTATTTATTTATTTAGGTTTGCTTGTAGCTAAACATGTACAGCATTTATATAGATCCACTTAATATCTAGGCTAGGACATACATGTAAGCCTTTACAAGCATACACAATATTTTTGAAAATAAAGTGACAGGTATACATGCTAAAATGAACAGCTAAATATAAAAAAAGAAAAAAAGAATTGAATATTAGCATAAATGAGACTCGAGCACCTTCAACAAATTACTTTCTTCAACAAATTCTTCTGAATCATGTCGGCCTCGCTATTTGCGCCACGGTAACCAAACACGTGATTCAATAACTCGAAAACTGTTTACCGAAAATCACGGAACGCTGTGTACATGGGGGTGATTTGGGTAGCCCTAGTGATGCTCTATCACTGGGCTTCCGCTTAAGACTCATTTCTGGGGCAACCTGTATTTTTTCCTAAATAGATAGCTGTGAACCGTGGGTGGCAAAAGTTGTTCCTAGTTCTCACTGCGTTCATTTGACACGTCTTTCTTTAATGGCAGTCGACCGCCCAAAAGTGCTCATTCTCCTTTAAAAACTTAAACCAGAATACTACCAAAATCATGCTCTTAAAAGTATGAGACATGTTTATGTTTAACACAAAATTTCAATGTTTTTATAACATCATACCTTAGAATAATTACTTAAAAACCAAGTTCGCGCGCCCATTTTGAAGCACCTCAATTGGAGCCGTATATGGCGCCAAACGGACCGCTCTGCAGTGTTCATTACAGCTCCGCAATGTTCAATGTCAAAGCGTGCCGCACGTAAGCAAGTAATAGTCACGCATGTGTGGCTCGGATTAGTGCTTCATTTCTGACGGGGCGGTTGTATGAAGACTATCTTACTAAGCATTATACCGTGTGATTATCAAAAGACTTACAAGAACAATATGCCATACTCAGGAGAGGTATTAAATGTTGGTGAAGATCTGATTTTTCTATTTTGTCCTCATCGTTGTAGTTTATTGTGACTTCTATATTCTTTTTTATTTTCCTTCCTAAATTCTGACCTCTCTCTTACAGTCCGCCCGTCTCCCTCCCACACCGCATGTCGCGCGTGCCGCCACGTGGCCACTTGTCAGGATTTGCTACGCATTTGTGCCTTTACTTATTGGATAGGCAAAGGAAATCATGTTTATAAAGATGATGTAATGTTTATTGGTTCGTTTACCCCCTAAGTTATTATAGGGGGAGATGGTCTGGTTTTATTGGACTTAATTTGTTAAAAAAACAAATAATTGTTTTGGTGGAAAATAGTCTGGATTGTAGAACTTGACATCATCCTAACTCTTCTTCCTTCTGCCGTAGACGCAACAAAACAAGGTGTCATCTCCCTTGGACCTTTAAAAAATCAAGTTTCTAAATAAATGCCATAAAAATCTTAGCATCAATGACGAATGAAAACTTGTAAATCAAATTCAACTCTTCTTCGACCCCGAGTATAATTTATATTAAATGAAGTTTTAAGAATCTGGCCACTGGCAAGCCCTTTGCTTTTAATTATTCTACCGCAGAGATTACAATACTTGTAAATAGTTTCATATTATACCACTTCTCCCTCTTTACTAAGATGACCACTGAAAACCAGAATCGTGGTGCTAAGTCATATGGCATTGTGCTAAGTTACTACATTAAAAATGGTGTCCCAACTCTATGGTACTGGGTGTTATGTTTAAACCTATGTTTGTTAAGTTTCTAATTAGTTTAATTTTGGACGCAAAACGAAAAAACCGTTAATCCAAGGCCGAAAAGTGACATGTTGCAATTACTCATAAAGCCCCAGGTTATTTTAGGTGCTTTTAAAAACTATGTCATACAGTCAGTATGTACCTATTGCGTTTTATTTAATTAAATCTATCTCAAGAGCTAATAAGTGCATGTAGACTCGGATCAAACGAATCTGCTAGCCACAGCTGCATTTGACGTAAGTGACGTAAGTTTTGGCGGGAGTGTGCCGCGCACGTGGCGCCGCCGCGTCTGGCGGCCATCGATCGAACTAGGGGCCAATTTTATTCGCGTGTTGGTGATGGTTGATTTGGGGGTCTTTGGATAACATATGGGAGATTACAACGCATATTTAAACAGAGGAGCTTGATTTTTGAGAGCGTCGTGGCCTAGGGGCTAAGCACCGCAACCCGGATCATAGATCGTGTGGTGCGGAGTTCAAATCTGGCCAGAACCAAAATCTTTGAGTTCATTTTTTTTTTGACTAACATTCCGGTGATGGAAAACATCGATAAACAACCAAAATTGACCCGGATAATAAAATCACTGACCCCGAAACTAACCATAGCGTTTACTATGGGTGCTATGGGCTGATAGTGACTGATAAACAAACAGACAGTCACAAAAAAACACATTTTTTTTTGCGCCAGTCAATACACCACTTGTCATGGTCTCGAAGTAGAGATAAATATACGACGACGTCTCCCAGCACACCCAGACCCGAGTCAATTTTGAAAAGATCGTTTCCTGAATAAACCCGACCGGAAATCGAACCCGGGACACTCTGGAAAACGAGGCGAGAAACAGGGCTACAGCGCACTACGCCAATTGTGTCGTTAATTTTCATCCATGAATGTTTGTTCTCGGCGGAGATCGATCCCGCGACCTTCGGCGGTAAAGGCAGGATCTATGCCATTGCCCCAATAGGTCAGTCAAGATGTTGTTTTTTTGGTTTTTATTCAGTAACATAGTTTTGTTAAATAAGTAAATGGTAGGAAAGTAATTACTCTTTATTGCACACCAATGATATAGATTTACAGAAAAATATATACATTGTACAATTTGGGCGGCTTTATCGCTGAAAAGCGATCTCTTCCAAGAAACCCACAGGCAAAGGATAATTAAAATGTTTTGTTAAGGACTTACTTTTTGTAAGAACCTATGGAAAAATATTGCATTGCATTGCATACTTTTAATTTCATTTGTTTTTTTATTTGAATTAAATTAAGTAATTTATACACTTCAGATTAAATTGTAACATTACATCAGCGAGAAAGTAGATACGAGCAATACTATGCGCAACGAGGAGGAATCTTGGAATATTTCATTTTAGCTAATCGTCATGACTAAAAATATTTTGAAATCCGCTACCGTAAAAGGGTCACATTTACTGTTTATGAAAAAAAATGTTTTGGTAATAAACCGAAGTTAAACGAACTTCAAAGCCATTAATCTAATATTTTTTCAATGGTGCGCGAAAACGCGTGCAGGTGTCATGGCGTCCGCTCTTACGTCACACCTAGGTAAACAACGTGTCATTGTGTCTATGCATTATATGACAGTAATTTAGTCTATTTTATATCGCGGGACTAAACGAAGCCATAATATAGGTATATTATGACTTCTGAAACTGAGGGTAAGTGATATCAAGTTGGCGTTTGGTCTCGAGGTGCAAACTGTATCTACTTTTCACTTTGAGTGCGAGAAAAAATACAAAAAGTAATTCGTTTTTTTAATTTCCTTCATGTGACATAGACAAACTCAAACAGTCAGTAAATATATCTGTGTGAAGAGTTGAGAGTTTTAGTTCCATGGTTTGTCCGCAAAGAAGGGGGCGCCATTTGTTTTTAATTATTATTCTGTGACTAGTTTAGAAGAAAAAACTGACCGCGTAAATTACAGAATTTTTGTAGAGTGAAAATTGGTTCGGTTTTAAATAAATTTATTAAGAATGTCCTGTGACAGTGAAGAGTTGGACGTCGAGCAAGGAGCAAAACACTTATTGGATAATCTTTTGCCGCCAAAATCGCGGAAGATTTACCTAAAAACTTACGAAAGTTTTATGGACTGGAGGAGTATGAAACATTTGTGATTTTTATTTTATCAAGTAATATTTATTAAATGTTTTGGTACTAAATTGACAATTTTTCTCGCACTCAAAGGGAAAAATACAGTTTGTACCTTGAGATTAGACGCCAACTTAATATACCCTCGGTTTCATTGATTCCCTTGCACGCTCGGGAGTCAAACCACCTCTGGTATATTATGGCTTCGTTTAGTCCCTCGATATAAAATATACTATTATTTACCTAAGAGTGACGTCATGCCCTATGATTTCGTGTTTCAGTCAAAAATTCCGATTGCAATATTTCACTGTTTTATTTTACTGAAAATCCTATTATTCTCATATTTTTAAATAAAACTAAATATATTTTTTTAAATCCTTTTAATACTTAAGTATTTTCTCCTAAAATCAAGATATCTTTGATTATTTGATGCCCTCGTCACGCCTTTTCTCGTCAGTCAGAGAGGTAATATTGTAACGTATAGCTTAAAATCGAATAACAGGCTGTAGTGTAATATTTTGTGAGTGCCACGACCATGTCCGTAGTCTGCTGTAACTACTGACCAGCAAACTAACCGCATGCTTGCGAGCCATGGAACATCTACCACACCTTCAGGTTCATAACAATGCTAAAACTAAATGCCCCCAATACGTCAGCGGCCGATCGTAAAAAAAAAAAATCCACCAAACGCGTGTCGAAGGTGCGAACCATAAAATAAATATTTCTAACACACTCCTTAATTTTTAAATCTACGTGTTGATTTAAGCTCTATTTCATATAAGATAAGGCTCACAGTGGATGTTTTTGGTTTCAGCACCGTTCGAATTCTGTTTCTGACACGTGCTGCCATCTATATTTTATATGTGCAGACCGCCCACTGGTATAGATGCAGGATGTTTTGGGACAAAACATTTTTTGCGTGGAATCGTAATCGTTTCTTTTTTGGTGAAAAAAAACGCTTGCATTTCATGGGATATTTTTATCAAGTTTCATTGGTAGTTTGTGTATTTATAATAATTTGGAGTTTCAATTTCGTCTAAGTCACCCAGCCAGCGTGCTGTTTGTGCGGAATATTAGGTCTGAATCCCTTTTCCAGTTACGTTATAAACAAAGGTCCTTACGTTGTTTAAATAAGGAATAAGAGACTGCGATATTTACGCAGCTGATCACTAGTTTTTTTTTTATATTGCCCGTCAAGATGGCCTCACTCCACCTGATGGAAAGCGGTCGTGAGGTCCTGATATGAGGTTGACAAGCCCAGTCATTCAAACGAATCACTGAGCTGGCCATCCTCACCTTGAAGGCCTGCAGAAATGCTTTTTCACGCCCCGCTTGAAGAACCCGGGACTATACGAGGAAGGAAACACATGTGCTGGAAGAGCGTTCCAAGTCTGGATGGTACGACAAAGAAACGATTCACCGAACCTTTTAGTTCGGGCAAACAAATGTTGAATTGTGTGTGGGTGACGCCGTAGTCCAGCACGCGTGGTACGGGAGTGGAAAGGTGAGGGTGGGATAAGCTGGAATAACTCGTCAAAGCATTCCCCATTGTAGAAGCGATAGGAACACTTAGCCTGGCAATGTCTCTACGCAATTGGAGAGGCTCAAGGGTCAAAGTTGCCACTGGCTTTCCAATGATACGGATAGCACGCCGCTGCAACCTGTTAAGAGCTTCGAGTAGGTACTTGGCGCTCTCAATGTAGTCCCGCTGGTTTAGGTTGCTACGAACATCCATGCCAAGGATGTTTAGGCTATCCTTAATCGGTAGCGGGGTGCTCTGAAGAGTGGGATGGGAAAGGGACGGCGACGTATTTGCTGCAAATGCACACACCTGCGTTTTCTTGGCATTGAATTCGACAAGATTGCATGCACCCCATGCTGAAATGCGGTCCAACACTAAGTCAAGCTCAACAACAAGACTTCGCCTCTTCTCCTCGATGTCAGTCTGCATTGCCCCAGGGCGCTCCAAATAATGCGCGTGGACCATGCTATCATCCGCATAGCAATGAATATTACCAAGAGATAACATGTCATTGATATGGAGAAGAAACAACGTCGGCGACACGGCGGAGCCCTGCGGCATTAATCTGGAGAAAGCGTAATTTTCGACCAGCGCAAAGGACACGAATTCTACGTCCCTCCAGAAATCCGGCGACCCAGTCGCATAGGTGAGGTGGCAGACCATATGCCGGAAGCTTGGAAAGAAGCGAACGATGCCATACACGGTCAATAGCTTTGGCAATGTCAAGGCTGACGGCCAAAGATTCCCCATGCTTGTCCATAGCCTCCCCCCAGATGTGTGTTACGTACGCTAGAAGATCACCCGTAGACCGTTTTGGTCGGAAGCCGTACTGACGGTCGTGAATGAGAGAGTGATCCTCTAGGTACTGATCTCGTCAGCGATAGCAGATGCACTCTCTGAAGCATCCCTTTCTCCAAAGCAGCACTACCGCCAAGGGACGGAGGCAAAATACTCTCGCAATCCGTCCCAATCTGCCGACGAGTAGTGCCATAACCGCCGCGTCACCTCCACAGGTTGTGGGGGAGCTGCACAAGGCACTGTTACGCCAACCAGACAGTGATCGGAGGAGCCCAATGGAGCACCAACCGACACTTGATACCCGGCTGGGTGACTCGTCAGCAGAAGGTCCAATAAGGAGGGTGTATGACCGACAATATCTGGTACCCGGGTGGGCTGGTGTACCAGTTGCGTCAGGTCTTGCGTGAGAGCAAATGCATGGGCAGTTTGGCCTGCATGGTCTGTTTTTGATGAGCCTAACCAGGACTCATGGTGGGCATTGAAGTCTCCCATAAACACCATTTCGGCATTTAGGAACTGCGCCTGAGCGTTGTCTGCGGCCTGACTCAGATGCTCGTAGAGTCGAGTTGTCTCGGCGTCGCCTTTGTGGGAGCGGTATATGCACGCATAGACCCGGCTTGTGGAGCCCAGGTCAACGTGCACCCAGAGGGTGGAGAAGGATGGGGTCTTCTAGGCAGCGGAGACGGCTACAGCAGACGTCTGCCCTGACGAATAGACATACACCGGCTTTAGGTTGGAAGGACTCTTCCAGCACATAGCCGGGGTAGTGGAGGTATGACGTATCGGCAGGGCGACCTATCTGTGTTTCCGTCAAAAAGAGCATCGCAGGCCTCGCCGTCTCAAGGTGTTGATGGATGGCGTTGAGGTTTGCATGAAGTCCGCGGATGTTAGCGAACTCCACCTCAAACAGCGTGTTGGTGGGGGATGGGGATGCCGCTGTTGGCCGTTTTTTCGTGCTTCTGACTGCCATAGAAGTTAGAGGATGGGAGGGGCGTGAAAGGACGACTGTGATCGAGGCAATGAAAGACAAAGCGTGGTGCCCTGCATTGGTAATAGTCGCGTGGGATAGTGTAGGCCGGTCCGACGGACGGAAGGGCCCCCGTACCTCCTCGGGTGTGGTCGCCAGGCCCCACCGGAACCGGGCACCACCTGGCACGACGAGCCACCCCGAGATTATGCGCGACCTGGTGGGGCAGCCTCCAGAGGTGTTTAACCCCTTTTGGGCCCCTGTACTATGCCGCGGGCGGCCAGCGGCACCACCGTTTCTACGGGTCTCCCTGGCCGACGGGCCGATACACACTACACACACAATACCGCCGCTAAGGCTTCCACTAGTCCAACAATTGTCACGATCACAGTCCCCCTGGCACCGGTTAGTGCAGTGCTGATCCCGGAACGCGAACTGGCCGAGATAGGTCAGAATCACTTGGCGGGTTTTACACAACTGCATGGTGGTAACAACAACCGGCCGACATAAGTCTCCCACTTGAAGAGCAGATGGTCTGCTGGAAGAAACCCTTAGTCGCCTTACGACACCCATGGGAAGATATGGGGCTGTGGAAAGTATTCTTTCAAAGTGCCGCCACCAGCACGGCACGAAAGTTCGTAGTAGCACTTTATTTTTTATAATAGTAGCTAGATTTAGACGTTTAACTATTTTGATTCCTCGTGCGAGCCTCCTAAACTTGACCTTCTTCGATAGCACGTAAATATAAAAAAAAATTGTGAGACGCGAACTTGTAAGATTAAAGAAGAGTTTTTTACTTGTCCGCGTTTCTTGAGTGAACCTTCTGTAGGTACCTATAACGGTAAAATTTAGTTCAGCACCTTTAGTTGCTAACTTCACTTCCGTCGCTTGTGGTGGCCATGAGGCATAAGTATAAATAAATAAATAAATAAATAAAACCTAAAATATAAGTATGTACTCATAATATAGTAAATAATAATAGTATAATGAAATCGTTAGCAGTTAAAGAGAAGGTTTTTATTTGCGACAGGCATGGGATCCACATGGTGAATACCCACAAATATTGATATTGAGTTACGATGGTGATTTGTTCAAACAGCAGTCATTTCAAATTACTTTTGAAGTTATTCGACAGGGGAAAATTAAACCCATTAATTATATTTTCTTAATTTTTATTTTCACATAAATCGAATGACGTACAGACAACGTTGTTTATTTCACATTAAATTATGAAGTCTTTAAAAATACGCAAGTTTGAGATCATTTTATTCATAACCTATTATTTACAATTTGGCGAAACGGTAACAATAGTGACAACAAAAATATTCCAGTAGTATGTTTGAGTTATAATTACAATTTCCAGAATTTTCTGTCATACCTTATTCTAAATGTTTACATTGGCATGAAATTACACAATTATTACCTATTTTTAAACATTAAAAGGCAAAAACAGACTCAGTCAGAATCAAGTGACGTAGCGCCCTACTGTCCACCAGGTGAAGCTGCATAGACGCGTATTCGTCCTATTTTTATTATTATTTTTACGATTAGCGCAGTGAAACAATTATTACTGAATGAAGGATAAAGGTCTGGGTCTGCTGAAAGATGCCTCAGACTTACATCATTGTCAATTAACTCGTAACACAAGAATATTTATACTTATTTCGGACCCATGATAATTGGTGTCTTGTCTGGCACATATTTATTTATAACGTTTGCTGTAAGCAGCAATGGGACGTACAGTAAGCTCATTCATCGCAACGGATGTGTGTCTGTGCAACCACGCTTCCGTGGACAGTACCAGTAGATGAAAATACAATGCAGCAATTTAAAAAAAAATTAACCTCATTGTCGATCCTAAAGAGCTAATAATTTGTCCACAACAGACAACACTCATATTATCAATCGACCCTGAAGTCTTATAACTTGTCAAGTTCGTTCCCTAAACTGAGCGTCACCTAATCAGATCATTCATCCAGCCAGTCAGCTGTTACCTGGCACTAACGAATCTTCTGGGCTGGACATTTACTGACGAAATTGCTCGCAACCCTCAGCTTAAGGCATTAACTTGACAAGCGGTTGTAATAAGGCCCCTACTCGAACGACTCAGTGGCTATGGGTACACTGCTACGTATGTGTACGTAAGCCATTACTTGACCACTGGCTGAGCCGGTGTGAATCGGTTTTCTCCGTAGCGACGAGACCACCACTGCGCGAAGCACGCACGTATAGTAAGTGTTAGTGTTAGTGCTTATGAGTTCGAGCGTAACAAAGCCAGGCATAAAATAAAGTACTTACCTCTTTTGTGTACAAATTATTTACTAATCAGCAACTAAATCGTTTTTTCACTTCTCATGCTCTAAAAGTACGCCAATATCGCGCCTAGGGAGTAAAAAGTAATTAGTTTTTTTAATTTCCTTCATGTGACATAGACAAACTCAAACAGCCAGTAAAAATAAACTGTTATCTGTGGAGTGTGGACCATCTTTACTGCGAAAATGTTGAGAGTTTTAGTTCCATGGTTTGTGCGCAAATAAGGTGGCGCCATGTGTTTTAAATTGTTGATCTGTGGTTCAGTTCAGAAGAAAAAACTGACCACGAAACTTTCAGAACTTTTGTCAAGTGTAAATTTGTTCGGTTTTAAATGTTTTTGTACTAAATTGACTATTTTTCTCGCACTCAAAGTGAAAAGTACAGTTTGCACCTCGAGACTTAACGTCAACTTAATATACTCTCGGTTTCATTGATTCCCTTGCACGCTCGGGAGTCAAACCACCTCTGGTATATTATGGCTTCGTTTAGTCCCTCGATATAAAATATACTATTCTTGCACAAATAATTTAATAATCAGCAACTAAATAGTTTTTGAGCATTGTTTCAACTAATATACTTCGCGCTGTTTTATTGATATGGTTGAAATGATGTTGATTGTTTTATAATGTTGATGCAAATGATTTGGCTGAAATGATACAGAATGCCTTGCCAATAGCCACACGCCACAAGTCTCTACATGTAGAAAACTTTTTATTGTATGGGAATGATAATAGACGCCTTATGATGACGTCATCGGCGTGTTGAATGGGCGTTTAAATCGAGGCAAGGCCTTATAGGACGGATCATCAAAATTATATTATTTAGGTATACGGGTGCGATCAATAGAGAAACTTTTACAATTTAGGTAAAGTCGTATTTTTAATAAGACGGAATAAAGTGACAAGTGCTAATGTCCTTTGTGACATAATGTTGCTAAAAACCGGGACCCGAAATCAACAGTCTGGTGATCTAAGTGTTATGAAAAATAAATAGTTATACTTAAATGATTGTTTCATTCACCCATTTTGCCTCGACAGTTTTTTTTCCCAAAACCTGACAACCCAGTGTACGTCAGCTTACTCCGTCTAATTAAAAATACGACTTTAGTTCGGAGTTCCGTAAGCTTATAAAATACTAAAACTTGAATTAGTTTTTACGAATTTCAGACTTAAATTAATCTACTTACTTAATTTGGTTATTCAGATTATTTACAATTATAATTATTTTACAAAATTAAGTAGGTAGGTACTTCACGCAAACTAAACAACTCATTTTTTTGAGAGTCTAACAGGCCTGACCGAAATGACTTTTGTAAAGATTGCTATTATTTCAACAGTTACATTTTAATTATAAATACTAAGAATAATTACTTACATCTAAATAAATAATTTATTTTACAGTCTCAGTATTTTACATGAACCAGATTCATAAAAGCTGGCAAGTCTGTGGGCTTCATCTTTTGTGGGATTCTGGTGCACTCAAATTGTAAAAAGGTGTTTTTTATAATGTGACAATCCGCCGAACTAACTTCGATCGCAAGAAAATCGCGAGTTTTACAGCGATTATTGCTATCTAATGTCGAATACTGCATCTTCATTGGCTGACAAGCTGTCACTAGGAAAACATTCGCGTTGCTAGTTAGAGATGGATATGTATGACGAAAGTTAAAAAAAACTTTTGCATTAATTACTGTCGTTCTCATAATGGTCGTGTGATAGATCAAAGTAGCTATGCAATGAACTCAAAATAAGCAACCTACAAAGAGTTTATGTATGTTTATGAGTTATGAAAAAAAACCTTTTTTTCAGATAATTAAAATCCATATTGTGACAAATTATTGAAACACAAAATACAATTACTTTAAAAATAAAAATAATAATTGTCATTAAAAACAGATGTTTCACAAATAGCTGTTTGGTTGTGATTGAAAACACAGATTTTCATATTGTACCTACCATTACAAATACAAATAAAATTATTTGTTTTGATGTTGAATAACTCAAAATATAATAAAATTGCCTAAGCTTTTCAAAGCTTCAGATTCGAATTGTGCTTCGCAGTGCAGCAAAAAAACATGTCTTGGTGTTATCGTATGTATGTTAAGGGTAAGCACAAGTGCACCTGATGAAAATTTTGAAGACTTGCCAATCATATCTTAGGTATAATAATGCCACAAAATATACAAACCTTACTTACATACATTATACTCAGGAATTAATTTACAATTTACTCAAAAACACGTCATGTTACATTGATTTCCTCATCGGAGGCGCTAGCGTCGCTGTCAAAGTCCTCGCCGTCCTCTATATTAGAAAATGGAGTTTCCCGCGCAAACACGCCAGCCATCTTGTCTTCGTACCGGTAACTGTCACTCTGACTGCTGGAAGTGCTCGCATACAATTTAGATTTCATTTCTTCCGGCTGATCGTCCTGGTGAAAGCAAAGAATAAAATAATTATTTTCATGGAGACAGTTGAATCGAAGTAGGTCACTTATTTAATAAAAAATATTGTATGCCTATGTTTTTTTACAACAGTGGCAAGTAAACTTAGAGAAAACCTGCTAATTAGCAGTTTTCGCAGCTAATGGACTTGATACTTGAAGTAAGCTAATAACAGATAACACCAACAAACCGACCTGTATTGGCGACAAGGGTGACATCTTAGTCTTATCAGCCTCAGCATCTGACAGATCCGGGTGGGGGTTGTTCTTGTTCGGCAGGGTCTGCTCTCGGGACCCCCCAGACGCAAGGAGCTCCCTTTCCTTGGAGTTGCGCCACTTCATTCGACGGTTTTGAAACCAGATCTTCACCTGGAGGAGGAAAGGTGGCGGTTAATGTACTGTTGCTATGTAATCTTAGCATGGATGGACTGGCTCATCCGCCTGGGGTCGGGGGTTATGTTCTCACCCAACAACATTTATATTAAGACAGACATTTAGAGAGGTAAGTATAGTAACAATCTCAGCTGAGACATTGCCTTAGTTTGGTGCAATCAGGCAAAGGTTACGCCAACCTTAATTGTTCTATAATAAAATACTACTTTATATTTTTATACAACGCCTTGCGTTTACAATACGACCGTTTTGCTACCTACTTTTGTACAAAATCAGCAAAAAATAGAATGATCATTAAAACTATTGCTTGAAAGGGGGAAAAACGCATTAGTGTATTTTTTACACCATAATAGGATTTTTTCGACAAAATTCTTTATTTTGCCCATAAAAATACGGGGTTTGCAAGCATTGTGCGGGTGACAGATTCAGTATTGATGGCGAAGGGCGGGGCTCGTACCTAATACGCATTGACTAAAATGTTTTTGTTTTTCGTAGCCACTATTTTATTCATGGTTAAAATGTTGGTCCTTTACTTAACTAAACATAGTTTATGCGAATCACAAAACGGGTTGATCCATAGTATGCATACGGCTTAGTAGCCCTGGGCCGTGGGTTTCATCGCTGTGACAAAAATATACCTTTTTTTCAAGCGTAAGCACACCTGAAAACATTTTTGCATGAATTTCATCTTTCCTTTGCCGTTTGAATTTTAAGCAGCTTACCAAAAAATATCACTCCCCTTGGAAGCCAGACAATAGTCAACATTATAACGATTTCCTACAAAAACGATGACAGTTCAAAACTACAGATCTATTACGTTACGACCCGACAATAAAACGAATTTTCGACAAAAAATAAAAATAAATTTGTCATTTTTGACGGATGAACTCCAAAGTTCAGCCCACTGTGTGGGCGTAGACAAAGCATAAAAATAATGTTATTATTCATCTATTGACAGGAGTCACGCGTTCGATTCCGCACGGAGAAAAAAGAAATATAAATATTTTTGGTGTGTAGCAAGTTTTATTTCATTTGGAGATTTTTAGTACTAAAGACGAAAAGTAATGTTTGTTTGTTCTCCTATGCAAACCAGAGATGTCATATCAATGTCAATCAAATGAAATAAATTCCATGACACGATGCTTATGCAATTCCTAACCACACAAAATTACAATACCTACTAACAAATTTAAATAATAGAAAATAATACAATACATGCTCACTAAAAGGGTTATTGAACAAACACTGGAACAAAATGCAACTTACAATATTTAAATCAAAGCCATTTGAATTGAAAAAATAAAACGTCACCCCATTGACATTCGAATTGCAAATAATGGACGGACGCTGTCAAAAAGCGCGCCAAAAAAGTTGGGGAATTCGGAATAAATGCAAATATTTGAATTTAAATGTAAACAAGGCACCGTTTGAATATTCATTCCAAATATGAATATTTCAAATTCGGAACGCTCGTCCGCCGAAAATCAGATTCATTGGTCGGACTCGAAATACGGGCATAGACGGGCATAGATACTCGTATAGGTAAATCAGTTAGATTGTGCTTCAAAGTTAGCCAGTTGACTAGGTAATAACTACGAGTAGCAAGCCAGGAAATAAATACAATATTTCTATACTAATATTATAAAGAGAAATAATTTGATTGTTTGTCTGATTTGTCCAAAATTACTGAACCGATTTTTAAAATTCACAAAAAAAAAGTTACATATTCAGTGAGTACGAGGCTATATTTTCAAGGCCATATTTTAACGGACGAAGCCGCTGACGGACATCTACTTATATTTAATAATCATATTATAAATACAAATTGTTTGTAATGCAAATAAAATATCCCATACTTTATTTATAAGATAGGTACATTCAGGCGCAAAAGAAACTTAAAATATCTCGTTTCATTAATGTTTGTCATGGCTATAGTAAATGTATACTGTCTGAGACTTGCTGGCGTTTTGGAGTAATCTGTAAGCTTACAAAGTTGTTTTTAACATAATAGGATCGCACTTATAAGTAGGCCCTACGTACGAGCCAATACGGCATCCTCTAGGGCCTAATTACAAATCGGTTAAATCTAGTCAAGTTAATTCCCTAAACTGAGACTAGCGAGCAATGTGAATGTTTCGTTTGTCAGGACGGCAATGTTATTATCAAGAAGGCTAGAGACTAAGGAGAGATAACTCCCTGGAAAGGGTTGGACTAAATCCGTATCCCACAGTGAAGCATGCGCATTACGCTTCTTTGCCGCGATCCTCGCGAAGTGTCAAAATTGGTCAACACAACCTCGAAAAACAACAACTGTCGCACGTGACACCGTTCAAAACAAAACCATGTGACCATGAAATGACAAATAGCTGCCGCTGCACATGCGCAATACAGCGTTTTGCCCGGCACAGAGTATACGACTTTCGGCCCTCGAAAGCTTTCCCCCACTTCGGGAGTTATCTCTCCTTAGTTTCTAGCCTTCTTGGTTATTATAAGTCATTTGACTGTCTTGTATTCAATCAAAGTTTTGTGTGGTTCTCAATTTCTTTTATTCTTAAGTAACAATGTAATAAAATCAGTTCCGCCGGCAAAAGGTTCTTATAAAGCAGCTGTACTCAACATCAATTAACGGGTGACGAAACGAAACGTTTCAATTAACGAAAAATACAGAGAAAGAAAAAAAAGCGTTCGATATTTAAAAAGGTTGACAAATGATTCGCGCCTCGCACCGGGATATGGCGCGAACATTCATCAATGGCCGATTGGACACGGCAATCGGTGGTGCCGATTTGTCATTCCAATTTTAAAAATGATGCAACAGCTAGTTTTTTTCTTGACATGTGTATTTGCTTGCTTTGCTTTTGGATGCATTTTTTCTGCCTCAACGGTATTTTTTTTGACGCTGCGTTCATGATACACTCAGTAACACAAGTCGTCAGATACCTAAGTAAAATAAAATATGTATGAATATGAATGAATATTAAGGTTTGTAGGACTGCAGAGCTTGTACTAAGACTGGCATGAACTCATGTACATAGTTACTTATGTAACACATACTGAATCCTTAAACTTCTAAGAAACCAGACTTAATAGAAAATTTGTTTTGTCTTTAGCGGAAACAACTCGCAACCAAAACGTGTTAAATAGACAATAAAACCCATACAGAACGAACACAAATCTTTGTCAGATAAATAAATAAATGAATATCTGGGACAAATTACACCAAGATCATCTGACCCCAAACTAAGCAGAGCTTGTGCTATGGGTGTCAGAGACTGATAAGCACAAGTAGGTACTTAAATATTTCTAAAGGCTTATGTTTAACTGTTTGCCAAATTTGATTAAAAGTGTTATCCAAAAAATATATTTGTCACCCAAAATTGGTAAATGTTAACCAAATTTTGTTACCCTATTTATTACTAAAACGTACTCATTTATTTAAGTCAACGTTGCCCAAATAAAGCAACTGACACTTATTATGTATCTAAAACACACATTTAGTTAATGTTTATCAAAATGTTAACTCCATTTTTTTCAAATCTGTTATATAAATAGGACCATTTTGTCAGCCTTAAAAAATATCAGCATCCAAAAAACAAACATTTTTATGCAAGCGTTGTACTTTATTTGGGTAGCGTTGCCGCGTAAATTGAGTAAGTACTTATGTCAAATTTGGTGAACATTTACTAATTTTGGCATACGGTTACATTTTACAGTTCACGCATCTCTTTTTCAGATACAAGTTACATCTTATTTGTGATGATATGACATCGGGGCTTTCAAGAAGAGAGCGTATTCCCATCTAAAAGGCAAGCAACGCATGGGTGACACCTCTGGTGTTGCAGTTGTCCATGGGCGGAGGTGATCACTCTCCATCAGGTGACCTTCTAGCTCGTTTGCTCCCTATTACATAAAAAAAAAAAAACTTGAAAATGTGTATGATTCCCCAATAAGCCGTTTCTGATTACTGACCCAAGTATGTCATTGCTTGCGCTTGGTAGGTAGTTAATCAGAAAGTAATGTAATTAATATCTTTTACGGGACTACAACTACGGGGTGTATTCTGTATTAAGTTTACCTAGAGTCAAAATCAATACTCTACTAAAGTGTTTAATACGTTTTTCTGAAAAAAGTTAAAACCTTCCGGATGTTATTTTGTTTTTAACCTTCATTATTGTCTAATTTCGAAATGTTAATCCAAAATACTCAAAAACCGATTTTTTACGGTAAATGTTTTCTAGGTATTTTTAGGGTTTGCTATTCTGCTCTGGGGTAATTCTTGCCATGCAATTCGAGCATTCATAGCACAAAAACAATGTATTATAGCCCTCACTAACATTGACATCTTGTAGACCATTTTTCAAGAAGCTTGGGTTATTAACTGTCCCAAGTTTAAATATCTTCGAATTGTGCCTTTTTGTCAAAACTAATACCAATTATTTATTTCGAAGGGTAACTCTAGACTCAATACCAGATTCCTTGATAAACTCGTCTCGACAGATCTGTACAGTAGAAATGCATATTGTATGGCGATCAAGATATACAATAGATAAGATGATGACATGAAATCATTGCCAGTTAATATGTTCAAGAATAAGTTGAGAATGTGGCTGATCGAAAACTGTTTTTATTCAGGCAAATAAAATGTTGATAAATAATAATTATGCTTGGCTAAGGCCCGCATAACATTTTTCCCACCCACTTCCTCAAGTGGAGATAAATTTCAATATAATAATAATAATAAAATCATTTATTTTCTCTCCACAATAAATAGTACTTATGTTAAGCGTAAGTTACAATGTATATAGTAGTTTAAGGTGAAGTACAATGTAAGCAAAAAATATGATAATAAAATATATAATAAAATATGATTCATTCAGACGAGTGCTATCGTGACCCAATTGTTTTTTGTTTCGTGAATACTTATGATGTTTTTTCTTTTTTATAATTAACCTGTTTGCATGCCAGGTTCTGGTGAAATGTGAGCTCATTTTTTATTTGTACCATCTTTTATACCACTTTTCACGCAAATAAACAATATTCTATTCTATTCTATTCTAAGAACATACACCAATGGCAGTGTTTTTCAGTTTCATTATAAGTTACCCACAGAAATAAAGCAAAGTATTTAACGACTTACCCCAAGAATATAATAACTTAGTCAGTACTCCCCTATTTTATGCGCCAATCTGCTCCCACCCCTAATTCCATATAAATTGCAATAAAACTGAATATGTCAAAAAGTAATTAATTCCTATGCTTGGAACACCCCTGTCTTGTTGTAGTGTTGTGCTTCATACGATAAGATAACATCGACTACAACTTATTTTAAAATAAGTTGTCGTTTTATTAGTAGGTTTACGTAATCAGAAAACTTGAATGGAATCGTCAAAACAACCCTCCGGGAATAAGAAAATCTTGAAATTTAATCCAATGGTTTTGTATTGAAAAAAACTTCATAGCTATTAGATATAGTTAATATTTCAGTCACGCTATTATCTGTTCTGTTCAGTTAGTAAGGACCAGACAGACTTCATAGGATGCAGTTTTAGGGCTACGACTGCATCCTATGCAGTCTCTGTTGTCCTACTAATTGCATGATCTCAGAAACTTAACATATAAACACTAAGTGTTGGTAGAATTTTAGTCAGCATAGCCTCAAATATAGCATAGTGTTCAACTATAGCTAAGATTCATAAAAGAGCGATGAACCGCTGAACATATTATTGAATAGCAACATTTGGAGAGTCTAACTGTAAAACCTACTTCAAATTATCTGAAAGTAGCATGCTAACTGTCCGTGCACAGTTAATATCGACTTTACGACTCTAATACTCAAGTTTCAAAAACTTTTGAAATGATTTCTATCTACGTTGTTACCGACCACGCGCATCACTAGCCGCATCAGAAAAGGTCCAGGCGTCATCTGCCGCCGGCATTTGTCGCGCGACAGAGGGTTTATTTATTAGTAGCAGTTCACTGGAGGCTCGCCTAGTCTTGGACTTCTGTTCTGCACTGAGGTTAGGGCTAGTACGGAGGAATTTAAACGGAGATTTTTATATACAATTATTTGAACACGATGCCTCCTTAATTAGTAATTTTTCACTTCTCATGCTCTAAAAAAACGCCAATATAGCCCTACGAAGCGGGCCTAAAGTGACCACTTAATCCCCTAGGGCGTATAAAGTAATTAGTTTTTTAATTTTCTTCCGGGTGGTCATAAAAAAAAATAACCCTAACCTACTGACACCTGAAGGATTTACGGGTGGTTATAAAAAAAAATAACCCTAACCTACTGACACCAGAAGGATTTCCGGGTGGTCATAAAAAAATATATTTATCAAACCGCTCATTCCATCATTTTTATTGGACTGCTCAATTATTTTTAGAATTGAAATCGTGTGATAGATTAACCGACCAATTGTTTTTTTATTACTGTCCATGTTTTACTGTCGCAATAATTAATCAACCGCCATTAAATTAAATAACTCCTCAATATGTTTTCCAACTGATCATAATAACATCTCGAATATTTAAATAACAGTTCAAAAAATTAGTTTCCGTAAAAATATATTAATGTCTGTGGAGTGTGGATCGTCTTCATTCCGAAAATGTTGAGAGTTTTAGTTCCATGATTTGTCCGCAAATAAGGTGGCGCCATGTGTTTTAAATTGTTAATCTGTGGTTCAGTTCAGAAGAAAAAACTGACTAAAAAAATTTCAGAACTTTTGTCAAGTGTTAATTTGCTCGGTTTTAAATGTTTTTGTACTTAATTTACTATTTTTCTCGCACTCGAAGTGAAAAGTACAATTTGCACCTCGAGACTAAACGCCAACTTAATATACCCTCGGTTTCATTGACTCCCTCGCACGCTCGGGAGTCAAACCGCCTCTGGTATATTATGGCTTCGTTTAGTCCCTCGATATAAAATATACTATTACATCACTTATGTACTGCCTACGCCGTATAGTTTTTGTAAGTCTTTTGATTATCACCCGGTATAAGCACCATTCTAATAGGTCGTTTAGTAGCCATTTGGACTCGAACCTAGGAACAAGCGTCGTTTGTTCGCAGGAGTACACTCGGCACATCTAAATCAAATGAAAAGCAGTGACGTCCTTGTCAAAAGAAAAAGTGGGGCGCGTCATTTGAAATTAGACAAGCTCTAGCTGTAGTGCTGCTCTACCTCTGGGCTAACTTTTGAATCTTCTTTTTGGGATACCCTAATCATAATCATAATCATTTATTCATTCATAAACATAGGTACCTAATATAAAAAGATGTTATTACAAGATTTTGAGCTCTATGCTTCACCTATGTAGGTACATGAATATAAGGCAATTTAGTGATGATAAATTTGAGGAGTTTACCCACATACAAAATAGGAATTGGTGAACTAATAAATTTTATGAAATAAACCATTCAAGGAAATTAATTAAAATATACAATTTTAAAATTTAAAAACACAATGTCAAGTCATCATCAAAGTAATCATTAA
This sequence comes from Udea olivalis, assembly GCA_947369235.1. Taxonomy (NCBI): domain Eukaryota; kingdom Metazoa; phylum Arthropoda; class Insecta; order Lepidoptera; family Crambidae; genus Udea; species Udea olivalis. The sequence goes on along the minus strand of OX376370.1, from coordinate 9,655,007 downwards.
TATTATAATAGTACATTATGATTTAAGTGCGGTAAGTTGAAAATTACAGCCGAGGCGATATTGCTAGCCCGAGCCGTAGGCGAGGGCTACAAGAAAGCAGAGGCTGTAATTATCAAAGCGCACGTATGTCATACGACTATTAATAACATATTTGAGAGGAAATAAATAAAAATCGTACTTTCTAAAACAAATAAAATCTTTAATCACTTGCTAGAGCAGTTAGAAAATGTTTACTTGTTCACAAATTAGCGATGCGCGCGCATCAGCGCTTTTTTTAAGGCAAAAGGCATTAAAAACAGCCAGTATTACTAATAAAGTTAATTAATATTTCTGTGTTTTTGTTACAGATGGTTGTAATTTATTGTCAAAATTAAATAAATTAAAGAATTAAATGTTTATTTATTATATTTCATCTCCCAAAGTTAATTTTATTCATAAAATGTTGACCTCTTTTCTGACATAAAAACTCTTTGCTAAAATTTAAAAAAGTACCGTTCGTTTTAGACGGAGCATCTTGCTAAACCGTACGTTTTACCATAATAAAAAAAACTCGTGCGTTTTACATTACATAACCGCACAAGTAATGAGATACATTACGTTATTGAAATTGGTGAAATAAGAGACCCTTTACGAGCAAATATGTTAAGCATTTTTCGATAAGAAATTTAAATAGCACCTTTTTAAACTGTTTATTAACTTAGTGACCCGCCCCGGAAATAAATATAAATAAGTGCAAAACTAGCAGGTAAGTGCTATTGCAGCGGTTATTATTAAACTTACTAGTTTCTCTTCTCTACATGCAAGTATTGCTATAGCTTCCACAAAGAAAGAAACTAGAAAAATTCGTCCAGATCCTAGGGTCTCAAGCGGGATTGAACCCGCGACATTCCACAATCCGGGTGGCTGCTCTTCCAACTGAGCTACCGAGGGCGTTAAAGGCCCGGCGAATTTATCTAGTGTATTTTACGTTGGAAGCCAACGTTTGTTTCGTCAATGCATTGAATGCCTTTGTACTGTCAAAGGCCACGTGACGTATTTGGCGCATCTGTCAGGTGACGTGGGCGCGTCGCAATAAAGTGACGGTAACTAAAAATAAATGTATAAAACTTATAAGTAAAATTTATGTTGTTGAAATCTGTAAAATATAAGCTACCAGAATATGTTTAATTTGATACCATTTTATTTGAAAATAAAGCGCGGGAGCGATCGACCAGCAGCTAGCGTCCGACATTAGGCATGAATTCGAAATCGGCCAGGAGTTGGTCGATACATTGCACAGCCCAAAATTTGTATGTTCTCTGTTAAACCTTGCGGTTGACTGGTAGAGAATGCCTCTAGGCATTAAGTCCGCCAATTGTAAATATTTTTATAAATGTGCAATAAAGAATAAATAAATAAATAAATCGACAGTCCTTCGACACTCAAGGGGGGCAAGTGCCACAAACCCTAAAGAAATATTTTTGCAAGTATTTGACATTCAATGAAGATGAAACTAGCTATAGGATTTGTTGATTTAGCTTTCTCTAGAATCACAGTCTTTTGAAGAAAACCGCATTATGAAGACACACAGCACGGTCGAGAGAATTAAAAAATAGGTTATTTGGAAAATCGATTGCCGTCTGTTGCTACCATCGAGCCCCCGGCAGAGTGCGATAGAGACCTTCAACTCAGACCGAAATTACTTTTCACTAGTACACGAAATCGACGTTTCGTTGTCCCATGCTCCCTCTATGAAAAGTTTACTGATTTAGTTACTTTTTTGATTGAAAATTTAAGGAATGACTGTGGCCGTGTTCCTATGTTTCACTTTTCTTAAATTAAACTAGTCGAATTAGTTTTCTGGATGTTTGAACACAGCGGAAAATCTGGCCATTTTTTCAGATTTTGGAAGGCCCGGCGCATATTTATTATAATAATTAATGAAAAAAAAAATTAGCCTATACTGTCCCACTGCTGGGCAAAGGCCTCAATCATTGAAATCAAGTCATCGCTACAATGGATGGGTATTGGCTTAATCACCACGCTTGCCATATGCGGGTTGGTGATCACAAACCTGGGCTATGTTCCAATAAACACACTTTGCCCGATCTGGGAATTGAACCCGGGACCTCCGGGTTTAGGGCCGAGCTAATAATAATTAATTTATAGTAAAAAGGAAAACATAGTAGACATGCCCAATAGTGACAATATGTTTTTAGGAAAAAAAAGGATCTGTACTAGCACTACTCAGGGAGGAAACAGAGGACGTTATGTTACTATGTGGGTGAACAAGGCATTTTACAATATTAAACAGTTTTTAAATCACAAATAAATATTGGACCTTGTATATTTTGATGAATGACTAAATATAATATTATTAATAATAATAATTGTAATGTAAGTAATTGAATTTAATTGTAATGTTCAAATTTTGGCCTGGTTTGTTTATTTTTATAAATATTTGCGCGTCCTAACCGGCTAAAATATGTTGAGCTTTTGAATAATGTCATCTTGTTTGTACCGTGTTTTCTTCAAATAACCTATTCTTATTCTTATTTTTATAATTACTACGTTCGTATGGAAAAAAGGCGCTTCTGTATCGTCATAAAGTCCGTTGCGTAGTTTGAAAGATCTAAGAGTGCAGATCTAAGGTTTTTACAATCTAGAGAAAGGTGCGTGTTATCTTTAAATATTTTCGATTAAGTGACCACAGAAAGATTTTTTTCTTTCTAGCAGTTTTAACTACTAATTACCTTTCGCGTGAAATGGTATAGGTACATAAAATCCTGGAATTCTCTAATGATTCCCAAAAGGGGCACCTACTAAAATAATCACATCGAAATGACAATATCATCCCCTCTTCCCCCCTGGGAGGCGGCTCGATAATCCATTGTTGTAGTTATAATCCTATTATAGGAACAATAACTCGACCCGGATATCTTGAGTCATCCCGGATTCGAGGACAGGAGACGCGTGGAGTCGACGACTGAGGAAATGTTTTATTTTTATTTGAAGAGTCTCGTTTAAAACAAATTTTAATCATGGATCATTGCGAGATCGTCGTGGCCTTTAATACAATCCCTTAAAGCTTGTCAAGTTCAAAACCTAATAACGCTAAAAACCTAACAATAATCGCTTTCAAAGTAGCGATTATCTTGCGATCGAAGTTAGTGAATATAGCCCCCCCGCGTAGGTCCCATGTTCATAATATCTGGCCAAAATAGGTATCATATTGATTGTAAAATTTATAGCTAATATCTGGTGAAGGAAACTGATTAATAGCGTAAACGAGTATTTAATAAGGTCTCGGTAGCTTACTCGATTAAAGATCCGATCTTCCGACTCTTCCGAGTAAGCTATTGAATCTAATTTCAACCCGATAGTTCCATGTTAAATGCGAAATTTAATCCTCAGATTATACTTATCAAACAAATTCAAGTTCACGGCACCTAACATTAGACGTCATTAAAAAACAAACATTCAAAATCGGAACTCGTAAAGGCGACTGCACACCCGCGGCCCGCCCCGCGCAGTCTTGGCGGGTGCGTCTGACATTAAATAATTGTTGGGTGCTGGCCGCCGGAGATTTTTGCCAAGGAACGAGTAGAGGCGGCTTGCGTTTTTGCTACTGCTGTTTGTTTTGTTTCGTTGGTTTTGTTACAATAATTGATGTTGCGGGAAACCTCTTAACATTGAATATACTTACATGATATGCATATACTTGAATTAATGGAAATTTAGACCTATCGTTTGGTAAGCTTTGCCACGCACGCTCGCGACAAGTAAGGAATTGAAAAGCGTTTTCTATTTTATTGAAATGCCATCAATTTATGAGGTTCATAATCATTTGTAAAAAACAACATTTATTAGTACGAATATCACTTTGTTAACCAATATCAAAACATACTTACATTTGGCATTAATATAAATATCATAAATACTTTTTAAACTCTGTTCTTTTTGGCGACATACGCAGCTGTTGGCCAAAATTAAGCTTATGTAAATTATGATATGGTACGCTATAAAATGACATCTTTTTGTGTTAATAAATAAATAGGTACAATGTTATGTTAATTTTTTAATGAATTTATACTACACTAGACAAATTAACTCAAGAAATTAGGCGAGAATCGAACCTGCAACCTTTTGCTAACCAAGCTAGTGATCTAGACATGAAACTACAAAGACCTTAGCTGACCGGTCAAAATGCACTAGACGAAATAGTTTTTAATAAACACAAAGTAGATAGATTAATAAAAGGATACTGTAAGTATAAGTGATTATAATAAACTAACCAGTGACTTGATAAATGAGTCGAAACGAAATATAAAAAAGCTTTTTGAATAATAAAATAAGTTTATGAGATAAATGAAGTACTTTCTAAATAACGTCACTTCTATAATTAAGTAAGTCTACGCGAAGGGGAGAAGCGGACAAATTTGTTGAACGTCGGAAGGCGAACCGGCGCCGCTAATCGATGGGGGAACGTCATTACTTATTTGACGTTATTTTGATCTTTGAATCGTGGGATCTTTTCAATTGATTTAAATATTTAAATGCCAATTTAGCGAGTTATCATTACACCTTTGACTTTCATTTGTCAGTTTAATGCAGCTTCCGGAGACTGGGCTTATGTTTAACTCCTAATGTATGTGTGTATGTGGTAAGGTTAGGAGTATCTATAATAGACGATCATGCCTGTAAGGATTAAAAAGAGTGGAATTAGCATAGATGTGTGTCAGGATCGTAGCAAGAAGTGTCTTTGCGTACAAAGGAAGCGTACGGAGGTAGGGGTGAGAATTAAATGCATTGTCAAACACAGGTCGAACATAACATTAGTTCTTGTCCGTTTGCTAGTTAATTTTCATGGAGGAACAGCCTAAAGTGGTAAGAATCAGAGTGTTATGCTGCAACTGTGATTGATGGATGTGTTACAGACAAAAAGATAAAAATGAACGGAACAAAAATGTTTTTACGAATGGGAGTTACGAATATTCAAGGACTTGAACTGTAATTGGAGAGCGCCGTGGCCTAGAGGTTAAGCACCCCAACTGACTCTTAAAATCTGGCCGGAACCAAATCATCCCGGCTGATCTGTAACTCCACTACAACTACGAATGGTGATGTTTTACTTTTAGACCAGCGTTTGTATTAAATTTTGAATGAGGATTAGTGACAGAATGAGGAACATCAGATTTTGGTTCTATTCAAGATTTTTTTTAATGGGCGCAAACCCAATCTCTCAATTTGGCCTCAATCTCGCCTGGAGACTTCTTATAAATTATTAACCTTGTAGGTGTCAACAACAGTATCCGCTCCAAGTAGCCCCTCGTGGCTTTTTCCGATCATGACATACATATTTTGTTTACTAAAAAGACTATTTTATACTCCCAAATCATACATTTCAGCATTGTCAGCGCATCCATTTAGTTTGTGCCATCAATATTACTCATATAACTAAGTAAAGCTACAAATGAACTGGCTATGAAAGTAACGTCTGTATTGCACTTACAACATGAACAAATCTCATGCCACGTTTTCGATTATTGCCTATCAAAAACCAGATCCTTTATATCCCAAGTTGAATACCGTAAAAGCCGAACAAACAATATCCCCAGCTCAATACCGTAATATCCGAACATCAAAACAAGACAGAAGCTACAACATCATTTCCGCAAGTGTGCACCCGACTTTACAATCAGGCGTTCCATTCCACGAAACAAATACCAACCTAATAACTCGTAAACATACAATAAATTGTATTAACCCGAAACTCTGTACTCCATTGCCTATAAAAATCAGATCTCATAAAAAACGTAAAAGAAGTACCAACCAATACAGTTAGAGCTACACTTTTATTCGTTATAAACCGGCCAATAAGAGCGTGGTAAGATGTACGTTGTGCTCTTTCTAACGCGTTATGTGAGAACAGGAGCGCGGTGTAGGGGTTGTTTTGTCTCAAGATGCTGGTGTGCAGTGCTGGGATAAGTTTTTTATTTTGTTAAACGGTTGGTGTATCTGTGGCTTGATTTGTTTTGGCGGGAATACTCTGAGTCTAGCCAGATGCACCATGCAAGTTCTTTGGAGTTCCGTGCCATAATATGGAACGTTTCGTTAAAATTCATTACCTGTTCACTTATTGATAGCACGTTAGTGCAATGGTAGAGTTACTGTACTGTTTCAATGCCAAAGATCGTGGTTTCGATTCCCAACCACCCAGGGCCAACATTTATGAGATGAACATTAATTTGTGCTTAGTATTCCATTAAAACGATTAATGCAATAAAAAAAACGTGGTGGGACATAGTCAGCTGAACAGTAAGTTGGAGTCAGTGGGTGAGACTTATAGCGCGAAGTTTAAAAAGATAACGAATTGAACGCGAGTCCGGGAGCCCATGGTGAGATGCCACTGTGTTTTACTGATATATAAATAAATAAAAATACGAGCATCTGACCCTAAACTAAGCAGAGCCTACCTTGCGTGTCAGAGACTGATAAACAGACTTAAATATTTCTAAATACATACATAAATAGATGATAACAGCCAGACCCACAACAAACATAAATGTTCGTTACCTACACGCTTAGAATAATTAATTACACCTAGAAGGATAGTTCCATACAAAAAAGCGCGCCATTTGTGATGCCAAAAAAAACTGTCAAAACAACAATTCGTTACACATTTAATTACAATTTTCAGTATTTAACATGTATGAATACTACTTGTGCTTCTCTGTTATGTTGTTGCAACCCTTTACTGCACAAATAAACATTTTGAATAAGCTCTTACCTCGAGAAATTAACATTGGTAAGTTCAGATCCAAACGCGACCTGACGCGATTTGTGGCATCAAAACGGGTGCCCGACTCGCCTTGTCTGCGTAATTATTCTAAGCCTACATTAATGTTTGTCATGAGTGGGCATCGAACCCACGACCACCGGTGCTAAAGGCAGGATCGATGCCATTGCACCAACAGGCCAGTCAATCCAAATATGGTTAAGTATGTACATACAACCATTTTCTGCACAAACAAACCTTTTTGTCGAAGTTCTTACAACAAGAATTTTCAGACCTTGTGCAAGGAAGGTGGGTCCATATTTAGCCGCTGCCACCACAGCTACGTAATATTATGTGAATACCTACACATTCAGTGTAGATATCAAAAAAACTGACAGCCACTACTATATCTATCCTGCCTTGCTTATCTGTGTTTTGGTTCGTTTCAACTTGCATAAAAACTCCGACGCATGTTTTATACAAATAAAAACCACTTCATCAACAGCCTTTGGAAGTCCACTGCTGGACATAGGCCTCCTCCATCGAACGCCACAACGAGCTGCTTTGGGTCGTACGCATTCAACGGCTTCCCGCAACCTTTTTTATTTTTGTAGTTTATATGCAGTCGTGAGGTCTAGATATGAAGATGACAAGCACAATAATTCAAAGCAATTATTGAGCTGGCCATACTCATCTTGAAGGCCTGCCCTGGCACCGGTTAGTGCAGTGCTGATCCCGGAACGCGACCTGGCCGAGATAGGTCAGAGTCCCTTGGCGAGTTTTACGCAACTGCAACTTGGTAACATCAAGCCGACATAATATGTCTCCCACCGCAGAGTAGATGGTCTGCTACACAGAGCTCCCTTAGTCGCCTCTTATGACACCCACGGGAAGGAGATGGGGGCGGTGGAAAGTATTTTTGCATACTTGTTGTACCGTGCCACCAGCACGGCACATCCTGCACCAGGTCATCGGTCCACCGGGTAGGAGGCCTGCCCACGCTGCATCTCCCAGATCGTGGTCGCCACTCAAGAACCTTTACTCCCTAGCGGTCATCAGTTCTGCGAGCGAAAAACTACCTAATTGGAGCCAAAATTATGTTTTTAATAATAATTTAACAGATCATAACGACGGTTTTAGATTTATTTACAACGTACTAACTGTAAATACCAAAAAAACTCAATTGATTATCTTTCAACAACAAATTATGTAAACAAGCACGAAATAATTACCAAAGTCACACCCCCGCCCCTACCGAGCGTTTAAATTGGACCCCTGGGGGATGCTTTAGGGGTAGTATTTATGCCTGTGGTGATTTTGAATTTAAATGTTTTGAGGAAAAGGTGTATCTTTAATATAATTTTGCGAGGGAGGTTTGAAGTTTCAAATTTATAATCTTTCTTTAAATCAAATTTACTGATCCATCGATAGAATTGGAACTGTTAATCTGCAGATATAGTTAAATAAAATGAATTTTTTTTTGTTTAAGGTGAAACTCAAAGTTAGGTACTATAAAGTTGAATAAAGTATCATTTTGTTGTTAGGCATTTACAGTAGAATTTCGTTCGATTTATTCTACAGGCAGAAAAAGTTCAGTTAGTTATTTAGATTATTTTGGATTTATGTCTACAAAATATGACAAATGTTACACAATACAAACAACAGCCCATCAAGTTATAGAAAAAAAAACAATAATCAAAAGCTGTTCTGAAAAATCATAATCTTCAAATGAATATGCTACGAGTATGAATACGAATTATTTGCAATAATTTGTGTTGGGAGTTGGTCTTTATATTTATTTGTGATAGCCAAATGTAAAACTCACTGAAAAATTCGCATTATAACATCCGCATCCGGTTCCCCCGGTATATCCGCTTTCGCGGACAGGACACGGAAGTAATTTGTTTTTTTAGCGGAGGTATTCTTATTAAATAAATTGCTTTTGTTGTGTCTCACAAGAATTCAAAGGGTGAAGTCGCTTGGTTTTACAGAAAAAGAAGAAATGAAACATGGATTTTTTCTCAATTTTGAAGCTTTTGATCATTGATAGTAGCTATCTATCAAATTAACATTTGAAATCTCAATTTCAGCTAAAGTTATTGCGTTGTTTATGTTTCTCGTCGTTTCCCGACCTTCCCTGAACTCCCACAAAATTAGCGAGTTATATTAATTAATTAATAATTCTCGAGTTGTTTAGAGCGAGCCAAACGAACACCAATTTTTTTCCATAAAGCCCGTCAAGATGACCTTACTCCCCCTGATGGAAAGTGGTCGAAAGGTCCATATATGAGGCTGACAAGCCCTGGGCTGGCTATCCTCACCTTGAAAGGCCTGCAGACATGCCTTTTCACACATACTTGTACATACGACGACGATATTATGAGTATTCTAAATATGATATTTTTCTCCTTGGTGGATAACGTTTTCGTGGGTAACTACGAAAGCTTATCCTGAAATTCAAAGATTGGAAGCACCTGACTATCAAATATTTTATTGAATGAATACTGAACAAACTCTGCCATCAATCATTCAACAAAAATATTCCATATCCCCGTTCAAACAAAACATTTCGCATTAAAAACCAAAAGCAAGCAGCTACATATTTCGTGCCTAAAATGTTCACACTGTCATTTTCAAACGTCAAACGCCTTTCCCAGTTTTAACAACGCGTAAAACGAAACGCGAACGCTAACCCGCGCGTTCGAGGGGTGCATAAGGGTGTTACAAAAAACTGTTACCCCTAAGGGTTTAGGGAGGGTCTGTCAAGCGCAGGCGATGAAACCACGCCCAGAGCTAAAACAATTATGTGGGAGAATTCGATAGTCGAAATCGAGTAGGCATTACGGTATCGTACGCTTTTGCCTTTTTAGCGATTGAGTGTTCGGTTTGAATTTTGATTTTCGAACGGTCTCGACTAATGGCATAGCGGGAGTCGCGGGAAGAATTTACGTGGGCCTTTTCGATGTGTGAAAAGAAAGGGTTTGAATTGTTTAATTTTTTATTAGGTTCCTTTTTTCATGATTTAAGTAGCAACGTTGGCTGAGACACTATAAAAGATGCCTGTAACGCTACTTAATATATACATTCAGCGTCCAAGTTTCAGAATCTTACAATAATCACTTCATAAATACTTACATCCAAACAGGATCGTTGATTTGATATACATAACAAGTCACGCAAAACTGTTACACTTCCTAGTTTAAGAAAATACACCATTTTATTTTCACTATTTAAGCTGAAAAAAATCGTAGAGAGGAGTTACATAAATCAGCCTTGAAAAATTTACATGTATTAGTTGCAACGAGGTATTACAAAACATTTGCCAGAAATATTTGTAAAATTTAAAGAAATTAACCTATTTAACCTGTCAACTTAGCTATTGGCGCAATGGTAGCGATCCTGCCTTGTGCCTTTGGCCAGGAGCTCGTCGATTCGATTACCACCTATGACAAACATTTAGGTGGATAACATTTGTGTATGTTGTGAGTCTGGGTGTTGTGTGTTTAAATATGCATTTAGAAATATTTAAGTATGTTTATCAGTCTCTCACGCCCATAGTAAGTAATACAAGCTCTGCTTAGTTTGGAGTCAGATCAGAGCGTAATTTGTCCCAGAAATGTATTTGGTTAATTAGTACTTACTAACTCTATGGTGATTAATACTAGCTTACCCGTCAATTTTTGCCTATTGAGCCCCGTAAAAGGTCACCAATCCAAGCGCAAACCGCAGTTAACGTTGCTTGACTTCAGACATCTGTTATCTCGGTTGTAGATAATGTAATGTTTTTTTTTGTAAGTATTTTGATATTATTTTCAAGCAAATGGTAATTGGACTATTACTTCTACCTTATTTAGCTTTTTATATTTATTTTGTTCGAGAACAGTATTAAGACTATGCTTTCCCTTGGGATTTCCTTGGGAGCAATCTTGATGGCTCATATTTGATCGACTTTGTTTAAAGATAATTACTAAATCAAAAGATATTTTAGCAAATAAAAAATTGTACGTTTTAAGTCAGTGTCTTTAACTAAGGCGACAACTTTTCCAAAGCACGATATAGCATAATTCACTGATAATAAAAAACACAAAGAAGTACATCCACGATTTTTTTGTTTTACTCTCAAATATTCATTATTAACATTTTGCACCTAAAATAGATATATATAGATAGGTCTATGACTTTTAAAACTTTGTAATTTGTGTAATGTTATTTTATAGTAAATTCATTACACGAAAACAGAAGGAAGCCGCGGCGTCATTCCGTTCGCGCAGAACTAATCAGTGGCCCGCCGAATGCTCTATCGGACGGCGCGCTAAATGATTTACCGGTTGCTTTTTTAAAGCGCTAGGAAGATGAAAAGCATATTCGGATGATACAGAACCCTATCTGAGCGTTTTTACAAAATTTTCAATTAAGATCAAGTTTATTTTATTCTATCAGCAGTCCTTAAAATGAAATTTGGTTTTTTAATAAAAAAAACGTGTTCAATGTACCTATTCATGTTTTGAAATTGTAAAATCATTTTCATATTTAGAGTTCTGAAAAGCTGAAATGAATCAATCAAAACTGACCTGGCTATCCTTAAGTCCTAGTTTCTCGGCCAGCTTCTTCCTATCCGGCTTCGAGATGTACTTCTGCACCTGGAACCGCTTCTCCAGACCCTTGCGCTGAAGATCTGAGAAGACCGCCCTCCTCATCATCCCTCGGCGAGGCTTGCCTGTAAAAAATATAATTTTAAGTCTAATCCCTATAAACTTCTAAAGGATACCTTTTCGCATTTCATGGATTTTTTTCTAAAAATATTGATTAGCTTTTATGAGAAAGAGCTTCAAAAAGAAACAATGCCTATAATAGAGTACCTACTTACTGCATTTTTCACTATGGTTCATCCAATGATTCACCATACATTAGATATAGCACTTCTTGTGAAAATCTCAAACACATTCAAAATTCAAAAAAATTTGTTTTTATAAATTGAAAAGTTCTTAATTTTGAAATGTTTTTATGATCTTCAAGAATTTTTTAAAGCAAATTAGTCAATGTATTCAGACTAAATTCAGACTAAAGTGATTATAAAATTAAAAAGGACATGGATCTGCGTTATTAGGTTACTTTTTAATAATTTTTATGTTTTAACTAAGCAATGTTTTATAATTTTATGTGTTTTTTAATAATTTAAGACAATTGAAAAACACACGCGTGACTGAAACATCCTATCTTCTGTGTCTTTCTGACATGTGTGAGTGAAAGGAGCAGTAATAGGACATTGTAACTAGTGTGCTTAGAATGACAATCACGCACACGTTTTTATGCTATGACGGGAATCCTCGATGCTGGCCAGCAATACAGGAGCCGGAGCGCCGGGATTCGTCACACAATATTTAGAAGTAGATGTAGTTGTGGAATAGTTAATAAAAGATCAGCCAATGCAGTGACTTGTTTATTAAATAGGATAAAAGTATAGGTAGGAAAGAAGAACCCGATACACGGGTTCCTGTTACTTATAACTGTTTTAACTGTTTACAAAATTGGTTATTTAGAGTATTTAAAAATACACCATCACGTAAGTTATACTAGTTAAACTGGTAATCTGGTAAAATGCTCACAAACTGTTCAGTACGATGGTTTTGGTAGAACTGAATCAAAAAAGCTGCGCATGCAATGCGAAACAAAAATCGAATTGAATCAAATTTGAAAACAAGTACAAAATACTTTTAATGGCCAGCAGTTAAACCATGAAGTTTCCAGCGATCGTGGAGGTTGTAACGTCCACGAGACTGAAGGGAAACGGCATCGTTACAATGCGTCTTTGAGAGAGCGCAGATTCCGTGTAATTCATAGGTTATTTTGGGTTCATTACTATAATACCTACTCGTACTAAGAGACTTTATAGGAGTGTGTTTCAAAAAAAGATAAGGATCTTTAGTTAATATCTTTTTTAAAAACGAGGGAATGAGCACCCTCACTTGGAGCATTTGCCTGTACCTAATGAACGTTCCAGAGTCGACCGTTACATCAATGAGGGAGAAGAATCGTGCGCAAACTGTAATGTCCTAGATTCGAACATTACGTTGGTGAGGGAAAAGCACCGAGTATTACAGTGCGCAACTTAATGATACAATGTGTAATATTTTGATACAACTTCCCTGAAGTTTTGTAAGACAGTATTGTAATGTAATTCTCAAAATTGAATCTGAAACGTTACATTACAGGTAAATGATCTAAGTGAAAGACCACCTTAAAGGATTAGAATATTAATAGTAAGTCAGTTTGCTTCCTTACCTCTGGAACTGTGCGCCCATGGGAAGCCGCCGGGTAAGGGAAATACTTGAGTGTGCGCTTGCGTCGGTCGAACTGAAACAAACGTAAGCATATAATAACTACCTAAGTAACTGGAAAAACTAAACAAGTACGTTTAACACTGATTATCTGTACTAATATTTTATAGAGGAAATATTTGTTTGTTTATTTGTTTGTTTGTTCGTTCGTCTGTTTGTATGTATTTTTTTTTATTATTTGGAACTACTGGACCGGTTTTAGAAATTCTTTCACCAATATAAAGCTACATTATTAGGGAGTGACATAGGCTATATATTTTTTACTATGACTTGTTTATTGTTACATGATTTTTAATAAGTTTTTATTATAATTTCTATAAGTTCTTATTATAAGTTCTATAAGTTCTTATTGTAAGTTCTATGAGTTATATTATTAGTTAAGTTAGTTTTATTATCAGTTCTATAATTTTTATTATGATCTAGTTCTATGAGTAATTAGTTGGTTCTTAATTATTATTATTTTTTATTCATAAAGTTTCATTTTATAAGTTATTAAACATTCAAAATATTTACCACACATATCCATTTAAAAACCCTAAATACTAAATAGATGATGGAAGTGTTACGTGACATGCCTAAACAAAGATTCGGCGCTGTCATAATCGAGCAGTTTAAGCCAGGAAGTAACTAGCTTTTCACACTCAAAGTAGCATTTACTGTAAAATTTTAGTTGTCTATTAATTTTATTATATAAGTAGATAGATTGTGAGTTAAACTGAGTGCGAGCAAATATAGTTTTCACATTTGGTTGAGAGACGACGGAATAGGGATTACGCTTAGATAAGATTTTAGGGTCCGGGAGTATGGTTTTATGTATTTTGAGGAGACATTTTAAAATATATAGTTGCCTGACAGTTAACACATTGCAGTCCCGATACAGTTCAGAAGTTCCATAACTAATTTTTTTGAAGGTCATAACCTTGAGGAGTGAACGCTGTGCTCTCTCAACTTTAATCATTTTGGTTTTGTGAGTACCACCCCATACGGGTAAACAGTATATTAATATAGATTGTACCAAGGTTGTGTAAATGTAAGTAATTAGTTGCTTGTCGGTTACGTGTCTTATGTATTTGAACAACCACAGTAACTTTCTAACGCGGAGTGTGCACATTTCGATTTGCTTTTGCCATTTTAGTTGGTGATCAAGATATACACCCAAATACCTAGTATTAGTAACCTTTTCTAGTGTATGACAATTACATTCAGGTATTGGGAAGGGGTTTTCACACGAATGGGCAGTTAGATGAAGAATGTTACTGTTGGGTTGCGAAGAATTTTGAATAAAGAATGTTAGATATATAATTAAAAATTGGCTTGTGAATATAGTCTATAATTTCAGCCAGTCAGCGGTTACTGGCACTGACGCATCTCCTAGGTAGAATAGTTACTAGCGAAATTGATCGTTACCCTTAGAATAATAACATATAGAACGATAGATAAGCACTAATCCGATCCACACTTGCGTGACTATTACTTGCTTACGTGCGGCGCGCTTTGACATTGAACATTGCGGAGCTGTAATGAACACTGCAAAACGGTCCGTTTGGAGCCATTTATGGCTCCAATTAAGGTGCTTCAAAACGGGCGCGCGGACTTAGTTTCTATGTGTAATTATTCTAAGTTGTTACCCTTATTTTTAAATTGATTGGATATAAACGATTGTAATAAGGCCCGTAATAAGAAGATGTACTTAATGAACAAGTGTAAAATAGTAAGTGACTTGACGGATTCGTTTGCATAATTGATGTTCAGTTAAGGGCTGCTTTCACACCAGAGATGTGCTATGCAGCTAATATGCTGCAAGGATGTGCAAGCTAGACTACGAAGCTATTAAACCATTTCCACTGATGCTATGCTATGTGGCGGAGCGAGTAAGATCAGATACGAAGATGCGCCGCCGCAAGGTAGATTTATGAGGAAGATACGCAGCTCGAGGTATGAATAAATAAAATAAATAAATAAATATGCGCCAGACAACACACCTCTAGGGATAAATATCCCTGTGTTACGAGGTACCAGACAATGAATTAAGCCAGTGGCGTCTCCCAGCACACACAGACCCAGGCCAATTTAGAAAAGATCATTTCCTGAATTGACCTGATCGGGGATCGAACCCGGGAATACACCCGTATTCCCGGGTTCCCCACACTACGGAATTAAAGGCAAGAAACCGTGCTACAGCGCAACACGCCGATCGTGTCGTCAATCTATACGATGTGTCGATAGTAAGAACGTCACGCACAGCACGTATCCTTCGTGTCCCCCCTTTAAAAGCCTTCAGCTTCACCCTCTTGTCCGGTGAAGCTGTGTAAGCCGTCAGAACTACAACTAACAGCATTTGTGACTTAAAAAAGAAAAGCCACCGTTTCCACCAATGCCATGCTAAGTGCAGCAAGTCCCTTTCCCAAACTACAGAGATTTATTTTAGTAGCCCCCCCGACCAACCTCTCGGTTATGCAGAAAGGCACACTATTCCTAGCATACCGTGAAGTGTACCAGGGACCATCTGCGGTAGGTCCTGCCGCCACAAAGCATAATGCACAATGCATTACACATTATGGTACTCATAGGCGAGTAGCCCGTGGCATTACCCACTCCCATTTATCCAGAATGGTACCGGAGCAGTTATAGTCGCTCACCACGCGCATCCAAAGTGAATTTAGATACTCGTTGCACGCGAGGAGGGACGCTCGGTACACACTACCGAGCAGACGAACATGCCCCACCTCTGCAACTAACCACATGCCACCACGAATCCAACTCCAAGTTGGGGCCTGCCTTAAGAAAGGCAGAGTTGGGACCCCCAACACCCGTGGTATCCTGATCCAAACAGCCAGACCCGTAGTTCCAGCTGCGAAAATGGAGCAATGAATGATTGGTGGATATCAAAAACATACACAGCAACGTCAAAAACATAGCATAGCACATTTGACGATACGATTGGCGTAGTGCGCTGTAGCACGGTTTCTCGCCTCGATTCCCGTAGTGTCGAATTCCCGGTGGAGTCTATTCGAGAAATGATCTTTTCATCCTCGGGTCTGGATGTGCTAGAAGACGCCCCTGGCTTAATTACTAGTCTGGTACCTCGTAATAAGGGGATATTTAACCCTACTTGGACACCATCACAGACAAGGGGTGTGTTCGTATCGAAAGTTAAAAAACTCTACCATGTTGTGTTGTCTGGCGCATAATTATTATTTATTTATGAGATACCACACCTCTGGTGGAAAAGCAGCCTAGGTAGAAGTTAGCGAATGGATACCTATCTTCATTCATTCTAACACTAGAAATTAGAAGCAGCGATGCTAAAATGAATGACAATTTGCATTTAACGATTACATACCTGATGAGTATAACCTGACATAATTGAAAACCCCTTCCTCCACAACGTATGAAGGGCTTAAGTTACATTTTAGATTTGGTAGAGTTAATAGTGATAGTGAAAACGTGTTTGAATAAAAACCCCTGCTTCTTTTAGGTTTTTACATCGACAATATAGTTTGATGCAAGGCAAAATAATTGATTTAAGCAAAAGCCTCATAAATTCACAAATTGCTTTACTTTAAAAATGAGAAAAATAAAGTGTGACAGCTGCTATCTAAGTAAATTTTAAGAAATTCGGCATCTTAAAATCAATAATGTATATTGTACTTTTACTACAAAGTGAACCATAAAAAGAACCTTTTTTACTTCTATCTAATGCTATAATGAATGAGGTATAGTGTCAAGTCAACGTAAGGACTGGACCCTAATGACGTAGACATTTGCTGAGCATTTGTGCAGATACGCCTTACAAGAAGCACAGATTTCAAAAAATATGGACTGTATATAGTTCGCTGGTCTAGTCCACTCTGAAGTTGTTCCGAGGCCCGCATTCTCATAGTAAATTAGGGTCTGCGTATGTGCGCAACCACTTCGGAGTGGACTATAGAAGTTTGACGCGAACTAATCTAATATAAAAGTAACCTCCAAATCCTCCTATTTTTTTGTTCAATCAGATAGCATTTAATGCTTATTATCATCCAATATTTATGCTAGAGATTATTCTACAATGGCAGCATCCCCAATTGGGCGCATAATCCTTCTATTGTTGTTTTGTTGTTGCAATGTTGGCTTGTTGTTGCAATTGTTGTTCGTTGTTTATGTTGACAACAATAGTTGCCTTTTTAGCGTTGCGGTGGGATGGGTAGATGTTTTTAATGGTTTTTTATTGCAACTGTTGCGTTTTGAGTCTTTGTTATAGTTGGGCGTCTTATAAGGGGAATTTGATGGTGGATTAATTGGGTTTTATCAAGTCTGTGGGTATGGACCTCACATATCGCGAATTAAGAGTTTTAAAAACTTCGTGTGGGCTGGGCTGAAGATTATTTTTGTTATTCCAGTTGGAGGGTATAATCTCTATTGCAAGAATAAATAAATACAGCAAGAAATCATTAATATACTTTTCAATGCAACTCAATATTAAAACCTAAAATTAATGAATATTGCAGTTGCCTGAATTGTCACTAGTGAAGTCCTTACATTTGCAAACTTTTGTGGTCAGTAAAAACGGTTTTAAAAAAAGGTTTTATAACTGATGGATTCGTATCCAACTATAAAGATAGATTTTTTATTCATCAGACGGGCCTGTTGGCGGAATGTTTGGAGGCCAATACATAGCGCCGAGGGTCTTGGTTTTCATCAATTAGTACAAACAAAGCAAAGATGGCTGTCAGTACTCAGTACTGCCAGTGAATCATTAGCTCACTTAAATATTTTTAAATAAGTAGGTACTTGAATAGATCTTATCAAACAGACAGAGATCAAACGTCACGATCTCGGTTTCTCGCCTCGATTTCCGTGGTGTCCCGCGTTCGATTCCCCGCCGGGTCAATTCAGGAAACTATTTTTTCTAAATTGGCTCGTGTGTGATCGGAGACGCCCTGGCTTAATTCCTTGTCTGGTACTTTACAAGGATATTTATTTATCCTCACTCGCCCTTAGAAAATTTGTCATCGGTGAGGAATCGACCTACTACGTTCCGCGCTTCAGACGTAACCTTGTAACATTGACCTCATCATAAAATTTCGAGAACGGGCCTGCCATAGCATCTTTTACAACCACAACGAATAGACATTACCTGAGTTTACTTTGGCATTAAAAGGCCTTTTGAAAAAAGGCAAACTATAATTTATATCGCATAAAAAGGCCACATTTGAAAGCAAACCTCAAAATTAAACTACTCGCCAAGTTTAAAAAAACCGGCCAAGTGCGAGTCGGACTCACGCACCGAGCGTTCCCTACAAACCTGTAGGTATATTTATTAAAAAAAATATATATATGATGTAACTAATAATTTAATTTTTCCTATCTCTGTGCTGAGGTTGCTTCGTATGAAATTTCAAGATTGATGAGTTCACGGGAAGGTTCTGAAGGTTCACGGTTCTGTAGGTTTTGATTCCCTTGCGAGTTTCGAAAATTTGCGGAAATCCGGCATAAACGGCTGTATCTTTCGATTTTTTCACAGCTCAAGGGACAGTAGATTTGAGTATTTGATATAAATTCCAGCTTGAAACCTCCACGCGTTCCTGAGAAAAAGGGTCTTGACAGAAAGACAGACGGACAACAAACTGATCCTATAAGGGTTCCGTTTTTTCCTTTCGGGGCACGGAACCCTGAAAAGAACGTGCAATATTGAAAAAAAACCTCATCTTTTGTGAATCGCTAAGCTATCATAATTTTGACGCATTATTATTGGTTTATTGGATTCGCCATTATGTTTTTTGCAATAAAAATTGCATTGTTAAGGTTTTTTGTGTAATTCGCAATCGATAAAAGGTACGGTCAAGTGACAATTGTGTGGATAATATTGGCAGTGAACAGATGGGATTTATTAATATTTTACTGTCGGCTACGTGAGCGAGTACAACACACGTATTTTCTTAATTTCACGAAGATCTTTTCACTTTGCCAGAAGTACCTGGTTACATGACTGACATGCCAGTATGACATACGTTATCTGTGTGCGTGAACGTTAAAGAGCGTCAGTAAAAAACCTTTTTTGGCCAACTGAGTGCGTCCAGTAGGTCTATCCTCCATTCATTGTAGCTTAAGACAGAAGTAAAAACGGTTCTTTTTGGGGTACACTTTGTGGTAAAAGTACAATAAACATTATTACTTTAGAGATTTATGCTGAATTTATTAAAATCTACTTAAATAGCAGGTGTCACACTTAATTGTTCTCATTTAAAGTAAAGACACTTCAGAATTTATGAGGCTTTTGCTTAAATAAATTGTTTTGTCTTGCATCAAACTATATTGTAGATGTAAAAACCTAAAATAAGCAGGGGTTTATAAACGAACACGTTTTTACTGTCACTATAACTCTACTAAATCTAAAATGTTACAAAATCCCTTCATACGTTGTGGCGGAAGAGGTTTTTAATTTTGCCAGGCTATACTCAGGTATGTTATCGTCGTGGCAACGTCAAATATAAATTGTCATTCATTTTAGCACCCCTGTTTCTTATTTCCCTGGGTTCGGTCAAAGTACCTAATGTTTTAAAAAACCTACAATAAGTAATCTGATACTCTTGAATATTTATTTGTGTATGGTGAATGATATCAATTGAAGAGGACAAAAATACACATGACGATTTCTAAAATCATTTTCGTTTTCATACTAGAACTACTTATATAAGACCATGTTCGTTTTCCCGAAACTACAGACAATGGAAATTGTGTACTAGACTAACATTGTGTACTCACTAGAGTAGGTAAATACCTAGAACTAGAACGCGCATTAAGCGTCAAAATGGTCCTTCGAAAAAAGCTTTGATACGAAGCTGTTTATTACGCAGAAAGACAGTGTCACGTTACTATTACAAGCACAGTGTAAAGGTCTCCATGACATATACATATATAACTCATGCATGGTTTACTTATAACTCTTGAAGTGGTAGGTCTTTCCATACAAAAACAAATTTGGTATAATTGAACAGAAACGTTGATTTTGGATTGGCTACTCATTGTCGGTCAGTACTCACCAGCCAAGTAGGGATGGTGGCAATGCGCCAGCAAGTGCTGGAGGTGCTGATGCTGCACTGGTATCGGCCGGCTAGCTATCGGCTTTGCTATCGGCCACGGGTTGCCGATCATCGGTTGCCGGTACTCTGGAACAAGGTTGCTATGTTAGGACTATGAATATCATTGGTGGTAACTTGTCTTGAAGTTAAAAACAAACTTATTACTCCAAGTCTTAGGATTCATAAGGTAGGAAATTCTTTTGTGGGTCAATCTGTACTTTAACAAAATACCTCAAAGTCTTGTTGATCTACCTCTTCACAAGTTCAGGTCTACAATTAAAACAAAGTTGATAAAACAAGGTTATTATAACTTGGAGGATTACTTGAAATAGTAAGAATAATCTGCTCCTCTGCTCAAAATAATGTATTTTTATTGTTCTTTTGACTGTACTCTGAATTTATTTGTTGTAAAACAAAACAAAGTTCAAAAGAGTAACTATCGAGTTCCTTGCCGGAGTCTTCTCGATAAGAAGCAACTTCCGAACCGGTGGTAGATTCGCATTATGTTTATTTAGAATATGTACTATTATTGTATTATTTTATTTACGTCTATTATCGTTTATATATATTTTTTGTGAATTTTGACATTTCATAAGTGCTTCTCTGTAAAAGCATAAGTGAATGAATGATTTTTTACTTTACTTTACTTTACTTGAAAACGTTAGTAAATGAGGTTGCCTTGCCGCGTGAACCTACCTATGAGTACTGCAAATATTTGCCAGGTAAATAATGATAGAGCGTTGCAGCCTAAAAGTACTCCAACTTACATCGTGGATCGTGTAGTCCCGAGTTCAAATCTGGCCAGAACCATCTCTGTGTTCATTGTTTTTCCGACTTACTATAACTCTCCGGTGATGGGAAAAATCGATAAAAATTAGCCAGATAATGGAATGGAGAATGCTCACCTTTTTTTTTCTAAGTGACAACTGTTAGCCGCTGATGGCTTTCACGGCTTCACTGGACAAGCGGGTAAACATGGCTCTCAACCCAAAAATTTAAGTAACGTGCCTAAGGGCGCCTCAAGGGGGGACAGGAACCACGGCTTAGGGCGTTACTGGCAGATGGCCAACGGACGTCTGAATGCTCACCACCTACCACGTTGGGTTCTTATATCATTGGCAAAAACTGGGCTTTTAAGTGTTCCGTTCACCATCAAGGCAACAGTCACTTGCCTCTGACTACCCCGTTTTGGATTAAAATTTTCACTTACAGGGTTACTTTATAAACACCATCCAAAATTTTCCCCGACATTAGGCATCCATCGAAGATAGTTTTTTTTTTAAATAGTAGGTCTTTCTAACTTTTACATTTTGATATTTTTTTCGAATAGATTATTCGTGCGGCGTGGTTACTTATTCAGAATTAAATTTTAACTTCTGAATGAAGCGCGGGCGGCGAATTGAGAGGCGGCGACCCCGCCGCCACTCACGTTGCGCAGTATCAACAAAACTAGTGATTTTTTATACCTTTGTGTAGTTATAATAACATGAATAACTCAACATTTTAGTACTGAAAGTTGTCAAACAGAAAATTACGTATTTATTTTCTCTGTAGATCCTCATATTTCAATTTGAATGGTGTTTATGAAGTAGCCCTGTATACATCACTTACTGAGTATGCCATCGATTTGTTTGTCTTGTAATAATCACCCGGTGTTCTTGAATTAAAACATGAAAAGAACCAGCTTTACATTTGATCTCAGACAAACCTTTACTCGTAAGCTGTTCATAAACGCCCCAATTACAAGATAAAGATCAATGCGGTGTTAATCTCATGGGTAGTTTAAATTAATACAACGAGTCAAAAACAAAACCTTGGGGAATATGATTAATGGGGCAACAAAGGAGAGTAATATATTAGGTGGGGCCTGCCTTTGACAGCGGGGGCGAAGAAGCGGAGCGAGGGAGGCGAGGCAGCGGGATGTTAAGGGAAAGTAAGAAATAGCGTATGTCATATGGCAGGGTCCGAATTAAGCTTGAAGTCATTTTAGCACGCTCAAACTTATCTACTTGCTTGTTATTTGTGATACAGATATATTCCTAGTCAAAACGTTCAAAATTAAGCGTGTATTAATATGTTTGTGGTCCGATTTGAGCTGAAATATTTTTTTTGTGCTCAAACGCATATCTCGCCAATCTCAAACTCGCAATACTTAATAGGCACCCACTCGCATGCTTTTTTACGTGCTCAAACGCATATTATACAATCAGAAACTCGTAATTACTTAGTAATTGCTCACTCCACAGCCAAAGCAGTTTTTGCGTCAAGTATTATAGAAAGATTCCTAGCCAAATGTGCTATTTTATTGTACTTAGGTAATCATCACAGTTTGTAAAAATATGAAAAAGTTAAGTAGGTAAATAACGTAATAAGAGATATGTTTGATTTTG
Organism: Udea olivalis; assembly: GCA_947369235.1. Lineage (NCBI taxonomy): Eukaryota > Metazoa > Arthropoda > Insecta > Lepidoptera > Crambidae > Udea > Udea olivalis. Next base: position 9,632,458 of record OX376370.1, on the reverse strand, counting down.
GACGGTGGGATTTTAACTCATGCGAACGTTCCGTGTTACAGTTATGCCGAGATAATAAGAATTGTAAGTCACACAAGAAGGAGACTAGAAACCATCCGAACCCCGAAAAAATCGGCGCTGAAATTTCGACCCCTTAAACAGATCAGCGTCATGGCCTAGTGGCACAGGTGGTTCAGCACCCGAACTCAGATCGTGGATCGTGTGGTCCCAATTTCAAATCTGGCCAGAACCAAAAATCTTTGTGTTCATTGTTAATCCGACTTACTTCTCCGGTGATGGAAAACATCGATAAAAAACTAAATCAACCCGGATAGCGGCGGAAGGCTCACCACCTACCACGTTGAGTTTTAACACCATTGGTGAAAAGTGGGCTTCTGAGTGTTTCGTTCACCATGACGACACAGTCACTTACCTCTGACTACCCCGTTTGGGATAAAGTCGTGATGGTATGTTATGTTATGTTATGTTAAAACAGATCAGACAAGCAAGCATGCTAAAGGACAAGCACGTCAGCATATAGCTGACGTCCTTTTCCTTGAAATAAAATCGCTAAACACCCCTATTTTAAGGCAACCCCTACAATTGAGGAGTATTCCGTCTCTTATTGTATTTATAAGGGGCTTGTTAGACGATTAGGGGAGGATTACCGAATTGAATAATATCTGATTTGAAAATATACGATTATAAGTAATCGCTTCTCATCTTCTTTTCTCTTCTAAATTACTATATCTTGTCCACGTCTACGGTTCTACACCGTACCATTGATTTTAAAAAAAGTTAAAATGTTTTTTCTGCTTTGGTACATTTTTTTTGTTTGTAGTGTGTCGTAGTTTTTTTTTTTAAACTAAAATCAAACTTCTGAATGAACTAATTTTAACTTATTCGAAAATAGTTTTTTTGTAAAGTATTTCCATCAGATGTACCTAGTTCCTTAGAAACTACTAAAAAGTTCAAAAATAAATTAAAGAAATCGATGGGTCTGAGTAGATCGCTACATAATACTCGTAGCAAACGTTAGCTGAATGTCGCCAGTTCGTATACGGCTAGAAAGAGTAGAAAGTCTAAAGAAAAGATATATTTTCTATAAATGTAGCTATGTCTGTGATAATACTGATAATTTGTAACGGTGTCGTAGTGACAAGATATCTTTAAAATGTGATATCACTTCAGTTTTAAGGGTTATTTTTTCACATATATCCTTTTCAACCATTTGTACACCTGGCATAGGCACACAAGCAAGAAAATGTATTTCTAATGTGTTCATGTTTGTACTGTTGGTATACCTTTTTCATAAATAAATAAATAACTTTCATGAAGACACCCAGACTCATCATCATTTTCAGACAGTTAGATTTTATTATATCCACAGATGTTCAGGGAATGAACTTAACAAGTTATTTAAGAGAGTGTAATAAGGCCCGAGTACTCTGCTACGCGAACTGAATAGCCTGTGGCGTTGTAAAAGGCCCTCCAGCGTGCAGGGCCTTTATTACAATCTCTTATAATTTCTCAAGTTCATTCCCTAAACTGATCGTAACGAGCAATTTCGCAATATGATCTTTTAATTCCAACTAGTCAGTGGTTACCTGGGACTAACGCATCCTCCAGGCTGGATATTTACTGTCGGAATAGCTCGCTACCCTCAGAATGGGGAATGCTCTGACGAGTTATTCCAGCTTTTTCCACTCTCACCTTTCCACTCCCGTACCACGCGTGCTGGACCACGGCGTCATCCACACACAATTCAACATTTGTTGGCCCGAACTAAAAGGTTCGGTGACTCGTTTCTTTGTCGTACCATCCAGACGTGGAACGCTCTTAAAGCACATGTGTTTCCTTCCTCTTATAGTCCCGGGGTCTTCAAGCGGGGCGTGAAAAGACATTTCTGCAGGCCTTCAAGGTGAGGATTGTCCGCCCAGTGATTCGTTTGAATGACTGGGCTTGTCAACCTCATATCTGGACCTCACGACCGCTTTCCATCAGGTGGAGTGAGGTCATCTTGGTATAAAAAAACAGTTTAGAGAATTAACTTGACTGGATATAAGAATAGAATAGAAAACCTTTATTTGACACAAAAACTAAACCAAAATAACATAAAATTCTTAATACCAAACTCAGCATTATGTCGTGGTGCATTCATGAAGCACCACGGCGCTGGTTTTCAGTGGTCACCTGGAAGTGAAGAAGTAAAATTAGCGATTGTAGGTAATAAGGACTCAGGTGGTATAGCACGCAGGGCACGACAATAGGTGTGTCATGGTCTGTTGAAAAAGTCCACACGGGAAAAAGTTTTTTAAAACTATCCTCAAATTCACGATGAAAGGGACAGATAAACATGTAAGGACTGCTCAGCTCTGATTGACGTTTGTGGATTCGGGCGTTAGTCTTGCAATAGTTAAATGAGTGAATTTTTGATTTTTAGCATTTAACAATAAACTATCTTCTACACAAAGATAGGAACTAGAAATATTCGACCTGATCCTAGGGACTCAAGCGCGATAACGTTGGCTTACAACGTAAAATACACTAGATTAGCTCAGTTGGAAGAGCAGCCACCTGGATTGTGGAAGGTCGCGGGTTCGGATCACGCTTGTGTCCAAGGATCAGGTCGAATTTTTCTAGATTCTATCTTTGAATAGTTAATTAGTTTACACCGCCCTAAAAGTGTAAGGAATAAATTTTTGATCTGTTCGAATTTTGTAAATAAATTGGTAAGTAAGTACTTCTATTGTTTTATATTCTGTAGCTTGGATGTACTTATTTGATTCTCCTGCTTAATAATGTTACAATAAAGCACTTTCTTTCAACAAACAAATAACTGTACTCTATTAACACGCATTGTAAAACCAAATCAATTTTAAAAGAGTAACTGCTACGTGGGCAGCATTTGAAAAGTTGCGTCACATCTTCGAGTCACCTTTGCCACAATGCCTGAAGTCCAAGGTGTTTGATCAGTGTGTCCTACAGCTTACGAGTATGACATACGGAGTTGAGACGTGGTACCTGACAGTGAAACTAGCCCACCGATTGCACGTCACTCAGAGAACTATGGAAAGGTGCATGCTAGGAATCTCGTTAAGGGACAAGGTCCGGAACGAGATAATCCGGTTAAGAACCAAAGTGACTGACGTAGTCCAGAAGTGTAGCAAACTGAAGTGGCAGTGGGCTGGTCACATCTGTCGCAGAACGGCAAGCGTTTGGACGTCCACCGGCACGTTGGACCGATGACCTATAGAAAGTGGCTGGTAGGGACTGGATGGCTAAAACGGGAGATCGGGCTTTGTGGCGCGCCCTAGGGGGGGCTTATGTCCAGCAGTGGACTGCTATAGGCTGAAAAGAAGAAGAAGAACTGCTGAGTTTCTCGCCGGGTCTTATCAGTATGAAACAACTACGCGGTTGGTGGTAGAGTCCCATTATGTTTGTATTTGTATATTCATAAATATGTACATATATTCAAACTTTCTTTTGTTTTGACTATTCATAAGTACTTTTACAGTCTAAATAATTAAATAAAGATTGTTTGAGTTTAAAACTCCATCGTGACATGTTCTCTTACTACTGCGCTATGGGTCCGGAGCCTATTTGAAGGTTTCCATGTCAGCCATGTTACGGATCCCATGGACTGCAAAGAGGACCAATAAGTCGATTCTCGACCAGCTTAGTATACGAACACGGCTATCCACTTTGTGCTCCCAGAGAATGCTCAAATATTTTGTTCACGTGGCTAGAAGAGGCCTTAATAATCTGAAGAAGCTTTAAATGCTCGTGGTAGAGCACCCCATCGCTACTCTGACCAAATAAAATCGGTGCTAAAAATGTCCATCACCACTGCTCTCCGAAAAGCTGAAGACCGAGACGAGTAGAGTAGCCTAGTCAAGACCGCCACCGAAGCTTACCAAAGAAGTAGTTAGACACGACCTTCATATGCTGAAGAGGACGACAGAAGAAGATGAAGAAGATGTCAGCCAAGGTAAGGTATGTGACTATTTATTCATAATGTCATCATCAAATCTTTACAACAACTTTTTATAAGCGAAATATATTTATTAATTAAATGCAATAATTACATTTAAAATTTCCCTGGATACGTTCGAAGGGGAGGAAAACTTTTCCAGAGCAACGCCTCCCTAAGCCTTAATATTCCCTTAAGGGTGTTCAATTTTACCCCAAGTATAATATTGCTTAAGGGATTTACAAGTTTACGTAGGGCGATTTTAAGGGCTTTCGGCGATTAGAAGTCAATTTTCATTTGTATGGAACAATATCGTTCATTAAAGACAGGTACTGTTTTGCAATTCGTGGATGAAGGCTACATATCAATACTTACTGGTCCAATCAGGAGCGGTTTCAGACCAGCGTTTTATACGCGCATGTAAGCTCGTTTTTGGAATAGGCGCGTAAAAGGCGCACCTTTTGCCACCCGCGCAATTAGGTGTAAGCGCGTCAACGCTCGTACTAGTGAACACGCTGAATTAGATATGCCCGTGTACGCGAGTACGTATTGTAGCGCGCGTGTAAGCAAGATGGCTTAAAGCCTCGTATCCAGCAACAATTGACGCGCAACACATGTTGCTGACGACTGGTGGTTGCGTCGACAGACAACGTTGCTAAAAGAGTTCCGCGTTGCTGTTCAACAACGTTGAGCAACAATGTTACCTATAGATACGAGGCTTAAACTAATAACCAATTATAATAATTATAATTCTGTGCTAGTATTAATAAATACTTACGCTAAATAAATAAAAATATTTTTTTTAATTCTTCAAATATTCGCATTTTATGCTGTTTGGATAATTTACATAATGGTTCCTTAGTAAAAAGTTTGTTACAGTTTGCGGTTAGGCTTAGGGCAAGGAAATTTTGAAATAACAGATCTTAAAGTCCAACCTTTTTTACACGATCCAAGTTTCATCAGTAGTACGAAATTGTACTTTAAAAAAAATGGGTGGCCAAATTATTCAACACCTTTTAATACTAAAACTACATACTGAGTTAAAAAAGTAAATCAAACCAAAAAGAATATCATTTAAAAATAGGGATGTGAACCACCAATTAACGCAACGCAACGTTATAACGAACAACGCAACGATCGTTATTTAATTAACTGTTATAGGCCTTGGTGTATTTATTTATAGGCAGTGGCCGATTGCGCCGCGGTTGAGTGTCGCGAGGGAAAGTGTGAAAATAATTGATTCGGGAAGCCTTTTATTTCAGTTGCTACGGGAAGGACTTTTCAAGCGGCTATTTTCTCGTTGTTTAATTTTTTGTTACTCTTGTGGGCTTTGTTTTTTTACAATAATTGCATGCACTATGAAACAGGTAATGCTGAGGCATCTCTTTAAGATAATGGTGTTTGCCACAGATGTCTTTAATTAGAAGATTATTTTTTAATAAGTACACTGTCTATTCTTTTACCGTTAGTGTTTAAGTAAAATTCGTCCTTTCTTACTGCACTAATTTAATCTATAGCAATAGACTGATTGTTATTTTGACTATCTGTACCATAACTTGGTATTCGACGACAACAGTTAAAACATAACTAGTATTAACTTAGAAAAAAAAATGATTAAATAACTCTTTTTGGCAATGTAAGACCATGCACGAAATTTAATCTGTCTAATACATCTGGTTTTTCCTATCTACTGTTTTGGCTCCATCATTCAATACATATGACATAAGTAATGTTAAAGTAAGATTATATGAATATAGGCGATTATATTTTCATCGTTAAATAAAAAGAAGCATTATAAATATTCACACGCACTAATGACGAATGTTTTAAGAAATAAACCAATAGGTATAGAGTAAATTCTACTCTGATATATAATGAATCCATAAATATCTAGTGATTCATCGTTCTAAATCTACAAATTTTCTGTTATCTTCATATTTTAATAGCAAATTGTTATTGCCAGCCGATGAAGCGGCCGCGCGGCGAGGTGGAAAGTGCGAAAATAATTGATTTGGGGACGCTTTTTATTGGGCAGGGACTTTTTAAATTGCTATCGAATTCGGCGACTTAGGGTTTCAGCCATAATTAGTGTTAAAGGTACTGATTTTTTTTGTCTGACTACACATCTTCTTCGATGCATCTTGCTATCCTGTTTGAGTGTCTAACCGGCGAAATCAGATACGTATCTCAGAGTGAAGAACCCTTGAGTTTGATGTCGTCCTGTCACATGTCTGTACAAATGAAAGGGACAACATACATGTTAGGACTGCTCAACTTTGATCGTCGTTTCAGAATTCAGGCTAAGAAATTTTGGTCCAGCATTTATCTTCTTGTTTAAAGATTTCACAACGTTAGTTCATACAAAAACACCACTTAGATTGTAATTCATATAAAACAGACCTGTGTTAAAAGTGTTATAAGTACTTAATATTTCTGAAAGTATACCTAAACGTCTCCAAAATTCCGTTTTCTATATTGATTTTTTTTATTTACCAAACAAACACCCGATGAATGTTTATTATGTTTGCAATTGCTTCAAACCAATTGTTCTGGATAAAACCGCGTATCTCCACGTGTATGTTTGCGGTCGCATTAATACATGCCGGTGACGTTAATGTTTCGTTTATGTTCTCTATGAGGATTTTACCACGAATTTGCTGCTGAATTGTGTCGGAAACGCTCAGAAATGTTGTGGAGAGACTTCCCCGTTGTGTGCATGTTGTATTTCATTACGAGAGCGATGGCAAAATAAATATGATGATACCTTGACCAAATAGGCTTTTTTAGTTCATATTAAGTGATGTAAGTCATGTAAAAACAGACACGACTACACAAAAAACTTGTGACTACCTAATTATATTCTATCAATAAAACTTTTTTGAGTTCAGTTTTTTACTTAACATTTTACTTTTTTCCAGCATTAGTCCATAAATTATCATATGCTACTATTGCTCATTTATCTTTGTACTGTATCTATATGGTGCTTAACCACTTATTCCCGAACTTCTCACTGTTAAGAAGATGTATATTTCCATCATTAGCTCACAGCATAAGATGAAGACGTGGGCTCTTCTTAAAAAAAACATATCGATCCAGGCATTTCGTAATCGGAGAATGAACAAAAAAAGATTTCCACGAATTAATAAAAAGAGAGACTGTTATCACTAATTTACATAGTATTTCTTCTCTTTTTTGCGTGAAAGTGACAGAACAATGCAATCGCTAAAGCAGTGTTAAAGATCTAAATGAGTTAGTTACAGCTGAGGGTATAGGTAAACTCAGGCCTAATAGCACAGAGGTCGCAGTCAAGAGCAGCAACGCCATTAAGTGTCTACATGGAGAAAACCAAATAAAATGAGCTATATTAAAATTTAAAGTGTCGTTCAATGTGAAACTATTTATATTTGCTTCAAGTATAACTTAGACTCGTGTGGCCTTCGACTAATTTGTTTATCACCCTTCGTGAATACTAAGGGTGATATACAAATGGTTAAATCTACCCCTACACATTACACCACTATCAAACAAAAATAAGGCCCGCACGAAAACGGTCTAACACGAAAACTGTAAATTCCGGACCCATTCAGGGCACGTTTGCGGCTGTCGACTGTACTGTTTCAAAATTAACGCGTAGGGCTGGGATATAATGCCGAAACGGCACCTATGTTGGTATTGTGAGGTATTTGAAGTATTTAACATAAACGCTAAAATTAGCGTAAGGTTTACTATTGCGGTCATTGTAAACAAACTCTTAGCTATGTAACTCTCAGATAAACCCTACCTTTTGGCTATAAGTAAGTTATTCACAAATTGATCGAATTTTACTTAAATAATGTGATGAGGATTTTATCCAGAATAAATATTAGACTGTTTAATTTTTGAACACAAGTTTAACAAACATGTGTGTCTCTCTTTTTAGCGTACACATAATTTATATTTATTGAATAAAATTATATCACATAAGAATATCATTGTCATGAAATTACAAAATTTTGAAATCTCATTTACATTACCGTTATCATCTTGATTGCAATTTTATAAAGTGAAACTTCATGTTAAAAATGTCAGAAATATAGTCGCTCTTAGAATAAATAAGGGATTTAAATCTAAAAAATATTACCATAAATTTGGAGCTCTCAATAAATACCGTTTTCCGGTACCTGTCACGGTAACATCTCTACTACACACTTGTCGTTCCGTAACGCGTGTTCACTAGTGTATAAGTGTCGTGCGGTTGCGTCGATATGTTGTAATTATCACGCGGAATGGAACGTTGTCACGACACGACACTATTAATGTTCGTACTCTTATTTATGAATAAACGTATATTTAAATGATGATGAATTCTCATAGATAAATTGTATTATGTTCTCGTGGCTCAGTGATGATAATGGATCGGCAATCAACCAACCAGTCCAGGTAATGGGATATGTGACCACCCCAATTATTCTTCGGGCATCTTTAGCTCAAAAAGTCAAAAGTAGCTGACTCAGCGTGGATGACTTAGCTCGAGGCTAATAATAAATAACAAAATAAGCAGTAAATATGGGACAAATTTCACCATGATCATCTGGCCCTTAACTAAGCAGAGCTTGTACTATGGGTGTCAGAGACTGATAACTTAACATACTCAAATATTCTAAATACATACTTAAATAGATAATAACACCCAGGCACACCGTAACCATTTTCAAAGAGTGCTAATTAGCTCATCAGGAACTAATATTAAAGTCGCTACTAAACATACCGTTCCCGTTATATTATAACCCAGTTACATAATATGAAAGCCGCTACAAAATTATATCAGCTGGTAAAAACAACTGTAGCCCCGCCCGTGACTTAGCTGTCTATAAAAATATCAATATCCTCCCAATATCAAGTATTCAGCTCCACACGGCCATAACTCGAAATCGCGCAAAAACCTACACCAGCCGATATAAAATTATGCATATCGGTCCCCGAGACCCGTATTAACATGTCATAGCCGCCATATTGCGATAATATTCGAATTCCGAACGCGCTCCGAATCGCAGAAACACGGTCAACTTCGCAGTTATATGAAATCTTTTTATTCGAATCTCGGTCTTACCATCTGGCAATAAGATTCTGATGGTTTTTTCTCTGATATTGGCACCCAAGAAGTTTATATTACACAGATTTGGCGGGTATTTTTTCAGGGAGTCGTAAAATCGAAGCGTGGTGGTAACGCCGATAAATTTTAGGGTAACGTAGATTCGATAGAATGAGTGAGGTGAAAGAAGATTATTGTTGCGTTATAGGATCAATGAGAGCTTCGCAGGTGTGTCCTATTGCTGTTGCAAATTCGGGATTGATATTCTACGTATATTGAGCATTATGGTTTGTACTTATTTCTTTTTTATACCACAGTCAGCCTGATAATAAAATTAGCAGTTGTGCAACAGCCTAAAGTTCGTGCAACACTAGAGGCATAACTCGCAAGATGAATACCTAGTAACTAACACTAAGGGACATCAGATGAACAGTGAGAAACCTTCACTCAGGTCTCTCAGTTGACCACACGACAGGGTTTTTTTTGCGATCGCTTATATCCAGGAAAGCTAATTCCGTAAACTGAGGGCGAGCAATTTCGTCAGTAAGTATCCAGTTCAGAAGATGCGTTAGTGCCAGGGGCCTCATGACAACCCCTCATAAACTTATTTTATTCTTATTCTTATTCTCATATCTTATCAAGTTCATTGCCTAAGCTGATCGCAGCGAGCATCGTCACATTTACACCACAAGCTATACTCATTTTAACCCAAGTCTGTGAAATTTTATTTGTCTCTGTTTACACAAAGACAATTTGAGAGAGAGAGCATAGAATGAGCATTCCCTCGCTTAGTGTAAACGCACCGTCATGAAATTGCTCGGTACGCTCAGTTCATGAAATGAACTTGACAAGTTTTAAGGGATTGTAATAAGGTCCCTGCTAGCTCTCTCTTACTAGCTACGACACACCCTGCATTTACAATTTTAAAAAGCAATAACAAACCTAACGGTGTCAGTCGGTATTCTCAACAAGATTGTCAGCTCAATTACCTACTATGCGATACCGTACTTCTTGCCTAAACTTGTATTCTATTATGGGTAACGCGACATCAGCAATTGTCAAAGAATGCAAAAAAGCTCTAAGGGAACTCGCAAACAAAATAAAAGTAGTGATTGCTTGGGTCCCTGGACACGAGGGTAATGCCGGCAACGAGCTAGCAGACGAACTAGCCAGCGGTGGTGCCGCTAAAGGCTTAGTGGGTCTGGAACCCAGGCTGCCAATAGCCCACAACATCACCAACAGAGTCAAGAGGAAAATCATAGAAACAACAAATAGAAGATGGAAAACTGCAACAGGTATGCGACAGTCCAAAATGTTCATCAGCGCCATGAACATGAAGAAGACAGGTCAACTGATGAAGCCGTCAAGGAATAGTGTACGTACGGTAATAGAGATCGTCACAGGACACTCCAGATTTTCAGATTAAAGACATTCAGATTAAAGTCACTTTATCATATAAATTGATATTTTCTTTTTATTGTATTATTTTCACCTTGAGAACTAAAATAACTAACTTTGACAGTTACAATGAACCGTCAAATTGATGTTAAAATTCGCAATTATAGAGACAATGACCACTAAAAATATTTCTGGAATTCGGGTTTGTTAATAAACCTAATGTCAATTTAAAAATATACTGTCCATTTTGTCCGATTTACTAATTTTTTTCACCCAACTGGCCTGACTAACAGCTTGGCAGTGAAGTTGTAGTAGGTAACAACAACTACAAAGCAACAAAAAAGAGTAGTTTATAATATTGGGAATTTTTATTTCAGATTAGGTTATAAGTAGATGAATAATATTAACAATAATATCAATTTTAAATGTACACCGATAGTACCCATCAAATTGCAACGAGTTAGCGGCGGAAGGCTCACCACCTACTACGTTCCGTTCTAATACCATTGGTGAAAAGTGGGTTCCGTTCATCATGACAGCAACAGTCTCTGACTACCCCGTTAGGGATAAAGTCGTGATGGTATGTATGTGTTATATCACTTGTATTTCACGTCATTTACTCAGGCTGAAACCATTAAATACCGTACTTTGAAGTTAAAAACTGATATTTTCAAACTCATACCAAGTACTTAACGATAACAATGCACAAATTGAAAGGAAAAACAAAAAGCAGACGAAACTTAATTAAAAAGCGCAAAAAATAACTGTTACCGTTAACAGCGTATTAATAACGCTATCGGCTATAACTTATAACGATTCCCCGACATCTTAATTCACTAGCAGAAAATCGCAATATGGCGGACTTTTTCAATAAAACTGGCAACATCTGGCGCGACACTTAAGCGCGGGGGCGGGAACGAGACGGCATTACAGGACTTCGCGTGTGTTAGAGTGAGAGGAGGCACAGATGGGGTCCAAAGCGGAATTAATATGTCCTTTTCTTAACATTTTCGTTGGACGCAAGTCGTTCTATTGATGTCGGTGCTTTCTCTATTAATATATTTTTTGTTGTTTCTCCTATTAGGAGCTGTTAGGAAACAATTAAGGGGGAAAGTAAGGAGATATTGATTTTAATAACGCGTGTAAGTAGAAGGATGAGCAAAAAACAGTCAAGTGTGATTGGTAACAGAAATAATACCATTTTTTTGGCTGATTTGATAACAACCTTTTAGTTATGTTATTTCAGAACAACTTAATCTAAGCAATGAGACATCTCACTGTTGAGTCGGATGCCTACTTACTTGAAAGCAATCATCCTAACAGCTAAGGAGGTGTACGTTGTTTTGTACTTGCTTCAACCATAATTAGGGTATTTGACACTTTTTTGTTGAGCTGTAATCGAAGAAAAATAAAAAGATCAGAAAAAATAATTCGAAAGCACACAATTTCCCGAGATATAGCAATTTTGAATATAGCTTTTTTTTTTTTACTTTTTTACTTTTACTTTTAAATATTTTTGGACTTGCCTAAAACGCCCACTACAAACTGCCGCCTGCAAATTACGTCATTTGTGATCTTTTTCTTTGCGTTCTTTAGCTATATTATTCGGTAGCTATATTAAATGTTGCGTTCTTACATATGATTTCTTGACAAAAGTTGTTTTAAATTGTGTAGATTCAGGACAAAACTTCGTTTTCAAATGACAGGAATAATGGTCAAAATAGTTAGTAAATTATGTAGCCATCCTATAAGGCTAAGAACTGACGGAGCGGTTTTCTGCCGCGCCCGCAGCTTCTATAGAATGCAGAAATGTATGAAAAATGTTAAGCAGATTTCACGAAGTGTTTAATGCCCGCGGCGTGCGCGATGACAGTTTAAAGGCCTGCGCAGACGATGTATTATACGCGGCGTACTTTTTTCTACGTCAAAATAGATCCTTAACAAACTGTATCGAGCAACGCACACGACCGCCTAAAAGTACGCCGAACCAAAAATCCGTTGAAACACCGCGGACGCCCGCGGAGCGTAGCGGATTAAAGTGCGCGGGCCCAGTAGGTATTCTCTTTAAAAACGTCTTCTCTTTTGCTTAAACTTCATGTAAGTTACAGCACAACATAATCTCAAGATATTTAAATACTCTCGGACAACAAATGATCGCACACGGAGTGCGTTCAGTCTGCGGGGGGAATTTGTATTCGCGGAGCGTACTTTTATATTCGCGGAGCGTACTTTTTTCTCCGCGTACGTCGTCTGCGCAGGCCTTTAATTGACTGGCAATTACAGTAACATGAAATAAAATTGCAATACATCGTTGCTCTACTGTTTACATTACAAGATATTATAGATTTAGTGGTCGCTCGCGCGGTGGGCGGTCATTGTAGTCCACAGAATGCACGCCTTCACTCGTACACGCCTTCCAGAGTTAGCGGATTATGCCGCTATTCAATTATGGATAAAGATTGTAGTAAGTCCGGAACACCCGGAAAACGAATACAGCGAGGTTTTCGAGAACGTCTACGTCGGTGGCAATCAAGCATGCGGACCGCCTGATGGTAAGCGGTTACCGCAGCCTATATGGACGCGGTATAACTCACGTGCTGTGGACCCTGCTAAAACTTTTTTAACACATCTTGAAGAACTCTATATACTATCTTCAGTATTCTGCGTGATCCAAATTCTTCGGACTATCTCAGGTGTAAATGTCGCTGAAGGGTGATACCAGTTCTCGTAGAAAGCGCTCGTGCAATGCGCTAAGACTTGGAGACTCCTGCTCATAGGACAAGCCACGTCGATCACTCTCTTGTTCTCACAGCTGTCTGATTGTGACCAAAATGGCACCAAGTAAAGCCATGTTTAAAACAGCAACCCGTGATTTTTTAAGAAATTCTCTGTAGTTTCCACTGTTCATCATCTATTTTATTTTATCGTTTTCCCATAATAGTGAGGGTGTTATATTTATGTAAGTATATATTTATTTATGTTATGTATTTCTATGTATATACGAATCATTTATATTGATTAGGTTGTATCTGTCGTTTTTAAGAATTTATAAAATCTGTGTATTTATTTTCTTTTCTAATTTAACATTTTGCACCGCCAACAGCATATCTGTCTCATCCGATGGTTGACTGGTAGAGAATGCTTTTAATATTTAGTCCGCCTAATGTAAATTTTTGCATTATAGATTAAATAAATAAATAAAGCTCATTGGGAAAACCTCAGCAGAGAGCTCATTCCTCAATTTAAGCGTCCCCGAAATTAAGCATCTCTGTGAACGAACTGTACGAGCTAGGATACTTTATCCATCACGGGATTCTTATGAAACTTTTCCTCTCCCGATCAATTTTATTCACTTCCATTGTTCGATTGAAAATGAAATCAAACTTACTAACTGGAAATGTGAGTTCGTACTCTCATTTTTTACTAAGTTCGCTTGGGCGTTAAAGGTTTTCACCGTAGGGTATTTTTTTATTGTTATATATTAACATCATAGAAATTATATTTGACAAAAGACCGTCTGAAATAAGCTAAGTTTCTTTTATTTTTATTGCATAGGACAAGTCGATGATTATTCAACAAAAAAAAAGCATTTAAACAGTTATGACAATTTTATCTTATTATAGCGTATCTCAGTGTCTCTCATTATTACATCTTAAAATAACCGGCATTATAATGCTTATGATCTACCAATACTATGCAATTTAAAGCCGTTAAAGTTGGACCGCTCTGCGGCCTGGACGGCTCGATAGATTTCAGCTTAAGATGTACCGTTAGATTCATATTTACTATGAGAGTGACACTGATCAAAATTTTAAAAAATGGTGGATTTTGGTTGCCATTTTTTTTCTATCCTACCCCTTGAGCGATTCCATTAGTATAAATCACTTGCAGTTTTAATTTCAATGGAATGAAAATAATTTGCTTCAAAAATAAAAAACTGAGGAAATATCTGAGTTCCGGAAAGATGCTTAAAACATTATACACTCTAGGCCAATTACTGGTTATTCAACTAGAAAGTTTGATATGAAAACTAATTATTTAAAAAAAACCCGCCGCAATGATTTAAGACGTTGCGAGCGAGTTTCTTTTTTTCTTTTGAGTGGTCATTTTTTGCAGCCGGGTTATCAGTGTTCAATTTAAACAGACAAAGGCTTCTTGATTATCCACCAACTATCGTATAACGTCTGGAAGATATAGCTTTTTAGCAATAAGACCGCCGAATTGCGTCATCGTACTCATGTAATTAATACCAACCTATATTGTTATTTTTGATGTGCAATATATATTATTTATCTTATCTCTCCTATTAACATAATAATTAAATATACCTACACAAAGCAGTAACGTTTTACACAATCGATGTTTCCTAAACTTTTCACGAACCGCACCGTTGAAAACGGTCAAACGCGAAATAAATTAACAGTTTTCTAGAATAAAACAGACTATATTAGCCACTAAGTCAATAAATTGAATATTACAATAATTCTTAACGAACGACACGATTGGCGTAGTGTGCTGTTGCACGGTTTCTCGCCTCGACTTCCGTAGTCCCGGGTTCGATTCCCGGTCAGGTCAATTCAGGAAACGATCTTTTCTGAATTGACTAGGGTCTGGGTGTGCTAGGAGACGCCCCTAGCTTATTTCCTTGTGTGGTACCTCGTAACACAGGGATATAATAATCCCTACTTCGAGACCATTTACAAGAGGTGTGTTGTCTGGCGCATACTTATATTTATTCATTTATTTATTACTTATTCTTTTAGTCTTAGTCTTTTTAATATTGAACTATCAAAAAGAGATTGTAATAAGCTGTAATAAGGCCACTGAAGGGAAAAAGTGTCGTCTACAGCTAAAAGATCTAGCAAAAAAGGACAGGACTTACCGCTAATATTATTGCTTTTAGCTCCTCCGTCTTCCCTATCTCCCAAGATGGCACTGACACTAAATTTCAGGGTCGGCTTCTTCTGTTCAACGAACTCCTCACAACTTCTAACTAAATCATCAGTATTGAAACTTTTTTCTTTAATTTCTGCTTCGTCACCAGAGTTTTCTTGGTAACTGTGCAGATTGAATCTCTTCTCTAACTCTTCCAACCTCCTTAGTCCAGATTTTTTGCAAGCAAACGGAGGACAGTCGAAGGCACCGCAACTCGGACACCGGCGGTTTAAATTTGGTATGTTTAAAACTTCTTTATCGCTCCTTTCGTCTCCTCTGTAATACTCGTTGTTGTAATAGACCTGTTCGTTCTTGACGGCATTGAAAGAATCCTCATCTCTACTTTTTGAATCTTCGTCCTCTATTTTGGATTCCTCTATCGATTCGTCGTTCCGATTTCCATCATCTTCTTCTGCGTTCTTATTGTCTTCTATTTCTGGAGAGTTTTCTCTTGAATAACTCTGCCTTTGTAAAACGTAGTTCTCAATTTGCTGATTTAAATATTGATTGTGGAAATTAACAGTTTTCTGCTGATGTAGTATGTTGTCTACTAAGAATGGGGACGTCATGTTAAATGGAGCACTCGTCTTGTTGTAACATAAGTTCTGAATTGTCTTCAACATAATGTTATGGTCTAATGTCTTTTGTGCCACAAACTGATTCAACTTTAAGGGTCCATGTTTATTTTCCGTCGGGTACATTGTAAAATCATACTCTTCTAAAAAGCTGATATTTTTAAATAACAAAGAATACTAGCTATATTGAAAATAACGTTAGTTATTTCACGCCACAACACTGAAAAACATTTTCTAAATCCGTTAATTTAAAAACCGGAAATGTCAAAATTCGAAATTGGAACTGCGTGGTCAGAATCGCGTCGCAACACAAGTACTCTGTCGTGTGTTCTGAATCGAACTGAGTTTGTAGGGAGTGGTTCTTTAAGGGGCGGGATATAGGGGTGGCTTTTTAGCTTCGCTTTTGTGTATACGCGATCAAAATACCTTGAACTTCCACATTTGCAAAAACTTCTTTATGTCGTTGCAATACAGTCGATTCGTTGAATTCTCTGAAGTCATTTCATACCGGTCGCTTTATTCACTTACAAGATTGTAAACGCGATTTTCTGATACAAAATGTATGGTCTATTGCTTTAGATATAAGGTTGAAAATGCTATATTGAGCACGTAATGATATTTGCAGTGTTTATTGAGACCTTGTGGCTTTGTGTTATATTCATAGGCATGAAGGAGAGAGGATGTGTATTTTTTTCTTTGAACAATTTATGTTTCTTTTTTCAAGGCTCATTTATTTTTCATTCGATCTTAATGATATCACCTGTAAAGGTGGGCATTGGAAAATATTATGTGAGATTATCGTTTGGAAGTTAATTTTCCCTAAAAAAAAATAATGAATCACATTTTTGGACATTAGCCTAGTTTGGGTCGAATGATCTTGTGTTTGCCGCCAAAGGATCAGGAGTCATGACGTATTTATATATATCTTCAGTTAAAATAATAAATTGACGTTCTGTGTATACTCTACACACCCTACTTTGGTCACAGTTCGGTTTCAGAGATGCTTCCTTCCGAGAACACCTAATTTGTGGAATGAGGTAAAAGCCGAGGTTTTCCCAATAAGCAATAGTATGGAGTTCATCAAGAGGGGTTCGAAAAGGTGTTTCAGGGTCGGTAATGCGCGAGTACTCGTAATGCCCCTGGTCTTGCACGCATCCATAGGCTGCGGTTACCGCTAACAATCAGCCCGACCACGTACTGTCTCTCACCATTTAATGGTACGGATCTTCGTCTATTCAGCTGTTTTTTATACGTAACGTAGGGACCCATGATTTCCAGTCGTTAAGTTTTTAATGCTCTTAATTTAAAAATAATTTAAGAAAGTTTGTCAAGGACTAATGGACAACCTGCGGTCACCATACTGCCTTGACCCACGACCTACGACGCTTTATGGAGGACGCCCTCTGTGCAGAGGTTTAAGTCAAAACTAATTAATTTTATCGTTATGATATTATTTATTAATGCGGTGGTCTATGCAATTATAATTTACTTTACTAAACTAAAATAGCATGGCATTCTACCCTAACCCCTCTCTATTTAATCTTAAGAAAGAATGAGATAATAAAAACAAAGAAATATCAAATTACATTTATGACATCTCATCAAGTCGCTAGTCTAGCTACACAACTACAGTACAGCGATTCGGACCGTTTTTGACAGCAACACTATGGATTATTCAAAATGGGTGAACAAAAGAAAAAGAAAAGCGCACGAAGAAAAAGGATTCCAAATTTGAAATTAGCCACTCCCACTTTTATGTTATTGGCTGTTACCTTCACAGACAAACGTCATATCCTGCTATGCTTTTATCAATCGATTTCGGACCTTATTTCACTTGACTTTAAAGGATAATCTTGTATAAATCTGCAAACAGTAAGGTAGTGTATCAAAAAGGAGTAAGTCGTGAACAATGAATTTTGTACGTGCTATTTTGTGAGTAAAATGACGTCAGTAGGTCAGACAAGTGATTATATTAAGTTCCTCTGGGTTATGCGGATTAGCAACGTTGGCGGCGATTTCATGACTATCGTAATAAATATCTGATTCTTAGCTCTATGGTTATGAGGAAACTTTTAGGAATATTCAGTGTAATTATGTAGGTTTAGTCAATCACAGTGCAAATGTTACGATCATTTTGTACTGGTAACGCAGTCCGAATACAGTCATGTCAGAAACTTATGTCATTGATCACTTTTATACTTTTTAACCGACTTAAAAAAAGGAGGTTACATGTTCGACGCCAATATCTTTTACTAGCTGCCTCGACATACTAAGTTCTGTCAAAAGTAATTGCACGTCGTGGCGTCGGTAAAGCAGCACATCACGCCCGCGTTTCTCCGACTTGATTTACTTAAACTATTATGTTTTACTGTATGTTTGTTCAATCATAATAAAATATAGCCTATGTCACTGCTGAATAGTGTAGCTTTTTGTTAGTGAAAGAATTTTCGCGATCGGATCAGTAGTTTTGGAGCCTATTCAATACAAACAAACAAACAATCAAATCTTTCCTCTTTATTAGTACAGATATATTAATATATTAGTATAGATGTATGTTCACCGATTTCTCCGTCATTTCTGAACCGATTTTAAGTTAAATGAAGTAGGTACTTAATATTTAATCACAAGAGGAGCATAAAAAAACTGTTTGTTTTTTAGTTGAGGTACGCATGTACCTACGACGAACTCAATGCATGAACCCTTCCTACTCCCTATCCGGTTAGGGGTGCCAGGGGTTTATTCAGAGCGATTTGATACAGATGATTCGCGCGACAATCCTTAAACAGTTGTAATTGTCCTGCACAACCACAGGGTAATTAGTATTAACGTCTTACACTGAACTTGAATTGTTTTTTTATTTTTCGTACGTCAAACGGAAAAAAGGAACCGCGCCTGCTTTGACGACTAGCAAAATATTATTTAGGTTCTAAATTTCGGCCTAAAAATCTCTATCTCCGACCTAGGCTATTTTTAACCAACTTCAAAAAAAGGAGGAGGTTCTCAATTCGTTTCAAACTTTTGACTGGGTGAACCGATTTTGATAATTCTTTCTTTATTTAAAAGCTGATGCTGCCCGTGAGGTCTCAATTTAATTTAGTCTAATTCTGACAGTGACATCCATGAGAAAACCATAAAAGTATGAAATCTAGATAGGTAGATAAAATGCGCCACAAATGGACGAATAACTTTCAAAGTTGTATTTTAAGTAAGTTAAGTTTTTTTTTTTAAGTTGGTTTTTTTTGCGAAAGTCTTGTATTGTAGGCGTTTAAATAACAGGAGATGGAAGCTTATTATGTAAGTTCGTCATTGTTGAGGATAAAACCATAAAACTTTGTATTTTTATCCCTCTTGAGCGAGGGAATTTAACTAGTTTAACACTTTAATAAGAAATAAATAGATTTCAAACATTTGGACCTGTTTATGGATGAAAAACGGTTTCCCAATATGATAAAATATTAAAGATGACCCAGCACATCCCACACACGCAGCCACGTATCACCTAAAGGGGAGATTCAAATGAGCGTTCTATAATCCGCGTTTCGTCACGGACAGCCGGAAGGGTTCGTTACTGTAATTATTTCCGCACGTTTAGGAATACTAGAACCGCAAACGGGCTAAGTAGAGGCTAGGTGCCTTATTAGGTACAATACATAACTACAAGTTCATTCCCTTAACTGAGCGTGCACAGTTTCGTAATTTGATCTTAGAAGTAAGCCAAGTAGACATCACAACAGACTTGTATTGCCAAATATCAAACTACAACATTACAAAAGCAGTCCTTATTGTGTGGCGATAAAGGTTCATAATCATCTGCCAGAATCTAAAAAATCTTGCCGTTGCAGATTTTTAGGAAGAAAATACACGCCTTATTAGTTCCAAACTGCTTTTATTTGATTCAGCAATACTTTGACTTTAGACACTCTTACCTACTCTCATGAACCGGAACCAGCAAAATGTTGAAAGTGGTCTATGCAAAAAAAGTTTGGGAACCTCTGATCTATGCGTGAACAAAGCGAAGTCCACAATGATATTTTTGAGCAATCGTGGTTGTTTTGTTTTCTTACGTATAACACTCGTATGAACAGGTGAGTATTTAATAATTGCTTAGAAAACTAGGTTGCTAGAAAACTAGGTTTCTGGAATCTACATCTTGACGTACGAGAATGAATTGATATTTAGTAATAACGGGATTCTTAATGAGAAATACCATTGTATTATCGTTAAAACAGTCAATTGGCATTAATATAATCTGTGGACCACATGCGTTTGACGTTTGAAACACATTTGGGCGCGAACGACGCGCACGTGGCGCCACCTATTGTGCGATTCGCCGCGCCTCCGACGAATATTCGTCACAGAGATTTTATTTTGTCACTGCATTTCATTATTTTATTTATTACTGTATCTAACGATTGTAATGGCCTATTTCACGGTATGGTTTTTAATTTTATTCAAATGGGAAACGGAGATATTTAAAACCGGTTTTCATAATAATGATAGAAATGCTGTGAAATTGCATTAATTATTTTATGGGGGAAATGCTCATAGCGTGGATAATTTCCATAGTATTATTTTTGTATGGAACTTTTTTTATTAAACACTGAAGCAATTGTTATCGAGGTCTTCTACAGTGCAAAAGTTAATGCGGTGATGACACGATTGGCGTCGTGCGCTGTAGCACGGTTTCTCGCCATAACTTACGTAGTGTTTGATTCCCGGTCGAGTCAATTCAGGAAACGATCTTTAATTGGCTCGGGTCTGCGTGTATTGTGAGACGCCCCTGCCTTATTCCTTGTCTGGTACGTACCTCGTACCACAGGCATATTTATCACTACTTCGAGACCATCATGGCAAGTGGTGTGTCGTCTGGAATCCATGGCGAAGTGGTGCAAGCGCTCGGTACGATATCAGCAGGTCCCGTCCTACTACGGTACAAATTTACGAAGTTTCGTGAAACTGTAGAAGAGTAAAAACGGCACCAAACGAAGTATTTTGTGAGGTTTTATGTATTTTGTACTATACAATATGATTATTAGAATACCCAATATCAACATCAATTTCGAACAGTACCTAAGTATGTTTTTTTCACGACTAAAGATTCACGTAACTACCTACGTACTCGACGAACGGGGGGTTGGCCCCCTGGGATCCAGTGCGTTTTCGGAAATTTCGAAGCACAGCCCGTATTAGTGACCACCACACGTACCCGCATTAGAGATTAGGATAAGAGCGATAACTTGAGAATGAACTAAAATTAGATTAGAATGAACACAGATTGTGAATAAAAATAATAAATAACAAACTTATTAACTTCACTGTCCTAGTAGTAGTGGCATCTAGTGATGAATAGGGAAACTATACATGTTTCGCTGAGTCATCTATTGATCAAAAGCAAAACTAAAATGTTTGTTATGTGGGATATTGATTCTACAGTTTTTAAATAGATGGCGCTGTTTTGCCAATTTATTATTTCTTGATAGGCGCGCATACACGATCAACTGAAATCGCTCGATTCCAGGCAAAAATTGTAATAAAGACCACATCAATCAGCCATAAACTAGTAAGTAATGTTGCTCCATTGAGCGCCACATCGTTATGGAGACATGAAGTAACATGGATTAATATTGGGCAAAGAGGTAATAATATTCATTAAACTAGCAAATTCAGTTGAACAGGGGCCATATTACAATCCCTTATCTTGTCAAGTTCATTCCCTAAACATTTGCCTTAACTGAGTTAATCAAACAATTTCGTATCGTCAGTTTAGGGAATTAACTTGACTGGCTATAAGAACTTATAATTAGCCAGCATTTTAGTATTTTATGTAATCCATTCCGTGTATTGTCAACAGCAGAACCAAGGTGATAATTTACAGTCAAAGTTGATTATTTTAGTAAAAAATTATTTCTATTCTATCTATTTCTAAATGTAAAGCATTTTCAATTACAAAAAATATCAAACAGATATTGCATGTATTAGTTTATGACTGGCCTTGGCGCAATGGCAGCGATCGTGCCTTTCACTCTGGAGGTCGTGGGTTCGATCCAGGGTTTGGTAACCGGTTTATTTTTCAAACCGTTTCGCCCATAATGCCTAAGCACGTATTTGGTTTTGTTTCCGTTCGAACAGGAACGTAATAAAAACGATTTACAAGAGGAACGAAATGTAAATCGTTCTCGCTATAATGTAACGTTTTTAACGTTTATAGTGAAATGTTATGAAAAAGCTAAATATAAAGTATAGGTGAAAAATTCAAAACGGAGAAAAGATGTTTGGATTGATAGCAATGTAATTAAAATGTGTCAAAGTAGAGTTAAGAAATTTATAGAATTGAAAAAGGATAGTTCGAACAAATAGTTGCTATTAATTAGAATATAATCAATTAAGAAATAAAACAAATAAATACATTGAAAAATCTAGGAATAGTTACTTTAAAAATCTCATAATTGTAAATCGTAATAATCCAAAAAAAATGTGGCAAATCTTGGATAATATATCAGGTAGGATAAAAGATTGTTTGGACGATACAATTTTAAAAGCCTTTCATAATAACGCACAGTACACTAATGAAAAAAAAATTGCTGAATATTTTGCTAACGGTTTGAAAGTGCAGTAAAGGAAACTTTCTTTACTGCATACCGAATTGTAGTAAGTTACTATTGAACAGGCAAGAATACTGTAATAAAGTATATGTTTCTCTGCGCTGGAAGAAGCCACCTCTTCCTACCATTAATAAGTTGCTGCTTGCTAGACTGCAACAAAGGTCCAGGTGTTGATGGCGTTCGGCCGATGGATGTCAATCAAGTCTCGACAAAAATTGATTTATCCCATTGCGCACCTAATAAACACAAGCATTCGGACTGGAGTATATCCGAAGATACTTAAATCAGGATTATTATGACCTATACTCAAGAAAGGGGATAAACAGGACTGCAGCAACTATCGGCCGATCACAATCTTACCTCTCATTGATAAGTGGTGGAGGAGTATACTCGTATCTCTCGGGAGATTCATAACTTTTACGCGGAGAATAAAATTTTGTCGTCTAACCAATATGGATTTCAAAACAAAAGGAGTACGACACAATTTTTGACGACCGACTTGGTGTAATGGTTAAAAAGTTGCCTACTACACCAGAGGTCGCGGGTTCGATCCCCGCACAGTACAAACATTTGTGTGCATGAACATGTCTGTTTGTACTGGTCTGGGTGTCTTCTATGTATAATAAGTATGTATTTACAAAAAAAATGTATTTAAGTATGTTTATCCGTTGTCTAGTACCCCATAACACAAGCTTTAATTAGCTTACTTTGGGGCTAGATGGCGCTGTGTGGAATAATGTCCAGGGATATTTATTTATTTTATTTATTTCAATTGTTATCCACGTTTACTGACCATGTCAATTATTGCTTGAACAATAAAAATCATGTAGTAGTGGCGTTCATAGATTATAGTAAGGCTTTTGACACTCTCAAGCATGATACGTTGATTCAGAAGCTGGACGATAATGGCATTCGTGGACCTCTTTTACAGTGGTGTAAAAACTACCTTAAAGATAGGACTTATCAAGTAAAAATCGGAAATGAGTTAAGCAACGAGATTAAAGTCACTGAAGGGACGGCGCAGGGCTCTGTACTGGGACCATTGCACTACATCTCGTACGTTAATGACATAAACAATCTTATGAAGAGATGTATCATTCTGCAGTTCGCTGATGATACATGTCTCATTGCGAATAACGTAAAGATAGAGGTGGCTATCGATGATTTGCAGAAGGATTTTGATCTCTTGTGTAAGTGGTCCCATGATGCTGGTCTTGTGTTGAATGCTCAGAAGACGAAACTTATGCATCTTCACTCCAGCCACAATAAAATAAGTAAATCTATAGAACTTGTTGCACATAGTCATGAATGTCTGCATAATGACAGCTTTTCTTGCAACTGTCAAGCCGTTGAGCAGGTGCAGCAATACACCTACCTAGGGTTGGTTATAGACCAGAGATTTTGCTGGATACCACATGTTGAAGCTACGTGTGATAAACTAAGGGCAATTATGGCTAAATTTAAACTAATAAAGAATAGAATCCATTTCAGTGCGTTGCTGCAGCTGTATAATGCGCTGGCTGAGAGTGTAATTGCCTATGGATTAAGCAGCTACGGGCGCACTTTTAAAACTTACATAGAACAATTATACAGCCTTCAGCTAAGAATGTTAAAAATAATCGTTTCTTCTAAAACAAAAAATAAATTTAGAAATGATGAGCTGGGTCTATTCAAACATTGTAACGTACTCCCAGTTCAAAAAAAGACAAAAAATGTTGCTACTTGCGGAGAATTATTTTGTATATAATTCGAATTATTCATGCGAAAAATACCCGAAAAAAAGCTATGCGGCATGTTTGTGTTACTGGTGCGAGTAATTTTTATGGAGAAAGAACCACAGCATCTATAGTTCCAAGACTGATAAACGAGTTACCAAAGGTATTTAAAGATTCGATAAGTAAAAGTAACATTAGGTATAAACTAAAACAATATTTCATCCAATAGTCCATTTTTCAATTGACAACTAAATACCACAAAAAGAAGCAACCTGTACCTACGCATTTAATTAACTTGTTTCTGTTGTCTATGCTCGATTGCTAAATTCCAATGTGGGTAGTACCTACTCGTAAGTAACTTTTTAGTTAAGGTAAGCTACACGGTACGGACTACGGTCCAACTACTCGTGAATGTGTTTTTATTGTATGTTTTTGTATTTGACACATTTGATATTGTGTTTCTGTGTTCCTGTAATGATAAGAGGAATTGCAGTACCCAGACAAACTAGTAATGGTTTAGGGGTGCGAAGCAAACAATGTTAAAACTTTAATTGTAATACGAAATAAAAAATAAAAAAACCCATTTGAACCGGTTTTTTCTTTTTCTTATTTCCATACGAAACTAGGAATAATAATTCACAACAACGCAGCTTAGTCACGGGTTGTGTCGTTAAAGTTTAAGCTAAAGAACATTGATGCAATATTAAGGAAATTATATTTTTTGTCACAACGTTTATATTTTGTCATCAACTTGTAATATGTATCATCTAACGAATAAATTTATCGCCACAAAATATTTTCATTCTCAGATAAATAAAAAGTGTCGCCATGTATGAATTTTTGATGTCACGACACGAGCCTCTGTTCCTTGTGGAATAAACCGTTTTTTTCCGTTCTCATGAAATGTTCCCATTTTTTCGAGTTCCGAACAAAATGTTAAAACGTCCCGAACAGAAACCGTTCGGAACGTTTTAAAAACGTTATTTTTAAACCAGTTCCAAGCCCTAGTTCGATCGATCCCCACCCATGACAAACATGCATATGACTAACATTTGTGTTTGTTGTGTGTCTGGGCGTTATTATCTATTTAAGTATGTATTTAGAAATATTTAAGTATATAGTGTACAAGTACCATAGTGCAAACTCTGCTTATTTTGGGGTCTTTTTTATTTATGTATGAGTTTTTTTGTATCTTTGGATCTGGCGGCTGCTAGGTAATTATCGCACGCAAGTACATGGAGTGATAGAGGCCCGGTCTTAGTATGGCTTTATCTACAGGTGTTATTTTTTTGTGCAGCTGTCATTCATAAATACAATTTGGTCGTTTGTTCAATCATAATTTACTTTTGTTGTTGACTGTACCTGGTGCCGAGGTGTAAACCTTACAGCCTTAGAGCACTCTAAGCTCACAGCACTCCACTATTTACTTTGATTGATTATGACAGAAAACGCCACTTCCATTTCACATAAACGTAGTGTTAAAGTGAAAGAGCATAAATTATAAATTCTCTTTCACTTCTCATGCTCTAAATGTACGCCAATATAGCCCTACGAAGCGAGACTAAAGTGACCACTTTAGTCTCTAGGGAGTAAAAAGTAATTAGTTTTTTAAATCCTTCATGTGATATAGACAAACTCAAACAGCCAGTAACTATACTATTATCTGTGGAGTGTGTTGAGTTTTAGTTCCATGGTTTGACCGCAAAGAAGGTGGCGCCATGTGTTTTAAATTGTAAATCTGTGACTGGTTTAGAAGAAAAAACTGACCGCGGAAATTTCAGAATTTTTGTCGAGTGTAAAATTGTTCGGTTCTAAATAAGTGTATCATGAATATCCTGTGACAGTGAAGAGTTTGACGTCGAGCAAAGAGCAGAAGACATAATAGATAATCTTTGGCCGCCAAAATCGCGTGAGATTTACCCAAAATCTTACGAAAGTTGTATGGACTGAAGGAATAAGAAAAGAAACATTTGTGATTTTTATTTAATAAAGTAATATTTATTAAATATTTTTGTACTAAATTTACTATTTTTCTCGCACTCAAAGTGAAAAGTACAGTTTGCACCTCGAGACTAAACGCCAACATACATAATATACCCTCGGTTTCATTGACTATTTGATTCCACACGTTAAATTTAAGCTAAGTCAAGGTTCGAATAGCTTGGATTCGATTCCTTTTCTGTGCGATTTTGCTTTAATTATTATATCGTTTTCCGAAGTTATTTGATAATCACCCGGAATATCTAAAAACTTTAAACCCAAACGGTGACGCTTGTATCCTAGGAGATATAAACCACCTATAATTGATAAACCCATCCCACTATCCAATTAGGCGAGCGTAGCTTAACATTTGTGTATGCGGTAATAAAACAAAATGTTACAAAAGCAAATTTTATTTACAAAGACTAGGAATCAATGTCTAACACATCATTGCTTGCAACAATACAATTCAATATATTCACACATTTCGAACAACTATCTATAAAACTATGTAAGTGTACAATATGATAAGAGTATATAGGCCTAACTACAAATTCATCGCCGGACTGGGGGCCTACTGACTAACACCATGTCCGTACAAGTCCGTAGTTTCGGTCAAACTAACATGTTAAAAATACCTACAACAATATGATATTCTTGGATGTTTATTTGTGTATGCTGAATATCATATTTGAGAGTACAAAAATACATGACGGTTGTTGAAAACATTTTCGTTTTTATACCAATTATGACCATGTTAATTTGCCCGAAACATTGCGTTAGTGAGTAGGTACCCTGTTTTGTGGTGTTATTTCACATTATTATTTACCATGAGTTTTGTCGAGTCATATGCAAATTCGTATAGCGCCACTAGTGAATAAAAACGGAACTAAAAACTGCATTTTAGGTCGGAATTTTGCAGCCAATCCATACAAATCAATGACTTTATCACACACATACGGAATTCTGAGTGCAGAGTGCGAGTTGCAGTGAGAGAAGTGAATGACTTCACCATCGCGTTTTGCGAGCAAAAATCGCGAATTGGTATGATATGTAATGTTGCTCGAATTTGCCGCTTGATCGCGCTGGTTCGATTTCATACTAATTGACATTTACGTGCTCGCAAAACGCGATGGTGAAGTCATTCACTTCTCTCACTGCAGCTCCCACTCGGCCCTCTGTAGTTCAAAATTCCGTATCTATTGGACCAGCCTTGAACTTGCAGTATTTATCGTGACGTAAAGACTTATGGTAGAGGTATTGTTCGCATTTGAAACGCACAGATAGCGCAAATTGACATAACAATTTAATACAAAACATCAATGTCAACACTAAGAATAATAAGTTAGAAATGCATCGGTATTTGAAAATTGTGCACACTTCTATCGGCTTAAAGTCTATTTTGAATTGGACAAATCTGTAAACAAGATTGCGATATTTCCACTGATGTGACCGTTGTCAATCACAACTGAAGTGATTATTGTTGTAATTTTTTTACTTATGTCTAATTTACGGTGGAGGTACCTTTATAAAAACTTTTATTTCTCATGCCTGATTCCTATAAATAGTAAGTGCAAAAGAAGGCACGACTCTTCAGATCACTCAACTGGCTATCCAGAGGCCGAGATCTATAGAGCGGGCCTAGCTTTAACTTAAGACTTAGCTTAGACTTTGAATAGCTGTATTTATTTATATCAGTTACTTCTTATCGATATTAAATTATTTTTGTCATAGTTAAACATCAACTTAGGTTTTCGTTAGGAATAATTATACCAATACTCATTATGTAAGATAATAATTAATGAGATAAGTCTGTGCTTAGCTAAGTAACGACTATAGATCTCGGCCCGAGAGTTCAATTAAATGTTTCTCTACCAGGATTTAATCAAAACAACACAGTAGGTGCCAACCTTATCGCCGTATTTAAGGAAAAAACAATTATTTACCAAAAAAAACTGGCAAATCGAACGTTTAATTTCGCCATTAATGTCAAAGGTACCGTTAGTCATATTTTATTCAAATTGTAGCTGAAACTGCGATGTCTATTGTTAATTCAACAGTTTATAGTTACCATCGAAGTCAGCCACAACGTTCAGTACGTCTACCACGAGTTTCGAGTCATCACCAACCAAATACTCGTAAATAGTAACAATACAACTAAGAACTAAAATTTATTTTAATGTATAAAGTAAAATTAAGTAGCGGAAGACTTCAGATTGGAAACCGGTTTCAGACCGAGCCTAACGGTCTGAAACCGGTTTCCAGTCTGAAGTCTTCCGCTCCGAGACCCTTAGAGAAAAGGAAACCCAGATTCGGTGTTCACGAACACCGATCCCCCTAAAACTTTAATATTATATATTAATTATTATTATATATTTTATTTTTTATGTATACGTTTTTGTAGGCGATTTCGGTACAGCGCCCCTGGTGGCTTGGAACCAAAATACATACATATCTCAACTAAACGATTGTAGTGCAAGTGTCAGAAACTCGTGCTACATACTGGTTGAAGACAAAAAACTCATCTATCTTACGTAATTTCATAACGTTCTTGCCAATTCTAAGATAGTCGCTTACATTTTAATAATAGCACCTTTCACAAATTTTAGTTGACTAAATGTTTTCTAATAAGCATTTTACAACTGCCGAACGTAAGGCCAATTTTTCTAGTTCTAACATATCTTCTACTTCAGTAATATTTCAAATGGAATATACAAAACAGCTATGAGATAAGACACTTTAAAAGTTATAATTATTATTCACACGTGTTACTAATTCTACAAACGTGAAAATTAAGATTGGATAGACAGGATTATGTATACACCGTAAGCAAAATTATATGGTCTCAGTTATAAGGATTAAAAGTTTCTACATCATCAACTGAGTAATGACATATTAGTTTCCTTACGGATATAAGCAATCACCCGGTATAAAATTAGGTGATTTTACGGCACGGATACATGCAGATCTTGTCTAAGCTGAAATGACGGTATCCCTATATGGACGGTGATCCCTCGTTTCACACATAACTTTCATAGAATTTCGTTTCGTAGAAAATGTTTCATAGAATATTTAGTCCATATATCTTCATTTCGAATATTATTGTTCCATCGACTATATACTTCATAGAATATTCAGTCCATATAATTATTCTGATGTTGAATAATAATGTTTCTACGAATATTTACTTCATAGAAACATATTTCGCAGAAAAATCTATTGGTTAGGTTAGGTTTGAACTGTGACCACATCGAATTGTCGGGGAATGAATATAAATGGCAAAATTATGTATTGATAGTACACGGTCGGAGGGTATACAATGTAATAATAGATTGTCCCTCGCTAGAATATTTTTCTTAGTTAAAAGTTTTGAATTAAATACCCATTATGAGAAATAATATCATTTTAAATGAATATTCTATGATGTAAATTTTATTTGTCACGAAAATCCATGAACTAAATTTCTTTGGAGTAACTATTCTGCGTATTGATTATTCGATGAAATGATAACATGAGAAACAATTTATGTGAAACGAAATTCTGTGAATCGATTTCATATAAAACAGGACGCAATACATCTGAATGCTGCTCCTGTAATTGGTCGTTCAGTAGCCGGTTCGACTCGAACCTAGGAGCACGCGTCATTTGCTCGCAAAAGTACACTCCGCACGTCTAAATCAACTAAAAAAGTGGTGGGGGGTGATTTCAATTAGACAAGTTCTACCATCATTCGATAGCTCTTATTTGTATTTATATTTCAACCTTATGCCTTTGACTAATGGTGCAAAATTGTATGCATAATGGTTGTATATGGAACGAGCTTACCTGCTCATTTCAATACAAGTACAGTAGCAATATCTGATACGCGCGGTGTATAAACGCCCTTACAGATTGAAAATGATATAGTTTCTTACGATAATAGTATTTACAAATCCAAAATATTTATATCTTTAGTACCTATAGTTGCTTTGTGAAAGTGCACCCTTATAAATGTAAAACACTATGTACTGCGTTAAAAGGGAAAAAAAGAATAATATGTGAGTTAGTTGAGATAATACATATAACTTGTTAAAAACTGATGATTTCATGAATATTACCGAATACAACGTGTTAATTAAAAAGCGCAAAACCTCAGACACCCCACCCCAACTTATTTTTATTATAAAAGAATAATGTTAATTATAAAATAAAATTTTCGCGTATTATTTACGAAGATATTAGCTTTTTTTCTTTCTTGTCTTTGTTGCAAAATTAAAAGGTCTATGGTAATAATGCGCGAGCTAGTGCGACGTTCCCGCTTCGCGTGCCGCCGCAATAATAGAGTTAAGTAATGATTAAACACGGCGTAATAAAAATATTTTTTTGATTAAAATGTTACCCGTATTTTTTATTAGTGAAATCGATTCTACTCTCGATTCTGAACAAACTAATTTCAGGTTTTGCGCTTTTTCATTAACACGTTGCATATAATAAATATGTGAGTTAGTTGAGATAAGACATGTAACTTGGTAAAAAGTGATGATTTCACGAAAATTACCAAGAATCCCAGGTGATTATCAAAAGATTTACAAAAACGATATAGCATACTTAGTGATATGATCGCTATTTTAGTGATAAATATGATTTTTTTAACTGACGTTAATTTTTTGTAAGGTGACCTCTAAATAAATTTAATTATCCCCTAGATAGTTTCTGCATCACTTACCGAGTGGGCCAAATCGTTTTTGTAAGTCTTTTAAAAATCAACCGGTATTAAATAAGGAACAGTATAAATGAGACTGCATTAATTTAAAAACGCAATCCCATAGGTGAATAAACTATTCATGCAGTTTTTCTTATGAACAAGCAAATTCGCACAGTTTATTTATTGTGTGAAGAGAGAGTGATTATAATTTTTACAGGAGAACGAATTAAATGATCTTATGTTCACTTAACAAAGCAAGTCTTTTAAAGGAGATTATGTAATAAATATCGTAACATTAGAGTCAATTTATCACAGAATAGGTATTTTCAAGTATAACATAATTGCACCTACAACTATGGACAAATGTAAGTATTTTCATAAAAGCTATCTCAGGGTAACATTATTATTATTAAAGTATTTCATATCGCCCACTCACGTGGTAAAAATCTTAATATACTATCATTTGTTCGTAGTCGTCATACTATTTGTGTCGTGCTTAAAAATACACATTATTCGTGACAATATTTTAATTTTTAAATTCTCAATCTTCTTCCCTAATTGTTGCTAAATAACTTAAAATTTCTGAATTATCACATATTAAATTCTTTAAAGAGAGCTGATAATACTACAATATTTTTAAAAAGCCTCAATAATTACAATGTTGGTTTCAACATTGACTCAAATAATACGCAAAACTAGAATACTTAGAATACTTATACAACTAAAATGTATTGCTTTATTTGAATATATTAACTACCTTGTTAATTTAATTAAAAAGATACTCAGGATATTTGTCAAAATAAAGTTGGATGCCTTACATAAGAACGGAACATTCAGAAGCCTACACTTCGCCGAGCGTAATCCGTTTGTTACACAGTTTCCATCACTAGAGTTAGGCCAGGATCGAACCCACGACCACACACGCTTCAAGCTAGTGAAGCACATAAAAAAAGTAGATAGACGAAGTACTATTTATTTTCGCTATCAGTATATCATTAAACTTCCAGAACTCTGCCATCAAGCTGAACCAAATCATACCCTCACATCACATTTAACCTTCGATCATAAATAAATCCCCAAGATACCTTATGAACGCCTAAAAAGTGTCTCCGAATAAGGCACGGTTCCCACCGAACGGCGCGCGTCGGAGCGCATTTACAAATTGGTATAAAAATTTAAAGCGTATCAACAGTAGTTTAGGTCCATATTGGGATGGCACTTCGGAAGCCGGCCGGCTCCGGGCGCGTTCCGTGAAACGATATGAATTTCATGTAGATGAGACCTTGTTACCTTTGGTTGACGCTTCGGTTTCCCTAAATGTATAGAACGTGTTAATTAAAAGGGCAAAACCTTAGACACCCCAACTAATTTTTACTATAAAATAATTATGTAAATTATTAAATTTAATTTTGGCGGATTGTTTACGAAGATATTGGCTTATTTTGTTTCTCGTCTTTGTTGCAAAATTAAAAAGTCTATGGTAATAACGCGCGAGCTAGTGCGACGTTGCCGCTTCGCGTGCCGCCGCAACAATAGAGTTAAGTGATGATTAATGAAAATATTTTTTTGGTTAAAATTTTACCCCTATTTTTTATTAGTGGAATCGATTCTACTCTGGATTCTGAACAAACTAATTTCAGGTTTTGCGCTTCTTCATTAACACGTTGTATATTGCGCTTCGGACGTCGACTCGGTCGGTGTGAATCGTACCTTAGAGTGCTAAAAAACAAATTTTCTCGCGAGTGTCAAAATTTGAACCAAGTGCTTGCATTTAAAATGAATGAGTACCTACGATGCGCCTTGCGTGTCTAACGACAAATATACAATAAGCTTTAGCGTGTCGCCTACCATAGTACACATAGCCGTAGCATTAACCGGTCTTTTGCATGGAATGCAACGTAATTCCACCTTTTGCCGCGAGCGCAACGGCGCGCCACTTGAGCAATGGCTGCCGCGAGAGACTGCGTTCGGATATCCGTTTTCGCGCCATTCTCAGTCTTGTTTAACTGTGAAACCTACACGGATCTCGAATTAAGAGGGTTTGCTTTTTGCGATCGGGGTAGATCGTAAACGTCGCCTTTTTTTTCAAGGTTTTCGGGATTATTTAGCAGAATTCAAATTAAGTATTAATTATCTCTTTATTATTGAATGCAGCTTGTGTGCAGTGAATGTCTACAGTAATTTTTTAAGTATAATATCAATTAAAAAAAAACTGTTTTTTATTTCATTTAGCAAACAATTGGCGACTACCTCATTTTAGACAATTCAATGTGTTTTTAAATAGTATTATGCACACAATAATCGAGCAAAAATTTAAGTTTCATTTCAATTCAATGAAATAATCACGAAAATCTTACAAAAGTGCAACGTTTTCGATCCACCCCCAGCTAATGCACACGATTTCACTGTAATTTGTGGTTTGGCTTGTCACAAGAACCCGCATATCAGCGCTCGACGTGCATGGGACACTTTTTGGAGTTGATTATGTTCGTAATGGTGTATCTAGAGTATTTATGATCGAAGGCAACGTTTCACAATTCTAAACGAAATCTAACTACTTTTATCAGACTCCCCACGCTTGCCAAATTAGAACACCATGATGCCTGTACGCGGCACTCTCGCCAAGTTATCGTCTATAGTGAGATACATGTTGAAGGAGAAGAACATGGCGCAAGACGATAGGAAATGCCACATGTCGTGAGAGTCGTACAGTTGTAGGACGGAACACACTCGGTTGCTTTGGCGGGATTGCGCCGGCGTCAGCTGTTGGGATAAAGAAATGCATACATGACCGGAACTTTATAACAAAGGATAGTTATATACAGAAGGCCCAATTCGCCATTTGACTGTAACGAAAATAGAACATGAAAGTGTTGCATCGTGTAGCTTATAGGTAAACAATAACTATGTTGGATCTATTTTGAAGTAATAAACGTTTATTATATTTTATTCTTACAAAACAAATCTCCTTTTTTTAAATGCGCAGGCAATGACACACGAAACACGGACGGCCATGCCGTGACGTCAGAACTGGCCTTTATTATTGCTAACTCTTTTTTTACAAGCTTTTTTTTAAATATAGTTGATTATAAAAAGCAACAAACAAAAATTTATACAAGACTAGTAAAAACTCATTTTAGTAATTTATAATGAACTTTAATTAAAGTGACACATTTATAAACGTGGAAAGGAACGTTTTTCAACGTAGTGACGTGAAAGTCACGTGACTTAGCGTTTTCGCGGGAAAATTAATCCAGGGCAAAAAAACTCTAAATTTATCCTAAACCAAATTTTAAGGAAAAATCTTTCGTTATTATTAACATCTTTTACAAACATCAAACCACTTTTCAAGAAACAGTCGAATAGCGAATTGTTTAGCCAAAATTATTCATGTCGTCAACATACATAAATCGAAGTAATATCGTGACGCAAGCGTTAAAAAGTGGCACACTTGAATTTTATACAAAACGGAACGCCTTGCATTTTTTCAATTTATGTTTGTGATTTTAACATATTATGTGTCATATATGTTTTAGATATTAAGATATCTTACCGCCCAATTCGTGCTCTGATCCAAATAGAAGTAGCTCGATCCGAACCAGACCGAATACGTCAGCGCTATGTACACCCAGCTGCAAACCAAAAATAAGTTATTACAATGCTTGTTTTTCATATATATCTAAAGACAAAAAAACTAAAAAAAAACCAATTTTAGACCTTGAAGAAATCAGGCAGGATTCGACCTGGTTTTCACCTGGATTCTAGAAGACACGAGTTCGAATCCTGCCTGATTTGTTCAAGGTTCGAAATTAGTTTTTTTCAATTTTTTTCTATTTATAGATACAAAAATAACTTAATTGAACGAAATATTTGATTTTATTCTAGTACCGCTTCCAAAACCAATATTGTAGTAAGTATTGTAAGAACTCGAGCTCTAGAGTCTTAATATTAAAAGTCGACTCAATTTTTCAGTGCTCGGCCAGAATTACTCATGTCTATACTCCATTCATTATAGCATTAGACAGAAGTGAAAAAGGTTTTTTTTAGGGTACACTTTGTAGTAAAAGAACAATTAACATTATTACTTTTAGGATTTAAGCCGAATTTATTAAAATCTACTTATATAGCAGCACTCACACTTAATTGTTCTCATGTAAAATAAAGTAACTACAGAATTAATGAGGCTTTTGCTTAAATACATTATTTTGCCCTGCATCAAACTATATTGTCGATATAAAAACCTAAAAGAAGCAGGGGTTTTTATCCGAACACATTTTTACTAACACTATAACTCCACCAAATCTAAAATGTTACATAATCCCTTTATACGTTGTGGCGGAAAGGGGTTTTCAATTTTGCTAGGTTATACTCAGGTACTTGTCATCGTCATGGCAACGTCAAATGCAAATGGCCTTCATTTTAGCACCCCTGCTTCTTATTTCTAATGTTATAATGAATGAAGTATAATGTAAACTATAGAGCACGAGTTTTCGAGTCTAATCAAAAAATCGATAGGCTCGTAATACAGCGCGCGTTTTGCGAGCACGCAAACGCGAATTTGTATGGCATCGAGTCAGCGCCACCTAGCGGCAAAATGTTGCCTGATTTTGAAGCGATGGCGAAGTCATTGGAATCTCTTTGTGCATCTCGAACTAAACACTCAGAACGCTCCGTACGTAGTTACGATTAGAGTAGAGTCTAATGAGGATTCCTGTACTCGAGTTTTTCCTCTCAAAGTGTCACAGCTTTAGTCGCGTAAATAACTTATTACATTGAACTAGGTAGTTCTGATCCGTAAAAAGAGATTCTTTACACAATTACTTGTTCTTTTCTTTACAACGTCCTAGTAATCTGTTACTGATTGACGACTTATTTTTTCTGAAATTATTATTGAACGTATCACAGGTTGGGCAAAGTGTGTTTTCGATTTGTTCGGAACACAGCTCGAGTTTGTGAATACCCATCAATTGTAGCGACAAATTAAATATGCGCCAGACAACATACCTCTTGTAATGGTCTCGAAGTAGGGATTAATATCCCTGTGCTACGAGGTACCGCACAAGGCAATAAGCCAGAGGCGTCTCGCAGCACACCCAGTCCAGAGTCAATTCAGAAAACATAGTTTCCGGAGTTGACCCGACCGGGACTCGTACCCGGGACTACGGAATTCTAGGCGAGAATATAGGCTTATTACGTAACTTTACTTTATTATTGAACATACCTGTACCACCGTATGGTCTCTCTATGCAGAAGTTTCATGACGATATAGAAGAGAGTGTACAAGAACAAGTTGCTCATCAGAACTAAGAGGAGATGGGACGCGAAGTCGCGAGAGTGTTGGGATACCCTGTAACAAGAATAAAAAATAGATTTTCTAGACTTTTTAGATACGATATGGACTACGTTATTTGACGGGCACATTTGACCAGTAACCTTTAAAACAGTTTACAGTATACAGAACATTTTATATCTTCTGCAAACATTAAAAAAGGAATAATTTTTACTATTTCAATTACAATTACATATTATTTAAGATGCTATGACTGTTAGTTCTGTGGAATTCTGCTTTGCTAATATATAATTATGTACAGAGGCGTTCACATCAACCTTTACATAGGGGCACCTTATGCTGCCGACATAAAACTCACTTTGCCATATTAAAGTAAAAATATCTTTGTTCATATAGACTTATAAAAAGTACTTGTGACAAGTCAAATAAAAAAAAACTAAATAAAAATAAACTTACATGAAATAATACTATGATAGTAAATATCATGATTAAACATAATGTGACTCTACCACCGGTTCGGAGGTTGTTTCCGATCGAGCAGACTCCGGCAAGAAACTCGATGGTTACTCTTTTCAATCTTGTTTTTATACACAAAAATTTAATTGACAGAGTAAAGTCATAACAAAAAAGTGTGCAGAGGAGCAGATTATTACCTAAGATGACCACAAATTCTTGTCATTTAAGAAACTAAAGTCACACTATAATAACCTCGCTTCATTAGTTTTGTAAAGGTTGATGTAAACGCGTCTGTACCAAACCTATGTACCCTGACCCCCGAATCCAGAAAAGACCGCCAAAGTCACCCTTCAAATTGACTCTGTCCTGTCAAATGTCAGCAGAAATGAAAGTGACATCTATACAATAAGTTCTGCTCAACTTTGTTGGTCATTTCTAGGTTCGGGCGTTAGTTATACTATTTTCACTGTAAGATGATATGCCTGACAGCTCTTATTGTTCCGTGTCACGCATACTATTTCCAACTAAATAAAAAAACTGGCAAAAGAAAATGTTATACACTATAAAAAAACTACTGTTCTTTCGAATCTTATCAAGCAAATTATTGTTTTTATTATTATCCGTTTATAAATGAAGTATTTGAAATTAAATTAATATATCTTTACAGCGCCTGGTGCGTCAAAAGGAACGCTATTCGATAGTGCATGACACTACTGAATCGACAAAAAATCGATGAATAGGAGCGACCATTTTGTAATTTGCAATAACGTCATTCGCATCAGTACCAGTGCGTCTGCCTTGTGTGCTATTTTTCAACTATTATTTTTGTGATACCGCGTTTTATTCTATAACTTATTAGTGTTATTAGCCACCACCCATTTATTAAGAATTTATTTAAAAATTAAAAATCGGTAAATCCGATTCTATTTCCTTTGCCAACTCGATTAAATTACATTCGTTACAGCACTATAACTGACAATTATGAACTGTCAGGGATATCACCATACGGCGAAAGTAGTATAGCGATAAATGGTTGCTTTAAGTTTATCCCTGAGCTTACCCATAAGCCGCGATAGCCCAGTTGCTAAGGTTGGCAATGATGAGCAGAACGCAGCGCCCGCAGTACGTCGGCGTGATGGCCGCCAGCGGGCGCGTCACTAGCTCGCGGACTGCTCGGTATATCACTCCACCGTCTGATAATACAAAATATTACTATTATATAAATATATACGTGTTAATTGAAAAGCGCAAAACCTCAGACACCCTAACTTATTTTTATCATAAAATAATTATATAAATTACTAAATTTAATTTTCGCGGACTATTTACTAAGATAATACGCTTCTTTGTTTTCTTGTCTTTGTTGCAAAATTGCAAAGTCTATGGTAATAACGCGCGAGCTAGTGCGACGTTCCCGTTCCGCGTGCCGCCGTAATAGAGTTGTAATGACTAAACACGGCGTGATTAAAATATTTTTTAGGTTAAAATTTTACCCCTATTTTTTATTAGTGTAATCGATTCAACTCTCGATTCTGAACAAACTAATTTCAGGTTTTGCGCTTTTTCATGAACACGTTTTATAAGATAGCTATCCGTCCGGGCTTCGCCCGCGTAGACTTTATTTCCTAATAAAAATATCCTAATTTATAAAAATATATAGCCTATGTCTCTCACTGATAATGTGGCCTTATATTGGTAGAAGAATTTTTTAAATCGGTCCAGTAGTTTCGTTCGGAGCCTATTCAATGTAAACAAACAAATCTTTCTTCTTTATAATATTGTTAATAAATATAAATAGTATACTCTAAGAGTGAATAGGTATTTACAGACATGTTTCATCATAGACCGTATCTTCACTTACCACAGGGACGATTGCGGTAAAAATTTATAAAAAAAAATTGTCTCGTTAAAATTTAGCCAAAAATAAAAATATAGCCTAATAATAAATAATATGGTCTAATTAAGATTTCACATTATTGACACGTACGCACGCAATAGGCTACTGGCGTTCTGAGTGGAGTGAATAGGCGAGAAATAAGCACAAAAATATAGAGGCCAAACGCAATTAAAATTATAAATGAAAACAAAAACTAACCAACCATAACAACTTTTATTAAATACCATCATCCACTTACCCAGTCTAAACCTGCCAAGGTAGTAGATCTGGAAGGTCATCACGAGGCAGGTGACCAGATGCAGAACGGTGAACGCGATCCAGAAGTAGAAATTCGCGTTTAGCACGCCGACCAGTCCTGGGAAGAAAATTGAGCCTTAACTACTGGTAAATTGTTGTTGTTTTTGTTAATTTTGGAAAAAATGATTTGTATTACGATGAGCAGGTTACTGCATTAGAATGGGTAGTTTTTCAGTGAGTATTTATAGCATTCTTCTGAATCTCTCGCTAGATGGCGTAAGCGAGAGTTTCGGTGAGAAAAGGGTGGCATGCATGACATATTAAAGATTTTGTCAAGACATACTCACCTTTGGTAGAACAAGGGCAAAAGCAAAAATTTCAAAACTGCAATTTTATCATGTCCTTGTTCCACCCAATGTGCTTTAAATTTTGTATTCTCAAAAACATCAGACCATGACATTCGTTATCGCCAATATGACTACCAAAAACTACGCGAGCGCCATCTCTAGGCAGCTACCTGATGAGACCTACTAGAAAACTGCTCAATAATATTAGAACGAATTCAATAAAATATCATTTTCAAGCTACGCATGTCCTTCCGTCAAATGCTGTTAAAAAGAAGATAAATTGGACGAAAGAAAAATTTACTATTTAAAAGAAAGAAAGAATATCGAACTCTGTGTGAGGAGATTTAAATATTTTATCATAAAAACTATACAATATAATATACTCGTCATTTTAATAAAAAAAACTGTGACGTCCGAAAAGACTCGACATTAAAACGAAAACAAAACATTTTTAGGATTCCGTACGTCGAAAGGAAAAAACGGAACCCCTAAAGGATCACTTTGTTGTCCGTCCGTTCGTCTGTCTGTCTGTCAAGACCCTTTTTCTCAGGAACGCGTGGAGGATCAAGGTGGAATTTATATCAAATACTCAGGTCTACTATCCCTTGGAGCTGTGAAAAAATCAAACTTCTAAGCCAACGCAATCAAAACATACAGCTGTTTATGCCGCAAATTTTCGCAAATTTTCGACACGCGCAAGGGAATCTAAACCTACAGGGTACTTCTCGTGAACTCAGAATCTTGAAATTTGGTACAAAGCAACGTCTTATACCTAGCACAGATAAAGGAAAAATTGCGAAAACCGTAATTTTTTAGTGTCATCATATTATTATAATAAACATATTTTTAGTAAATATACCTACAGGTTTGTACGGAACACTCTGTGCGCGAGTCCGACTCGCACTTGGCCGGTTTTTTACTAATTGCTCAAAAAGTACACTCACCGATAAAAATGATAAGCGCCAACACGCCAAAGGTAGCGTGCGCGCGCGCGTTGATGTCGGGATGACGGCATTGGTAGATCTTTACCATGCAGAGCACTGATGTCACGTACATGAATGATGTGTCTGTTGAGGGAAAACATACATACTTAAGTATTTTTTAATCAGTAGGTGTTTTGAAGGATGATGGTATCCACAGTAGGTAACAAACTATATAAAACGAGCTGCCCGTCCGAGACAGACGTCGTTCTGTCAAATGTTTGACAGCTGGTGTCCATTTTGCCCGCTTTTCTCCGACTTGATTAACATTTACTATTATTTTTCACTGAATGTTTTGTTCAAACATAATAAAATATAGCCTATAACACTCCTGGATAGTTTAGCTTTCTGTTAGTGAAAGAATTTCCACGATCGATTCAGTAGTTTCGGAGCCTAATCAATACAAACAAACATACACGACACGATTGGCGCAGTGCGCTGTAGCACGGTTTCTCGCCCTGATTTCCGTAGTGTCCCGGGTTCGATTCCCGGTCGGGTCAATTCAGGAAACGATCTTTTCTGAATTGACTCGGGTCTGAGTGTGCTGGGAGACGCCCCTGGCTTATTTCCTTGTGTGGTACCTCGTAACACAGGGATATTAATCCCTACTTCGGGACCATTACAAGAGGTGTGTTGTCTGGCGCATATTTATATTTATTTATTATACAATCAAATCTCTCCTCTTTATAATATTAGTATAGATTTGCGAGAAGGCATCATCGAGATGAATGAAACAACAGAACACTTAATGGCAGACTCGGTTTTCATACAAGCGGTGCCCCTTGCGTTATTTATTTCATGAAGAAGTCCCAATACCTCCTAACTAACACAAGACAAAACCGCGATAAACGACCTTAACGACAATGACATAGAAAATAAATAGGGGGACCGTCAGTCAGGTCATGTCAGTGGTTTGATTTCTATGAGTTTCAACGTGAATTCTATTACCTATACAATTTTATATTTGTACAAATTCATATTTTTTATATTGTCTGTTAAGATCACCTCATTCCACCTGATAAAAAGCAGTCGTGAAGCCCAAAAATAAGGCAGATATACAAATGAATGACTGTTTCTAAGTTTTCTCAGTACTCACCGAACTGGAAGTTCATGCTATTCGGGCAGACGTGGTACGCGGCGGAGAGTAGACCCTCGCTGACCAGCGCCACGCCCATCGCGTACAGCAGACCAAAGTGTTGGGGGATGCCCAGCTCTTTCTGATAGAGGCAGGAAAGGTGGCAAGTAAGTAACTTAATTGTGCACATCAATGTACTTTGAAGTTCTACCACCGGACCACTAGACGCCGGGATTGCTTCCACCCTCATGTGGTTGACTTTCCGACAGTCCGTACCCAACGGTTTGCTGCGTCTTTTCTGGTACGCACCGCTAGAAGGTGGAACGCTCTCCCTGCGTCTGTGTTTCCGGATACTTACAACCTTGGTGTCTTCAAGGCCAGAGTGAATAGGCACTTTCTGGGTAAGCGTGTACCACCATCGGCCTCGTCATCGCTTACCACCAGGCGAGACTGAGGCCAAACGCAAATCCATTTAAAAAAAAACGAATTACAAGGAATCTGCTTTGGCGCTCTGTCAAAGGAACAAAAAAAGTGTGCCTAACGTCATTCTAAGCTCAGTTTTTCAAAAAGTCAGTCTAAGCACACTTTTTCACAAAGTCATTTTGAGAACACTTTTTCTAAAAAATACTGTGTTCACCATCACTCTGAGCACTTTTTCAAAATGATATTCTGAGCACACTTTTTCAAAAAGCCATTTCTAGCACACCTTTTCATAAAACCGTGCTTGAAGTCATCCTAACCTAAGGGCACTTATTCCTAGGAAAGGAACATATCGTTGGGGCTGTCCATGTATAGGGTGTGACTAGAGACGCTATATGACTGCTTTCGACAGTATATGACCGGTTATTGCTAGTCTGCTGAATTGCAGCAGTTCATGGCTATTCGGGCAGACGTGGTACGCAGCTGACAGCAGCCCCTCGCTGACAAGCGCCACGCCCATCGCGTACAGCAGACCGAAGTGTTGGGGGATACCTAGCTCTTTCTGATACAAATTAATAAATAAACTCTATAGGAGTGTTTTTTTATTTTTTTAGCATTTAACAATGCACTATTTTTCACGCGAAGATGATAATTAGAAGAATTCGACCTGTCCGTCTCCTGTCAGTGTATTTCACGTTGTAAGCCAACGTTGTTTCATCAATGTTATAAGTAATGCACCTTTTAAAACCCTATAAACTCCTATTTTCTAAAAAATCCTATATGCACTGCGGTCTGATTTGTGCAAAAAGAGATTTTACTCGTCCAAAGCGTCCCGATTTCATAAAAGTGTGCCATTGACAGATGGAGCGACGTCATAAATGACGTCACCAACTCCGCCATCTTGCACTTGCGGTGCCTCTGCTCCTGAGCGTTATAACTGTAGGCGTTATGACAAATTCACAGAAAAAACGTCTAAATCAATTTCAGGTTTTTTTGCAGATAACCCCTCAGAAATACTGAAAAAAAAAAAGTCAAAGTCAAAGTCAAAATATTTATTGCAATCATGTGGTTACAAAGATGGTAAACATATCAAACCAGTACCAATAACATGAACCCTGTTAGGGCATAGCAACGTTGTTTAAGTAATTAAAATTAAATCAAATTAGAATAACATAAAAATCAAATTAAATCAATATTCATACATAATTATAACATACAAAGTAAAAACAAATTAAATAAAATGTCATTTTAACAAATTTTCAAAATTAGAATTGAAATAAAATACGTCATTTGTCTCATTACATACACGAATTTTTTTGTCTCATTACATTTAAATTATGAGTAGCAAAATATTTTTTAGTGTGGATGTTATGAAAACTTTTTATTCATACAATTTTGACAATATCCACCAAAAGACCGACTACACACAATTCATTCTCGTTTTTAGACGCCAGTGTCGCCACACTTGCAGCAGTCACAGTGGCCCTCATCCCACGCTATTGCCCACGTGGTTGTCTGTGTACGGTGTACTTTTAGTCGTCCGTGTGCGTTGCTCAATACAGTTTGCTAGGGAACTATTTTGACGGACAAAAAAGTACGCCGCGGATAATCCCTCGTCTGCGCAGGCCTTGATTTGGTATTTTATTTTAATGACACGAAGCTGTTATTGCTGGCAGGGAAGCCGGAACTAAATATAAATGAGAAGAATTAGATATTTTTAATTTGATAACTCCTTAATGAGTTAACAATTTTT
Source organism: Udea olivalis (assembly GCA_947369235.1). NCBI lineage: Eukaryota > Metazoa > Arthropoda > Insecta > Lepidoptera > Crambidae > Udea > Udea olivalis. Next base: position 9,589,091 of record OX376370.1, on the reverse strand, counting down.
ACGACTTATAGCACACATATAAAAGCACAAGCCACAACATACAAGCTACATTTAGTCCTATGAATGAATGGATATTTTATTCTCCGACATTTGGATAAAGCGCCATAAAGAGCGCTCTGACTGTGATGTCATCATCATTATCGAATTCGCGGGCAAATTGTAATAAATGCGTTTCACGACGCAACTAAAAATGAAGCCGTTGGAAGCCGTACTGACCCACAACATCTAAAACGAAGTAGGCCGAAACTTTAAAATAACTTTTTTTTTTCAGCTCGACTGGGTCTGCGAGAAAGTCAACCTGCCAGCGACCGCGAAACACGAGTATAACGCCATCTGTTGGTACTAATCAGAACTTACTTCAACACCACTCCTAGCGCGGAACCTCTGCTGGCGCCTCCACACTTGCAGCAGGAACAGCAGCCCCAGCAGCACGTAGCCGAGGTTGGAGTACACGTAGTTAAAGTCTGATAGTACGCTAAGTAAGCCAGACGAAACACAACGATAGCACAATCTAAAGGAGTATAACGCCATCAGTTGGTACTGCTCGGAACTTACTTCAACACCACTCCTGGCGCGGAACCTCTGCTGGCGCCTCCACACTTGCAGCAGGAACAACAATCCGAACCGCGCGTAGCCGAGGTTGGAGTGCACGTGGTTAAAGTCTGATAGTACGCTAAGTAAGAAAGACGAAACACAACGATAGCACAATCTAATGGAGTATAACGCCATCTGTTGGTACTAGTCGGAACTTACTTCAACACCACTCCTAGCGCGGAACCTCTGCTGGCGCCTCCACACTTGCAGCAGGAACAACAGCCCCAGCAGCACGTAGCCGAGGTTGGAGTACACGTGGTTGAAGTCCGAAAGCACCATCAATGGGTGAGCGCAGAGAAAGTTGAAGTAGCAGAGGTCTTGGTTGCCTGATTGGTTTAGAAGCTGGAAAAGGGGTTTTTATCCATAACCAACGCATACAAAAAAAACTTAATTTAAATAGAACTGTGACGTAGCCAAGATCTACACGCTACTGTCGTTTCATATCATAGTGTTAAGGCTGCGTTCCAAATCGAGTGGAAATTACACTCCGAGTGAAATAGAGGATGACCGAGCTGTTTACCTGACAGTTTCCCAGTTGTATCGGAACGGGTTCGGGTGACGTTTATCACTCTGGCAAGTGCGATTTCTTCCGGTGCCTGGAGCCCGATGATATTAACCTGACAGCTGTCAGACGCAGGTTTTGCTCGTTTTGGCTCTCTCTATTCGACGAGTGTGAAAATCACTTAGCGAAAAGCGATTTGGAACGTGCCCTAAATATGTTCTTCAATCTATGGTATTTTTTTTTGCATATGGATACAAAAATCTATGCAGTCAGGGGTTAATATCTCAGTATGACATTAAATGTCATTTTGATTAGAATAGTGCATAAGTCAATCTCATAAACTTTGAAATTTGACACGTGGAAGGAAACGATAGTAGCCTGTTGCTACGGGCCTGTTAAAAGTATGTACAGTCGAATCCGTTTATTATGACATCGAAAGGAATTGACAAACACGTCATAATAAGCGGACGTCATACAAAACGTTTTGTGAAATGGAAAACCTTTTAAATGTAAATATGTATGTACTTAAGTATTTTAATACAGAAACATAGTAAATACATATGTATACATACATATTAAATCAAAATCAAAATTGTACATAATCAGCATATTATAACACATACAAGTGTATTTTTTACTGTAAGAAATCTGTAATTTTTGACTGCTTTTGTTTTTTCATTTTATTTAAAAACAGTCTCTAATACTATTGTGTATAGAAGACATAGCTATAGTCAAATTATAATTTTCAATTACTCACTGAGATTCAAAACAAAAACGAGCCACGTGCCGAACGTCGTCGGGAATCAACGAACATTACCGGAGGTGTAAAGAATCATGTCGGTCATTATAACCGGACATAATTTATTAAAAATGTGTCATAATAAGCGACATGTCACAGTAAGGGAAGTCATTATATCCGACTTTTTTATAAAGAATTTTATATGAAAACCAAACTTCGTGGTGTAATTACGTCATAATAACCGGTTGGTCAATATAGGCGGAGTCATAATGAACGGATTCTACTGTACACACGACAGCCCGTTGAGCTTACATGTAAAGCTCATTATTTTGATCAACATAAGATCCATATTGCAATGGCTTTGTAAAGTTGCTTTCTTTCGTACTTTCAAATCATCACATTTGAATACCAATAAAACTGTATCATAGACATCAATAGTTTATAGTATGTCCGAAAGGCAATTAATGTATTTCTTAAAGACATTTAAGAAATACTAATTGCCTTGCGGATGAAAATTTTAAAGTTATAACTTTCAGATACTGGTGGAGAATGCCTTATTGTACTTTTTGATTTTGTGCAATGAAGAAGAAATAAAATCACCTGATGAGTAAGTCATATCTTTTTTCTACAGAAACAAAACAATGTTTTTCGTGGAAAATGAGGAAACTAGGAATTTCATGAAATCGATTGGTAAACCACAATTTAGGATGTCGAAACTTCTTAATTATGGCTTCTGCCTCTAAAATGTCAAAAACATTATTAAGAATTTGCTGATTCATGTGTGAGTTAATTTTTAAACAATCTTAAATTCTCGAAAATAGTTTTTTTTTAATAAAATAAAACTACATAAAACGTACCCGCTGGTAGGTAACAACTAGTTGTATAACAGGCAGCGTGTAAAACACAGCGACTGTCAGCACATTCCACAAGTACATCTTCGATCTGGCAGACAAAACCCGCGGGCGGCATCTGTGTACCAACAAAAAGCAAACATAACATTCACCAATGAAATTTTAATTAAAAGGATCAGCGCTTAGTCAAAGTAACAGAAAAATGTGTGCTTAACGTCATTTAAGCACACTTTTCCATAGCTACAATATGTATACATACAGAGTGTAAAAAACCCTTAACGAAGCCGGCGTCTACGCACTCAGACCATTAAATCAAGTCACAGAAAAAATAAATTATTGAAGGGAAACGAAAACTTCTTTTAGGTGTCAATTTTAAATCCTAAAAACGGACTACGCAATGTAACGCGTGCAACAGACCGCTCCTGCGCTTTTGTACATTGCGAGTTGAACGTTTTGAAGCAATTTTTTGTTAGGAAATACTTGAAATATCGATATTACGTTTCTTAGGACAAAAATTAAGTAATAATGATTAGTTTGTTTTCATCAAAATCTTGAGATTTTTTTTTTGACTTCCACCTTCGATAACTAGGTAACTATTGCGTTCCCAGGTATGGTATAGAAAGAAAAAATGGTACTGATAATGTACGTAGGTGTCGGCTTCGTTAAGAGGTTTTTACACCCTTTATGTCAGAAAGAGACACAAGGCAGGATTTTCAATAAATTACACGACAGACCACGGCTCACCAGCCACCGACCACGTTGTGTTCTAATACTATTGGTGAAAAGTTCCGTTCACCATGACGACAGCACTCACTTGCCTCTGCCTACCCCGTTTGGGATATAGTCGTGATGGCATATTATGTTACGAGTATGTGTATCCAATTGAGTTTTGTGACAGTTTATCAATTCAATTAAGAGGGTTAGCTTTTTGCGTTTGGGGTAAATCGTAAACGTCGCATTTTTTTGAGGTTTTCGTGACTATTTAGCTGAATTCAAATTAAGTATAAACTATCTTTTTTTTATTGAATACACATTTTAATTTCATAATTATAACTTTAACTGTGTACAGTAAATTTTTAAGTGTCTTAAATTTTTTTCAAAAAAACGGTTTTTTATGTAATTAAGCAAATAATTGGTGTTTACTCAATTTTAGACAATTCAATGTGTTTTTAAATAGTATTATGCAGGTAATAATATAGCAAAAATTTAAGTTTGATTCAATTCAATGAAATCATCACGAAAATCTAACAAAAATGCAACGTTTTCGATCCACCCCCAGCTAACGCCCTTAAAACTATACCTGGCTAGATTGGCGACGCAAAGTTTCCCTCCCAGTCTGTACACATCCTTATCGGTGTTAGCATCGTCCAACGTCGAGAAGTCGGATTCTGTGTCTGAGGAGGAACTGCCGTCCTCCGATAACAGTGCTGAAACAAATATTTCTTTTTTAGGTTAAATTAGAAAGTAGAAACCTGTTAAGCTGACTGATTCTGCACATTTTAAGAGTGGATCGAAAACGGTTCATTTTTGTAGATTTTCGTTATTATTTTATTGAATTGGAATGAAACTAAAAAAATTCCTCTATTAGTGCGTGCATAATGTTATGTAAAAACACATTAAATCGTTAAAAATTAGGTAGTCGCTAATATTTTTTTAAATTAAATAAATAACCTTTTTTTTTTTAATAATTGTTAAAAAACATAAAAATTCACTATACATAGTTAAAGTTGTGATTATTTAATTAAAAGGTGCAGGCAATATTAGAGAAATAATTTATACTTAAATTTGAATTCAGCTAAATACGTAATGACGAAAATCTTCAAAAAATGCGACATTTACGATCTACCCCAGCAAACGCTCTTAAAAAGATTTATCACAATTTACACAAATTTACACAAATTAACACCATTTCAAAAAATGGAATGACGTGTCATCTAAGAGATTTTACGAATTTGCTTTCGCCAACCGAGAGGCTAAACGAATAATTAAATACTAAAATCATCATAGTGGCAAAATTTCACTATTCTTATTTTTTTGTATTGCTCACCGAAACACCTCCACCACCATCGAATTACTTAGATTATTGATGGTCTGTCAATGCTGCCTTCTGTGTTAGTGGGATGAAATCGCTGCAACACTTACTCGTAGTTATTGCAACTTTTCAGTCCTCTGTGAAGAAGCCTTAATGACTAGTGTTGATCTCAGTCACTTTCAGTCAGTCTCAGTCAGGAGTAATTATGGTATCATATTATTATGTATGGTACCATATTATTATGGTATTTATGTCTATTTTTGAGTTTTCAGTTTGAATCACTTAGGCTCGACTTTGTTTTTCGACAAACTCAAACTTAAATAACTTTATTCAAATAGACTTTCAAATCGTCAAATTTACATAAAAATATAGTAAATAAAGACATTGTTGGGAATTTAACGTGCTGGGCCATATTTTAATTGCGTTAATTAATGACAATTAAGAACTAAATCTAAAACAAAAAAAAAGCAAGTGATAAAACTTAAAATCTAAAACTTACAAGTTCGTAATCCTTATTATCACTCACGATTGTCCAGGTGGGGAAATTCTTCGCTTCAGAGGCGTCCTAAACACCCCCCAAAGCTGGCCAGCTAAATTCACCCCAAAACTAAAGCGTAGGTATTATCCCAGGGCGAGCGACCGCGCTCCAGCCCGAGAGATGCTTCCTGAACACCGCGTGAATTTCCACCAGAATGACACCAGCACAACACCCACACTTACGCAAACAACCAAAACGACTCCAAGTGTCTAAATTATAACAATCAACGAAATTTCACAAATCTATCGGCGCAAGCGCCGCACCCGTCCGTCGCGATGTTTCCAGGCACACTTCGCTCACCGCGACCTCTCCCAGACGGTCGCGCATTGACAACTTTTTTCAATACTACCCGTTATTAACTCACGATTTTAAAGTCCATATTCCAGAACGGTTTAGATTCAACATCCCCCCACCCAAAGCGGCCGTGCCGCTTTCTAGTATCATCCAGGAAACTAGTCCACCGGTAGACGGGCGAGGGTGGCGACCGCGCGGTTAAGAATAGAGCCATCAACCAGTCCAAATCTGGTTTCGGTTCATTAGTTACCGCAAGGACTTTTAGTCCAGGCAAAACGGCGGGGGAGCCATCAATCATGTTAACCGGCCATGATGATTTGGGTTCCTTCACCCATTCTGGTCCCCACCAGAGTCCATGTTGCACCAGCTCCGGCGCTGTGCAGCCTCGAGAGGCACAATCGGCGGGATTCCAGCTCCCGGGAACATGTCTCCAAATAATTTCGACACCGGCGTTCTGTACCTGTGACACCCGGTTCGCTACAAATGTCTCCAGTGTATGAGGTGCCGCACGTAGCCATGCCAGGGCTACTTGACTGTCGGACCAGGCATAGACATTCCGGATGTCTACCGTGGTCGACATTTCTTTATGCACGTAGTGCAACAACCTTGCCAATAAATGAGCCCCGCAAAGTTCCAGCTTGGGGACTGTCAATCGAGTCTTGATAGGGGCAACCTTGCTTTCAGCCAGAAGCAGTGAGACGGTGACTCGACCCTCAGAGTCCTCCGTCCTCAGATACACGACTGCCGCGTAACCTCGTTCCGACGCATCCGAAAAGCCGTGTAGGCTGGCCGTATATTTAGCCGGCGGCAGGATCCGCCGCGGCAGCTCAACCTGATTGATCGCCTCGATCGTCAAAATCAACTCGAGCCAAGTGTCTAGTGGAGGCCCTACCAGTGGCTCACCCCACGAGACTCCGAGAGTTCACAGTGTTTGTAGTAAACACTTGGCCGAGAAGATGCAAGGACTGATCCAACCGTTTGGATCGAACATTCGAGCGATGGTGGAAAGAACCGTTCTTTTCGACCAAACTCGAGGTGGTCCCAGGTTCACCTGGAACGTAAATATATCCCTAACCGGCTGATACCGCAATCCTAATACGGCGATTGAATATGGATCTCCTGCGTCCTCAAACAGCTGAGGATTCTGTTGGTGGTCTTCCGGGATCCCAACCAGAACCTGTGGCTCGTTAGAAATCCATTTTCTTAACTCGTAGCCCCCAGCCGCGAGCAGCCCGATCAGCTCGTCCCGTATCTTGAGGGCCTCCTCAATAGATGGTGCCCCCGTGCACAGATCATCTACATACGCCTCGCGTTCCAAAATGGCGGCCGCCCGTGGGAAGCGGGTCCGTTCTTGCTCCGCTAACTCCAGCAGTGAGCGGATGGCGATGAAGGGACTCGACTTCAGGCCGTAGGTGTTCGTGTTGAGCTCATAGACGGTCACCGGATCGTCAGGGTGCTCCCTCCAAATTATCAATTGGAACCTCCTGTCTCCTGGGTGGATGAGTGTCTGCCTAAACATCATCCGGATGTCGGCTCCGATCACCACCTGATGCCTCTGGAAGTTCAAAATGATATCTATGATATCCCTGTGTAGTTTCGGACCCGAATGCAAACACTGGTTCAATGAAACCCCAGTGGACGACGGTGCTGATCCGTCAAACACCGTCCGCAGTTTACCAGTTGATGCCTTCAACACCGAATGGTGAGGCAGGAAGAAGTGATCTGTCGTTGTCCAGTCGACAGTAGCCAGAGACATGTGGCCTAAGGATTCGTATTCGCGCATAAACTCAATGTACTTTTCCCGAAGTACAGGGTCGCGGGACATACGACGCTCCATGGCCAACAACCGTTTTTCTGCCATAGCCCTCGATTCTCCCAGAAGAGGAGGGCAGTCAATAAAAGGTAGTCGGGTTTCGATTCGAAACGACGCAGTCCGACGTGTGTGCTTCCTGCAACGCCTCGCACTCCACATGCTCCGTATTCAGACGGGAGGCCATGGGAGGCTCTTCTATTTCCCAGAACTTCCTCATAGTCCGGGCGATAGAAGTTGTGGTTTTCCAAGACTTCTTTTTTTGCCCAAGAGCGAGTTGGGCAAACAGCGGAGCTGTTTGCCCAACTCGCTCTTGTATCCGGAAGCCATGTCGAAACACTAAATTACAAAAAACAAAACAATTAAAAAAAAACAATTATTAGCCAGTGTATGCCTGCTTCCTAGACCTCTCAAAGGCATTCGATTTAGTATCATATGAGAGGCTATGGGCCAAGCTTGATGAAGCAGGTGTCTCAACTGAAATCAGAGATATCTTTTCTTTTTGGTACAGAAATCAATTGAATGCAGTTAGGTGGGGGACTGTCTATTCTGATGAATACTCCCTGGAGTGCGGAGTGAGACAGGGAGGACTGACTTCACCAAAGTTGTTTAATCTTTATGTTAATAAACTCATGGAAGAGCTCAGCAGTATACATGTAGGCTGCTATATAGACGGTTTGTGTGTTAATAACATTAGCTATGCTGATGATATGGGACTGTTGAGCCCTTCGATGGGTGGACTTAGAAAGCTATTAAAAATATGTGAAACCTATGCAGCTGAGCATGGACTGAGATACAACCCCCAAAAAAGTGAATTTATGTTGTTTAAAGGTAAAATTAAGGGGCCTAGGATTATACCTCCAGTTTTGTTAAATGGAGTTCCATTAAATCATGTAAAGAAGTTCAAGTACCTTGGGCATATTGTAACTGAGAATCTTACTGATGATCTAGATATTGAGAGGGAACGCAGGTCATTGGCTGTGCGGGGTAATATGTTGGCTCATAGGTTTGCACGCTGTACAGCACCAGTTAAACTGACCCTGTTTAGGGCATACTGTCAAATTTTTTATACATGTAGCTTATGGGCTAGCTTTACTAAAAGTACCTACAATGCCTTGAGAGTCCTGTACAATAACATATTTAGGGCTGTGTTCAGGCTCCCGCGCTACTGCAGTCCGTCCGGCATGTTTGCTGACGCGAGCACTGATGATTTTTATGCCTTAATGCGTAAGAACGTAGCATCCCTAGTAGGCCGCGTACGAAGAAGCCCTAACACAGTCCTAAATGTGATAGGTGAGAGGATAGACTCAGCTTTGCTTGATCGGTTCATCAAACTACATATTCGGTGAGCAGGTCAGGCCAAGCTTGTCGAGTCTAGTAAGATAAGTTAAGTTAATAACATAGAATTAAGAAATGTGTACTAACATCCTATGGGCTTATGTGCCTGACAATAAATGTTTTTTTTTTTTTTAATTAAATGGGGCAACTTTCCCGAGTTGACCCCAGAACCGATTCCAGTCGGTAACTTATTATTCCTAATTATTAAAATAAGCAATACCAAAATCGATCGATTCAGTCACGAATCGATTGTTCAATTGATATTTTTATCGAACGTCCCCTCACTATCCAACCCGACCACAGACACCAAGTACGAGGTATCCGGTTACAAAATCAATAGCACAATGTTAAGTAAAATGGCGGACATGTAAACGCACAAAATACAATGAAGAAATACAAAATATGCACTTATTACCGAACCAAAATCATAGGCATTATCAGAAAATGTAATTAATGGAAATACAAAGGCAAAAAAAATACTTATTCTAAGAAAATTACACAAAAAATGGCCGCGTGGTTACAACCAATCCAACCACGCTCTGCTACCAAATGGTAGAGACTTTAACGTGCTTATCTTTAAAATCCGTATTCCAGAACGTTTTAGATTCAACAGACATAAATACCATAATAATATGGATATACCGGGTGATTATCAAATAACTTCCGAAAACGATATGGTAAGTGATGTAGGAACTAAATAAGCGAAAATTTGTTTTTTTCAATAAACTTTAATTTTGAGGTTTTTACACAAAATTACTGGCCGTTCGAGTGATTTGGTGAGCTGCGGTGAGAGAAGTGAATGACTTCCCATCGCCTTTTGCGAGCACGTAAATGTCAATCAGTATGGAATCGAGTCAGCGCCATCTAGCGGCCAATCCGGGCAACAGTTAGGCCGCTAGAAGGCGCTGTTTCGATGCCATACGAATGCGCGTTTTGCGAGCACGTAAATGTCAATTAGTTCGTATGGAATCGAGTCAGCGCCATCTAGCGGCGAATTCGGGGAAAAGTAAGTCCGCTAAGTGGCGTCGTTTCGATGCCATACAAATGCGCGTTTTGCGAGCACGTAAATGTCAATTAATATCGCATCGAGTCAGCGCCATCTAGCGGCCAATTCGGGCAACAGTAAAGCCGCTAAGGAATTCGTTTTTTTGCACGCAAAACGCACTGCAGCCCGCACTAGGCTCGGCACTCAGGACCAAGCCAAAACAATCTCACCAGTTCTCTGTGAAGAAGCGGTGACGTCACCTCCGCCGCGCCGCGAGCTCTCGCCGCTGCCGCTGGCGTCCGCGCCGGCGGCGTGGCGGCGGCGCGCCGTGCCGAGCGCGTCCGGTGTGAGGCGGCCTTCTGCGATGAGAATAAAGTAGGTATTGGAATACCTAAATTAAATGTCACCTATACTCCATTCATTATAGCCTAAGACAGAAGTCAAAATAGTAGTTTTCACTTCTCATCCTTAAAAAGTACGCCAATATAGCCCTACGAAGCGGGACTAAAGTGACCACTTTAGTCTCTAGGGAGTAAAAAGTGATTAGTTTTTTTAATTTCCTTCATGTGACATAGACAAACTCAAACAGCCAGTAAATATACTATTATCTGTGGAGTGTGGATGGACCATCTTCATTGCGAAAATGTTAAGAGTTTTAGTTCCATGGTTTGTCCGCAAAAAAGGTGGCGCCATGTGTTTTAAATTGTTAATCTGTGACTGATTTAAAATAAAAAACTGACCGCGTAAATTTCAGAATTTTTGTCGAGTGTAAATTTGTTCTGTTTTGAATAAATTTATTAGGAATGTCCTCGCACGCTCGGGAGTCAAACCACGTCTGGTATATTTTTCTTCGTTTAGTCCCTGGATATAAAATATACTATTTCATTTATAGTGAAATAACTTCAGAATTATTAGACTTTTGCTTAAATAAATTATTTTGTTTTGCATCAAACTATATTGTCGATGTAAAAACCTTAAAGAAGCAGAGGTTTTCATCCGAACACATTTTTACTTTCAATATAACTCTACCAAATCTAAAACGTTACTTATTCCCTTCATACGTTGTGGCGGAAGGGGTTTTCAATTTTGCCAGGTTATACTCAGGTATGTGGTCGTCATGGCAACGTCAAATGCAGATTGTCATTCATTTTAGCACCCCTGCTTCTTATTTCTAATGTTATAATGAATGAAATATAGATGGTTATTACTTTGATATTTCTAGCATTTTACATTGCTTGTTTTCATATCCTCTGATGGAAAAATAGAAATAATGGAATTTCGGATCATGACGATATCGACCGTGATTCGAACCGGCGTCTTCCGAAAACCGGGTAAAGTGTGGTTAAAAGTACTTTCCATGAAACATTGATGGAATAACGTTGCTTTTCCAACACTGGAAAGATTAGTTATGTCCATCGTAATTGCGGTAGCTTAGTATTTAGCTTTTAGCAACTACAGGGGATTGTGGAAGTTTGCATTGTCAGGAAAAAATATATGCTGAATGGGTGACCATACTACAATTATTTTGTCCGTGCAGTTGGGGTCATAAATCATAGCTCGGCCTCAGCCCGGTTAGCGCGAGAGCATGTTGCGCTGGCGCAACGCCATTATCGATAAAAACAAATGAGTCATCGAAGGCAGGTACACGGCGGCGGTATACAAAGGGTGGTGCGACAATGTCATGTTATGAGTCATTTGTTTTCCATTATTACCCCCCGCCTAATACCTGCAAATTAGTGCAATGCTAATTTAGTACATAAATAAAAAAAAACACTATCGATAACGCTTATCGACATAGATAATGCGCATCTCTATGCCCGCCCATAAGGCCCGTGAGTGGGAGAGAGAGCGACATACTCCGATGATTTATGACCCCAATTGCACGGACAAAATAATTCTACTATAGTTCACCACTTTTATTATTTTTCTCGACGTTCTTTTAACAAAATCGTGAATGTAGATTTTTATAAATTGCACTGTTTTGAGTGTTATTTATAAATACAATTTATTTCTCGTTTACCATTTGTATGCATCATTCGGCATATTTCGACTGATTTTCAACACTTCGGCTACCTTTTTGATCTCATGTGCTCGTAAACTTACACATGACATTAAGCACACTTTTGCACCCGTTGACAGCACGCAGACGCTTAGTCCTTGTATATTGAAGGTTGGCTACAATTTATGAAAATTACAACTAACTTACCCTCACTCTGCGTAGTGGTGACTTCACCATGATTCACAATCTGGTTCCTCCTCACGCACAGAATGACGATGATGAAAGCCACGTAGAATGAGGAGAAGAAGCCTAACGCAGCGCCGGCGGCGATCAGGTATTCGCGGTACGATATCGTTTCTATGATTTTGAAACTGCAACAAATAAGAAGAAAAAAATCAGATACCGAATAACTTCTTATAAAACAATAAGTGAATTTTTATTTTTAGCATTTTAACAATGCATGCAATGCATTTTTTTTCAAAGATCGAAAAATTCGACCTGATCCTAGGATCCTGATCCCGCTTGAGTCTTAGGATCAGGTAGATTTTTTTAGTTCCTATCTTTGTGACAATTAAAATGAACAGAAAAGTAATAAAATGAGTAGGACCATGAGTAAAAGATCCAGCGGATGGTCGTATTTCGTAAATTTTTTTTTCGATTATTTATAAAACACACTTAAATTGCTACATCACATGCTGAGTAGTTAGGTCAAATCATATTCCCCACAGTGAAAAAAAAACCTGAATTACCATTTGTATTATTTTAGCGCTCTTTCGCTATTTCCATCTTTGAGCCTAAATACTGTTCAAAGGAATGGAGAGGCTTCTTTTAGTCTCCTTGAATCAATTTCCAACAAAATCTGTTTTAATGTTACGGAGCAGGGAATATCCCAAATGGGACAGAAGAAGCAAGTTGGCAGTTGTCATTGTGGTAAATGGAAGACTGAGAAACCCATACTTCAGAAGCGTATTAGAACCGAAGTGTGGTAGGCATGTATGTTTTCCTGAAGCTCCCTCACTTGGAGCGTTCGCCTGTAATGTAACGTTTCAGATTCGACTTTGAGCATTAATCATAATCATAATCTTTATTGCTTCATGTATACCTAATACAAGTTGGTAAATACAAAATAGTCCAGAACATGAGTCCTGCTAGGACACTGCAATATACATAAACAAAAACCCTAAACTAAATTTGAAAATAATAAATTATATAAAACACACAATTCAATTAACATAAAATAAAATATAAAATAATTAAACCTTGCATTATTAAGAACTATTGAATTTTCAAAATTAAAAACGAAAATAACTAAAATAATAATTGAAACATTGCAAAATAAAACATTAAATTATCAAAACATAACAAGAACACCAGTACAATTTACATGAATAGGTCACTCTGTCTTAAAAAAATCTTCTAGATCATAGAAACATCCTAAAATTAAGAAGTTCCTTCAAAAGAGCAATCCATAACTTCCTCATAGATAAACCTTAACTCATTTAACCAAACCTCTCTCCTTTCAAGGCAATATTTTGAGATTTAGGTACGATATTTAGTGTATGTATCTTTAAATTTATGTATTATGATTATGTATGTGTAATATGTATAATTTTGGTATAAGTATGTTTTTTGTATTAATAGTATATTTTATTTCCGGTTTTATGAGACACCGCCAACACGATTTCTGCTTCGCCCAGTGGTTGACTGGTAGAGAATGCCATTAGGCATTAAGTCCGCCAATTGTACTTTTTCTTTGTGCAATAAAGAATAAATAAATAAATAAATAAATAAGTTCTTTAATTTACTTAGAAACTTTTTTTACTTTTTATATCCTGAATATCCTTGGGAATTTTCTTAAATATTCTTATTGCCATATAATGCCATTACATTAGCATTACTTTACTTCATTAGAATTCGGTGCTTTCCCCTCAATGTACTGCTCGAATCTGTAGCATTACAGTTTGCGCACTGTAATGGTCGGTTCTGATGTAATGCTCGACTCCGTAAAGTTACATTACAGGCGAATGCTCCAGTCGAGGGATCACCCTATGTTGAACGAAAATTTAATTTTAACTATACACTATGTTATAAATTCTGAAACGCTATAGAAAATTTGGATGCTAATTTAAAAGTCACCCTGTATAATCTTACCTAAACTGCTTAACCCGTCCATCGTTAGTGGGCACGTAGACCACACTCTCTCCCCCCCAGCCCAAGTAATGCGCCATCTTCGGCAGGGTCGAGTTGGTCACCACCGTGTCGGTACAGTCGTCGTCGGAAGTCTTAACTATGAAGACGATGTAGAAACCGGTGGGGAATGAGTCTTGCTAAAAAGAATATAAGGTTCTTTATTGCATGAACAAAATTAAAGAAAACTATTTGATTCACAATTAAGAACGCCGTAATGAAGCGGCGTTTTTATATAACCTTTAGGTAGAGATCACCACGATAGGATCAAAACTAAATAAATATTTAATAGCTATAATTTTTCGTAAATGAAACAAATCAAATAAAGTTATTCATTACATTTATCATTTCTAGAAAATGACAACAATCAAAACTTTACGCAAAACAAATATAATTGAACATAAGTTACTATAATATGCGAAAAAGAAATATTTTGCAGTGGGAATTACGAAAAGATGATGAGTTTTTTTAACACAACCAGACCTCACATTCTTTTTATTCTAGTGGTAATTAAAACACTTACAGTTAGGGTAATCCCTCCACGTCTCGTCATGGTCAAGTAGTAGCCATCGTACAGAATATCCCTTTCGTTGTCGAACACTGGACACTGAAAACAGTATCAGTATCAGTCCCGCTGCCACGAGTTTACGTCATATAAACTACAGAACAAAATGTCATTTTTAATTACATTATTAATCAAAATCATGCACTAGAGGCGCTCTGTACCAAAATCCCATACGGCGCGTTAAATTATGTTTTTTTTTTATATATTGCCCGTCAAGATGACCTCACTCCACCTGATGGACAGCGGTCGTGAGGTCCAGATATGAGGCTGACAAGCCCAGTCATTCAAACGAATCACTGGGCTGTCCATCCTCACCTTGAAGGCCTGCAGAAATGCCTTTCCACGCCCCGCTTGAAGAACCCGGGACTATAAGAGGAAGGAAACACATGTGCTGGAAGAGCGTTCCACGTCTGGATAGTACGACAAAGAAACGAGTCACCGAACCTTTTAGTTCGGGCCACGCTCTCAATGTAGTCCCGTTGGTTTAGGTTGCTACAAACATCCATGCCAAGGATGTTAAGGCTATTCTTAATCGGTAGCGGGGTGCTCTGAAGAGTGGGATGGGAAAGGAACGGCGACGCCTTTGCTGTGAATGCACACACCTGCGTTTTTTTGGCATTGAACTCGACAAGATTGCATGCACCCCATTCTGAAATGCGGTCCAACACTCCGTCAAGCTTAACAACAAGACTTCGCCTCTTCTCCTCGATGTCAGTCTGCTTTGCCCCAGGGCACTCGAAATAACGCTCGTGGACCTAGCTGTCATCCGCATAGCAATTAATATCACCAAGAGATAACATGTCATTGATATGCAGAAGAAACAACATCGGCGACAAGACGGAGCCCTGCGGCACTCCGGCATTAATCAGGAGAAAGCGTGATTTTCGACCATCGCAAAGGACACGAATTCTACTTCCCTTCAGAAATCCGGCGACCCAGTCGCATAGGCAAGGTGGCAGACCGTATGCCGGAAGCTTGAAAAGAAGCGAACGATGCCATACACGGTCGAAAGCTTTGGTAATGTCAAGGTTGACGGCCAAGAATTCCCCATGCTTGTCCATAGCCTCCTACCAGATGTATGTTACGTACGCTAGAAGATCACTCGTAGACCGTTTTGGTCGGAAGCCGTACTGACGGTCGTGAATAAGAGAGTGATCCTCTAGGTAGCGGATGAGCTGCGTGTGCTCAAACACTTTAGCTAAAACTGAGGTTACGGCTATTGGACGGTAATTGACAGGGTCAGACCGGTCCCCCCCTGAGTCCCCCCATTATTAATTTTTCAATGGTTAGTTATAAGTTATCTGTTGAATAAAGTTATCTGCTTCTTGAGGGGCAGGATAAGATTTATCTATGCGTTTTCTTTGACATTTGGAGGTTATGTGGTGTGACATTTGAGATTATTTGAATTTTGTTTGGTGCCTATATTATTGTAATTCTCACGCACACACATTCTTATGGATATTTTTGACCAATCCGACGAAGCAAAAATTGAGGAGGAAAGGCAGATACTTAACTATATAAACGCTGAGCCCAACAGATAAGATCGACTTGTAAAAGAGAGACCTAATAATTTTATTACATGGGATGAAAAGGAGTTTTGGAGTGTAGTAATTACTTATTTACTTTATATTTTGGGAATTTTCTTGTCAGAGCGTTTCAAGGCAATAAAAATGTACTTATTGCATATATTTCAACCAACTAAACAATACTTACAGAATAATTCTGAATGGACACCACCGCACAGATGTCATCAGGCGACTCTATCATGACAATCACGCTTTTAGGTCTCGACATCCAGCCGTCTACCTTCAAACTATTCCTCAGAATGTAGCTGTCTAGTTTGCTCTGCTCATCATCGTCCAATTTCTCATGACACATGTGTTTCTTCTTGACATTTTGCGTCGTCAAATCAATCATTTGATTTGGCCCTTGGTCGAATGGATAAAAATAATACTTCGGCTGACTCGGTGTACTCATCAGATTCGTCACAGAATTCAGTTTGATATAGAAGTCTTGGACTGTTTCAACTACTATTGTGACTTTAATTTCGTCAGGCGATGAAGAAGTGAGGTGTATAATAGGTGTGTTGAGAGAGGAAATATCTGAAAAGAAATGGGTTTGTCGCGGTTTCGCATTAGACAATACACACAAAAATATGGTCTTTCGAACAAATATTAAAACAGAATTTAAAATGGTATTCAGTTAGAGTGAGTAGGTTAAGGAAATATACAGGATGCAAAAAAGGGTACAACATATAAGGGACATACACATTTGGCACTGTTCGATTTCTGGAGACAAAAAGTTGGTCTTAGCCTTAAGTTTGGCAAATGTTATTTATGTATACTAGCTCTGCAAATACTTCATAATTAGCTAACATATTATTAACCCTTTTTTAAACAGCCTGTATTTCACATAAAATAACCATCGTTTCTGTTAAAATATTCGTTTCTAACCTCATAAACTTAATTGTGCATCTACGTTAAAACTCTAGTAATTTTGACAGTAAAAACATATTACAGCACACTGCTCAAAATGATAGCACTTCTGAAAACAAGACTACGTCTACGTCTTCCAAGTCCTTAATAATCTCGTAATAACATTAATTTCAAATTAACGACACAAAAACTAGATCCGTCACGAAGGACCGTTTCATTAAAACTCTTCACTAAGATTATCTTAAAATAGAAAGTTTAAAATAAACTAGCTGAAATTGTATGTATTCAATTAGTTTGCAAATAAATTAGTATAAAGAATATCTATTTACGTATTACAGGGCCACAGTAGACTTTAATCCACTTCCCAGTGACTAGGAGGCGTGAACAGAAAGAAAAATAAATTAAAAGGTATCTTTCTTAAAAGTTGTGTCCCTTATCACGATATACCTTACGTTTATCCGAAAAAAGGTAATCAAACACTTTTCTACAGTTATTCACAATACCAACCAATCATTCAATTCGGATATTTTAATGGTTCATCAGTTCCGAGTTCAATTCTGTAGCTAACTCAATTACCACCGAAAAAAATCTGTACACTCTGACGTTCATTTTCGTGATTTTTTTAAAAAATATCTCCGCTGGTAAAAAAGAACTTCAAGCAGAGATATTTTAGTAATAAAAAAACGATATTTGACGCTTGAGGTGCAACATTTCACATTCATTTGACAGTTCAAAGTAACCATTGATATTTACCCAAAATTTCTTGCCCTGATTTGCAATAAAATCATGAAAATTTACCCTTTTTTTCTGGTATGCTTTAGTGGTACGCACAATCATTATGGCATAATATATATCTTTTCATTAAATATATCAAGATGTTTTTCTCCACAGCTCACTAAGTGACCACTACCGATTCAAGTTTACTTCATTTTTTTTAGTAGTATTAGAATATTTTGTTAGTATCTTCATAGACATTCAAAAAGCTCTTCGATCTGCTAAGATCTAAGCTAACTACTAATGCTACATCCCTAGCCTTACCGCAAGAGTCCTGGTCTTCCGAGAAGGGGTTGTTGTGAGGACACAGCGTCCGCGAGATGTTAGTGAACTGTTCCACGCTGACTGGGGTTTGGACCAGCATCGGCAGTTGCCAGGAGAATACGCCTGAGGGGAAAACAAATACATCGTAATCGGACAAGAAACAGTCATGTCCTAGGGGTAAAGAAGCTCGCAACCCATGTAGTCACAAGATAAAACCTAGCCAGAAGCATTTTTTGTTTAAGGGGTTTGAATATTTTTGTATGTAAGCTAGCATAGCCTCCTGCTTACTGCCATATGATGTTTTTTACTTACACTTTAAACAAACAAAAAATGTCTTAAATGGTACCCTAAAGTGTCACGTTTTCAAATTATTTGAAGGTAAAGATCGACATGGAAAACGTGATATAAATTAAAAATCTATCAATTTCGTGGCAACAAATAACCAATTTTATAACATTTGAACAGTCTGTTATCTTCTTCGGCAATCTTCTTTATTAAGGCGATTAGAGTCCTCAATGGCCTTGGACGTTTGAGTCCCTCGTCCCGCGCCACAACCGCACCACCCGCACGAAAACAACGATCAAAGATTAAACGGGCGTAGATAGGTACAGAAGCGCACTCCATTACTGCCTATCAGTGAGCTTGAATTGATAAATCTAACTTATTTTAAAATGTAGCATAAGATGTCGGTAGCTGACTCTGTATATTATAACATTATAGGTTGAATATTTTGATTGCAGAGATAGCGAACTAGGTTATTATTTGATCTGCAGAACTGTACAACTTTGAATATAGGTACTCAGGTAAAAATGCATTCTTTAAATATTTAAATAAATAAAAGTTACACTCATTTTGGTCTTCATTTGGTCATCTTAGATTTTAATTATCTCAGTAATATGACGCTTTAGACAATACTTACTCAGTATAACTTTGATTTGTATTTGAGAATCCAATACGGTTTGACAGTGTGACGTCATGGTAACGTAAACTTGAAAAAATTTTAACAAAAAAAACCAACTTCAAAAAAACTATTCCAAAAGAAAACACAATTATTACAATTATTGTTATTGTTTGAGTCGGTGTCAACCAAGGAAACATTACAATATACCTAGCAATTACCTAATTTTTACATCTCACGTTTAAGTATGTATGTAGGTAGTTACGAACCTACATTGGCTGACAGGCTGACACCGACTCCAACAATAACAATAATTGTACCTATATATTATGTTATACATAGTATAAGTTTTAGAAGAATACGCAATTTTTTTTACTTTTTAGTGTTTTTATGTTTTCGAATGGTTTTTTTTTGAAGATGGTTTTTTGTTGTTTAAAATTTTGGTTTGTTTCTTGTGTTTTAGTGATTTGGTTCTTTATTTTGTTCATCGAAAAAGTATCGCTAATTTGCTTCTGAGAAATAAAGAGTTCCGTTACTTTGCCTGGGTTCCTATACTCAAAACCTAACCAAACTCTCATCAAACTAGCCGTAAAGTAGGTATATCCTTTCCAATAAAAATAGAAGCATCGAAATTGGTTGGCGTGATAATGAGTCGTCCATTTGTCGCGCATATCGTTTTTCTAGATTTAAGACTTATATGGTTTCCTCATGGATGCCACTGTTAGAATTGGACTAAATTAACATGGGCCCACATGGCCACATGGGCCACATCAGCTTTCAAATAAAAAAAGAATTATCAAAATCGGTTGGCGTGAAATTGAGATATTCGTCCATTTGTCGCGCAATTTGTTTATCTAGATTTAAGACTTATATGGTTTTCTCATGGATTCTACTGTCAGAACTAGACCAAATTATAATGACCAGACGGGAAGCACCAGCTTTCAAATAAAAAAAGAATTATCAAAATCGGTTCATCCAGTCGAAAGTTATGAGGTAACAAACATAAAAAAAAACATAGTCGAATTGAGAACCTCCTCCTTTTTTTGTAGTCGGTTTAAAAAAGATGACCGTTAGGTTATTTTCCAGGCTCCGTAAAAAAATACTTGGGAGTAATTCTGGGTTTCAGAGTGTGCTGTTTTACCTCAGTTTACTAAAGAGTGCTGATCACGAAAACTGATATTTTTGAGTGAAACACGCAAATTAAAATTCAGTAAACTTTAATTATCTTACATTATCATTATCATACCTTAAAAAATCTATATTAGGGTTCTGTTCTATTAAGGGTAAATTGTGATCGTGTAATTTATCACACTGGTAAGGATAAAGATTTTCTTTCATTTTTTGCTTTTTATTTTGTTCTTCAGTTGCTATATATTCAATTTGGTCTTTTTCTTGTTCTATGTTTCTCTGCTTATTTTCGATTTCTACGTGTTTCCTTTCAAATGTACAGGTTCGTTCTGCATCTGTATTTTTTTGTTTTTTACTTTTTTCTTTATTTTCTTTCTCGGTATGTTTGGTTTTTAATTTCATTTTTGCCGCTTTATTGTCGATTGCTTCCTGTATATAAACAGGATCTCTGACTTTCATATTTCTAGGCATCCTTGGGTCTACTAATTCAGGCAGCATACAATCTGTATAAAAAGTTATTAGTTTTTGTTTCATGTTATGTTCCCAAACTTCGTTATCTTTCAAGATAATTTCCGTTTTCATCTCTTTACAGTCCCCTATCCAAATTGCAAATAAACATTTTGTTTTTTTGTAATATGCAATTGACCCTGCACCTGATAGAACAAGTTATGGGTTTTATTTATCACTAATTCGTCTTGGTCGTTTAATTTATAAAATGGAAGCTTTTTATTTCTGACAACTTCTTTAATGGCCTTTTCATAGGCACTTAATGGACATTTTATTTCTACAATTGTCTCATCATCAATCACACCATCGGGTGTAGCTCCAAGATAATGATATTCCTCATCTATATATAGGCCACAAGGGTTTATTTTTATATTTTCTTGCACCTCTAATCGTCTTAACGCCTTCTGTTCGTTATCATTTCCGTGTTGGATGGATTTAATGTGTGATGCAGAGTCTTTGTAAATAATATCTTTAACAATATTATGACAGCTTATATCATTGCGCCTCTTTATTACTTTACCAAAGTTTCATATTGTTCATATTGTACACTAATAGACTGTAGGTACATAATAGCGTCCTCGCGCGAACCAAACCATAACACAATCGTATTGTCTGGATTGCACTACTCTCTATACACACTTATACAAAAATATATCGTCTCAACGCACACTAACGCAGAGAAAACACGCTCGATCGACCGTAAAAAATTGGCAGCGAGTGACACAGCCTTCCCGTCTGAATACCAGCGGACGACTGCCGCCCGCGCCCGCGCAGACCACTCTCTGCAACTAAACGTTCGATATTCTTGTTTCGATATCTTTCTTATGAAGATGTTGTTTGATTTACAAAAGCCATGTTGTATTTAAAGAATAAGGGATTCATAATTTATTAGTGTAAAAATATTTCCATTTATCATAGTCGTTTAGGAGCAGTAGGGTATTCTAGTCAAAAATCGATGTCCCGTAATATTTTTTTTAATAAACAATACAAAGTCATAAAGAAAAAAAGAATGTACCAAATGTAGTCCATAAACTGATGTTTCACATATATTTTTTTCAACTTTTTCTGGTCAGCTATAAATGAGAAGTAGGCTTTACAAAATGCCTATTTGAAGGGAATTGAGGGGTCTATTCGCCTTAATGTGTCCTCTTTCCATATATACTACTGTCATCGTACGCAGAAACATCAAGAAAAAAACAAAATGGCGGCTGGTGGCCTATGCCACAACGGTTCATTCATACCCCTTTGCGAGTAACTCTAAATAACCCAGAGTAACCCGGATCGCGGCGGAAGGCTCGCCTCCTGTCACGTTGGGTTCTAACACGCTCGGTGAAAAGTGGGCTTCAGAGTGCTCCGTTCACCATGGTGGCAACAGTCTACTTGCAACAAACTATATTTGGGTAGTCGTGACGTTGGGGTATTTATGTATGAATTGATATATATCCAATGATTGATTGATTTATTTATTTATTTATTTTTCTCTTAATACAAAATTACAATATAAATTACATTAAATATCAGATATTAGAATAAGTAATAAGATCGTATTATTCGTAATTAGAATAACATACATAGAAACAATAAAAAACAATGTCAAGGTTATAAAAAAACAATTACAAATTCAAAATCACACAATCAAATAGCATTAAAATAAATTCAAATGTCAACTAACTGGTCGTTGTACTGTTTTCCTATTGTGTCTAGCACATACGACATACTAAGGAGTAAGATTAAAATACACAATTTAAATATTCGTCAATAGAATAAAAAGACTTTTCCAACAACAAGTTCCTCAGTTGGCGTCGGAATGCTTCCAGATTGTGCATTTCTCATCGCAATGGGTCGGTGGTTGTAGTAGTAGGTTGGACCGATTATACGTGGGTTATTTTCTGCAAACGCCATGCGACGAAGGACCGCATTGAGGCAGCCTACTTGATGCGATCGCATCCTCTCACTTATGCACTGATAATCCGATATGGTGGATCTTATGAACGTCCACAGTTTTGAATATTATGAATTGATACCTTTCTGCTGCCTGGCGGTGATGAAGAGAGGAAACGTGCGATTCGCGAAGTCGCTGGCAACAGTCACGCGGGCCGGTGTGTCGTACGCCTCGAGATCCTGGAATGGGATGGAATTTAAGTTGGTAAAATAAGAATTGCAAAATGCTTAAATCAAAGTCAATCAGCCTGCTGTGTGCCAATAAAAAGCGTGGTAAAGGTGGGGGAATACTGGTCGGATGAAATATGCTGTCGACACGACGAGAAGAAGAAGTCATGTAGCATATCTATTCATGTAGCATTCTTTTATTTTTCAAAAAGAAAAATAGTCATCATCATTCGCCGCCACAAGACGTCCACTGCTGAAGATAGTCCCCCTCCTCTCGAAGAAATCCGATTCGTATGGCCTAAAGATCAATTTTCATGCCTTTACCACCATTTGCAGGTTTTGACTAAATTTCGTGGTGTACCTACCGCTATAATATGATGAATCTCTACTGAAAGTTCAAATATTTGTTAATATATTTCTCTCGGTTGTTCGAAGCCCGGATGCCGCCAGGTTTGTGTAAGACGCGGGATCGAATTACGCTCGATATCATCAAGAGCTCATGTTCCTTCTTTTTAGAAATAAAGTTGTTATGATATTTCATTTGATATCAGATTATTTTTCCTTACGACAAATCGCTTTTGAGATATACAAGCGAAAAACCAGAAGTGAGTTTGTTTGTCTGGCTGTGGTTTTAAGTCCATTTGTCAGGCTGAGAGATTTTTTTTGAAATGTCACCGAACATCATATGGAAAGGACCATTTCTGTGAAGACTTTTAGTATGTTGACTCTTCAGACACCCTGAACCAGTTTCTAGGGTTACTTACGCCCTCTCCACCCTCTTAGGCCGGATTCCACGAAAGCGGAGAGGAGAGGAGATGTGTATTGATAAAAAATCAGATTTCGTTATTTCCACATTTCAGAGGCAGATGTGGAAATGAGGGGTTTTGTTGGCTTGATTTTTTTATTTTTTTTTTATAAATAAATATCCCTGGACATTATTCCACACAGCGCCATCTAGCCCCAAAGTAAGCTAATTAAAGCTTGTGTTATGGGATACTAGACAACGGATAAACATACTTAAATACATTTTCTTTTGTAAATACATACTTATTATACATAGGAGACACCCAGACCAGTACAAACAGACATGTTCATGCACACAAATGTTTGTACTGTGCGGGGATCGAACCCGCGACCTCTGGTGTAGTAGCCAACTTCTTAACCATTACACCAAGTCGGTCGTCAAATTGACTATGGGAGTATAGTCGAACAAAAGCTATTGATCGGGCGTCGTTGCCCTTAGCCAAGACGCACAAACCACCTTCGGGCATTCACTTTATTAGAACAAACATTTTAATATTAATGTACACTATTCGTCTAGGGGCCCTTACACATTGCGACTTTTTGCAGCGATACAAAGGCAATTCAGTCTCGTTGCAGTATTGATACAGTCGCAAGAAATCTTACTTTACACACACACGTTACAAAAAGCAGCTATACAATCGCGATGCAGTCGCGATTCAGTAGCTAGCCGTGTAGCTGCTGTGATGTGATACAGTCGCGATTCAAACGCGATACAGCATCGATGTAAACGCGATAAAGAATCGATTCAAAAGCATCGACAAAAAACGTTCAGTATTGCGTCGACAGCCACAATCGCCGTCTGAATCAATGCAAACGTACGTGTGCATCGCTACTCACGCGCGGATGCTTTGATGCAAACGCAGTGCAGCAAACGCTACAAACGTGCGTGCATCGATTCAAATGCGCGTACAAATCGATACAAATACATGTTGGTCGCTGGGGTCGCGAGCCAGTCGCGCGACTGTCAAACGCGCGTTTGTATCGCTGCAAAAAGTCGCAATGTGTAAAGGCCCTAACGGCATCCATAATGGGTAGAAAAATAGGTCGATCAATTTGTCAGGTCTGCATTATTGATGGCTGCAGTATATTCACCATTCACGGCTATTCACATGCAAAATTACGCATATTAATTCAAAATTCTGATTCTCACTTAGATATTATTGTTCCTACGAGTATTATGTATGTCATTTACGGTAAAAATAATCATTATTTATAGGTATTATAACATAAATGTTAATAAACCTTTTGCTAGCACATATAAAAGCACGGCCGTAAAAAACGTATTTTATCTGTGACTGTAATGATATTAGTTTACCATTACCGCTTCAATCAAAAGTCATTCTTTTCTACATATTGTTAATTATAATCTTTGGTTTGCTAGTGATAATGCTATTTACTACTTAGCTGACTCATAGTTCATGGAATCATGACCTGAATACCACTTCAATTGTCTACTTGTCTGTGTATTCCGATAATCTTGTCTGGTTGCTTTTCTTTATAGCAACTTGTAATTTTGTTTCTGGTATCCGATAAAGTATCTTATCTTCAACTTGCGGAATAAGGCGGGCAGAGAGACAAGTAGAATAGTTGCCTATAGAGTGTGGATGTCAAAATCTTAATAAAATTACGAGTCGAATTAATGCCCTCAACTAAGGGCAGCGAGTAAATTCGTCAGTAAATATCCAACCTGGATGATGCGTTAGTGCCACCAGGTTACCGCTGACTGGCTGGGAATGAAAGATCATAATATGAAATTGCTTGCTGCTCAGTTTAGGGAATTAACTTGACAAGTTTTGAGGGATTGTGTAATAAGGTCACAGAACATCTCAGCATGTTATATCTAGCTCTGTGACCCTTGGTACAGCTCTGTTCATTTGGTGCGGCAAACCGAACTCACTTAGACGTATTTTATTTTCCACTGTCTTTACACTCTTTGGCGACACGATTGGCGTAGTGCGCTGTAGCACGGTTTCTCGCCTCGATTTCCGTAGTGTCCCGGGTTCGATCCCCGGTCGGGTAAATTCAGGAAACGATCTTTTTTGAATTGACTCGGGTCTGGGTGTGCTGGGAGACGCCCCTGGCTGATTTCCTTGTGTGGTACCTCGTAGCACAGGGATATTAATCCGTGTGGTACCTCGTAGCACAGGGATATTAATCCCTACTTCGAGACCATTACAAGAGGTGTGTTGTCTGGCGCATATCTACATTCATCTTTTCTTTGTTTTTCACGTCAGTCATATTTTACTCTTTGTCACGTAATTTGCTAAGAAATGATATTATTTGTTTTCCAAGTTTAACGACGTGTCCTCCACTTTCCCCGATCCCTCTGCGTCCGCAATACTTGACATGAAATATTTATTTTTAATTTTTTAAAACTTATCTAAAGGCAATCAAGGATTCAAGAAACATATTGAGTCTGTTTTCTTACCCCTCCAAACTCCATGATGTATTCAGTTCGTTTATTTACGAACACGGTGTAGGGTACATTGTACTTATATCTGAAACAAATTAACATAAAGATAAATGTATCACGAAGTAAACAAACAACTTATTGTTCAATATACAAGGCTAATATCTCTTAGTCTCTAGTCTTATCATAATTACAACTTGATTTAATTTTTCTCTGTAATAGTTCAAGTGATTCAAAGAGAAAAAAAATCCGTATGAATAAAAATACAAGGAAACAAAATGATAATATAATACATAGCGAAAATCATAAATAGACATTATTAACTTTAAAATCAATTTCATTTTCATTTTTTTTTTAAATGCATTCTTACGAGTATACTTTACCAGCTGTCCGTCAGCGGCTTAGCCCGCGTCAAAATATAGCCTAAATTAAAAAAAAGCCTATGTCACTCCCTGTAATGTAGCATTATATTGGTAAAATATTTTTTTAAATCGGTCCAGTAGGTCGAAGCTTATTCAATACAAACAAACAAACAAGACTTTCCTCTTCATAATATTAGAGTAGATTAATATGGTTATTGTTAAGTTACATTTCTTTGTGTGAAAGGGGTTTGGTTGATTGGACCCTAATGGCAAAGGCCACCCGCTGCCATTTTGTTTTTTTCTTGATGTTTTCGCGAACAACAAAAGTGATACACCTATCGATGGTCCCTACGTAGATAAAGACAGTCTTGAATGACAATTATTTTTTATTGCAAATATGGCTTCAGAATGCCCATACGCATAAACCCATACAAGATTTTTTTAGGAAATATCTTTTACTAAATATATACATACATACATGGCCTAGTGGTTCAGCACCCGAATCAGATCGTGGATCGTGTGGTTCCGAGTTCAAATATGGCCAGAACCAAAATCTATGTTGTCATTGTTAAATATCCGACTAACTCTACGGTGACGGAAAACATCGATAACAAACCAAATCAACCCGGATAACGGCGGAAGGCTCACCACCTACCACTTTGGGTTCTAATAGCATTGGTGAAAAGTGGGCTTCTGAGTGTTTCGTGCACCATGACGGCACAGTCACTTGCCTCTGACTACTCCGCTTAGGATAAAGTTGGGAAAAAGGCGTGATGTTATACTCGTAATACTTTCATAGTGCGCGGAAACATCGAGTGAAAAACAAAAAAACGGCAGGGTGGCTATGCCACAAAGGTTCAACAAACCCCTTTGTCCCGGATATTTTATTTATTTATTTATTGAAATGTCATTCTTACTTCTTTATTTTACTAAGATTTGTACTAGAAAAAAAGACTCTGGTTTATTCAAATAGGACAATCAAACTCAAGCAGAGAGACTGTTGCAGTTAGGGTGCTTGGACTCAAATGTCCACGCTTCGGTGAGCAGCAACTTAGCCTTGCATTCCAAATTAAGGTTATTGTATTATGTTATATTTATGTGTTTTCAAGAATAACTACTCTAAGAGTAATTAAATGGAAAATGAGATTTTTTTTGTATACTAGCTTGCTAGTTGTTGCTAGCTTTGCTCAAATATACTATTTCTTTTGTAAAAATATTGCCTATGTTACTAATGTGTTGTTACTGAGGTGCCCGTGGCTAAGTGACGGCAGCGGATCGGCAACGATCCGATGTTAAGCAACGCCAGTCAGGTCGGGTTATGGATGGGTGACCATCCCGACCGAAATTAAGTGATGTGTTTTTCGGGCATCTCCGTGCTTCGGAAGGCACGTTAAACAGGTGGTCCCGGCTGACGTCGCAAGATATTAGTCGTAAAGCCTAGTCAGAGGCTAAAAAGGCGGCTTGATAACGTCTGACGGTAAGGTTTATCACTGGCCTTACATTCACCTCTCCAACAATCCGCACTGAGCCCGCGTGTTGGAGTATGGCTCGTACCACCTCATAGTTGAGGTGAGGCCTGTGCCCAGCAGTGGGACGTATAAGGCTGTATCCATCCATCCATGTTACTAATGTAACAGTACTTTTTTGCACTGTTCCATACTTTTGTTTTTACAAATATTTTGGGCCCTGGTCCCCTGGCACCTGGTTTATTGAGTACCATTGTAAATTCTTTTATAACATATTTGCTCGTAAAGGGTCTCTTATTTCACCTATTTCAATATAGTATTGTATCTCATTACGTACTTGTGCGTTATTGTAATGTAAAACGCGCGACTTTTTTTTATTAAGGTAAAACGCACGGTTTATCAAGATGCTCCGACACCGACTCCAACAATAAAAATTATTGTACCTACATTATACACACATCAACATGGTCTAGGGACAATTAAACCTAATTATCTAAAATTCTATTAACTTTTTGTTAAGACACCTACACATTAAAATAAACCTTGTTTAATAGCTTATCTGATCTGATAAATAAACTTTAAGATAAAGTTAGATTTAAAAAAAACTTAGCAGAAAGGGAAAAACTCAGACAACATTTTAATCTTAACTTTATTTTTGAAACATCAAAACCTAAACAAAACCACTATTTTGGTTATAAAAATTGTTGAAAACTTATTATTAATAATCCGTGGATTCACCTAAGACTCTCCTGACACATCTGCAGCGGTTCTGCATTCTCAAAACAAGGGTGTCAATATCCTGTTGTGGAATACTGTTTTAAGTCCTGCTAAGATGCAATAAAAGCTGGTTTTCATGTACAATATCTTCAGGGAAATTCCTAAGAGCTCTTCTCTGAAGCATATCCCAGGCATGCTCAATAGGATTTAAGTCAGGGGATTGTGTAGGCCAGTCTAAAGCTTGGATATCATGCTGTTGTAACCAACTTGTAACGATACGCGCCGTATGTGGATGGGAATTGTCGTGCATTAGCTGGAAATTTTGTCCCATTTGCTGTCTGTGGGGCAAGACTACAGGCTCTAGCACCTCATCTTGGTATTTTAGAGCAGTCATATTGCCTTGTATCCAAACGACGTCCGTTCTACCGCCGAGACGAATTCCTGCCCAAACCATAATCGTGCCACCTTGATATGCATGAACTTGTTGTGGGTGCTGCAGTCGATTCCAACGTCCAGGTTCTCTCCAAACGCGTACTCTTCGCGAATCAGGATGAAATCCAAACCTGGATTCATCAGTGAAAAGCACAAGTGACCATTGAGAATGGTTCCAGTTTTCGTGTGCAATAGCCCATTGTAATCTTCTTCCTCGATTGCCTCTCCTTAGCGCTGGTACCCGAAGTGGCCTACGAGCACGTAGGTTGACTTCATGCAGTCGTCTTCTCAGAGTTTGACCGCTTACCAGCAAACCATACTCTCTCTGTAGCCTTTGAACCAATTGCATCGCCGTTACATTTGGTTGACTTCGTGCAGCATTTACTATGAATCGGTCCTGTAGATGTGTTGTAATTCGTTGAGGTCCTCGGTGCCGTTCCACCACTTCCCCCGTGACACGATAACATGACCAAAGCCTGGATATAACGCTCCGACTGGTCCTCATGGCTTCAGAAACCGCAATTTGGGTAGCGCCAGCTTGAATCATGCCCACTGCTCTTAACATTCCGTTCCTGGTCAAGTGTCTACGTGGCGTGATTAAATAAACACCGGAGATGCGTTTCACAAAGATTTATAGAAATTTATGCAGTTTTAATCAAGTTAGAAGTTCGTGAATAACTTCTTTGGAAGAAATTCAATGAATGCGAATTTCATCTTAAAACAAAACCTTTTATTTTATACAAATTTGAATTTAAAAAAGGAACTGAATAATGTTTTTATAATCTGTCATTAATAGTTTTTTTCTAAGGCCAATACTTTTTAAGTTATTTAAAAAAGTTTTATATATCCCTAGACCAGGTTGTTGAATGTATTATCGTATAAGTTTTAGAAGAATACGCAATTATTTCTTTACTGTTTAGTGCTTTGTTTTGGAATAGTTTTTTTTGAAGTTGGCTTTTTTTTGTTAAAACTTTTGTTTATTTCTTGATTTTTGATGATTTTCTGATGCCACAGTCAGAACTGGCCCAAATTAAAATGGGACCACACGGGCAGCATCAGCTTTTAAATAAAAAAGAATTATCAAAATCGGTTGGCGTAATATTGAGTTATTCGTCCATTTGTCGCACATTTTGTCTATCTAGATTTAAGACTTATATGGTTTTCTCATGGATGCCACTGTCAGAACTAGACCAAATTAAAATGGGACCACTCGGAAACACCAGCTTTTAAATAAAAAAAGAATGATCAAAATCGGTTCACCCAGTCGAAAGTTATTATGAGGTAACATAAAAAAAAAACATACAGTCGAATTGAGAAACTCCTCTTTTTTTTGAAGTCGGTTAAAAAACACAAAAATATTGATTCACTTTATTAGTAATACTGGCTGCTTTTTATGCCTTTGCCTTAAAAAAAGCGCTGATGCGCGCGTATCGCTAATTTGTGAACAAGTAAAATTGTATATCTGCTTTTTTATTTTATTTTTTATTTGTTTATTTACTGCTTTCTCGTATGTAATACAAAGGTCTTAAAAGTAAACAACAAGGTCTTACAAGTTAACAAGTGCACAGTAAAGAGCCACAGTAGATTTGTTTTTTTTTTCAACCTGATTAATACTGTTAGCCGTTGATGGCTTTCACAGTATCACTAGATTAGAGGGTGAGGAGAAGGCTCTTAACCCAGAAAAAGTACAGCAAAGGTTAATCATTACAAATCAGTGGTTTTCGAATACTGGAAATTATTTGTGTAAAGTGTTTTTTAAACAATAAATTAAAAAAAAAAGAAGTTTCAATTGTTACAATACTCTGCCTAGTAAATGGTTTAGTCTATATTTCATTACAATGTCAATTAATCAAATCACTAACTCTAAAAGGAAAATGATTCAGCATTAAGATAATCTGTTTTATCCATTTTTTCCATTACAAAAAGTTTTGGGATCCTTTATGGGGCAAGGTGTACACTACTACAACAAAGTTCCTCAGGCAATTAGTTACCACTGCACAGAATCACAAACCAAATTTAATCTGTTTTATTAAAAAAGGGGTATTATACTACCAATGATTACCTTTTGGATAAAGAAAACCTGGGATTAAAGCTTTCTGCTCGGTACGGGATCAGTTACCTCTTGTAATACTTATTAATTAAATACCGGACTTAAATGTATTAACAACTAACAATTTTTATTTTTGGAATTGTATAAATGACTTGGTACAGCCTATTGTTTTAAATTATGTAGCTTTGCTGTACTTGTTAGGTTGTTCTTTTTATTTTTTAATGTTAGAATTTAAGCAGTTTTTTTTTATCAACAAACTAATTGTACTCTACTAACTCGCATTGTAAAACCACAACAAGTTTAAAAGAGTAACTACTAAGTTTCTCGCCGGGTCTTCTCAGTAAGAATCAACTTCACTGACGCGCTGGTAGAGTCTCATTATGGTTGTATACTGTTTATTTATATAGTATTTATACATACATACATACCATCACACCTTTTTCACAACGGGGTAGGCAGAGACCACATCTTTCCACTTGCTACGGTCCTGACACACCTCTTGCGCTTTCTTCCACTCTCATTAATACTTTCATACATGCTCGTTGATTATGGGTACTCCTGACCTGACCTTTTCTGAGCACGTCTCGGACTTGTCCTAAGTACGTCCGTCTAGGCCTTCCCCTTTCAAAAGCTCCATCCACCCTCGCCTTGTAAATTTGTTTCGTTAATCGCCTTTCATCCATCCTTTCCATATGCCCAAACCATCTTAGCATTCCCATCTCAATTTTTGTGACACCATCCTCTTTCACACCACATCGCTTTCTTATTATGCTATTTATGTCTATTATTTTGTATATTTTTTGACTATTTAAAAGTCCTGATTAAGTCTATTTAAATAAAGATATTTGAGTTTGAGTTTATCTTACCCAGGGCACAATCTTTTCAAACTTGTCAAGTTTATTCCCTAAACTGAGAAATTTTCAGCCAGTTGGCACTAACACATCATTGGGCTGGATATTCACCGCCAAAATTGCTAGCTGCACAGTTTAAGGAATCAACTTTACTGGTTATAAGCGATTGTAATAAGGCCCTTGGACTAATGACCATAGGCACACAGTTTGCCATTTCTTACTGTTTTATCTTCAATAAAGGAAAAACAGTTTAAACATATCGGTTACATTTTTTATTACCTGTAGTGAACATAACATTCAAACTTTTTATTGTAATATAGGTATATAACTATTATAAATGTGTCTCAATTAAAACAACATTTTTCCAAGAAATAGTAGGCGTCATGCGATAAACCTAGCACTAGTACATAACACTAAAAAAATGCTTTTTTATTCTGAGGTACACAACAGTTAACCACATGTACTGTACAGAACAATGAAGCAACCTCCTATTCCAAGGACCCTATGATTAACTATGAGTAAAATATTACGTATTTATTAGTACAGAGGATACTTACGTATTATTATAATTAAAAATTATTTCATCTTTGTTGTTTTGTGACTGGATTCCAGGAAACCCGACGGTGAAACCGCATAATAACAATATTAAGTTGTCCATTTTAAACACTTTTCGCCATCGCCATATAAACGAGGCAGATTGCACAAGTTTTGCAGCTTTTGCGGGCATTCACTATACTTTTCCTATTTTGATATAAATAATTGTCCGTCTGCAATGCGAAACACCAACAAAATCGAACTTTTTCGACGTTTCTTCATGTCAAAAATTACAACGATGACAGCTGAGCTGACACTGACTGTTCGAATGTGGATGCGTTCATTAGCATGAAAATAAAACAAAAAGATCTGGGACAAAATAATATACCACCATCGCGGATCGAACCCAGGGTCTGGGTTACACCCAGGCTACGAGCTCTGGCGCTAGTAGGGTGCAAATGGCTGAAAACCTACCCTTGGTCGGTCATTACAACACTAACTTGGGTTAGGGAAATAAATAAAACATGTCTTAAATCGAAAACCATTTCGGGGTATTTGTATTTAATGCCTTATTTAAATATTTGACATTTTTGAACACAAAGGGTCTAGGATATTCCTAATTAAATACGTTGGCAATCTGGGGTCAAATGCTTGACCCCAGAAAGCCAACGTCCGCAAAGAGTACATTCAGGTTCTTTTTTTTTCAATCTTTATTTATTTAATTACATATATGCAGTATATATGTAAAGAGTAAAAAGGGTTTTGTCCGAAGATATGTCACCCCCATAGATTATATCTTAAATTTAAGGTTCATCTATTCTTAACAGCTATTTAAATAAATTTGTACAATGGCTTTGCATCATCAGTGTGTGGGCGCATCAGTATACAATTACAAGCTCCGACGTCCTTATATCTAATGTTTAATTGGTTTCTCATAGTGGCTGTCCGGGAACATTCCATAATGATAATATGATAAACGTCTTCCACTATGTTGCAAATACTGCAATTCGGAGAATGCAAAACTTGTGCAATCTGCCTCGTTTATATGGCGATGGCGAAAAGTGTTTAAAATGGACAACTTAATATTGTTATTATGCGGTTTCACCGTCAGGTTTCCTGGAATCCAGTCACAAAACAACAAAGATGAAATAATTTTTAATTATAATAATACGTAAGTATCCTCTGTACTAATAAATACGTAATATTTTACTCATAGTTAATCATATCAGGTCTTTGGAATAGGAGGTTGCTTCATTGTTCTGTACAGTACACGAGGTTAACTGTTGTGTACCTCAGAATAAAAAAGCATTTTTTTAGTGTTATGTACTAGTGCTAGGTTTATCGGATGACGCCTACTATTTCACTTCTTGAATCACTTTCAACTGACAGCTGTCAAATTATAAAAAAAAACTAGTTCTTTTTCACATATCTATTGAACCATGTTCCAACTTTCTATACAGTCACGATGTAAAATTGAAATAACTTATAGTTAAGTATTGATTATAGAATATATATTTTTTAAATAACTTTATTATAATTTAGTTTCAACAATTTCTATAAAATAACTTAGATTTGGGTAAAATATTTAGTATTTTCCCAATGATGAAAATAAAAAATAATGGCTGAATAGCTGGCCGGCCACAAAAAAAAAACAAACAAAATAGGCGGGAAAGCGGCAATTCGATCTTCATTTATTTTTTCGATTTGAAGACTTTTGTTTCAAATTCAAATTCAAATTCATTTATTCGTCATCACAGGTGGTACAAGCTGACAAGTTATACGTATAGCAGAGATTTGTACCTATAAAATGAGTTCATCTGATTCTGATTTGAATTTAACGCCTGATTTTATAAGAGAAGAGGCTAAAGCGGTAGTGGAAAATAAAATTTACTCATTTTTTCTTTGGCTAATTCATGTTTTTATTTTTACTTTCTTTGTATTTGTAATGAAAAGCACAGTGTTTACCTCGGGTCAAAGACTTATTTAGTCCTTCACCCCTAGGGTAACAATGTACTATTACACAAATAATTTCCAGTATTCGAAAACCACTGATTTTTAATGATTAACCTTTGCTGTACCTTTTCTGGGTTAAGAGCCTTCTGCTCACCCTCTAATCTGGTGATCTGTGAAAGCCATCAACGGCTAACAGTATTAATCATTTTGAAAAAAAAAAACAAACCTACTGTGGCTCTTTTTAGTAGCTTATAATAAAGAATTGGAAAGCTACAAAATAAATACCAATGCTGTCAGAAAAATTAGACTCCTGATATTGAAACAGCAAGACTAGTGTATTTTAGTTACTTTCATAGCGTTATGTCGTATGGCCTACTGTTGTGGGGCTCAGCTGCAGACCTTAACACCATTTTTGTACTCCAAAAAAGAGCCATTCGGTCGATATATAACCTTAGGCCACGCGACTAGCTCAGATAAGTAATCAAATAAATTAAAAATAATAACATAATCTATGTGCGCAAAAACTTGCATTGGTTCAAAAAAACCAGTGATACTCATAAAAACAATACTAGAAATAAAAACAAACTTATTACTCCAAGTCTTAGGCTACTTATGGTAGGATATTCCTTTGTGGGTCAATCTGTAAGTAAACGTAAGTAAACGTTTAACGATGCACTATTCAGGTTCAAATCACCCAGTATTACAACAGAACCATTAAGGGTGTGTATAGTGTTCTCAATTTTAGAAAACCAATTTAAATATTCCCTATCTTTTGCACTCTGCTTAATATACATTACACATATGTTAAATGGACGTCCATGCCAGGAGAAACTTGCCCACAGATTTTCGCCAGCTTCAGTTTCGAGATCCCGCCGGCGCCGAAGAACAAGGGGAGCACGAGCTGCCAGTAAAACACCTCCACATGGTGTGTCTCGGTCTCGACGCAGTACATTCCAGTCCTCACAGATCACTTCAGAGTCTTCCACAGAACGATCTAAAAAGCTTTCAGTTACTACAACCTGGTGATGACGTTCAAGGAGGGCCAGATTGTTTCTCCAGATGCGAAGCTTTGTCTTTGGCTTTAAGCTAAAGACAAAGCTTCGCATCTGGAGAAACACTATACACACCCTTAATGGTTCTGTTGTAATACTGGGTGATTTGAACCTGAATAGTGCATCGTTAAACGTTAATAATTATTTTTGTAACTTATTGTCATATTGTGGTCTGGTCGAAAGAAAGGTGGTGAAGAATGTGTATGGTGGAATGTTAGATGTTGTATTGACTAAGGAGTGCGATGACTGGGCGGGGGCGCAGGATGTAACCGTGGGTCAGGCTGAGGGAGTAGTTTCCCCTGATGCCTATCATCCGCCTTTGAACATCGATATAAAAGTCATTAAGCCACAATACTCAGATCTTGTGAAACCGAGCAACATAGGTTCAGATAAGGACTGGAACTTCAAAAAATGTGACTACGACCAATTGTTTGCCTTATTATCGGATTGCTCGTGGGACAAAGTGTTCCAAGCCCGGGACGTGTTTAGTGCAACTCAAGCATTTTATCAGACTATATACACCAACCTTAATTCCTGTGTTCCTAAAAAATGTCGGCCTGATAAAATTTCCAGAAGCTACCCCGTCTGGTTCACACCTGATATTACTATAGACATAAAACGTAAGAACAAACTTCATACGGCCTGGAAACGTGTTCAATCAGCGGAATCCTATCAACGTTTCTCAGAATGTAGGTCTAAGTTAGACCCGTGTTGCGTTAGCATACGAGAAATACACCCGATCAATGGAGAATGATATAAAAACAGATCCGCTTAAATTTTGGCAGCATATATCCCTATTGCGGTCGAAGGGTGGCTGTGAATCGAACGTCACCTACCAAGGTTCTTCTTACTCTGGCCCTGAGGCAGCTGAAGCATTTGCCAATTACTTCGCTAGTGTCTTCCTACCTGACACACCACTGCTGGATGTGACTATGTTGGATGTTGGTTCGCATAGCTTATCTGGTGGTAACTATATCGACAATCCATGGTTCACATTAAGAGATGTGAAGCTTGGTATTAACAAGTTAAAGAGTAGTAGCTCAATGGGACCTGATGAAATACCCTCTGTCCTATTAAAAAAAGGAAAATCACTTTTATATAGACCATTGTGTGCTATATTCAATTCTGCCTTAAAATCTGGTACTTACCCTCCCCACTGGAAGCTGTCAAGAGTGACTACTATACCGAAAAGCTCTGACAAAACAAGGGTGGATGAGTATCGTCCGCTAGCAATCCTATCATCTCCTGCCAAAGTATTCGAGACGGTACTTCACAGGTACATCAATGCTTAAGTTAGTAAGTACTTGTCCGAGGAACAGCATGGGTTTAGAGGGAAGAGATCGGTGGACACTAACCGGTTGTTGAATACATCGCCTCTAGTCTGGATCGTGGAAGTCAAGTCGATGTATTATATTTTGACTTCCAGAAGGCGTTTGACAGAGTCATTATTGACATACTTCTGTCCAAGCTCTCTGCCCTGGGTTTCTCTCCACGTCTGCTCCAGCTACTTGCAGACTATTTACGTGACCGTCGGCAGTTTGTCAGGCTCGGCTCATATGAATCTGGATCTTATCACACGCGTTTAGGCGTCAGTCAGGGATCTATACTGGGCCCCCTTCTGTTTTTGTTGATGATAAACGACCTACCTACCGTAATCACTCATACTAGGTGTCTTCTGTATGCTGACGACTTAAAAATATTTACAGAGGTTATGACAGGTACAGACTGTCTACTGCTTCAAGAGGATATCGACGCAATTTTTGAGTGGAGTGTCGTCAACAAAATGGAATTCAAATCTAACAAGTGCTATTCTATGACTTTCAGCCGGTCAAGGCACCCTCTCCTTAGCGATTATCATATCAATAATCAAAACATTGCTAGGAAAACCTGTATAAAGGACTTGGGTGTTACTTTTGACCAAGGCCTCACATTTCATGCCCACATTAAAGCACTGGCGGAGGAGTCATTCAGACGACTTGGCTTTGTGTTGAGGAATTCGCGAGATTTTCGGAGTGATCACGTGGTTCGACTAATATTTAGTGCCCTAGTTAGATCCAAACTTGAGACTAGTGCTTGTGTATGGAACCCACATGAAAGTACATATGCTCTTATGCTTGAAAAGGTCCAGAAAGCCTTCTTGAGAGCTCTTTACAAACGGCGCTTTGGATACTACCCTTAAATGTATCCAACAAATTTCTTGCTGGGTTGCCTCGGTTACAACTCTCTCGAGGTTCGGCGAGCACTGAACCAGATTACAATGGCGTGCAAGGTGTTTCGAGGCCTAATAGACGTACAGGACCTGAGTGATCTGCTTTGCCGCTTCTTTGTGCCGGACAATTATCGCCGTCTACGCAAGCACAACCTGTTCGTCGTGCCTCGGTGCCGTACCGTAGTGCGAGCTCATTCCCCGATTCCTCGCGTACTCGCTGCACTCAACGCACTCCTTAACGTCAACCCACAATGTGATCTGTTTGCGGATGCATGGATGAAGGTAGTTGCGGAATGTCTGAGTTTCTGTGAGCGGGGCGTATGAGAGTGTCTATGTTTATGCTGTCCCAATTGTGATATTGTTAATCTGTAATTCGATTATTGTAATTGGCATCTGCCGTTTAATTTGAATTAAAATAAATAAATAAATAAATAAAAATATTGCCCTTTTTATTGTATTTTTCTATAATATTGGTTCATTATTAGAATCCGATAATGGTGTCCATAGACTAATATATATAACGGGTAATGGTGTCTTAGGCCCAATTCTACTGGATCATATAACAGCGATTATGAACAATGGCTCGTTGGCAGCGCTAGCGTCGCTCTTATGCTTGGAAAAAATGTTATCATCTTGGAGATGACTTTTGTGTTAATTTTGGATTATCGTGAACGCAACCTAAATTTCCAACCAATAAGAAGCTTTGGTAATCCATCAAATTAAAAAATAAACACCCCGGCCTATCAGAATGCAGTATTCATCTTACCGGTCGAATGGTTCGCTCAGATTGGCTAAACGCTTGAACAGGTGCTATGCGTCATCCGCCATAACGTTGATTTGATCTTGTGAACTGTGAAAGTGCGCTTTGTTTGTTT
This sequence comes from Udea olivalis, assembly GCA_947369235.1. Classification (NCBI taxonomy): domain Eukaryota; kingdom Metazoa; phylum Arthropoda; class Insecta; order Lepidoptera; family Crambidae; genus Udea; species Udea olivalis. Next base: position 9,550,827 of record OX376370.1, on the reverse strand, counting down.
TAAAAACTGTAAAATCAGTGTGTATTTGTTGTTTAAAGTGTATTAAATGTGTAATTAAACATGACGGAATGGTATAGGATGAAAAACGGATTCAATAATAAGTTAAACTCTTCGGAATTATCGGTAGAAACTTCATGTGAAATGTCTGATTCCTACAACATGTTTTCGGAAAATTTGAGTCCGATACCATCTTCAATATTGCCAAGAAAGCTGGATTTCAGCAGTTTAGATGACGATGACGGCATACGGGATGCCTCCCCAGCTCCGGTATCCTTTAGCCCTCCATACAAGAGAGTTAGGGCTTTGAGGTAAGATTTCACTTTCACTTCTTGACATTCACCTCACAAAACAACACGTTTCTAGCTTTTTACGCATTAATTTTAATTAAGAGAACCGGAGAGGCGTAGGTTGATACTCTTTTGATGTTTTAGTAATGATGTTTTGTTAGTTTTTGTTGATGGCTGCTTTGACAAGATGTCCTATCCTTGTTCTCTTTAAATCTGTGCCTATTTCCAAATCCAAAGCATATTGACCTTACATTTCAACAAATCTTTCTTTTCCACTGTATAATCTGTTTATTTTATGTTATTACCGAATTGATTTAAATTACCATGTTTCAATAATTAGTTCATGTGTTAAGCATGATGCTGCCTGCATTATTATGTGCTGTATGTGGCACAGTCAAGCCATATACCACTTTTTTAGGCCAGAAGTCCTCTTTGCAATATTAGTTGTTACTTTAAATATTAGGGTTGAAAGCCTTTTGCCCTCACCCTACAGACCGATGAAGCTGCTAAGGCCGCTGAGGCCAAGCAGCGGCGTCCTTGTTTAAAAAAAATGCAATATTAGTTTGATGAGTGATAATAATAAACCTTTTCTCATCCAAACTGTACCACTGCTAGGCAGAGGCCTCTATCACTGGTACTCTTTTTCATTGTTACTGGTCTACATTAATGTAACTCTTTGTAAGATCAGTGTAGATCTTCCCATGTCTAAGATATTTTAGTGAAAGCCTTTCTCTGTTTATCACTTTTCATCCCATTCTCTCCACAAGAGTATTATAAGTATCTTTAAATTTTTTACTTTAACTTCTTTCACTCTTCACACTCATTTCCATGACTATTTTGATCCTAGGCTAATGTGTCTAGTTTCTTGCCTCGTTTTACTACCTGTGCTGTGTCCTTTAACAATTTTGTGATTGCAAAATTAGTTGAATGGACTCTGCGACAAGCAACTCTCAGTGCAAAGTCTACTAGATATAAGCTTAAATATTTAAAAAAAATATATGATAATCAACTTTATTCACTTACAACATTCTCATAATACTTTTTCTAATTCCATCATTCAATGTTACCATGCAATACTTCATAACAACTTCATTGTTACTGCATTAACTTTACTATGATCCTACTTTTGCCATACCTAACTTTCACTGTTCCTATTGCACATGAGTGTCAGTGTACATCAAGATCGTCTGGCCCTGATTTAAGCAGAGCTTGTTTAATGGGTGTCAAAGACTAATAAAAACCCTTTAATATAGGTCCCATTCCCATCATGTAAAAAGAATGAAGGGGATATTTACTCTGGGATTATGGCCCTAATTTAATAAAGAAATAAGTAAATATCTGGGACAATTCACACCAAGATCATCTGACCCCAAACTAAGCAGAGCTTGTAATATGGGCGTCAGAGACTGATAAACATACTTAAATATTTCAAAATGCATACTTAAATAGATAATAACACCCAGACACACAACAAATATAAATGTTTGTCACACAAACATTTGTCATGGGTGGGGATCGAACCCACGACCTCCGGCGCTAAAGGCAGGATCGCTGCCATTGCGTCAACAGGCCAGTTTATATTTAGCTCATTGTAAAGTCCTTTTCAGAAAACAGGAACTGTAGATACTTGTTATGTTTAGTTATGATCTTTAAATGTAATTTGTTACCTGAAATAAATGATATTCTATTCTATTCTATACTTATAGCTAAAAACAAAACCCAGACCATGGTGATCTTACATAAAGCTTTAATTTTTGCTTTTGTTCAGAATTTAAATATTCATCACATAATTGTTTGTCCTGAGGATTATAGCCAAGAAATCAACCATTTGTGCTTGACTAGCTCCAGCCCATAGCATGTTGACTGGTCCCAAATTCATGTCCAAACCTGTACCCACTTGTCCTAATTTACTCTACAAGTCCTAACATGTCACATTCCAGAGACTGGTTTGTCAATTGTCATGTATTGTTAACTCAGTCCAAACAGGATAAACAGGTTTTGCCTTTTTGGCAGTTATCTGACTCATGGCCTGGGTGAAATTTGATGCAAAACTTTTAGTAGGAAGGTCTAAGGATGTATGTGTATGTTTGTGGATGAGAAGAGTATGATGTAGAAATCTTACTGCAGAGTGCAGACCAGATACTTAACCCTTAATAAGGCATTGCTTTGTAAAAAAAATCATAGGTTTTCGCCTGTATGCCCAAGTATTAAGGTTCAAATTCGGGTGGTAACTATTTTACCTCTGCCTTTTTAAGGGTTAAAGTTGTTTCATTATCAATTAAGAAGGTAGGTACACCTGTTAGTTTTAAGATATAAATATTTATAATCAATACTTCTATACTAAAATTATAAAGAGGAAAGATTTGATTGTTTGTTTGTATTGATTATGCTCTGAAACTACTGGACCGATTTTAGAAATTCTTACAACAATATGAAGCTACTTTATCAGGGAGTGACATAGGCTATATTTAAACAAAACATTCAGTGAAAAATAATAGTATATATATATTTGTAAATCAAGTCGGGGAAACGCAGGCAAGCTGTCCTGCTTCACCGACGCCGCGACGTGCAATTACTTTTGACTTAACGAACTCTGTCGAACCAGCTAGTTAATTAGTAAAAAGTCATGGACTCAATTCCCGCTCCAGGATAACTAACTCTGTTATTAAAATAGATTATGTACCTACAGGGTCTAGATGGTTTAGGCATCTTTTTGGAACGGTTGGTTTTCATAAACAAGAAAACACTTTACAAAGAAAAATTTTGGTGTAAAATATTAATTACACTGGGTAGCACAATTTTTTGGTTCCAGGTGTATAAAACTTTGTTTTCTCTCATCAATTTATACAGTCATCCAGTAAAAAAAACCTATAACTCTCACTTTGCCAAATTTCGGTTAAATTCAGTTAAACTACAGTTATCTTAACAATAAGAAACATCTGATCTCAAACAGCTGACAATCTTCAAAGCATTCAAAAAAATCCACCCACAAAAAAGTATGAAACCACCTTGCCTTCATCAGCTTTTTAATTTTGAACCTTGCTGCATAGTAATAAGAGCCCTTTTAATTTTTTTTCTAAACTGCAATTGATTACTTATCACATTGAATGAATTTCAACTCTATTTCATCGAGTTTAGTATTGGTTTGAGATTGGTTAAAGTTTTTGTATGCAGGTATGATGTCTACTTATGTCACACAAGTCTTCTAATGCGAAGTTGGATTCGTTTTTAGGGTTCCTTAGTAAAACAAAATTAATTTAATTGTGAAGTTTGTAGATAAGACAAAAATAAAAAAAAACAATTATATTTTTTCGGGACATTGCAAGTATTGCAACGTTTGCAACTTACAAAATATTCAATCTTCAAAACAAAGTGTCAAATGACAGCAAAAGATATACAACAAAAAAAAAACCAAAATAGCAGTAATAATTAAATCATTCTTCATGAAATTGTTGATATAGAATTTTAATTTATTTTCGTTCTTATTATGATGGTTCTTCAATGCACAAGACAATAATACGCATAATCGAGGGGTACACACTATGTACATTAATAATAATAATGATTAGAGTTTGTTTTCATCAAATCTTAAGATTTTTTTTGACTTTGACCTTCAATAACTTGGTAACTATTGAGTTCGCAGATATTGCCTAGACTCTAGAAAGAAAAAATGGTCCTGATGATGTGCAGAATACATAGGTTTCGGCTTCGTTATAGGTCTGTTTACACCTTTTATAGTTGGTGGCAGTGTTTTACAGTTTTAGAACCATACCTGTACGCTAATCTGTAATAATGACTAACAGGCTTGTCTTATCTGAAATAACGCGCCTCTCCGCTGCATTCCAGCACGAATAATAAAGAAGCGGGGCGCGTCATTTTAAATTAGACAAGCTCTAGCTATGGTTCAAGTGACAACAGCTTCCAAATTATATGTCAATAGGTATACTCTATCTATACTAATATTATAAAGAGGTAAGATTTGATTGTCTGTTTGTTTGTATTGAGTTGGCTCCGAAACTACTGGACTGAATTTAAACATTATTTCACCAATGTAAAGCATTATCAGGGAGTGACATGGGCTAATATTTACGGGAATAATAATCTACGCGGGCGAAGCCGCTGACGGCCAACTAGTGTAAGCGATATTTGGAAAAGTAACTGGCATGGCAGGCGGGAGTTTTTTTACAGTCATAGAACCTGTATATTTTGTTAAGTTCATCCTGCTATTATTCCTACAGTCCTCCCCCGCGGAAGCTCATCATCCTTATGCTACCCCTCAGGTGTGTCACGAAAGTGACAAAAGATAACACATGTGTGCAAGCAACCATTGTATTTTGTAAAGGTTATAAATGGCCCCTTGCAAGTTCGAAAATGGCAAGTGAGTTCGTTCGACGTGTTACTTAAGGTGTTTTTACACGGATTCGAATTTAATGCTAGAATACTGATCATCATCAGAATGAATGATTTACGCTGCTGATTCAACTGGCGTCTTACTTGAACCTCACCCAGTTAATCATGATTACCCATTTGCTGTAGTTAATTATGGAAAATTGTTACAGAAAAACTTACTGAAAACTCTTGTGTAATGCATATTTTTATTTTTAAGACCCGGCGCAGAAACTCAGTAGTTACTCTCTTAAACTTGTTGTGGTTTTACAATAATACATGATCATAACACAGATCGATCTCATGTAAATATAAGTGAACCTTGAGGCTAATTGCTGACCGGTTTTGACATGAATTAGTAGGAATGTATTTATAAACTTACAAACTTCTGGCTCAAATGTAAAAATTATTTCACTAATATAAAGGTTTAGGTTTAAGATATTTATTTCTCATAAGAACATTACAATTCATTTGCTGAGAAACACAAGATAAGTTTTAAATAATAATATCTACCCAGACATACAATACATAAAGGTACAATTTTATTATAATAATTAATCACACATACCATGCAGAATTCACTATCAGGCACATATTCACAAAATACACAAAACAATACAACTAATCACAATATTTCAAAGAGTAACTTAAACACTGGGTATTTTTTTCCTAAATGTGGGTAACGTTACTATTTGGCATAGACGGCCGCGCACAGATAGTAGTTTCTATGCGCCATTGATCAATTACGTGTTAGGTTTCGATGGCTATGAAGTAAACTGCTATACAAGTTACAAGAGAATGGTACAAACGAAGTTTTATTTTGGTTACTAGACCAAAAAGCTACATTCCTAGCGATCGCGGACGAAGCCCCTGGCGGAAAGGTTGTATCAAATAAGAATAGTATATTAGGAGTATTACCAGTGAGTACGTATGTTTTGCTCACCGATTTACTAAGCCTCATTTGATTCTTGTTCCAGGTTGTTCGACAGTCCACACACGCCCAAGTCCCTCCTAGAGAAATGTTCCACGCCCTCGCACCATCCGCCCAGGTCGAGACTCTTTCCGCCCAAGTTGAACGCGCCGACGGGTAAGTTACACCTACATACCTCTCCGCGGGATAGGTAGTCGTACTCTTGAGATGTAATGGACTCCACAAAGACCAACCAAACACCTATGTCAGTAAATTCTTAAATTAATAAATATCTGTCAATTTTTAACACCGACATTTTCTGACCCCAAACTAAGCATAATTTATACTTTGGGTGTCAGAAATAAACATTTCTAAATAAATACTTAGATAAATAATAACACCCAGTCACATAAGAGACACAAACGTTCATCACATGAAAGTGTGTCATGGGTGGGGATCGAACCCACGACCTTCGGCGCTAAAGGCCAGTCAATTTTAAAAAAAATACTGTCGGCAGCCATGTCTGCGACTGCCATAGAGCCCAGTTCTCCGCCGGAAAGAGGACTTTTTAATTTTCTGTATCTTAAAAATCTTTTTTTTTTTTTCTTGCTGTTATGTTCCCGCATCACTTGTTAATTTGTACAGTTAATATTTGCGAGACTGAATATGTAAATAGTTACTGGAGTTTACTGGACAAAGTAGCAGGCAACAGTTTGTTGTAAATCTAGCTCTTGATGCACATAGTACACTTGTGTAATCCCCTCATCTAAAAAGAACCCTGGCCAAGACCTGCGCAGTGGGCAAATTTTTGGGCCAAATTGGTAGTAGGAAACCCCCCCCTTCACACTACCCGTGCGCAGAACCATCCACTGTACATGCCGCGATCTGTACATTATGGTTAAAAAACCAAACCAAAAAAATAATCCAACTATTCTCTACTCCAGGCATTCCGTCGGGCTCCAGCCACCATCTCCACCCCCCGTCGGGGGATGAAGACTCCGCCCTCGGCAGCCTGCCGCCAGACGAGATGGACGAGTCGCGGCTGAGGCCGGTCGCGAATATCAACCCTTTTACACCGGACGGTAAGAATACAGACAAATAGCTTGCTATATATAAATAAATAAATAAATATCCCTGGACATTATTCCACACAGCGCCATCTAGCCCCAAAGTAAGCTAATTAAAGCTTGTGTTATGGGATACTAGACAACGGATAAACATAATTAAATACATTTTCTTTTTTAAATACATACTTATTATACATAGGAGACACCCAGACCAGTACAAACAGACATGTTCATGCACACAAATGTTTGTACTGTGCGGGGATCGAACCCGCGACCTCTGGTGTAGTAGCCAACTTCTTAACCATTACACCAAGTCGGTCGTCAATAGGGGCTATTGTAGTTAAAAATATCAACATTTCCCTTAAGGTGCTCCCTCACCTAGAGCATTTTTATTATAATGCAACGTTACAGTACAGAGTCGAGCATTACATCATTGATTGAGGAGAACCGCGCATTACAGTGCGCAACTTGTTGTCACTATGTGTAATATTTTGACACAACTTCTCTGATTTTTTGTTAGGCAGTATTATTGTAAGGTGATGCGCAAAATCGAATCTGAAACGTACTTTTCTTAAACATGCTCGGAAATATTGTCATTACTTTTGAATAAAGAACACGCGAAGTACCTATCATATTTACGTAGACTGAAAACCCATAATCACTTCCCGGCGCGTTCTTTGAATTTCGAACGAAGAGCGCGCCGGCAATGTTGTATGAAACGGTGTGCTGTTTGAATTTAGAACTCTTTCATCTATCGTACACATTGCGTTCTCGTGGCTGTATAGCCACAGATGCGTTTACCTTTCGGCACAAATTGTAAAATAAAAAAAAACAAATTGGCGGTAAAGCGGAGTTGTCATTTTGTTAATAATATTAATTAAGTTTATTATGTAAAAGGCCCTTTTTATTTCCTTGTATTTTTTTAAGAAAAGCACTATATATGCCTCGGCCGAAATGGCAATTGCCTGTCTCGTATCATTGAAGTCCTCGCCTGCGGCTCGGCCTTCAAACTCATACTCGACCTGCAATTGCCTATTTCGCTGCCTTTGCAATAATGTACTATTACACGCGAATGTTCGTCATGTCGGGGAGGCAGTACTGTAATGTAACGCTCAAAGCCAATCTGAAACGTTGCATTACAAGAAAATGCCCCAAGTGAGGTAACCTTTAAAGTCAGGGATTGTAGACTCCGCCGTGGGAAGACTTGACCAGATGAGAAGGACGCGTCGCCGTTAAAGAGAGCCGGTCTTTCACACCGGACGGTCAGAATAAATATGAATAAATATACGCTAGACATCACACCTATTGTCATGGTCTCGAAGTAAGGATAAAAATCCTTGTGTGTCGAGGTACCAGACAAAGCTTTAAGCTAGGTTCTTCTCCCAGCACACCCAGACCCAAGCCGGATAGAAAAGTTCGTTTTCTGAATTGCTCGACCAAGGATCGAACCCTTGACACCACGCAAGTCAAGGCGTAAATCCGACCTATAGCGCGTAATGACGCCAATACAAAAAAAGGCGTTGCTTCCGGTAGTTATATGAGGTCACCAGATTCATCCCCCGTTGGGGGATGATGACTCCGCCTTGGGCAGCTCTCCTCCTGACGAGATGGACGGTCACGGGCAAGGTCGGTGACCGTAAAAATACAAAGAAATTGCATCCTCTCAGAGCAATTAAGTAAAGTATTATTAGCCTATAAACTGTCCCACTGCTAAGCAGAAGGCTCCACCTTTGGCCATTGGCTTAGCCACATTTGCCAAATGTGGGTTGGCATTTATGAAAAATCTGTATATACACTACTAGGCCTGGTTTCGGGCCGAACGTCCCTCCAGTTTGGCCATAGAGGCCCATGTTAAAATACCCTTCTATACAATTTTATCCTTCAATTAAAATATCTTCCTCATTTGGATTTCAATAATTTTGAAACTTATGATATACCACATTGAAGTTAAAATCGTCTCGATTTTAGTATAATCAATCATGTTATGAACTATCGTTTATTCCAGGGCAAGCATTAAATAAGAAAAAACGAGCATTATCCAAGACACCTACGTGGGACGCGACGCCGGAGCAACCGGCGAAAAGGCTCCGAGTAAGTTTTGTTATAACTACCCCCGAATTTTCGCGCGTAGACGGTTGCTTTGGCAAACGCGCTTACATTTCGTGCTTCAAAAAATCTAACGCGCGTACTGAACCACTTACTGCAAGAAACCCAAAATTTTATATGCATTGAATATCTTCCTTAAGAGCAGTATTTTTAATATTCATTTATGGTAATTCAGACTAGTGTGTTCTTTGGTGCAAAAGGAGCACGAAATGCAGGATCGTAAGCAAAGCAAAGATGTTGCCGATAGGCCTATTTATCGTCCAAATACCAAACTTAACAATTTATTTTCTCTACCAGGAATCGAACATATCCCGCTACAACGTCGAGTTCATAGAACTAGGCGTGGTAGGGCGCGGCCAGTTCGGCCGCGTGACCAAATGCGTGAACAAGCTGGACGGCTGCGTGTACGCGCTGAAGCGGTCTCTGCGGCCGGTGGCCGGCTCCGCCGCGGAGAAGGCCGCGCTCACTGAGGTGTACGCGCACGCCGCCTTGGGGAAGCATCCGCACGTCGTCAGGTGAGACACTGTTAGCGTCGGAGACTCACAGCCCGTTTGCACGCGACACTACTGACGGGTGAGACACACTAGTTAGGGAGAAAGACACTAATTAGGGCACCACTTAGGGTAATTGACACTAATTAAATTCAAATAATTAATTAATTAATTTCAAATAATTAGGGTGGCTGGCACCAATTAGCGCACTAATTAGGGTAAGAAACGCTTCTTAGGATGAATGACACTACTTAGGGTAAGTGACACTAGTTAGGGCACTACTTAGGTTGATAGACACTGGGAACTACTTAGGGTGAGAGACCCTAATTAGTGTGGAAGACACTACTAAGGGCACTAATAAGGGTGAAAGACTACTTTGGGCACTACTTAGAGTGGGAGACACGAATTAGGGCATTAATTTGGCTGAAAGACACTAATTACGGCACCACTTAGGGCTTGCGACACTAGTTAAGGCGCCACTTTCGGCCCAGTTCGGCAATGAAGTTTATATAATAAAAAAATTGTTTCTGATGCAAAGTATCATTCATTTTTAAATTCACGCCCATATACAACATTCGCCAACTCAAAATGCAGTATGCCCAACTACTTGTTTTCTTTGATATCGTATGAATTAGATATTTAATAAAAGTCCCCAAGCTTCTTAACTCAATGTCCAAATACCCATTATGTTTTAACTCCCATCATTTTTTTACTAGATATTCTGTGCATTTTTATTATTCCCAGATACTACTCAGCGTGGGCGGAGGACGACCACATGATCATCCAGAACGAGTACTGCGACGGCGGCGCTCTGCAGCAGAAACTAGAAGCCGGCCCGCTGCCCGAGCGGGAACTTCTGCTTATTCTGCACCATATTGCTAACGGACTCGCGTGAGTATAGAACATAGTGCAAAATACATGGTGGAAAATCGGAAATATTAGTCTTTTTGGAAATCAATGACCTCTCTCGCCTCAATTACAATCAAACAAACCCAAAACAATCAAGGATCGATGTGATATAGACGGATTACAAATCGGAAAACGACTCCTCTAACTACGTCAGCCGGCCTACACACTGCAGCAACTCGAGGCCGGCCCGCTGCACGAGCGGGATCTTCTGCTTATACTTACACCACATTACCAACGGACTTGCGTGGATTAACTATACTAAACTCTTACCTTCAACCGCCGGAAAATCCGAAATAATAGCCCTTTTGGAAATCACTGACGTCTCTTTCCACAATTACAATTAAACAAAACCAAAATAACCAATGATTTATCCGATGGAAACGGGTTGCAATTTGTAATAAAATCATAGCTAACTTTTTCTACCGGCCCATAGCCGACGTTGGCCGCTCCGGGCTTCTCCCTCCGCGGGTCTTTTGTAGCTCGGCATTCGGCCTCGCAGTTGTTCTCGCACTAAACTAGATGATAACATTGAAAACTAAAATATACTACAAATTCAAGTTTTTTCAAAAAAAAATATTAAATGTGACAAGTATAGATTGTCAAAGTGGTTAAACATGGTCGAAAATCCGAAATATTAGTATTTTTGAAATTTGCTGACCTTTATTTTCACAATTACAATCAAACAAAATAATCGACGATCGATGTGATGGAAACGGATAACTAATTGGAAAACGGGGCGAGTTCACCACATAGACACTACTAGTTATGTCAGCCGGCCTACGCGCCGCAGCAGCTCGAGACTCTAGAAATTCTGTTTTTTTTTTAATTTAGGCTATATTTCCGCTGACGGATAGCCAGTCTACTAATATTATAAAGAGGAAAGATTTGATCGTTTGTATTTAATAGGCTCCGAAACTAGCGGTCCGATCGTTTCAAGAGCCGAAACTATTCAAAAGTGATATAGGCTATATTTTATTCTGATTGAACGAAACATTCAGTGAAAAATAATAGTATATGTAAATCAAGTCGAAATAAAGCTCGCGAGATATGATAATGGCTGTCTTAACATTTGACAGAGCGAAGTCTGTCGAGACAGCTAGTCAATAATAAGACAATTTCCCTTGTCCGCAGCTACATCCACTCGCTGTCCCTAGTGCACATGGACGTGAAGCCGGGCAACATATTCGTGTGCAGCGGCGAGGGCGCGCCGGCGCAGGACTCCGACGACGGTTACGAGGACGACGACGCGCAAGAACACCACACCTACAAGATCGGTGAGTGTGGGTGAGACACTCATCAGGGCACCACTTAGGATGAAAGACACTACTTAGGGTGAAATATTAAGAGCACTACTTAGGGTGGAAGACACTAATTAGGGCACTACTTTGGGTAAAGGACATTAATTAGGGCACTACTTAGGGTGTAAGACACTAATTAGGGCACCACTTAGGATGCAAAAAAACACTACTTGGGGTGAAATATTAAGATATTAGGAGCACTACTTATGGTGAAAGACACTACTTAGGTTGGTCGTCACTAATTAGGGCACTACTTCGGGTGAAAGACACTAAATAGGGCACTACTTTGGGTGAATGACATTAATTAGGGTACTACTTAGGGTGGAAGACACAAATTAGGGCACTACTTCGGGTGGAAGGCACTAATTAGGGTGAAAGACACAAATTAGGGCACCACTGTCGGGTTTATCCATAGTGACTCCGACGACGGTTACGACGACGACGACGCACAAACCACACCACACCTACAAGATCGGTGAGTTATGGGTGAGACACTAATTAGGGCACTACTTAGAATGAAAGACACTACTTAGGGTGAACAGCACTACCTAAAGTGAACTATTAAGGGCACTACTTAGGGTGAAATACACTAATTATGAAGAAAGACACTACTTATGAATAAAGACACTACTTAGAATGGTCGTCAACAATTAGGACACTACTTAGGGTAGTTGCCACTAATTATGGCACTGTCGGGTGGGCGACTCCGACGACGACGCCAATGACTATCACACGTTTAAGATGAGGTGAGTAAGGGCCCGTTGTCGCAAGGCTGAACACGAAGCTTCGTGACGACGAGCATCACACGTACGAGATCGGTGAGTGAAGGGGTGTGGGCGAGGCTGGACATTGTACACTGAAAAGTCAAGGACATAACTTAGTGTCAAATACCCTAATTAGAGCACCACTTACGGTGAAAGACAATTATTAGGGTGAAAGGCACTAATTACGGTGAAATACACTACTTAGGGTGAAAGACACTTATTAGGTCACTACTTAGAGTCGAAGTACCTAGGGCACTAATTAGGGTTATACACTAATAATCTCCTTTCTCGCATTACCGCAACAACTTGGGGTGCCTCCCCGCATGTGCTCCGTACCTCAGGCTTGGCACTTTGCTTCTCGGCAGGCGAATATGCATGCCCAGTATGGCACGTTCGGCTCATGCTAAGCAGGTGGATGTGGCTTTAAACGAGACTTGTAGGACCATAACGGGATGCCTCAAACCTACGCCACTCGGCATGATATACCCTCTAGCCGGTATAGCCCCTCCAGTCGTGAGTAGGCATATCGCCGCTTCTGTTGAAAAGCAGAAGCAGGAATCAGACAGGAGGCACCTGCTCTCTACATTCACGCCTTTTAATCCCCCTCGCCTTTAAGATCGTGACAGCTTACTCCGCGGAACTTCCACTTTAAAGTGCACCCCAGGTGAGGGGCGATGTAAATTGTGGCGTGAGACTCACCCTCCACCATCAAAGTATTTGGCGCCACTCGAACGTCTTCCTGCCGGATGTGAACTGCCGTGGCCCACAGGGACGTCGCTTAACCGTCTCCGGACCCAAGTGGGCCGCTGCAAGAGTAATCTTTTTAAATGGGGGTACATCAGTGCGGACAGGTTGAAATGCGACTGCGGAACCTCGGACCAAACAATGCAGCACTTGCTGGTTTAACCCCCGTGCCCTACCAGCTGCTCAATAAAAGATCTCTATGAGGGCTCGGACCCCCCTGGGGTGGCGATGCCGCAGCACTGGGCTGCTGTTATTTAGTATTAACGATAAGATCACCTACACGAAGAAGAAGAAGACTAATTAGGGCACCACTGTCGGGCTTTCCATAGTGACTCCGACGACGGGTACGATGAAGACGTCGCCGGCGTGTGAACGGGAAGTATCGTAATTGCACTAGAGTAGAGTCCTAAATTCATCTCGTTAGAACTCTAGGCGACGCACGGCTTCGAGGGCGACGATACTGCCGACCATCACATCTACGAAATCGGTAGATAGTCACTAGACTGACGCTTTTATCGAGAGCCACTAGAGTGACGATACTATCGATAGTCACAAGAGTAGCGCTGCTGTCGATAATCACTAGAATGACGCTGATATCGATAGAGAATCTACCTGATTTTGACATAGTGGCCATAACGGTTGAGCGTAGCATATGAAGTATAATATATAATTTATTTATATAATATACTTCATACGTTATATATAATATATATACGTATGAAGTATTTTTTTTGTCAAATGCTATTTGACATGAATTATTGCATCACCATTGACTTACAAGCTGTCAACATTCGAGCGATAAACAGAGTAGTCGTGTTAAATTGTTTTTTCCTGAATCACTATGCATACAGCTTTAAATAAATATTATTTATACTACACCTGCTCGGAAAGTACCTTGATACTTTATCAAATTTACGGTAAAAAGTACGTCATTGCATATTGAACAAATATGCGGGGAGAAAACGCATCTGAGCGGGAGAGAAAAGTGTATGAAAATCCATTTCTTACGTGGTTTTTCTTTTTTAATTTTGGGTAAGATTATGCGCCGGTAACCTAAATATCACAAGCCAAAATGTTTTTACAGTGAGTTTTTATCTCCAAGTTCGCAAAATGACACTGGCCACTAGCTGTGTGTCGGCTGGTGTCGGGCTGGCAGTGCGACCCTGCGGCGGCAGGATAAACAATTTGAAAAAAGAACATGTGAAAATTGCAGACGCCATTGGCGCCATTTTCAATTTGTGTGTTGTTTGAGGATTCAGTTTTCGTTGAAAGTAAAATAAAACTATCAAAATGAAAAGTAGTGATAGTGATGATGAAGATTTTTTAACTCCGCCTCAGTTGAAACAAAAAAGTGTTACATTAAGCTTCACTAACTGCAACAATTTCAATTACTAAAGATTTAGTTTTTTATTTTCCTCGTAGGTGTAGTATAAAGCACTATGTATCACTCGAGAGAAAGTGCGATTCCCGATCTCGGGTGACACCCTCGACGGTAATCGGTCTCTTTCTCCTCTCGGTGAACAATGTACTATTCTATCTATAGTAAAGCCAGGTATTGTTGTGTAGGTGACCTCGGCCACGTGACGTGCGTGTCGTCGCCGTCGGTGGAAGAGGGCGACTGCCGCTACCTGCCATTGGAGGTACTGCAGGAGGACTTCACGCATCTGGCTAAGGCGGACATATTTGCTTTTGGTAAGTCTTATTTTGTAGTTGTTTCTGCCCGCGACTTCGTCTGCGTGGAATGATGAATAGCTTATAGCCTTCCTGGATTAATGGGCTATCTAACACTGAAATATTTTTTTAAATTGGACCAGTAGTTCCTGAGATTAGCGCGTTCAAGCATACAAACAGACAAACTCTTCAGCATTATATATTAGTATAGATTATATATTTTTGTAAAATTTGTTTTTATAGGATTGTGAATTAGCGAAAAAACAGGCCACTAAATTGATTAGTTTTATAAATAACTCTTAACCGCCAAAGTGACATATAGTTGCAATATTTTAAACACAATTTATATATGACACTAACTCCCCTATTGACATATTAAAAGATGACTATTTATATAGATAGGTCCACACCTACCTCATAATTCTTATTGTTATTTTAGTGCAATTATTTTTTATTATATAAAAATTATATGAAGTTATTAATTAATTAATTTGACCTAATTCAATATTTGACGAAATGTGACATGGATTTGTAATTTACATGTAATGCAATTTATATGGGACTTTTACTAGCCTGAAATAAATGATAATTTATTTATTTATTCATTTTAGTAGAAGATCCGAATCAGAAACGATCTATCTTCACACATCTATTTAATGGCCGGATGAATTAATATTATTTTATTTCCACTTAAGTGTTTTGAAACATAAATCGAGAATGGGTTGGTTGAAAAGTCCTATGTTGATGTGATTTCGTGTATGACAGGACCGTATTTTATATTACCTCTGTTTCCTTGGATTATTACGTAAGTCACTATGTTAGATTAGAGCCATGATAATGATAACGACACTGATAAGTTATTATCGATGTTATTCAATCTACGTCAACAACTTAAAAACGATAGTCATTCAAAACCGTATCTAGACTAGAGTCACAACCGCAAGCCACAGGTATTGATAAAACCAAGCGTTTTTAAGCTCTTGTAAGGTCAAGAGAGTTTTTAGGGTTCCCTACCTCGTAAGGAAAAAACGGAACCCTTATAGGATCACTTTGTTGTCCGTCCGTCCGTCTGTCTGTCAAGACCCTTTTTCAGAAACGCGTGGAGGTATAGACGCGTAGACCTGAGTATTTGATATAAATTCCACCATCTTTTAAGCCAACGCAATCAAAAGATACAGCAGTTTATGCCGCAAATTTTTGACACTCTCAAGGGAATCAAAACCTACAGGGTACTTCCCGTGAACTCAGAATCTTGAAATTTGGTACGAAGCAACGTCTTATAGCACAGATAAAGGAAAAGTTGCGAAAACCGTAAATTTTTAGTTAAATCATATAATAAAAACAATTTTAACAAATATACCTACAGGTTTGTTCGGAACACTCGGTGCGCGAGTCCGACTCGCACTTGACCGGTTTTTGGTAATAGGATCGATATATTTTGTTGAAGAATAATAATATAATGTTCCCATAACAGTTAAGCGTGGACTTATCAAAGCAGCAGCAAAACAGGTGCACTGCACTTTTTTTTGACATGCGAAATACGTACACTAGCGTCTTCTATTCCAAGTTACGTCTGTGGTAATGACACTGGTAGGTTCTTCGGTAAACTACAGAGGCAGTAAAGTAGTACAAACTCTTAATTCGTCAGAATTTTTACAGGAAATAGAAAAGGCCTTGTATTTATTAACACTAGTCCGTAGTTACTATCCGTCAGCGATTTCGCCCGCGTAGACTGTCTTTTCCGTCAAAAATAGCCTTAATTAAAAAAATAAATAGCCTATGTCACTCCCCTGATAATGCAGCTTTATATTTGTGAATGATTTTTTAAAATCGGTCCAGTAGTTTCGGAGCCTATTCAATACAAACAAACAAATCTTTCCTCTTTATAATATTAGTATAGATAATCGGAGTTTATTTCAGTTTTTTATCGTAAAATATCGATTCATCAGAATTAAATGTAGCCTATCTGATATTTCACAACTGTGCTTGTAACTTGTATACTGAAAGTCCAAAGTACCCAAGCTACAAACTACCAAATATAGGTAGGTACTATAATAGATATACGCATCTATATAGATGAAAATGAATCGCCAAATGTGTTGCCAAGCGCTAAACAAAAAAAAACACCTTGACCGCTTGGGCTTGAATTGGGCAATTTTTTTTCATACTTTTGTTAAGGCGCAATAAAGGTTTTATGGAGAGAAAAAACGTAAAAATGTAGAGAGGCGTTCATTTACATTTGGGCACCTTATGCTGCTGACATAAGACCAATTTTGCAATGGTTTTGTAATGGTTGATGTGAACGCCTCTGTACAAATAATATGCGTAAAAACAACACTTTTCTTTTTCAAACTCTGTTCCTAACTGTTAAACATAACTTTTGACAGAATGGAGTCAGTTAGAGCAGCTGGTTTATAAAATTTGTCGGATACAATCTTACCTTTCTTTCTCTGCACTGGATAGGAAACAGGAACGAAAATAAATAAGTAATTATAACTACTGGGAAAAAACATTTATATTATCAATTTATGAATCTAAAACAAATACTGAAATACTTTGATTTACCTAGTAATCGAATCATCTATTGTAAAGTCATTTAATGGCGTAAACAAAAATGTATCGATGTTATCTTGGCTGATAAGATAATGATAAGTAATGTCTAAAGGTCAACTACATTATGTTATTTGGCAAATATCGAGTCATAGTAATATTTAATTTAATTTGTTGAATTTTATCGAAAGTTAAACCTAACTTGGTAACTTGTAAATATTACTATAATCACTGTTATAAACACCTACCGACAGGGGTGTGTTAAGTAAGAATGTAAAAATAAACATTAGGAATGGTGAACATTATGTCATTCAAAATTATGGCAAACATGTTATGGAATGGGAATAAAAATGGAATAAATGCCATTTGACACACATACAATACAACATCTCCGAGGCTAAAGCGGTCTTTATTATTTTGAGCACAGCAGTTCAACTCTTACGTAAAAATTGCAAAATGGGTCTTTTAAGGACAGTGTTAGGTGCCAACTCGTTATATTATTGTTGCCATTTTATAGCAGTCACTGCCAGGTGCCAGTAGCCCTCTTACTACTTCATGGCCTTGAAGAAAAACATGGAATGTCGGTATTTAGGTATAATGTATATTTTAAATATCGAATGAAACATAATGCTTGAATTTCAGCCACACTTATGGAATGTAACATATTTTTTTTACTCTGTAATGTTTCTGATGGTAATAAACATTATCTTTATCACAGGTTTTTAGATGAGTAAGCTGAATAAGCTTATCGTAGCTATTATGAACAGCAATGACGAACAAATTAAATGTTGGTATCGTGGATGTTTATAGTAAATCAGTCAGCGGCTTCACCTGCGCAGACTATTTCTTTCTCCCCTTAAAATATAGCTTTATAAATGTTTTTTTTTTTCAAATATGTCCAGTATTCCCAAAAAAACAATCATCTTTCCTCTTTAGAATATTAGCATATCTAGATTTCGCTAGATGTTGCCATGAACCAAGTACAAGCAAAATTATCGTTGTTGATCAATATTTGTGTTATACACACATCAAAAGTATCTAGGGATCAAGCATTTTTATGCGGATTTCTTGAGATTGAGATGTGGCTTTGTAATAAATTTATGATTTTATAAATTTATATGGATCCTTTTTGGGGCATTTCATAATTTGAAACAGGAACTGTCAATCAAATTCGAGTAAAAGATGAAAATCAGCTGTCAATATTTTCCCTATAAAAACATACAACGCATTGAAGACATTATTAGTGCTACTGTTTCCCTACTACTGATTAAAACCAACGTTATTATGGAGCGGCGACGTCATTTAAGCAGGGAAGAAATGCTCAGAGCCGTGAGAATGATAGAAGCTGGTTCCCGGCAACGTACTGTGGCTTTAGCGTTGAATACAAGTCAGAGTGTTATCAGTCGACTTTGGACACGTTACCGAAGCACTGGTACCGTGGCTGAGCGCCATGGAGGACGGTATCGCTGCACCACACGGAGACAAGACCGATACATTCAAATCACAACTCGAAGAGCTCCAACAATAACCGCCATGATGTTAGCCGTGAGGCTTCATCACTCTTCAGGGAACTTAATTAGCGACCAAACATTCAGAAACCGCTTGCATGAAGTGAACCTTCATTCCCGAAGACCGCTAAGGGTACCACCTATAGCAATGCACAATCGTAGGATTCGATATCAATGGGCTCTTGAACACAGAAATTGGGCAGAAGAACAATGGCGTTTCGTGTGCTTTTCTGATGAGTCTCGTTTTGGTATGAGACCGGATACAAGACGTATACGACACTGGAGAACCCCTGGACGCCAACAGCGATTAAAATCCTGCCAGGAAGTCCATCCTTATAGTGGTGGAACCATCATGGTATGGGCGGGTATTTAGATCGGCGGAAGAACTGAGTTGATTTGGATCAGAGGCAACCTCAACGCTCAAATTTATGCTGAGACGATTGTATCAGACGTCATCGTTCCTCTTCAAGTGCAAATCGGTCCCTTATTTCAGTTAATGCATGATAATGCACGACCGCACAGCGCAAGAGTTGTAAGACAGACTCTCGCCGCAGCTAACATCAATGTCCTGCCCTGGCCTGCTCAGTCGCCAGACTTGAACCCGATTGAGCATGCATGGGATATGCTACAGAGAAGAGCTCTGCCGAATATGGAGGGTATCCAGTCGCAAGAAGACCTTTTTTTGTTGTTGCAACGAACATGGGCGGCCATTCCACAGCGTGATTTGGATGAACTCATTTTGAGTATGCCAAACCGATGTTCTTGTGTTGTTAGAAACACGGATTATTAATTGTTTAAGTTACCCAATAAAATTTTAAAGAAAACTGTTATTTTAGTCTTTTTTTCGAACTTTAATGTTAGTGGTTCAAATGTCAAAAATCCCTTTATTAAGAAAATGGCAAATTTCTTTATTAATGCAAAGGTGACTTGGTTTATCGTTACTGTAGACAAACGAAAACACTTTATTTGATGAATCCTTAAAGAAAATTTTAATTAATATCAATCAGGAGAAAAGTTATTGCAAAAATATATGTTGATCCCTAGACACTTTTGATGTGTGTACATATAAAGTACTGAGTCATTAGCACCACTATGTAATCATATTCAAACCAGGTGTTCTTGATTTTTGGCTCAAAAATGTATACATTTCATTGACCGTAACTACGGCCAGGTGATACCGGTACCGGTAAATACCGGATGATTATCACAAGACTTAAAAAACGATAAGGCATATTTAGTAAGTGATATGTCAGTGAAAATGTGATTTTATTTTAAAGTTTTCATACAAAAAATGCTGATTCATGATTATGGATGTGACCTTGAAATAAAAGTTAAATAAATAAATTTCATTGTCACTTAGTTTCAACATTGCTTACTGAGTATGCTATGTCTTTTTTGTATTTCTTTTGATAATCACTCGATATAATACATTGAAAGAAAACAAGGTAGATTGTATTAGAAAATATGTTTACTATAAATAATTCAAGGAACTTTTTGGTGAAAAGAAAGCTTATTTCTCAGTGTCTTTTGAAATAATCTCCACGTCATTTAAATTTCAATTTGACGTATTTCACTTCACTACACTTTGACGACAGCCTTACCCACGTTCTCACCATTGAGCATGCCGATGAACGCGTCATAAATGTTATCAAATCCTTCGGTCACATGCTCCTGGGTCTTCAGCTTGCCAGATTTGATCCAATTCACCAATTCAACGAACGCCTCGCCCCATCTATCTCCCCAGCGTGGCACTAAGAATCCTTCCACTTTCAACTGCTTGAAAACTAAGGAAGGTTGGATGATGGTAGCTTTGGGCAAGCTGACGTCATTGTAGGAGCTGATACTACCGCAAACAGACACGCGGCCGAATTCGTTCATTTGGCTCAGGATTATGCTACTGATCTCCCCACCTACATTGTCAAAGTAGCAGTCAACTCCCTTCGGTGCGGCTTCTTTCAACGCCTTGCTGACGTCCACTGTCTTATAATTCAACGCCTTGTCGAAACCCAAATCCTTCTCCAGCCATTGACATTTATCGTCAGAACCGGCGAATCCAATAACTCTGCAGCCCTTGATTTTGGCGATCTGGCCGACGATAGACCCGACTCCACCTGCCGCTCCGGTAACGACGACAGTTTCTCCCGATTTCGGCTGGCACAGTTCCAGGAATCCGAAATATGCGGTTGCTCCAGGCATGCCCACAGCTCCTACTCCTAAAGATGGGCTTAAGCCTTTCAAATCGGGCAATTTGTAGATTCTGTCCATTGGACCGGTGCTAGCACTGGCGTTGACAACGGTGTAGTCGCGCCAACCTTTGTGAGAAACGACTCTAGTGCCGACTGGGTATCGGGGGTCTTTTGAGTCTTCAACCACAGCAACCTGGAAGCCGAACTGGTCGTAGGGCGTCGGGTAGCGGCTGTTGTAAGCGCGCTGGTACGGGTCCACGCTGATCCATTCCGCTTTCATGAGAATCTCTCCATTCTGTAACTGCGGTAACTCTTGTTCTTCTACTTTGAAGTCCTCCTTCTTTGGGACACCCTCGAAAGTCTTGAGAACGGTGTACTTGCGTGCTTTAACCATGGTTGCTATCGGTCGACTGCGGTTATCAGCAAAGCGTCGTAGTATAAATACGATTGTCAGGTTAAGATAGCGTTGATTTTGGTAGGCTATTCTCAAATTATTTTATTGTGAATCACTCATGAAAATATTCATCACACTCATTATTCTGATTAACGAAATACACGGACTTCACTTAGCAATTAATGCTTGTCATTATTATTGATATATCCGAACGCCCGTACGAGACAACTCACTATGTGTTCAACTTCGACTTGTGTGAATAACCAAGTCGACATCAGACACGCGATAATGTTTACTAAGGCTGCTACCATAGTGCATAATTTGAATAATCAAACTATTTATCTTTTATAATCATTTATTGCATATCACATTGAAATTTGTACTTCAATGTGGTTTGTGTTTGTAGTAATCTTAGAGATAGGTACAAAAGGTGTAAGGTCATAATAATCTATTTTATCTTTTGCAATTGCTTGCTTTAACCATGGTTGTTAATCTGTGGTTGTGTCACTCTTCATAATCATCATATTTTTTTTACTCTGTAATATTTCTGATGGTTGTTATAGTCTTATCTTTATCACCAGTTTTTAGATAAGTCTAAAAATAAGGTGGAGTTAATATGAGACAATTCGAAAGTGAATGCACAATTTATATATTAGAATCAGAATATCTTTTAATTTAGTTTTTTACACTACCACATTCATTAGAACGGAGAGATTTCCACGTTATCGAGTTTCACTGCACACGAAATCGCAGGGAATTTACTGTGCGCTGTTCGAAGTGAGATTTTCAGAATAGTCCTACTGTTAAGGAGTTTGAAATCGAGGAACGATAAACTTATTAAATTCTGTTATCGCGGATGTGGTTATTATGTCGCTAGTGATGTTGCCCTAAAGTCAGTATGGACAAAATATTCGTTCACGCTTTGATATCTGTGTAAAAGTACAGAGGCGTTCACATCAACCTTTACACAGGGCCTTATGCTGCTTTGCAATGGTTTTGTAAAGGTTGATGTGAACGCCTCTGTACTAAGTCTGTTACCGAAACTGTACCTGCTGGACTGCAATGATGAAATGAAGATTACGATTGTTTTTGTAATTATAAACACTCAAATACTGGCTGATCATTACACCGAAGAGAAACTGATATGACATACTTAGTAGGTTATTAGGTATTTTGAGAAAAAAATATTCAAGTGTTTTTAAATTAACTTTCAATTTACGGTTTTCATACAAATTCAGTACGACATTGTTATATTTAACCTACTTAAAAAAAGAACGAGGTTCTCAATTCGAATGTTTTTTTATGTTTGATACCTCAGAACTTACTGAATGAAAATCTCATATTCGATATATAAAATTAGTTTTGAATATATGTACATTGAAATAAAACAATATTTATTTATTATTAAATGAGAATATATATTCATCATAAATAAATCAAGGAACTGTTTTACCAAAGTATAGCTCACTAGCTGCCCCAACAGACTTCGTCTGTCAAATGCTTTGACAGCTGGTGTCGATTATTACGTTTCGACTTTCGCCCGCTTTTCTCCGACTTGGTTTATGAGTTGTTGTAACTGGGCTTATCCCGTTTAATTGTGTTAAATAAATAATTAAATGTACTATTATTATTCACTGATTTTTTTGTTCAATAGTAATAAAATATAGCCTATAACACTTCTGAATAGTTAAGCTTTCTTTTAGTGAAGGAATTTTCACAACAGATCAGTAGTTTCGGAGCCTATTCAACAAACAAAAAAATCATTCCTCTTTATAATATTAGTATAGATTTCATTGTGCCTTTTGTAGTATAATATTCAAGTCATTTATGTTAATTTTTGACTAATTTCACTTCACTACACTTTAACGACAGCCTTACCCACGTTCTCACCATTGAGCATGCCGATGAACGCGTCATAAATGTTATCAAATCCTTCGGTCACATGCTCTTGGGTCTTCAGCTTGCCAGATTTGATCCAATTAACCAACTCTACGAACGCCTCGCTCCATCTATCTCCCCAGCGTGGTACTAAGAATCCTTCCATTCTCAACTGCTTGGCATTTAAGTGAGGCTGCACGATAGTAGCTTTGGGCAAGCTGACGTCATTGTAGGAGCTGATACTACCGCAAACAGACACGCGGCCGAATTCGTTCATTTGGCTCAGGATTATGCTACTGATCTCCCCACCTACATTGTCAAAGTAGCAGTCAACTCCCTTCGGTGCGGCTTCTTTCAACGCCTTGCTGACGTCCACTGTCTTATAATTCAATGCCTTGTCGAAACCCAAATCCTTCTCCAGCCACTGACATTTATCGTCAGATCCGGCGAATCCGATAACTCTGCAGCCCTTGATTTTGGCGATCTGGCCGACAATAGACCCAACTCCACCTGCCGCTCCGGTAACGACGACAGTTTCTCCCGATTTCGGCTGGCACAGTTCCAGAAATCCGAAATATGCGGTTGCTCCAGGCATGCCCACAGCTCCTACTCCTAAAGATGGGCTTAATCCTTTCAAATCGGGCAATTTGTAGATTCTGTCCATTGGACCGGTGCTAGCACTGGCGTTGACAACGGTGTAGTCGCGCCAACCTTTGTGAGAAACGACTCTAGTGCCGACTGGGTATCGGGGGTCTTTTGAGTCTTCAACCACAGCAACCTGGAAGCCGAACTGGTCGTAGGGCGTCGGGTAGCGGCTGTTGTAAGCGCGCTGGTACGGGTCCACGCTGATCCATTCCGCTTTCATGAGAATCTCTCCATTCTGTAACTGCGGTAACTCTTGTTCTTCTACTTTGAAGTCCTCCCTCTTTGGGACACCCTCGAAAGTCTTGAGAACGGTGTACTTGCGTGCTTTAACCATAGTTGCTATCGGTCGTCTGCACTTATCAGTCGAGCGTAGTAGTATAAATACTATTCTCAGGTTAAGATAACGTCGATTTTGTTTGACTTTTCTCAAATACGATTAATGTGAATCACTCATGAAAATATTCATCACACTCACTATGCTGATTAACGAAAGACACGGACTTCACTTAGCAAATAATGCTTGTCATTGTAATTGATATATCCGAACGCCCGTACGAGGAAACTGGGTTTGTGTTAAACTTCGAATTGTGTGAATAAAGTCGAGTAAGTCGACATCAGACTTATAGATATGGTTTTTTTCAAGGCCACTATTGCTACCGTAGTGCAAAATTTTAAAAATCACCATTTGTAACTTGGCTCATGTACACCATTGGTATTCACAGTATAGCGCTTTTTCTTAACGTATTCTTCTATTTTGAAATCATCCTTCTTTGGCATACCTGGGGGCTTACAACAATCCCTCATAACTTGTCAGAATGCTACTGATCTCCCCACCAACATTGTCAAAGTCGCAGTCAACTCCTTCTTTCAACGCGTTGCAACGCCTTGCTGACGTCCAGTTAATCTTACTAATGTTATAAATATGAAAGTTTGTGAGGATGTATGTGTGCATGTTTGTTACTCTTTCACGCAAAGACTACTGAACGGATTTTGATGAAACTTAACAGTATTGCAGCATATTATAATCAGAATATCACATAGGCTACAAAGATTTTATGTAAAAGAAAGATGTCACGCGGGCGAAGCCGTCGCCGGTAAGCTAGTAAAAAATAATGCTTAGTCGTTATCGTTGATATATATCCGAACAATCGTTCTGGAAAACTGGAATTGAAAAAAAATAATCTTATCTTTAAGTTTGATATAACTTTATAGAAGTGGCCAGCGATCTGTTAACAAATTTATTAATGTTATGGTACAATTGTGTAATGTTGGTGATCACCGCTGAGGCGCCATTTACGCCGTCAGGGGAGGGTCTTAAGATATATATCATACGACGTTTTTCAACACACTTGTGAAGAAAATAATACTAAAAAATCATGAAAACGAGTTGAGAAAAAAAAATTCGCAATGGCGGGAAACATTAATCTGTTTTCTTATGCACGCGCATCTAACAATGGCGATCGGTCTTGAACTGCTTAAACGTATGAGGTTTTTTTTTGGCTTTTTGCGGATAACGTTTTAGCCACGTACAGAATGGGGAATTTCAAGTTTTCTTTATTAAAAATTATATTTGAGTGAAAGTTTTATTTGTTAAACACGTACAAGTAGAAATTATCTATTTAAATACGAAGTCGCATGAAATGAGCAAGCAATAGGTACATTAATTTATCTGTACTATTGAACACGATCTTTTTTGGTATCGAAACTTTTTTAAGAACAAAGCAACTCAAGCAATAAAATAAATCCCCCCCACTTGTGAATTATAGCAATGAAAAGTCACAGTTTGGTTACAGGTGTCATTATGTGCCTAATTGCGGTGAAATTAGAGTCACTTTATGAGCAAGTATTGAAAAAGAATAGATATGTACATACCTTTTTATAGGCAACGATCGTTGCTCATTAAAAACGAATCAATGAAATCATTTACCCTTCGAATATCGCTTTTGATAAATTAATGACGGGACTAAGTGATAGAAAGCATAGAAGCTTATGAAGGAAAGTGTGATTCGTTGCACTAAAACGCTCCGCTTATCGCTGCGCTCGGTTCGTGCGTGTACACCTTTCTGTGACCCACGGAGCCTGTGTAGCAACAAGGCAATAACCGGTCGGTTACCGCTTACCACTTGTACGAGTATGATGGTGACGTAACATGCATTCACACCCGTTTTGATGTTAGTGTTGTTAAGGTAAAACACATTTTTTGCCATTGGTGTTAAGGTTTAGTTGATTTCGAGTAGTTAGCTATGATTGGTGAATATATTTGATTGGAATTCTGGCAATGTCTGCTTGAAACGCAGTTGAGTTGTCAATTATTTAGTTAATTCATTATGCGTCACATACCAGGGGCTTTACTACCCCTTATAACTTGTCAAGGTCATTCCCTAAACTGAGCGTAGCTAGCAATTTCGTAATAGTATATTTTATATCGAGGGGACTCAATGAAACCGAGGGTATATTATGTTGGCGTTTAGTCTCGAGGTGCAAACTGTACTTTTCACTTTGAGTGCGAGAAAAATAGTCAATTTAGTACAAAAACATTTAAAACCCAACAAATTTACACTCGACTGAAGTTCTGAAATTTTCGTGGTCAGTTTTTTCTTCTGAACGGAACCAGTCACAGATTAACGATTTAAAACACAGGGCGCCACCTTCTTTGCGGACAAACCATGGAACTAAAACTGTCAACATTTTCGCAATGAAAATGGTCCACACTCCACAGATAATAGTATATTTTTACTGGCTGTTGGAGTTTGTCTATGTCACATGAAGGAAATTAAAAAACGAATTACTTTTACTCCCTAGATACTAAAGTAGTCACTTTAGTCCCGCTTCGTAGGGTTATATTGGCGTACTTTTAGAGCATGAGAAGTGAAATAATTATTTTCTTTCATTTCTAGCTAGTCTGCAGTTACCTGGCTGGCATCTAGGCTTGACATTTACTGACGAAATTGCTCGCTACCCCTCACTTTAGGGAATTAATTTGACTCGATTTAAGCGATTGTAATAAGGCCCTAGGGGCCGTATTACCATCTCTTATAGCCAATCAAGTTAACTTCCCAAACGGAGCGTAACGAGCGATTTCCTAATATGATCTTTAATTTTCAGCCAGTCAGCGGTTACCCGTCAATAATTCATTCTCTAGGCCAGATATTTAGTGACGAATTTGCTCGCTATTTCAAGTTTAGGAAATTAACATGACTGGCTGTGAGAAATGGTAATACGGTTAACATTCAAATATAGCGCCTCGCGTGATCCATTTGAATTTTTGTTTGTGGTTGTCTCATATGATTAATTACAATCAAATGTGATAATTTCAATGTTGTATATCGCCTTTGCTTACTATGCATATTTGAAGCAATGATAGACAGTTTTTAACTTAATATGTACCTATTGTGTCTATCATACTTTTTTATCGCGTCGACTACTTAACTATCGGGATGTGGTCCGATGGGTATTCCCCATTATTAACATTGATTATTCGATTTCCACATGTTATGAAATGTCTGTCAATACTGAAACAATTGTTTTGTGGTTTTTGTGCCAGGTTAATTGATTTTTTCCTTTTTTTCATTTGATTATTTTAAAGTCATAGGGAAATTGGACCCATTCTTTAAACTGGGTTATACTCAACTCAATGCATAAGATAGAGTATTTGAAAAAATCATCGGATTTTAAAAATAATAGTAAAAAAAGGGCCCTATAAAAACATTTAGCTTGTTTACTTATGTAAAACTCATTTTATGGCCCTTCAAAATTGGATGGAAAAATCCGTTTTTGAAAGTGTGACTTAATTAAAAAAACTACCTACTTATAACATTCGAAAATCTGAACAGTTTATAGCAACTTTTGTTATGAAACTATATTCATAAACGCAAAATTTGATTTAGCTGCCGAACAAATATTTTGCAGACTTCAAAGAAATAGATAGCAAATGACGTCACTTGCGTTTCAGGCAACTCCAAAAAAAATATTTTTAAAAGTGCTCTATCTCGCGGAGTTTTGGTGGTTTTGAAATCTTTTTGCTAACAGTGTTCCTATTTTTGAGAGGTCTTACGATAACACTTCGACAAAAAAATTGTAAAATACCCTACTATATCTGAAATTATTTTCGAACTATTAATTTCATAGAAAATATATTTGACTTGGTAAATTAATATTTATTGTCTATAAAAATATTATAAAGAGGAAAGATAAGTTTGTTTGTTTTTTTTTTGTTTGTTTGTAACTATTTGTGAAATAAAGCTACAAAATCAGGTAGTGACATAGGTTATTTTGTAAAAATTTAGCCTATATTCTGACGGGAAAAAGACAGTCTACGCGGCCCATGCCGCTTCCGGGCAGCTGGTAATTATAAGCAAAGAAATAAATGTGTATTAATGTTATCAGTCTCCGACATCCATAGTCCTTCTTTACTGCTTAGTTTCAGCCAAACATTCTAACTTCTCTTTTTTCAGGTCTGACGTTATTCGAGGCTGGCGGCGGCGGCCCTTTGCCCAAGAATGGCCAGAAGTGGCACGAATACAGAGAAGGCAAGCTGCCGGATCTGCCCAACCTGTCCAGGGAGTTCAACCAGCTTCTCAAGGTTAGTGTTCAATTTCGACTGAACTGAGTGTGTACTTGTGGCTTAGTGGTGATAGTTAGCGCCTAGCGGTAAAGCGGTGTCAAGCTACGCATGGAAAGTCAAGAAATGGGATGGGTGACCGTCGACTGAAATCTAGCTTGTTCTGCAAAACTTTATTTAATAGAACTCCAAATTATGGAACTGTACGGAACCAGGTAAACCCTCACCAAGGTCTAGCCATGAGACCAAAGCACCATTAAATTCTTTTCACTTTTGTTAATATTTTACTTTATTTTACTTTAAAACAAACAGAAAATTGAGATGGGAATGCTAAGATGGTTAGGTCATACGGAAATGATGGATGAAAGGCGATTAACGAAACAAATTTACAAGGCGAGGGTGGGTAGAGCTGTTGGACGGGGAAGGCCTAGACGGACGTACTTAGGACAAGTCCAAGACGTGCTCAGAAAAGGTCACGAGCATGTAGGAAAGGATTAGCAAGAGGTGTGTCTCTGCCTACCCCGTTGGGAAAAAGGCGTGGTGGTATGTATGTGTATGTATGTAAACGAATATAAAACATAGGTCATTTAAACAATACAAAAATAAAAATTATTAGTCAGTACAAGCTAGGCTACGATCCGCCGACAGACCGTAGCCCTAGCAAGACAAAAAGCTCTTAAAAGTGTGACCACATGTAATAATAAAAAAATGTTTTCTCCAGAAAATGGTAGACCCCGACCCCTGCGTGCGTCCGTCCGCGGCGCGCCTCCGGAGGCATCCATTACTGCACCCTTCCTGCAACAAAAGCAAGTCCCAGCTAAGAAGAGAGTTAGCAGCTGCCAAGATGAAGAACGAGCTGCTGGCGAGGAAGCTGCAGGAGGCTGCCAGGTAAGCAACAACTGTTTTCAGCCCTCGATGTATCTTAAGATATGCAAATAGGCATTGGAAATTGCCAAAATCAAAGTAATTATGTCTAAAAAATTTTTTTTTTGCAATGTGCGACAAACAATCGTCAAGCAAATACTGGTAGAACAATATTTTCCGGTTAAATTGTATATTCCTCTGGAATTTTACTTGATTTTGTTGGTATCCAGGCGCATATAAAATGTTTGCACACATTTGATCCACTTAATGTAATAAGCTAATTATTTATGACAATCAAATCTATAAAATACTAGTGCCCATCAGCGGCTTAGACTGTCTTTCCTGTCAAAATATAGCCTGAATTGAAAAAAACATAGCCTATGTCACTCCCTGATAATGTAGCTTCATATTGGTAAAATAATTTTTAAAATCGCTCAAGTAGTTCTTGAGCTTATTCAATACGGGCTGTCCCGAAGCGACAGACTTCGTTCTGTTAGAAGTTTGACAGCTGGTGTCCATTATCACTGATTTTTGTTTAATCATAATAAAATATAGCCTATATCACTTCTGAATAATTAAGCTATCCTTTCGGATCAGTAGTTTCGGAGCCTATTCAGTACAAACAAACAAAACAACTATCAATCAAATCTTTCCTCTTTGAAATATTAGTAAAGATAAATAAATATTTATTACCCACAATTCTCTGCACAGATGCATCAAATCCCTAACCCCGAACCTAGTCACAAGCCAGGAGTCGGCCAAGCACCGCACGCGCTCCGCCAAGCGCCTGCAGAAGCCGCGCGGCGCGCCGCTGCGCGAGCTCGCGCAGGCCGCCACCTCGCCCATGAGGATAGACAGACGGACGGACAGAAGAGGGAAGAAGGTGTAGCGTGAGTTATATGTATAAAAAGTGATTCTCTGAAGTGTTATTTTGTGATATGTTGACTTGGATTGCATTTGATGCCCGATTTATATCATTTATAACAACAGTGATTGTCAAAAATTATTTAGTAACGTTAGTGAAAATTTGACTTTTTCAATCATTCTTCAATTTTGAGTTTTCATACAAAAAATACCATTTTTTTTATGGTGACCTTGATATTAAAGTTAATTGAAAAAGAAACAGTTTTGATAATCACCCGATAGGGTTTTCGGTAATCAAGAATACAACCTTTTAAGGTTACGTTGAAAATGGGCAGTGCTTTCTCATTCTTGCATATGGCTGTCACTACAGCCGTCTCTTTCTAGTATTTACCGTTGAATGGATTTCTTTGCTACTAGTCTTAAACTAAAGCATCAGAAACCTGAACATTGCTATACAGGGTGTCATCGAGAAAGATCACTTTAGGAACCTCCCAAAAGTCCTGTCATTTAGAGAAAAAAAGGTTTTTGAATGAAACTAATACCCTGAACAGAAATAGAACCAGACCTAAATAAAAAACCTAATAATTTATTTACAAAATTGAGAAGAGGTTGTAATAATACTATCGCTGTTTGTCTCTGTATTCTGAGATCTGTATCTTTTTTGACGTTTACCCTGTACAATGTTCTCAGAAACAGCTTAATTATTTAAGCTTTTAATATAATACATTTCTTTAAAACTGTAACATAAACCCTTTTATTCATAAAAAATAAAAAAAACAGCTGATAATTCTCTTGGGGCTGTTGTGTGGTAACTCTAATGTCGATAAGCTGCTGTAACCGCTTACCGTCAGGCAGACCGCATGCTTCCTTGCATTTAAAGTTACAGCAGTGTCAAAGAAAAAAAAAAAAAAAAGCACTGATTTCTTTTTTATAAATAAGAGGGTAAAATGTTGAACCCCGTAATTGACATATAAGATAAGAAAAACGAATAAATTTATAGAAATACGTTATGCTTGCGATAAGCTGAAAATGACTACCACCGGTTATGATATATAAGCCTAATGTACTTTCATTTAATAAGAAGCGAAATTACTTTTATTTAAGCAGTCATAAAGTTAAGCAACATCTTTTGAAGTTA
The DNA here is from genome assembly GCA_947369235.1 of Udea olivalis. Lineage (NCBI taxonomy): Eukaryota > Metazoa > Arthropoda > Insecta > Lepidoptera > Crambidae > Udea > Udea olivalis. The sequence continues at coordinate 9,519,606 of OX376370.1, read as the reverse complement.
AGGCACAAAATACAGAGTTTACAGAAGGACCGCTCGCACCTTTTTCCTTAACTTGCGTGAACCGCCTAGGGTTACTACTATATTCGCTATAAAATGAAGTAAGTAGGTTATACCTACTTAACAGAACCGGCCAAAAACAAAATTCATCATGTGAAAAATTGCACCAAGTTCGACTAAAACAAAAACACTCGCGACAGTGCGACTTTTCGACTCACTGAAACTCACTGACTTCGCTTGTAAACTCACGTCTCTGTGTGCGTGCGTCAAAAATGGCGTGTTGTTCTAAGCGGGCTATCTGTCAGAGCGCCGCGCCTCATGCGTAATTTGGGTTTAAGGTCTAAATGGGTGACCGTTCACCGTTGTGATATCATAATTATAAAACTTAACTTAACATAATATTTCCCACTTATTTTAATCTGACTTAACATGGGTGGGAGGAGTAATAAAAAAACATTTTCTTCATGTGCCGAATATACAGGCTGACCGGGGATTCATTGGCATCCTTTTAATATATGAACCTACTCATGAATATACAGTACTTTCCCCAAGTGTGAGGCTATTTCATAAGTACACAATTGAATATTTTTAAACCTTATAAACAATTAGGTTTAAAATATGCAATTTGTACCTATTAAATAGCCTCATACTTGGAGAAAGTACTGTATATCATGAGTAGGTTATTATTTCAAGAAAGATGCCAATGAATCCCCAGTCACCCTGTATAAAGTTTTTTTAAACATACTGAGTAATAAAATATAGTAAGCCTCGTGAAGGAATACAGTGAGTGTATTCATATTTCTAAATATTTCCTGGATAGTATTGCTTCTTATTTAAATGTCTGTGCAGATTAATTATTGTAATGAAAAAAATATTGGGTAGTTAGTATTCAAGTTTCATTTATTTAATTTTATTTAAAAAATTACTCTGCCCATTCTTGTGTATCTCTGCAAATAGCTACCTACTTCACACAACATTAGGTAATCGATAAAATCGAATTAGATAAAATATTGGCCCTGTTATTTTTGCAAGTAGTTTCCCGTATCGCCCCAAGCCGATTGAATAAATTTAATAAATTTTTATTTGCATAAAACATGTGGGCCCCAATTCAGGGCACCCTCAGACTTGTAATCTCAAGTGACAGTACCGCGTTAGGTTCGCATAACCTCAGGCTTTTAGATAAATTTACATCTGTAGATTAACTAGGACTACAAAATGCTCTAGTACTAACGTACAGGAGATACAGTTTTGGATCACATTTTCAAACGAAATGAAGTGATCAAATGATTTGTTATATTACATTTTCGTAGTGAACCTACACCCTCTGAGCACAAGTGTGTTGTTCTCAAACAAGATGGATTTCATCCTACATCCCATATTTAGCATTAATAGTATATTTTATATCGAGAGACTTAAACGAAGCCTGAGTATAACCAGAGGTCACGAGGGAGTCAATGAAACGGAGGGTATATTAAGTTGGCGTTTAGTCTCGAGGTGGAAACTGTACTTTTCACTTTGAGTGCGAGAAAAATAGTCAATTTAGTACAAAAACAATTAATAAATATTACTTAATAAAATAAATAAAAATCACAAAAGATTTTAAACAATTTCTTTGCGGACAAACTATGGAACTAAAACTCAACATTTTCGCAATGAAGACGGTCCACACTCCACAGATAATAGTATATTTACTGGCTGTTTGAGTTTGTCTATGTCACATGAAATTAAAAAACGAATTACTTTTCACTCCCTAGAGACTAAAGTGGTCACTTTAGTCCTGCTTCATAGGGCTATATAGGCTATATTACTTTTACAGCATAAGAAGTGAAAACGAATTAATTATAGTACTCCAGATGTTGTTGTCAAGTACTGTCAACTTCACAAAGCGTGGTCAAGGCAGAACGATAATTTTGATAATAATTTCATGATAATCCGTTTCCAGCCGCACTAAGTGAACGTGAAATGAAAATCTAGAATACAAAATAAGATTTTCATTTTCATTCATTTAATGCAAAATATAAGAGATAAGATGAAAATCGCCTTAATTGAGAACAACTCAAGCACGTAAATTAAATTAAATAAATCTGTTCCATACATTTCTACGATATCTGCTCAATTAGAATGTATGTGACAGACAACTTTAAGATGTTAGTGCATCTACCATGCTGATGAGTTGACGTTACGGGAACTAAGATATTGAGTACGGCAACTTTGATGCTCTTTTTTAATTGCATTTCTATTCACTAGAGAAATTCTACTACAGACACTGGCAACTTTGGAAGGGTACTTTGAGCCCATACAAAAAATGTTGTGGATTAAAATATTAATACCAATAATAAGGATGTAAACTTATTTGCAAGCTGACCACGCTGTATGAGTCGGTTTATTTATATTCCACTGTAACTTTTAGCTAAGAACCGATCAAAACATGTGGTAATGCAAACTTTTCCTGACAGTACGGAGAGATATCAAACAAGTTTTGATCTGTTTCTTACATAAGTATAGAATAACATTTAAGGGTGGACCGCCAGTTTCTGTGAGATTTATTTAACATTACTAGTGCCAAAGTAGTTATTTTAACATGTTACGTGAGATTTGGTGACATGTTAATTTGTTGAATTTTTCAGAAACTGGTGGTATCAAACCGTTTGTCATTTATATTAGGGTTCGATTATGCTCAGCTGTCTATGGGTTCCGTTCACCGTGACGGCGCGAGCAGAACATACTATAACATAGTTATTATTAAGATGAATGTCAACGGTGTTTTTGTTTTTACTTGACAATATAAATAAGTGCCTTTAAAGTTGGGTAATGAGAAACATAAATGTGATCTAAATACGTGCTTTTGAAACGAATTAAACGTTTAAATGATGAATAATTAAATAGAAGAAAAATGTTTTTTAAATAATTATTAATAATTGTAAACAAAGCTGTCTATTGATTCTTCCATTGTTTTCTCGATGTGATAATATGCTTGGAGAAATATAGGTATTTAGGTATTATAATAATTTGTAAGTTTCGTTTTCCGTCTCGTCACTTTTACAGATTTTAAGCCGAAACATTTTAATAAATTAATATTTAAAATCACACTTGAAATAAATATTTTTGATCATTCATTATTTACATATTAGTATTCCACTATGTAAGTGGCTATAGGAAACGAAGCAATAAGCTATATTAGGGCAGCTTCTTAAATGTATTAGGTTAGATAGGTAGTTACTAATTTCTGAGTGTGATATAAAAATAAAACAAATTATAATCTTGAATAAAGCCCATACAATCTGCCCTGTTTAACTTCCCGTTTATTTTATAATTTTAGTTTTAAATGCTTGTAATAACGTTAACATACTACCTTACACACACTCTGCTGTTCCATTGAGTATAGTAATATTATAAAAATCGAATAAATTATATTTAAAACAATAATTATACTTGTATAGGTGTAAAATACAAATATATTGAAATTAGATCAGTAAGGTTATAGGTTTGTTCAAGATTTTATACACGCCACAACTTTGTTTCAACGCATAAACGCAAGTTAAAAACACAAATAAAATACTTCGGAAATCCAGTTAAGTATACATGAGGTGGAAATAGCATATTTTTTAACTTAAAAAGCAAGTGTATGTAAAATATTGAACATCCCTGCTCTTCACAGGGCGTAGTTTTAAAGATAACTGTATGTATTTAAAAGAAATGTTGTTATATCCCAAGTAAGTTAATTTTCTAACAATTTAGCTTCTAAACTTTTTAAAATGTCTTCGTTGTATTTTAATAATGTGCCTTACGTTTTTAGCCTGTTTCTTATCGTAATTTTGTTTCTGAATCTGTTATATTGGAGTCATTCATTCGCATGTTAGTGTCCGATGTGTTCATTTGGTCCAATGTTCATTTGATGTACATGTTAATTAAACTAACTATGGTGCAGTAAATACATGGCACACACAGAATAGTGATTCAACGCATTATTAAGAGTAATTTTTTTTTAACAATTTCAAAAAATTTTTTTTTATTTCTGTTCTCCAATGCCTGGACTGGTGTGGAATGTACAACTTAAAATTAAATCTGTCTTCTAATTCAATATTATTATTCCTAAGTGGAACTTACTAATTATCATTCTTTCCAACAGGAATGTTCTAGTGTCATGTCATGTATCTACTCATCTGTTTTAAAAGTTATGTGATTCTGTATATACGATTTGTAAAATATCATCCTCAATTCTGATATTACCATAAAACAACAGACGTTATGTCAAAAAGTGAGGTACTTTCTAGTATTAATCTATGATAAGTCCACAAGTTATTAAATTCTGATTTATTACTGTTTACCTAATTTGCTAGGTTTCTTTGGAATTAGGAATATTGTACTTTTTCTTAAGTTACTTATTATAAGGTATACAAATGTCATCATAAATATCTTGAATACCGTATCTTGAAATAGTTTTTAATAATTTATAAATAATAATGACTTTCTCACATGGTGGGGCGTCTTCTTTTAACTATATGTGTACGGATCTCATCAGTTTCTTCTCTTTTATGATATTTTATCGCTAATTTAATAGATTTCTTTAATGGGATACGTTGAATAGTCGTGCTTTCACTGTCTGAAGTAACAACAGCAAACAAACTTTATGTGTGAATAAGAATATGTTAAAGTGTACATCGTGTAGTGATAATTAGACGACATTTTAGCAATGTAGTCCAATTATTTACTTCACGTTGTAGTAGCCAATGATTTTTCAAACACTGGATACAGCACATTGGCACCTTGCCTACTGTCACTTTCTGACATGTAAGAGTGACAGATGTTGTGCCGTTGACAGCGCGCAGATGCTAGATCCTTGTTCATTGAAGGTCATTGGTCATACCCTAATACATGCCTGGTTGTGTTTTATCGAAGCGGGTGCAGACATGTGGATAACCAAAGTGTTGGAGTGATCGTAGTTGTGAATAAAATGTTTGTATATTTGCTATTATAATGAATATTGTATTAAAATAAATGTGCTTGTTTCGATTAACACCGTATTTCATTTTACCTGTAAGTAAGACCTGTTAAGTGTAAAGAGTTGCGGGTTCGATTACCGCAACATTCAGTACAGACAGACGTAAAAAATGATTTTCTATCCTACGGACAACGCACTAATGAGGGATGATTAAGATTTGTTTGTGTGATAGATAAGATGATAATGATCTCTGCATTTAATGAGAAATAACCGAAAGGCAGTCTGTTCTATCTTGAGAATAAACTGTTATTTTCTGGCTGCCCCGACAGACTTCGCTCTGTCAAAAGTTATTGGCAAATGTTTAACAGCTGGGAACATTTTGTATTGGAAAATTAAATAGTGCGGGGTGGCTCGAGGTCAGCAAGAGACAGCAACAAACATTTTACAAATACCTATTTTTCAATTCTCTCGCCCGTGCCGTGCCCTCTCAAACATCCATCGCAATTATTAGAGATAGGTGACCGCTGGGTTAAGCCACCTCCGCAATGGATGAATGATGGGTGACCGTTCGGTTCAGAATCCTTCTCAATAGTTGTAAAACTTGTAAATGGACGACACGGTTGGCGTAGTGCGCTGTAGCACGGTTTCTCGCCTCGTTTTCCGTAGTGTCCCGGGTTCGATTCCCGGTCGGGTCAATTTAGGAAACGATCTTTTCTGAATTTACTCGGGTCTGGGTGTGCTGGGAGACGCCCCTAGCTTATTTCCTTGTGTGGTACCTCGTAACACAGGGATATTAATCCCTACTTCGAGACCATTACAAGAGGTGTGTTGTCTGGCGCATATTTATTTATTTATTTAAATATGATGGGCGAGCGTTGGGTTCAGCAGCCATCGTGATGGTCGTAAATATGATTGGTGACCGCCGGGTTAAGCATCCTTCGCGGTGGTTAGAGGAATGATGGGTGAACGTTTAGTTAAGCAACCATCTCATTGGTTGAAAAAAAGATGGGTGTCCGCTAGAGGAAAGCAAATGTAGTGATAGAAATCCTGATGGGTGATCCCTGGATTAAGCAACCCTTGCATTGGTAAGAAAATATGATGGGTGACCGCCGGATTAAGCATCCATTGCGATGTTTGAAAATGAGACAGGTGACCATTGAGTTCAGCACCCTTCGCATTCGTTGAAAATAAGATGGGTGACCGTTAGGTTTAGCACCCATCGCCGTCGTTATTAGTATGATGGGAGCCCGTTATATTAGGCAACCCTTCGAAATGAGGAAAGCAAACATTGTAGTGAAGGATATCATGATGGGTGACCGCGGGGTTGAGCAAGTTTCGCATTCGTACAAGTAAAAATTATGATAGGTGACCGCTGGGTCCATCATACTTCTAACGATTCTGATGGGTGCTGAACCCAACGGTCACCCATCCTAATTTCAACCAATGCGATGGGTGGTGAGGTCAATAGTCACCCATCCCATTTTCAACCATGGCGATGCATACTTAACCCAGCGGTCACCCATCATACTTTCAACCACCGCGAAGGATGCTTAACCCGGCGGTTATTCATCATAATTTTCAACTATTGCGACTGCTGCTAAACCGAACGTTCACCCATCATACTTTCAACTATTTAGAGCGTTGCTTAATCCAACGGTCTCCCATCATCCTTCTAACGATTCCGAGGGTGTTGAACCCAACGGTCACCCATCTTAATTTCAACCAATGCGATAGGCGCTGATCTCAATGGTCACCCACCTACACAAATTTTAGAATGAAACTCGTGGGTAGCAAATAGCAATATAAATGCCACATACCTTTCAGTCCCGTTTTGTAGCATATGTTGGCGGATCCTCGGGCATGTGACTGCTTGGCCGCTGATGCCACGCCAAAAATAACACAAAACAGTTCGACGCGCCGAAAAACTTCGCGGCGGAAGGTCCATATTCCAACCAGAAAACCTGGGACCTCACAGTTGCCTGATCCGCAAACGTTAATTCGGACGTCAATGTACGTATTATTAAAAATAACTTTGTGGAAAAATATATTTCACCTAGGGGAATTTTAAATCTGCTATCTGGCAAACTGGGGTCATTCATTTGACCCCAGTTTGCCAACGTATTTAATTAAAAATATTCTCGACCCTTTGCTTTTAAATTATGTTAAATATTCAAATAAGGTATAAAATACAAATACCTCGAAATGGTTTTCGATTTAGGACATGTTTGATTTTTGTTCCCATACCATTTACATTTAACTTGGTCAAAGTTTAAAGAACTGACAGATTACGCGACCACATCGTTTGTTAACCCATTATCCGCCGGAGTTGTATAAATAAATGTAACTTACTCGTACCCTTTTTGTGCCTCGAGCTCCTTAGGGACTGAAGCCTACAATGTAATTTGCCCCCCCCCCCCCCCCCCCCCCTAATTTATTCAATACGTGTTCCGGCGTTAATATTTGAAAAATCATCTGGTTTGTGATTCTATTCAAAAAATATTTCGGACAAATATAGCGTAGCCGAACCAGAAGTTTTGCATACTTAATTAATTATTTTAATTAAATACCTAATATTTTAAATTAATGGACTCTTGACGGTAATCAAATTGAGATCTCACAATTGAAACCTTTTGGGTCGTATAAACGTCCTTTCACGTGATTGGTTTATAATCTATCCATCAACCAATCAAATGACGCGATCTGTATCATACGTCAGACTTTTAGCTAGGTGATTCTGCTGCATGGCATCAATGGGGTTTCCAGATAGCAGATTTAAAATTACCCCAGGTGAAATATATTATTCCACAAAGTTATTTTTAATAATACGTACATTAATTTACGCCCATTGCCCAGACGGGTAGGTAGAACTTAAAATAGCTATTCGCTATAATCCCAACCCTTTCAGATAGGGCTTAGTTTCAAAACTTGGCAAAATGAATTGTATCTGAAGTCTACTTCTCACATTCTCGTGAGGTTGTACATAACGAACGGCGAGCTCTGTTTCAGTCGTAGGTGCATCAGTAGTAAAGCAGTAATTTTCTCCTCATATATTATTCACCATGAATCCAGGAAAAAACACATGTGGGAACACTAAGTGAATTTGTGACGTCATGAGTTTGCAATGTTTAAAAATTAATAAAAAAGGCCTACCGGCTAGATCCACGAAATATTCAAATTAGTTACTTAAATTAATAAAAGGTATTTAAAAAAAATTTGTTCCCATACCGAATTGCGCTCTAGTGGTTTTAGTAAGTCAACCTAAAAACATCATGATAATAAATGGACAATAAATAGTAGGTGTATTGAAAAGAAAACATGGCATCATAATTTTCAGTAATACGTTTTATTGTGTACAATATCAATTTGGTCTACACTAAAAGCAGCGGTCGCCGCCAGGGGGCGGCACAAGCCGAGTTATTGCCCAGGGGGGGGGGGGGGGTGCAACTGCATACACAGGGTTACTCTTTATGTTTTGAGTAAGTCATAAATAAAATAAGTTTTCGGTCTCAAAGATTTTTTAGCAAGTAGCAAAATCCCCAGCGAGTAATCCTCGAACACAGTTAGACCCCGATGGGATACAAATTTACATTGTTTTTCGTACATGCCTTCATAATCAAATAGAATATCAGATATCCTGTAGCCATACAGATCTTTCTTTCTAATAGGGATCAATGCAATCGTAACGCAATAAAGAAAAGTTAACATTTCGAAAAACATGATGTATTTAACATAAATGAGATTATTTTAAAAAAATAACAAATATCTCCATTACGCCTGTATAGTTTGAGAAGTCTTATTTTAATTCAACAAAATCTTTGCAGACACTTGTGTTGATAGTAGTCTTATTAATTATTTAGATTATTAATCAAAATACAAAAGTTTAATGAAAATTACCGTTATTTCTTTTGGCAGAGTACAGTCTGTTCAGTTAAAGATGAGTGAACCGTATATTATCGATTTTAATAACTTCTAGCTTTTTTGACCATATATTTTTTAATAGATCCTGAATTTATAAAAAAACAGTATAAACGCAAAATTTTGGAAACAAACGGAACCCATGATCTGCGGCGCCTAAGACTGAGCGGCCATCGCACCAGCGCAAAATATGTAATAAAGCGAGATTTAAAATAATATCCGGTTCGCCCATCAATGGAGTAATGTAAAGGTCATATTGGCTAAGTGATTTAAAAAGTTTAAATTTTTTTCTAAAGAGTTTGAACGTTACTTTAAAAACGGAAGCGAAGGAAAAATTTGGTCAAATATTAGCAATAGCATGCAATAGTACTCCAATGAACGCAGAGATTTCGTGTTCTTGATCGAATATTAATCTACATTTGGGAAAAAGAGGATATACGAGTCCGATTAGTTCCTGAGTGACAGAATTTGGGGCAGAGATGTTCAATCAAATATGAATAAGAGATATTATTATGATTCCAAAAATTCGGAAGACAGAACATTACCGTGTATTAAACATGAAAAAAAAGTGTTAAGTCCTATGGAAGCACAGACAATTTCAAGTATCATGGAAATATGTATTCCAAAGAACTACGAATTGTTTTATAGGAATTTATCTAATCGTAAGTAGTTACCAAAAAAAACAAACATTGAGTGCCAGCCTATAATTAACTCTCATTGTAATTTTTTAAAGACAAATTTTAGGCTAATTTTCCTCCCCCTAAATCTGCCGCCCCAAAAACATTCGCCCAAGATCTTTTTGGTTTAATTTTAGTCCTCTCCCAAAATATTTCAAGACTATTTCAATATTATTGTCCGCATATACATAATTATATTAATCCGTAGCGTTATTATTGGTTAAGGTTTTTACAAAAGGTGCTGTTTTTATAACATTACAGTTATATACATGGTGCTCATTTGTTTTTGTTATAGTGATACCATTGATTATTCCTTACTTTTCCTTATGGCGCCTTTTTACTATATATTTTTCTCAGAATTTTTTTTTGCATACCCTTTTCATTCCTGTACGAACCGTGACTGATGCTCGGACATTTTGTGGCGCCAATACCGGGTTTTATAATTTTCAGTACAATAAAACAACATCCTATATAAACTTTTGTAGAAGCATAATACATTGATGTTGTCCATTCTGTGGCCGCGGTTGCTTCACTCACTTACTATAACTATAACAGTATCACTATAACAAACTCGAAAAACTACTTACTCTAAGCAGCTAAACATTTGAATATTGCTTACAAAAATATATTATAATAAATGCATTTTGTCATAATATTTATAATTTATGGCAACTTAAACATTCTGTAAGTTTCTCTTTTACTAATTTTTAACAATATCGTGGTAAGAATGATCAATCAGGTGGATAGCGGACACCACATCTGGGGAATTAGCCAAGAACACAAGTAGAAAACTCAAAAGTCAAAATCTATTTATATTTGATCGTTTTTGAAAGTTTTTTTTAATGTGTTATTATTTTCTTTACAGTAATTATCTAATGTTTTCTAGAATGTCACGGAACCTTCCTATTCTTGAATAAAGATTTGACGTCATTTCATACAAAAACGTTACTCAAGTACTTACAGATTTTAGTACAATTTTTTTATGTAGGTAATATGTCACTTTTACTATGAAAGTTATCACGTTGTATACAATAATATTTTTACATTAGTTTTGATATTCACACATTGTTACCAGTACCAACATATTGCAAAATACATTTTTTTTTTAACTCTGATAATTATTATATAATATTAAAGAAGAACTACCACGATGTTGATTTTGTTTTTTGTTCAATGTCTTACTCATAATAAATCAAATAACTTTAAAATGTGAGATTCAAGAAATTTCACAACATATCTTAAGGGCTCGTCTGTACAAAATCAGCATATACTGTCTAAGTGAGAATTAAATAAAAGAAAATAATACTAGTTTTGTGTGATGATTCCTAGAGTAACAATAGTTAATTCATACTAATAATAGAGAGTAAAAGATAATAATAAATAAGTCAACGTAACAATTATTACATTGTGTACAGTCGCAAGCAATTAGCTTTAAAGAAAAAAAGAGTATTTGCTTTTTGCAAACTGTACACTTTACTTCATACAAGTTAAATTATTTTATATACATACTAATAACAATGTCTTCGCAGGGAAGGGGGGGCAGGCAAAACGAGTGCTTAGTGCGAGTTACGCAAAGAGCTCATTCAAATCTTTTTGTGCGATTCGCACTACGCAAACAGATATCCCTTTATCCATAATAACGTTGTGCAAGACTGTATAAACTCATGTACTTTTTGTCACGCTCATTCTTAGCGCAGACAACATTTGCGCGAAAGTGATAGAAAAATGCAATATCTAAAGCAATGTTACTACTACGAGTACGATTTGTTTATTATAAGGTACACGTTTTTATGAATATAAGGGGTTGTATTGTATATAACATTCAGTTTTAGTGTGAGAGTGTACTTATGCAAAAATGATCTAGCCATAAGCGAATTTTTATATTTTAGTATTATAACAACGCTCTATTTTCCATCTAAAGAACTAGCAAAAAATCGACCTGAACCTGCACTAGGAAGTGCCCAGGCGGGACTCTTCCACAATCCAAGAGCAGCCCTCTTACATCTGAGCTATCGAGGCCATTAACAGACCTGACGAATTTATCTGGTGTATTTTACGTTGGAAGCCAACGTTGTTTTATCAATGTTGGCGAAAGCCTTTTGACACCCGATATAAATGTTTTTTAGGCATATTATATCAATGGTGTGAAGACTACATGGACCTCCTGTACTTCAGAAAGCAGCCCCCCCAATTCAGAACAAAGTTATCGACCGATTCAGTTATTTTCTTTTATTTTTAATTTTTTTTTAAGTAGGGTAGGTTTTATCAAATTTGGTTTATGAAAACTTAGGGCCTTTGACTTTAACATAACAAAATATTGTTTGCTACCGCTAAGCCGATCATTTACTATAATTAAGACAAATTTACCGAATCGATCGTAACTTCGTTCTGAATCGGGGGGCAGGTCATATGTCTGAATAGGCCTTGGCAAACCGGACACATACTAAGCCGAGACTATACAAATGTAGAGTGGTAGGTGGTGAACCCACCACCGTTATCGTTACTAGTTTTTTCATTAACGTTTAGGATTTAGACCAAACTTTTTTTCGCATAGACCGCTTTCAAAATTAAACTGGTTCCGCGGACCCCCTGCAACTACACAATACTACCATATTACCAAAACTCGACAAAAAATAACGCCAACATAAACCCCCGGTAATCTGCCGCGGACCCCTTGGGGTCCACCTGGACCACTTTGGGAACCAATGATTTAGACGATTTAGGTTAGACCGTTTTTGCAAATTTACGACTTATAGAAGTATCAATACTTTAAACCACAAATTAAATATTAGAAAACAGTACATTTGAATTTATAAATTTAGTTTTAATATATCAAAAAACATGCACCGAGAAGCACATTTAGTAATTATAAAGCACGACTTTATACTATTTACTCTTTTTCGTAACATTGTTGTTTTTATGCTACATTTGTCTTCCTGAAAGTCTGTTTTTTTAAATAATGAAGCTCATATAATTTTCAAGGTCAGACAAATCTCTAACATATTAAGAGAAAGCCTCGACTTTTAATTTTAAATATCACCAGTGATCATGACGTGGTACTGGCTGAATTTTTTCACCGTACCGTAGTTCATATGGCATACTCAGTAGGTGATGTAGAAACGATCTAATTAGAAAATACATTTATTTTGACTATTTTTGTGTGAATACCTTGAAATTAAAACTTGATTATTTTAAACTTCTTTTATGTAAATGGCAAACGAGCAGGAAGGTCACCTGATGGAAAGTGATCACCTCCGCCCATGGACAACTGCAACACCAGAGGTGTCACCGATGCGTTGCTTGCCTTCTAAATGAGAATACGCTCTCTTCTTGAAGGCTCCGATGTCATATTCCTTTGGAAATACCGACGCAGGAAGATCATTACATATCTTGGATGTACGCGGAAGAAAGTGACCCGAAAAACGTACGGTAGTGAGCACCAGCCATCCAGGTGATGAGCATGGAATTTCAACTTATGACGTGTCGGGCGATGATGAAATTTACCGGCAGGTATGAGATCATGCAATTCAAAACTACACTTAAATATTTTCAACATGTCATACTAAGTATGCCCAATTTTTTTTTTACGGTATAAATAATCACCTGGTTTCTTTAATTACCTATAACATTTTAGCACAAACATAGCATAAAAACACCAACATATTACACTATCGCACAATACTATGTCCAACTGACAGCCCGCCCCCGCCTCATAAGTGACGTCAACCGGAAGTTCCGGTTTGAGACTTCTGCTCAAACATGGCCGCCATGTCCCGGATGTTGTAGGAAGGCGACATTTTTTCTTTCCTGTGGAAATAACGTGAATATGATTACTCAAATCATGTTGTTAACGTAGGTTGCAATGTTTTTCTCTTCTCATGCTCTAAGTGTACGCCAATATATCCCTACGAAGCGGAACTAAAGTAACCACTTTAGTCTCTAGGGAGTAAAAAGTAATTAGTTTTTTAATTTCCTTCATGTGACATAGACAAACTCAAACAGCCAGTAAATATAGATACTATTATCTGTGGAGTGTGGACCGTCTTCATTGCAAAAATGTTGAGTTTTAGTTCCATGGTTTGTCCGCAAAGTAGGTGGCGCCATGTGTTTTAAATTGTTAATCTGTGGTTCAGTTCAGAAGAAAAAACTGACCACGAACATTTCAGAACTTTTGTCAAGTGTAAGTTTGTTCGGTTTTAAATGTTTTTGTACTGAATTGATTATTTTTCTCGCACTCAAAGTGAAAAGTACAGTTTGCACATCGAGACTAAACGCCAACTTAATATACCCTCGGTTTCATTGACTCCCTCGCAACCTCTGGTATATTATGGCTTCGTTTAGTCCCTCGATATAAAATATACTATTTGTTGTTTCCAAAAAAATCAAATAATGTTTTACTTTCGCGCTAAGAACGGAAGAGATCAAGCAGTATACCGCGCGTCAAACTTTAGTCCACTCTGAAGTTATTTCACGCACGCGCAATAACTATTTTCAAAGGAAAAATTTGTAATATAGGACTTGGGACAAGTTCAGAGCGTCCTATACATTAGTAGAAGTTTGACGCGAACTATACATTAGTTAAAACGGTACTCTAGTAAAAAAGGTGGTAAGACTACTGAATTATGAAATTGAAATAACGAATTACTTTCATGCATTTATAATATTTTATCAGCGCAGGCCAATGTAAACTTCTCACTACTACGATATGTAACCCAGACTACACAACAGAGATTTTAGCAATTTAAGACCTAATAATATGCTTCTAGGGGTTCCTCCAAAGATATTTGTTATAGCACTACTTTAAATTTACATAATACATTTTGATACGGAACAGAATAAGTAGAGCAAATTTCGAGTTTGTGGTGATAAAATTAAAAAATACACAAAAAATCGACAGGTCTGGAAAAGGTATCGCTGATATCAAGAGTAGTTTTTTCCGGTAATGCTATCTCAAACAAGTACTTAATCAGGGACCTAATTACAATCCCTTGTAAAGTTCATCCCCTAAACTGAGTGTAGCGAGCAATTTCGTAATATCATTCATTTCCATCCAGTCAGTGGCTACCGGGCACGAATGCCTCTTCTAGGTTGGTTTTCGCTAGCCTTGTTTAGGGAATAACTTGACTATACTCCATTCATTATAACATTACAAATAAGGGGCTAATAGAAGCGGGGGTGCTAAAATGAGTAACAATTTGCATTTGACGTTGCAATGCCGGATGAAATACCCAAGTATAACCTGGCAAAATTGAAAACCCCTTCCGGCACAACGTATGAAAGGATTATGTAACTTACATTTGGTGGTAGTCATAGTGACAGTAAAAATGTCTTTGGATACTCAACCCCTGCTTCTTTTAGGTTTTTAACATCGACAATATAGTTTTAAGAAGATAAAATAAATTATTTAAGCAAAAGCCTCGTAAATTCTGAAGTTACTATACTTTAAATGAGAACAATTAAGTGTTGCAGGTGCTGTACAAGTAGATTTTAATAAATTCGGCATAAATCTTGAAAGTAATAATGTTTATTGCACTTTTACCACATAGTGTACCCTAAAAAGAACCTTTCTTTACTTCTGTCTAGTGCTATAATGAATGGAGTATAGATTTAAGTGTGTGTAACAAGGGCGTAGGTGGAAGTGCTGTCACTCACCTGTCACATTCTCTGCTTCCGGCGTCCCTGCTCGCCTCTCCCGGGCTGGTGGGCGATTGTATCGTGTCCAGGTGGTTGGCGCTCCTGGCCAATGAGAAGCGCATCCGCTGGCCGAGGTCCACCGTATTCCTCCGCTCAAACTTAGGCAAATCCTCTTTTAAACGCTCGCAACTCTCAATTTTGTCCATATCCTTTTTTATCTTTATCCTAGTCAGCTGTTCAGGATTGCTTCTGAACGATTGCGAACTGTACTTCTCTCTGAGAAAGTTTCTTCGTTCCTCTTTGTATTTTTCTATTCTTTCTCTGCTCAGTTTTTTGTCAGAGTCGAAACTTATTAGGTTCTTTAAATCAGTTGGCCGTTTTTCAGTAAATCTTTGCACTAGAGATATTTTATTCTCAGTTGTCGGCGTAACACAGTCTAGTTTAGTCTCTGCGCCATTTTCTTCCATGTTTAAATTTAAATCTGGTAAAAATCTTGGCGTTTTCTTAGCTAAATCCTTCACTTCTAAGCTCTTTCTTCGGTCGACGTAAGTTTTGTCGTTGCCGAATTCTTTCACGAACGCATTCTCATCTAGAGATCTCGCGTTACAAGAGTTTTTGGACAATTTATACGTTTTAGGCGACACTGGCGGCGGCAGTTTTACTGTTAAATCTTTCTTCCTTACTTCAATATTTATTTTCTTATCTTCTTCTTTTCGTTCTAAGCTCGGATATTTGATTTCAGCTTTGAATTTCTCGAAAGTGAACGGCCCTTTCTGCTCAGTAGGACTTTCGAACCTGTTCGCCAATTCTCTTACATTTAAATTGGAAACTTTAATAATATTCCCGTTATCCTTTTCTAAATTATCATCTTCACTTCCATTATCGATTTTGCTTTCTTTATCACAGATTTTTAAAGTATCTACATTAATATTTTCATATTCTTTCTGTACACCGTCAGCGAACGCTACGTTTTCATAATGTCGGTCCTTTTCAGGCGTTTCAAAGATCATAGCGTTCACTTCTTCTATGCTCTTTTTGAAGAATTTCACTTGACTGTACACATCTACGTCTTCTGTTGGCGTTTCCAGTATAATAAGGTCTTTGAAGTCGTCAGGTTGGCAAGCCTGCTGGGTCGGTAGGCTTGCGTCAGTGTCCGGGACTGATGCGTCCTCAACAATAGACAAGTTCTTGTCTAAATCAATGTCTTCATAGACAGAGTCTCTATCGTTCGTAGGCGTGTCCATATTGTCTATAGGTTCATAGTCTAGCGATTTGTTTTTAGTTGGAGATCTAAATGTAATGCTAATAGTGGATTTTAGCGGACTTTTCAATGGACTGCCTGGAGATGATTTGGAAGTGCTGGAAGATTGTAGATTAATATAATTCGGCCTTGTAAAGTTATAGCTTTCGTAATCATCTGGTCTGGGACTAGCGTTCGAGTAGCTTGACGAACTTTCGTGCGATGACGTCATAACTTTCATTACGTCGCAATTCTCGTACGCGTTTTTCTTTTTATCAGACTCTGAGTTAGAAGACGTAGACACAGCTGACAGTCTGTTTAGATTCTGATAGCTGATATCGGCTGAGTGTACCGGACTAGGTTCTAGACTGTTTCTTTCTAGATTATTGTAATCAGTCGCTTTAAGCTCGCATTTCAGGCATTTCTCTTCGTCACAATTGTCGCAATCTTTGCTTTCTATTTTAATCGTATGTTTATTAGCTTCGCTGACTTCTGAGTCACTTTCTAAAGGATCGTAAACCGGCGTTACCGGTGTTAAAGGGGTAGAATTCATAGTGCTAGTAGTGAGATTGCTTATAGAAGAGTTTTCAAGAGGCCAGTCTATTTTTATGAGGGTTGAATGGTCTTTGCCATGCCAGCTGAGTCTAGGGGTGGGTTTTTCTTCGGGAAGTGATAGGGGGTGATGCATTCCGCTGTAGCGGGCCGAGGCCTTCGTCTTGCGCGGAGAGGAGCGCTCTCTGTAAGGGTTGGCGGGTTATTTTGGGGATGATGACTGTTGTTGTGATGGCGATAGTTTTGATATAGATTGCTGATGTTGAAAAACAGTCACGCTAGTTATTATTAAATATCAGCATTCTTCAATTTCATCGAAATTTTCGATAGAATAGGCTAGACGACTAAAAAAACTATTTAGTCCGTCAGTTAGATTATCAAAAAATTCTGGACACGTATTTTTTCTTTTTTATGACGACGATACAGTGCGTTGAAGTTTCGCGTAACGTCACGCCTAGGTAAAAAATTTACTTAGAAGTGACGTTACAAGCCCCCACTCCGGAACTTAAATGCTCTTTATCTTTGTGTTTTTTGTTAATTTGATAAAGCAAAAAATAGATGTTCAGTATTTTTGAACAGTCTAACGAACGGACAGAACAGAATGTCATTATTTTAATGTGGTCGACATCCCTATTAGACATAAACAATCGATAGTATCGTAATTCACACTACCAAAGGTAAGGGCACCATCGATACTGTAAATTTCGATGCTATCGATTTTTAATAATAGGATTTCTAAGTTTAATAATCCTTCAAGAGGTAATAGTTTCGGAATGACTTTCGATAGTTGGCCTGATTTTTGAGGCCATTACTGTACACGATGAACTATCACTATGGCAATAATACTTGTGGCGATTCTAAGTCGTTTAGTTGATTGGACTTTAACTCAATTCATTAATCTTGCGTAAAATAATTTTTCGCACCAGAAGAATGACCGGCCATGGTTGACAAATTCACACCTTTTATTTCATAAATTTAATAATAAGAATTCAGAGAACTATAATGAAAATCTAGTCAAGTCATAATGCATAACCTAGTCCTCACGCTACGATCTATTTAGAACCCTAATGAAATGCAATTAACAACTTCTATTCCTAGTTCAGTAGAATATAAAATGGCAGTAAATCAACTAAACGATACAAAATCTACTTATCATTATGAGAATAAATAAATAAAATGAAGCCTTATAAATTAATAAGCCATTTCATAAATTTTCGTGGATCTGATCCTCACCTAGGACAATTTAATTTTCATGTGCCAAACATTTGCGTTTCGTCAGTGTCCAGGTGTGATTATTTGTGTTTTGTTCAAAAGTCACTGACACGCATAGTTATAGCTCTGCTTAGTTAGTTATCTTTTTTTATTTCCTTATTTAGTTTACAAATACAGCCTTATACGTCCCACTGCTGGGCACAGGCCTCACCTCAACTATGAGGTGGTACGAGCCATACTCCGACACGCGGGCTCAGTGCGCATTGCTGGAGAGGTGAATGTAAGGCCAGTGATGAACCTTACCGTCAGATGTTATCAAGCCGCCTTTTTAGGCCTCTGACTAGGCTTTGCGACTGATATCTTGCGACGTCAGCCGGGACCAACTGTTTAACGTGCCTTCCGAAGCACGGAGATGCCCTAAAACACATCACTTAATTTCGGTCGGGATGGTCACCCATCCATAATCCGACCTGACTGGCGTTGCTTAACATCGGATCGTTGCTGATCCGCTGCCGTCACTTAGCCACGGGCGCCTCTATATCTAGTATCACCTCTTTATTTAGTTTATTTATACGAAATTCGAAGTGTGTAATCACATGGACCATGTTAACTATTAAATCAGATCATACTTTCGTTAAAGATACGTAAATATTTATGATTTGGCTGTTATATGAAGTTTAACACATTTAACGATTTCTTAGTAATAATCAAAGAAATCGGAAATGTTTTGAGATTTAAACTTAGGGAACAATTTTGGCAAAATTTTTTACAATTCTGGTAAGAATGTTTGCTTTTACATTTAAAAACAAAATATTTCCAATTTACAACAAAATGATGTTTGATGATGACTATAAAATGGTTTATTTACCTCATTTTAACATTTCCCAACGAGTTTTGGAAGTCAGCGAGAGGAGGTATGACGTCGCGATCTTTGCAAATTCTGCGAATTAAAATACATAAAATTACAATTCAAACATGTGACAATTTGTTTCCTTACAACAATTATATAATGAGCAAATAAATACATGTCGCTTCTAACAGAGATCTTAGCTAAATGAAAGACTATAAGGTTTTAAAATATGCAATTGTGTACCTATGAAATAGCCTCATACTTGTGTAAAGTACTGTATATCATGAGTAGGTTCATATTTGAAAAGAATGCCAATGAATCCCCAGTCACCCTGTATAAGCCTGACACATGATAGCACGCATTTAGGATTAAGTAAAGAAATATACACACAGGCACACACCCACACACAACTACACACACCACTTACTCATGCACACAATTACACGCACCCACACAGGCTAGCACAGATACACAAACTCACAAAAACACACACATTTTCTCTCACAAACCGAGATAGAGATATAACAAATTATTTTATAATTGTAAAAGTTTCTTGTCTTTATAGTGCATGCCGTGGCAACTTGTAATAGAAGCAACACTATAGCGGGAATATTGTTTATAAGTGTACTATTATTTTACTTGGTGTATGTTTTGTAAGTTGGCCTAAATAAATTTGAAAAAAAATAAGATTTTTTTTGAATTTAATTAGGCCAGTTTTTTTTTCACACCCATGAAAAAAATAAGATTTTTTTATGGGTGTGATTATCTGTCACGTCAGTTATTATTAAGTAATCTGTGGCGCGGTGGCTCACATACCTCTTGGCGATGTCCGCGTCGTGGTGCGGGCGCGAGGGGCGCTTCTCCGCGGGGCGCGGGGAGTCGCTGCCGTCGATGTAGCCGATCTGCGACAGCTGCTCCTCTAGCGCCAGTCGCTTTCTGCAGCGAATGGTACACTCAATAACTTCGTCTATTTATAGATACAAATCTTCATCAGCTTATCATAGTCCACTGCTGGACATAGGCCTTCCCCGCAGCGCGCCATCGCGCTCTATCCTCAGCTTGCTGCGTCCAGTTTCTGCCAGCAACCTTTCGCAAGTCATCACCCCACCTGCCGGGGGGCGCCCTACACTACGTTGGCCGATACGCGGTATCCACTCTAGAACACGCTTACCCCAACGATTATCTCTACGGCATAAATGGCCTTTTTTTTTTCTGGGTGTGAAATGCGTTACGCGCTATCCCACTGCTTGGGTCAGGCAGTGGGGGAGTGTGGGACTCTCCGCCGGTGAAGCCGGCGGCATACCCACTGAAAAACACCCAGGTATACCTCACCGCTTTGGAATAGGGCAACATGGAGCCTATCGGATTACCACATCGCCCCAGCGGTCGGCCCAGCCTATGCGCCGGGCCTCCTCACGCTACGAGGGCATCCCGGTATACACCCCCAGACGGAAGCACCTTGAAATGGAGTGTAAGCCCCCCGGCTTACAACCCAGTGCTACTTGTAGGGAGCAGGGAGAAAGCGCGCAAACCGCCGTCTCCTCACCCCCCACGGCATAAATGGCCTGCCCACTGCCACTTCAGCTTACTAATCCTGTGAGCTATGTCGACGACATTAGTTCTCTGTCGGATTACTTTATTGCGAATCTTATCCTTCACAGAAACACAGAGCATAGCTCTCTCCATAGCTCGCTGAGCGACTTTTAACTGGTGGGCTAGGCGCACTGTTAGTGTCCACGTCATAGATACAAATGATTAAAAAAAACCGGCCAAGTGCGAGTCGGACTCGCGCACCGAGTGTTCCGTACAAACCTGTAGGTATATTTACTAGAAATATTTTTATTATATGATGTAACTAAAAATTTAAGGTTTTCGCAATTTTTCCTTCATCTGTGCTAAGTATAAGACGTTGCTTTGTACCAAATTTCAAGATTCTGAGTTCACGGGAAGTACCCTGTAGGTTTTAATTCCCTTGCGAGTTTCCAAAATTTGCGGATCTTTTGATTGCGTTGGCTTAGAAGTTTGATTTTTTCACAACTTTAAGGGACAGTAGACCTGAGTATTTGAAATAAATTCCAGCTTGATACCTCCACGCGTTCCCGAGAAAAAAGGTCTTGACAAACAGACAGACGGAAGGACGGATAACAAAGTGATCCTATAAGAGTTCCGTTTTTTCCTTTCGAGGTACGGAACCCTAAAAACTAAACATCATCTAAGTATCGGTGAGACAACAAAATCAAACTCATTATTCATCACTGGATATTTCTCATTTCCACATTAGAAAAATAAAACACTAGTCCACAATAAACAGTTAAATTTCAGTAATTTTGGAGATTCAGTATATTTATAATATGTAATTTTAGGTCTCATGTTTATAATTCATTTCACAGCATAAATGAACAATCGAACAAATCAACGAACCACCGATAACGCATACGATAAGAAAATAATTGATTGTTGATCTTATCATTGACCTTAAAAAAAGAAAAAACAAAACTTATGCAAAAATATGTTTCAATGACTACAATAAAATCTTTCAGTCAATTCTTGGTTAAAAAGTAATTTTGTTTTTCATAATTAGTCACCATTCGTTTTTCTTTTAGAATTAATGATACAAGGTCAACAACCAACCTTCATTCGACAGAAAGAGATCATGAATGGATTTTCGTGGAATTTTGAAATTTCATTCTGTTGAAATATGTTTTTAGCTTTTCGGTTTTTTTTAGAAATATTACTGGTTCCAAGTTAACAACGAAATTCGTCAGTAGTGACATTAAATGGACTTTCGTGTAAAAAAAGTTAAATAGGTTGAAATTACAAAATGCATAAAACACCATTTTCTTCAAAATATTCGAGAGATTTGTGGTCGCGTTGCAAACAGTACACTTATAATAATGACACCTAGAAGGATAGTTCCATACAAAAAGACGCGCCAAACTTGAAGCCAAAACCGAACGTCAAAAATGTGTCATGGCAGAAGTAACCTAATAATGTTGCAAGTCGACAGCATTTTCCCTAAAAGGTGGGGAGATTAATACTATTTCTGACTTTAAATTTTGTTTTTGATGGTCATTATCTAAAGTGTATTTATTTAAGGATGTCCTAAGACCAAAACAAACCTGACCTTGGAATCACCTATAGAGTTGGGCACAAAATTATCAATTGAATTCAATTCGTTTTCTGTTCGATATTCTCGATTTTTCAGATCAGTTCATTAGTTTAACGATTATTTATAGTTTTCTTTTTTACTGACGGTTATTATCGTACATTGAATACTGGAAAATGTAGTTAGAATGTTACTGCTAAATTCCGATAGCAAACAAAATCCAAGTCCGTAGGACACAGCAGTAAGTCGTTAGTCCAAGGAGTAACACTAACCAAATCACAAAGCACAAACAGAACCAAAAAACAGCAGCCAGGACGTTGAGGATCGACAGTATAGCACCCGTAACACACGAATAAGAACGAATAGGAACAAAAAAACACATAGGAACGAATGAGGAGCCGCTGCCGCTTTTTTTTGTTGTGTTTTACGGCTCTGGGTTCCTGCCCTTTTGTGCCAGCTGCGGCCGCTGTATGATCAGTGTTGCCAGATGCACAAGAGCTCCGGCTCAGCAGTATTTTATATCCATGATCTTTTGCTGCGACTAACTAACCAGTATAACTGCTCTAGCCATAAAAATCCTCAATGATTCAAACAATTTAAAAAGGTCACTAAATAACCTAGAATGTGCCTTTGGTTTCCAATTTTTTTACGTAAGGCGTTGATCCATGCTTTCCTCCTTTTTTCGGTAGGAAAACGGTGAACTCCTATATTCTTACAAAGAAATGCACAGCATAATGGCGTACTTTTAGAGCATGAGAAGTGAAAAAATATTTTGCTTTATTTCAGTATACCCGTTTGAATCAACAACTGTCGAAATTTGATTGAAATCATCGTTACATTGTTACTTTAGTGAGAATCAATATGACAGCTTTCTTACTGAAGCAGTAATGTAACGGTTGTTGTTTTAAACAGCTTTACATAATCAGCCTACTGGATTGCTGATTTTTTAGTTAGTTAATTATTAACTATGACTTATTTTATGAACATAATTTTATTATTAATAATGACTATAATGACTAATACTTTTTGTTAATATATCAAAAAGAATAACAAAGGCGATACATTTGACGCAACAATAGAATTGATCCTGCGTACAGTACTGTTAACACATTAGCTGCCATGGGGTCACCGGTGACCCGCAAACAATAGATTTTCTATTGTGTCTGCTTTAGCGGCAGTCAAAGACTTTATTAGCATTAAATAATAAACAATCTGTGATTTTTACGGACTAGCAGTGTGGCTGCCCGTTGCCTATTTTCCGTTTCCCGATAACAATACTTTCACGAGTAATAATACTCAGTAAATACTTTATCGATAATAATCAAATGAAAAATTGTTAACTTAAATTGGTTCATTGTTATACCCCATCACTAGTAAATCAATTAAGAGCTGTCAAAATCGGAACACAAATTTCGGTTAAGTTATGGTTATCTTGATTGTTTTGCAGTTTTCGACGGGAATTATGTGATATTTACTGTGAAAAAGGATGCAGTGTAATATGATTAATGAACGAATCACTTGTAGTGTGAATAAATTTGAGTGATTTCTTTGGAAACTCACGATAAGTGTTCAAGGTCAGGTTTGTTTTGGTCTTAGGACATCCTTAAATAAATACACTTTAGTGTTTAGTTAAAAGTTGTTAATTATATTAATAATATGAATATTTTTCACAATAAACTGATTTATTCTAAGGAAACTTTTACGTTAGTCCTTTTGATTTTTAAAATCACATAAATAATATTCATGTTCAAAAATATACTTCAATTAAATAAAATAAATTTCGTAATTTACTAAAAATTGCGAAAATATTTTCTCTTTACTGGCAACATTGTCAAATTTATAAATGAATATTTTTCTACATAGATTATTTTAGTGCTAATGTAGTCCTAATATAAGTTAAAACATATTGTCTACTGGTTAGTTGGGTGGGAAGTTATTTTTATATCATTTTTGTGCTTTCCTGAATCAATGTGAAACCCATTTACACAACAAACTGTCATTTTGTTCGAGCTCCTACCAATAGACCATGACCTTGACCACTGGCGGGACGTCGCAACGCGTCGATTGGGTCCGGACATGGTGTCCGGATTACAGTGGCATCAGTAAGCATGCGTCGACTCATCTTCTGGCGTAATTATTCTAAGACAGTACCATAATGATGTTAGTGCGTACCTCTGGGCGAGTTCGTCGGCGAGCCCCGCGTCGCGGCGCGGGCTCGGCGCGGCGCTGCGCAGCGGCGAGCCCGGCGGCGTCGAGCTCGCCGACTCGTCCTGGGAACGAAATACCACATTGTTACACAAGGTGAGAAAGTTACCTTTCTAATAGTTCGAGGGCATTAAAAAGGTCTTTCTTCCGAGGAAAACACTCTGCTTTTCATTACGAATATAAGGAAAGTGAATAAAAATCAGGTACATAAGTTCAACCAACAAAATTTTATTGAAACACAGACACAGAACAAAGTTGATGATATTTCTATTTTTTCATTTCTATCGTAAATGCTTAGCTCAAATTTATTCAATTACATACTAATTAGGTGAAACATACATTAATGAGTATATTCCTGCTTCGATTGTTTAAATATTCATTTGAAATCAAGATAAAGAAATTTCAAACACAGCTGTGGCTGAATAGAATACATCGACTTGCCGCAAAAGGAATGTCAAAATAGAAGGTGACATTTGACAGTTATTTACTTTCAGCCCTAGGGCTGAAAAAAACTTTACAGCCCTAGGGCTGAAAGTGAAGCTTTCAACCCTATGCTCAGGCAACTTCATGCGTACTTTCCGTGTATGAGTAATGAAATACTATATTTTATATCGAAGGACTAAACGAAGCCATGATATACCAGAGGTGGTTTGACTCCCGAGCGTGCGAGAGAGTCCATGAAACCGAGGGTAAATTAAGTTGGCGTTCTCGAGGTGCAAACTGTACTTTTCACTTTGAATGCGAGAAAATAGTCAATTTAGTGCAAAAACATTTAATAAGTATTACTTAATAAAATAAAAATCACAAATGTTTCTTATTCCTCCAGTCCACACAACTTTCGTGAGTTTTTAGGTAAATCTTCCGCGATTTTGGCGGCAAAAGATTATCTATTAGGCCTTTTGCTCTTTGCTCGACGTCAAACTCTTCACTGTCATAGGACATTTATAATAAATTTATTTAAAACCGAACAAATTTACACTCGACAAAAATACAGAAATTTACATGGTCAGTTTTTTCTTCTAAACCGTCACTCACAGAATAACAATTATTTAAAACACATTGCGCCACCTTCTTTGCGGACAAACCAAATAACTTAAACTCTCAACATTTTCGCAACAAAGATGGTCCGTCCACAGTCCACTGATAATAGTATATTTACTGGCTGTTTGAGTTTGTCTATGTCACATGAAGGAAATTAAAAAACTAATTACTTTATACTAGAGATTAAAGTGGTCACTTTAGTCCCGCTTCGTAGGTCTATATTGCCGTACTTTTAGAGCATGAGAAGTGAAAACACTATATAAATGCGATGTTCAATCGAATTGTTACCTTTGATGAGTGATCATAGCAGATGAATTATCTCTATACTAATATTATAAAGAGAAAACATTAGTTTGTTTGTTTGGATTGATTAGGCTCCGAAACTACCAATTTCAAAAATTCGCACCAACACGATTTGGAAATAATATACTATCTTTAAACCAACGAATGATCTAGCCAGCCATCCCAACACCCCGGGAGCAACACAAATTTTCTCTCACACACATTTTTTGAACAAAACGAATAAGATGCTGTTTTTTATGGATGGATGAATGAATGAATGGAAGGATAAATGGATGGATGATTTAATGTATGAATTGATGAAAATGAGTAAGAACTTTGATCAATGGATGAGTAGATTAATTAGGCTTCAAAGGATAGATCAATGGGTGGATGTTTATGCATGTAAATCCTCACTACACACGTGCAGGTCGCGTTACTGCGGAGAAAGGCGGAGCCGCATGTCCGCCAGCTCCGCCACCCACGGCTCGAAGTATGAGTCGCATAGTGACGATCTCGTGATTACAGTCTAAGGCCCGTAATCTAGAATCATACTCAAGCATTGATCTGAGCTTGAGTAGATTTGAAAACGTCAGTTCATACAAAAACGACACTCAGATCTATACTCAAGTACAGATTTTGTTTTAGAATACGGGCCTAAGCAATCTAAAATATAAGTACCTTTTGATGTTTCACGTTGGTCGCTCTGCCATAACTGTCTGAAGGTACCGACATTTTTCGAAATATACATACTTAAAACTGATGTATGATAAACGTTTGACATACGCATTACGATGATCTAGCCAGCCATGACTAATTAACAACACTCCGGTGCAACACTTTTCTTTTCAGACATAGACATTTTCTTTTAACAAAAAATATATGCTGTCTTTTGCGCTATAGTCTCGACGGGATGGATGAATATAGAATGGAAGGATACATAGATGAATGATAAAAAACAAACATTATTTCTCTCCAACAAATTTTTAAGAACGATCAAAAATAATGGTTATATTTTGCTCCATGATCTATGCGGGATAGATGGATAGATGAGTGTATGGATGAGTGGATAAATGGATGTGCCGATGGATGGATGTATGATGGTTAAGCGAATGAGTTGAAAGAGCGAGTAAGTGATTGATGGAGTGAGTGAGTGATTACCTGTGCGTGCGTGTGTTGCGGATCGTCCTCCTCACTGAACATGTGCAGGTCGCGCTCCTGCGGAGAGAGGCGGAGCCGCATGTCCGCCAGCTCCGCCACCCACGGCTCGAAGTACGAGTCGCATGATGACGATCTAGACATTAAAGTTCAGTTTCCTTGTGTTACCAAAGAAGAAATAATTGCTTATTCTTTTAAAACTTATACGATAATATAATGTAGGTACAATTATTGTTATTGTTGGAGTCGGTGTCAGCCAAGGAAACGCTACAAGATACCTGGCAATATACCTATTTCTTACATATCACGTTTACGTATCTATGTAGGTAGTTACAAACCTACATTGGCTGACACCGACTCCAACAATAATTGTACCTACATTATATTATCGTATAAGTTTTAGAAGAATACGCAATTATTTCTTTACTTTTTAGTGTTTTGTTTCGGAATAGTTTTTTTTTTGTTAAAATTTTTGTTTATTTCTTGATTTTCAGTGAATAGTTCTTATTTATTTTATACATCGAAAAAGTATCGTCCAATTGCTCCTAAGAGTTGAAGAGTTTCGTTACTTTGTCATGGATCCCATAATCAGAACCTAACACTAATCAAACTACCCTTGAAGTATATCCTTTCCAATAAAAAAAGAAGCATCGAAATCGGTTGGCGTGATGAGTTATTCGTCCATTTGTCGCGCATATGGTTTATCTAGATTTAAGACTTATATGGATTTTTCATGAATGCCACTGTCAGAACTGGACCAAATTAAAATGGGACCACACGGGCAGCATCAGCTTTCGAATAAA
The DNA here is from genome assembly GCA_947369235.1 of Udea olivalis. Lineage (NCBI taxonomy): Eukaryota > Metazoa > Arthropoda > Insecta > Lepidoptera > Crambidae > Udea > Udea olivalis. The sequence goes on along the minus strand of OX376370.1, from coordinate 9,491,995 downwards.
AAAAATAATTATCAAAATCAGTTGGCGTAATATTGAGTTACCCGTACATTTGTCGCGCATTCTGTCTAACTAGATTTAGGACTTATATTGTTTTCTCATGGATGCCACTGTCAGAACTAGACCAAATTAAAATGGGACCATTCAGGAAGCATCAGCTTTCAAATAAAAGAAGAATGATCAAAATCGGTTCACCCAGTCGAAAGTAAGTAACAAACAAAAAAACATACAGTCGAATTGAGAACCTCCTCCTTTTTTTGAAGTCAGTTGAAAACACATACCGTGTATGTTGCTTCAGGGGCGCGGGCGCGCGGGAAGCGAGCGGAGCGAGCGTGTCCGAGTCCGAAGTGAGCGACTCGCACGACTTCACCGGGCGGAGGCCGTTCGGCGCGAGCAGTATCTCTATTGGCTGTAAGAAACATTGCAAAGAAAAAGGTAAGAATATAGGCTGAGAAACTGTATTAGATTTGTTTTTTTTTATTCAAATGGGTTTGCGTTTGGCCTTAGTCTTGACGCTTACCCAGAAATTGCACCCTGGCCTTGAAGATACCAAGGATAATTTCTTTTTTGAAGGTGTTGAATGCCTTTTGCAATTAAATCCGAAAATTGAGCATTGGCTGTATTGAATGTGGGTTAGTGATTTTACAGAAAGCAAAGGTTAGAAATTTAGCTCTTCTCAAAAAGTTATGCATGAATACACCAAAAATAGGAGTTTTTCACTTCTGCTGCTTCTGTATTCTTATGTTGACGGTACATTGCTGTGCACTGAGGACTAAAAAAAAATTGCAAAAACTACTGAACCGTTAAGATGAACTTTCAGCATGACAAAAGGTGGGCTTCTGAGTGTTCAGTTCACCACGACGGCAATATTAGTAGTCACGGCCCTCTGACTACCCCATTTGGGATGTAGTCTTGAAAAACTAGCTGCCCCAACAGACTTCATTCTGTCAAATGTTTGGCAGCTGGTGTCCAGTATCACATTTCGCCCGCTTTTCTCCGACTTGATTTACATATACTATTATATTTCATTGATTTTTTTGTTAAATCATAATAAAATATAGCCTTTATCACTCCTAAATAGAGTAGCTTTCTGTTAGTGAAAAAAATTTCATGGTCGGATCGGTATTTCCGAAGATTACCCCCTAGAAACAAACAAAGCTAGAAACTTCAACTCTTCATAACATCAGCATACATTACCTGCGAGCCAGTAGCGGGCGGCGTGCCGGGCCGCAGCGGCGCCGCAGTGGGCCGCTGCTTGCTCCTCGTGAACAAGCCGCGCCAGCCGCCGGGGGAACGCTTCACGCCGCGTTTTCCTGAACACACAGATATTATTATTAACATTGTTTTATTATAGACTATACTAGAATTATTTTGTCCGTGCAGTTGGGGTCATAAATCATAGCTCGGCTTCAGCCCGGCTAGCGCGAGAGCATGCTGCGCAGGCGCAACGCCATTATCGATAGAAACAAATGAGTCATCGAAGGCAGGTACACGGCGGCGGTATACATAGGGTGGTGCGACATTTTCATGTTATGAGTCATTTGTTTTCCATCATCACCTCTGCCTAATACCTGCAAATTAGCGCCACCAAAAACAGCACTTACAAAATTGCAGACGTCGAAGTGTTACTGCATGAAGAAATTTCAAACGTTCCGCAAACGAACTTGGAAAATTGTGAGAAGCATGCAGAAAAACTCCAAGAGGATGACTTGAAGAAATCTTATCTGGCAGAAGAACACACAAAATACACTATCGATAACGCTTATCGACAACAATAATGCGCATCACTATGCCCGCCCATAAGGCCCTTGAGTGGGAGAGAGAGCGAAATACTCCGATGATTTATGACCCAAACTGCACGGACAAAATAATTCTACTATAGCTTTCCGCCCGCGGCTTCGCCCGCGTAGACTATTATTTCTCACACGTTGAGTTACATATCAAAACTTAAATACGGAACCCTAACGTTTTTAAAGAATGTATATGCCTATAGCAATCAGGGATAATGTAGCTTTTTAACAGTGAAAGATTTTTTGAAATCGATTCGGTAGTTTTGGAGATTACCTGTCCTAAACACACAAACTCACAAACGCTTACCTCTTTATAATATTAGTGTGCATAACTTCTTTTGCGGTTCAATAGAAGATAATTGTAAAAGAAATCGCTTTTATTTAAAAGACTACCAGAAATGTTTAGAAATACATACAGAATGTATAATTATAAATGACGAACGTACCTGGTATTGGCAAATCTAGCACCGTGTGATATTGAGGTAGATTGTTTGGACCAGAGCCGACCTGAAAAAAAATTAAAAGATTTAGTCAATGGCACTTCGTTATTACTTATTTAGCCTATATATTAATAACGAGCTGCCCAGACAGACTTCGTTCTGTCAAATGTTTGACAGTTGGTGACCATTTTGCCCGCTTTTCTCCGACTTGATTTACATTTACTATTATTTTTCACTGATTTTTTTGTTTAATCATAATAAAGTATAGCCTATAACACTTCTGAATAATTTAGCTTTCTGTTAGTGAAAGAATTTTCACGATCGGATCAGTAGTTTCGGAGCCTATTCAATACAAACATACAAACAAACAATCAAATCTTTCCTCTTTATAATATTAGTCTACATAATATGTAAGAGCAATAAAAAAAAAAACAAAAACAGTTTGTTGCTTTCAACTAACTTTCCTGTTGTTATTTTTTTGTAATGCAGTTAGAATATTTTCACCTACGTTTATAAATGAACATAAAAAAAAATTACAGTCAAATAGAGAAGCACCTTCTTTCTTTAAAGTCGGTTAAAAACAATAAAATCGACCATAAAGTTTAATAGAATAACGACATGTATGTGTCTTTAATGTTTCTTTTGTGTACTTAAACGTATTTTTGTGTTTGCGGGTGTATGAAATTTGTAAAAAAAAATATAAATCCATTGTCATTTATCATATATTGGACAGGCGAAGGCCCTTTCATCCAGAAGGATGAAATGGATGGTGTTTAAGGTTTGCAGATTATTATTCAAATGTTATAGTATGTCGTAAACAAATTACAGTTATCATATAAAATTGCGGATTGCAAAAGTACAGGTGAGCTCATCGCTCATCGACATGGTTTGACCATGTGTTTGAGTATTCGTAAATTCACGTCTCTGGAATATAGGTATTTGTGTCTATACCGAGTGAATAGTTATACTGCCAGAGAAATAACATGACATATTCAGTAAGGGATGCAAACACTATTTGAGTAAAAAATTGAATTTAAGCGATTTTTTTCATCGAAAATATTTCGGGGTTCAGCACCCGAACTCAGATCGTGGATCGTGTAGTCCCGAGCCCAAATCTGGCCAGAACAAAAAATATTTGTGTTCATTGTGAAATATCCGACTTACTCTCCGGTGATGGAAAACATCGATAAAAAACCAAATCTACCCGGATAACGGCTGAAGGCTCACCACCTACCACGTTGGGTTCTAATACCATTGGTGAAAAATGGGCTTCGGAGTGTTTCATTCACCATGACGACACAGTCACTTGCCTTTGACTACCCCGTTTGGAATAAAGTCGTGATGGCATGTTATTTTATGCAAAATTCGATTTTCAGAGTGACTTTGTCTAAAAACCTCAAAATAAAAGTTAGATAGTGTCTACATCCTTGACTGAATATGTAATATCATTGTCCCGACAGTATATATAATCACCCGGTAAGTGTACACTGGGCTGATAACCGTCGGGGCGTAAGTCCTCGAATGGCGACCACGAACTGGAAGAGCCGGTGTACCGATGACTTGGTGCAAGTTGAGAGGCCTATGTCCAGCAGTGGAGTGGACTTCTATCGTTGATGATGATATGTACACACACCTTTATAAAGGGTGTAAAAAAAACCCTTAACGAAGCCGAGACCTACGTATTCTGCACATCATCAAGACCATTTTTTCTTTCTAGACCATACCTGGGAACTCAATAGTTACCAAGTTATTAAAGGCCAAAGTAAAAAAAAACCTCAAGATTTTGATGAAAATAAACTCAAATCATTTTTACTTCATTTTTGTCTTAAGAAACATCATCAAAATTTCAAGTATCTCCTAACAAAAAATTGCTTCAAATCGTTCAACTCGCAATGTACATCGTGCGTACCCCTTGATTATGCATAACAACAGAAAAAAAGCGCAGGAGCAGTCTGTTGTACGCGTTACATTGCGTAGTCCGTTTTTAGGTTAAAATTGACACTAAAAAAATTTAGTTACCTATAATTTTTTTCTCTGGGACTTGATTATATGGTCTGAGTGCGTAGACGCCGGCTTCGTTAAGAGTCTTTTTACACCCTGTATACTTGGGCCCTAAATGTCCTTCGGGCCTCAACTGAGTTGTGTTTTGTTTTTGTCCTTGCGACTCGCTAATGCTTTGCCCGAATACTTGCGCGCACTGAACGGAAAGCAATTTGGATCTCAGTTGCATAATTTTTTTATCGAGAATTGTTTTTATTCCATTAGGGAGTTTCTAGACCATAACAATGCTAATTAATATATTCCATATTTGACCTTAGAAGCTTTGATATTGTATAGGATTATTTTCACATTTTAACTCTAATTGTATTTTATTTTGTATGATATTGTAACATTTCTATGCCTGTAAAGAGGTAGAATATGCTGCGCCAATACCAATTTGACCTAACATCATATTATTGTACCATATTCTATGAAATAAATCATTCATTCATTCATTAATTCACTAGATTCCTCGTTTTTAACATATATGAATTTCAGAACTGTCCTACTTAAACTTGTAAAGTTTTCACCTAAAAGAACAGAATCGACTATTCTAAAATTCAGAACTCGCATCATAATGTACTATCAACACTCACCTCTATGTACTTGGGCCTCAAGTGTCCCTCCGGCCGCAGCTGCGTCGTGTGAGCCGCCGCGATGGCGCCGGAGGGCGCGGGCTGCGGGGGGCTCTGCAGCAGCGAGGGGTTGCGGCGGCGGGCCTCTTCGAGACTGGGAGGTAAGGGAATATAAAACATAAAAAAAACATTCATTTTCAAACAACATGGCCCATAGTTGTTAGCTACAATTAACCATAAAACTATGTTAGTGGGGTTGGTAACAATTATCTTAAAATACTATATTAGTAACAAAATACCCACTTGGTATCATCAAGGTGCGAAATTCTAATTTTTATAGTTTTTGTATCTTAAGCATTGGTAAATGCATAATAATAACACTTTTCACTCTAAAAGTACGCCAATATAGCCCTACGAAGCGGGACTAAAGTGACCACTTTAGTCTTTAGGGAGTAAAAAGTAATTAGTTTTTTAATTTCCTTCATGTGACAAAGACACGAAGCGGGACTAAAGTGACCACTTTAGTCTTTAGGGAGTAAAAAGTAATTAGTTTTTTAATTTCCTTCATGTGACAAAGACAAACTCAAACAGCCAGTAAATATATACTATTATCTGTGGAGTGTGGACCGTTTTCATTGCGAAAATGTTGAGACAGTTTTAGTTCCATGGTTTGTGCGCAAAGAAGGTGCCATGTGTTTTAAATTGTTATTCTGTGAGGTTACGTTCAGAAGAAAAAACTGACCGCGAAAATTTTAGAACTTTTGTCTAAATTTGTTTGGTTTTAAATATTTTTGTACTAAATTGACTATTTTTCTCGCACTCAATTGAAAAGTACAGTTTGCACCTCGAGAGTGAACGCCAACTTAATATACCCTCGGTTTCATTGGCTCCCTCGGTATATTATGGCTTAGTTTAGTCCCTCGATATAAAATATACTATTAAAAACCATTTCAAAATACAATTGAATAGCCCATTTTTTCAAAACAAATTTTCAAATTGGTATTAACAAAGAAGCAGATGGACAACGTACCTACTTCTCGTCTGAAATATGGAAGACTCGAATGAATGGTAAACAGGATTTACACTACTTACTACTACTTACAGGACAGGAAGTTTAATATGTCAATAAATACCTGAGTAATTTAGTAGGCGGATTCAGAGGTAGACTTTTAGGTCTTCTTCCAGATTCTAGGCCTCGCAGTTCAACTTGAGATTCAAGAGATTCACATTTATCCTGAAACAAGAAACATCATTTTTAATTTGAACTTAGAATATTTCACGATATTAAATAACAAAAAATACTATAATTTGCCTTATGCACTCATTTTAGGTGTATCATGTAAAATACATGGTTAATGTATTCTGTAAGAATTTTATTTTTCTTTGGTCAAATAATTAACGATTATACATTTATTACAGAACATAAACTTTTTTTTTTTTTTTGTATATTTTTATCATGCAATCAGCCATTTCAGACTATGAGCAGATGAGGTAAGTGAGTTTGGTCGTTTAGGGCGCTGCTCTCAGCAGAGCCAGCCCTTTCTTTGTCATTATCGGATTGCGGTCTAATCGTCGAAGATATCCCGTCGCTTTTTAAGCCGACGCATGGTTTCAGGGATAGTGAGCTGCCCCGCTAGTTGGTTCGGGTGCTTCGACAGTCTTAATCTATAGTTAGCTCTGTGGGTTTTTATTTCCTCTCTTATCATTGGAATATTCAGAATTTCATGCACCTCTGTTATTCTTATAAACCATGGCGCATTAGATATTTGTTTTAAAATGGAGTTCTGGGCTCTCTGTATAATCATAATGTTGGAGGCACTAGCAGAGCCCCACAACTGTATTCCATATGTCCAGATGGGTTTCAGAATAGTTTTGTATATGAGCAACTTGTTGTCTAGAGATAGTTTTGAGTTACGTCCTAGCAGCCAGTAGAGTCCCTTGTATCTTAGGTTGATCTCATCTCTTTTGGTTTCAACATGCTTTCTCCATGTAAGTCTGCGGTCCAGGTGCATGCCCAGATACCTTACTGTTTGGTGATGTGGTAGCTGAACGCCATTTAACATGACTGGAGGACAATCTTCTTTGCGCAGGGTGAACGTTATGTGCACAGATTTGGATACACTGACGGCAATTCTCCATTTGGCAAGCCATTCCTTAATTTCATTCAAACTGTCCTGCAGAACCTGGGAAGCTGTAGTAGGACATTTGTTTGAGGTGAGTAAGGCTGTGTCATCAGCGAAGGTTGCTATAGTAACTCCTGGGGTCTGTGGCAAATCATGTGTGAACAGCGTGTATAGGGCTGGTCCCAGTACAGATCCCTGTGGCACTCCTGCTAATACTTTATGCAGTTTGGATGAGCAAATGCTCTCCTTCACTCGAAAAAATCTATCGGCCAGATAGGATTTCAGAATTGGATAAAATGTGTGTGGTAATATTGTTTTTATTTTGTAGAGCAAACCCTTATGCCAGACTCTATCGAAAGCCTGTTGAATGTCAAGAAAAACCGATGAACAGTATTCTTTTTTCTCCAGAGACGTTCTTATCTTTCTGCACACTCTATGTACTTGTTCAACAGTCGCGTGTTCCTTCCTAAAACCAAACTGGTGTTCCGGGATAATTGAGTTTTCTTTTATAACATTCATCATTCTGTGTAGAAGCGACTTTTCAAGTAGCTTTGACATAATCGGCAAGAGACTGATAGGCCTATATGATGTTATTTCGTGAATCGGTTTTCCGGGTTTGTGGATCATTATAACATTTGATACTTTCCATATGTCTGGAAAGTATCCAATTCTCATTATAGCGTTGAATAACATTGTTAGGTATACGGCTACTTTACGCGGTGATTCTTCGAGAACTTTTTTGTCAATGAGGTCATATCCCGGAGCTTTGTTATTCTTAAGTGATCTGAGGTTTCTGAATATTTCTTTAGGTGTCACTAGTTTTAGGGGGATATCCAGTTGAAAGTCTTAGGTTTAGAGTCGAGTCAATCTCTGTATCATCTGCATTCACCGCTGGATCATTGGGAGCAAATACTTGACTCAAATGCTTTGCAAACGCTTCCGCCTTGTCAAGTGTGGTTCTAATCCACTGACCGTCACTTGTGCGTAGTGGTGGTTTTTGACATAAAGGTCTATCATGGTTTTTGCAGGCTTTCCATAGTGAGTAATTGGTGCTCTTTGTAGGTGCTAAACTTTCCAGGTAAGTATCCAAGGCAGCCTCGTTAGCCTCCCTGATAAGGGTTTTCAAATCCCGAATGGCTTTGTTTAGTTCCCTCTTGTCATTAGAGTGCCTACTAACGTGCCATACTCGACGTAGCCTCCTTTTTTCTAGTATCTTCTGTCGTATGGAATCAGAGTATGTTTTACTTTTTGGGGGACGATCGATGACTTCAGGGGTGGAGATCCAACAACTTTCTTGGATAACTGATGTTAATTTGCGCACTGCATTGTCAATGTCCGATTCGGTCTTTAAATTTACCTTCAAATCCAATCTTTCATGAACCAATTCCCGATACGAGTTCCAATCGGTACGCTTGTTGTAGAGTTTATTGTCATGTTCAATATTCATGATAGCAGTGTCGAGAGTCAGAATTACCGGTACATGGTTGGTGTTAGAATCCAGACAAGTTTCTGTGTAGTGGGATAATCTCGAGAGGCCCCTAACGATAAAAAAGTCTATAACGTCGGGAAGGCGGTTTGGATCAGTCGGCCAATTAGTCGGTTCAGCAGTTGAGATTGTTATCAAGTGGTTCCTATCTACAGATTTCTTGAGCTCTCTTCCTCTAGTGCTGGTAAGTCTAGAGGCCCAGTGCACATGTTTGGCATTCCAATCCCCTCCAGCTATAAAGCGTAGTCCCAGTGAGCAGAAGAGCTCATCATAATGTTCCTCCTTTATTATGTGCTTTGGAGGGCAGTATATGGCGGTTACATTAAATGATCCATTTCGATCCTCTATAGCTACAGTTGCTGCTTGAATGTGAGGCTTCTTGAACTGTGTTTGTTCATGGTGTTTTATATTTGACTTCACAATGAGGGCCGCTCCCGCATGTGCTGTGCCATCTGGATGGTTTGCGGTGTAGATGTTATAGTTGCGTATATGAATACTGTTGTTGTCAGTCAGGTGAGATTCAGACACTAATAAGATGTCTATGTTGTGTGAATTTAAAAAGACTTCTACCTCTTCCACGTTAGGAGATAGCCCGTCTATGTTCCAGGTAGCTATCTTTAAGGAAGCCATTACGGCATTTTGGCTACTAAAGTTGTTATGAGGTTAATCAGAGTGCTCATTTGTTGTAAGATAATTTCAAACTTTTCCGCTTGTTTGAGAAGCATTTCTTCTAATTTATTTTGCATAGTAGTTTCCACGTTATTGGTGTTCTGGTTGTTTTTCAGTGTATCGGCATAACTTGCCCTTTTTCTGGTATGTGGGTTTGCTTTTTCCTCATTATTTTCTAGTTGTTGAGTTGTTTTTGGTGTTTGATTATCCGGTTTATTGGCAAATTTAGCTGCGTGTGCTGTACTTTCTAAAATGTGCTTGTTATCTAAATTATCATGCATTGTTGTCTGCGTTCTGTTTTTTATGTGCGCCTGCTTGTTTGATTTTCTAGATAGTATTTCTTTATATACTTCGCATCCTTTAAAGTTAGCTGGATGTGCACCAAAACAAAGAGCGCATTTTGCTGGAGTGTTGCGATCAGTCTTAGGACAGTCTGCTGTTCTGTGTCCTTGAGCACATTTCACGCAGCGATATGGTCGCATGCAGTAGTTTTTGGAGTGGCCATATTGCTGACATTTTTGGCATTGAACGATTGAGTTTCGTTTTCGTGGTTCTTCTATGGAGATTGATTGATGGCTTATGTATTTGATGCTTTTTACAGCTTTGTTGTTGCAGCTTTGTTGTAGGGTGGCGAAGAATGTCGAGGTAGGTTTCTTTTCAGGCCCATACTTTGCATTAATAATCTCCCCAATAACTACGTTTCCTGTCTCCTCTAAAGTTTCCTTTATTATATCAACAGGTGTGGAATGATGGAGGTTTTTAATCACAACTCTAAAGGGTCTTTTGTCCTTTCTATTAAAAGTGTGTCCAATAAGTCCTTTATCTCGGATTGTTTTCAGTATGGATTTATAAGCCTCCACGCTAGAACAGTTGATGCGGAGTTGGTTTTTGTTGACTATTTTATATACAAACATAAACTAATTTTTTTTTTAATAGTTTTTTTTAGTCAAAGGAATAAAATTAAATTAACATTAATCACGCAAAAAACGCAAATTTTTCACTAAAATAGGCTACATTTTTGCATCGAAGTTGTAGTCCCCGTGTTTATATCGATTTCATTTTAAATAGGTAGCACATACCACTTCTATAGAGCTGGGTCCGGATTCCCCGGAGTCCGCACCCTGTTCCTGCGCGAACAGATCTTCCGCGTAGCAGATCAGGAACTCGGTCACCACCGCCTGGGGCAAAGGGGAAGTTATATTAAATAAATAATAAATAAATAAATATAAATAAATATGCGCCAGACAACACACCTCTTGTAATGGTCTCGAAGTAGGGATTAATATCCCTGTGTTACGAGGTACCACACAAGGAAATCAGCCAGGGGCGTCTCCCAGCACACCCAGACCCAAGTCAATTACGAAAATATATTTTCCTGAATTGACCCGACCGGGAATGGAACCCGGGACACTAAGGAAATCGAGGCGAGAAACCGTGCTACAGCGCACTACGCCAATTGTGTCGTCGAATATTATAGGAAGGAAAGCGAGCCAAGATAATACAGTGAACAAACTTTTAATGTGAACGTATAGTTCGCGTCAAACTTCTACCCCAGACGTTTTTTCGCCTAGACGTGGACCCCCTACTAGCCACATTTCTACCATATTCCCAAGACTCAACAAGAAATGTGACGCCAACATAGACCCCCGTCGTCTCCCGTGGACCCCCTGGGGCCACCTGGACCAATTTGGGAACTAATGCTAGTCCATTCTGAAAATCGGCCAAGTGCGAGTCGGACTCGCGCACCGAAGGTTCCGTACAAACCTGTAGGTATATTTATTATATAATGTAACTAAAATGGATAGTGTACATTCGCCCATACATTGCCGCCTATGAACCAAGTCATGAAAAATACCTCTTAGGGTTCATAAATACATACACTTTAGTGTCAAAACGTAGTTTATGGACGGACACTTCTGAGAACTCGTTAAATATCAAATTGATGAAAAATTTTGAGGTTATATTTAATAATATAATGCGAAGTTTTATTTACGTGAGTGGGACTAATGTTCTTCAAGCACATATTTTGTTGATCTGCCACTTCTGCCAGCACCATGTAACAACTAGCTGAGCCACAATTCACACAAAATGTTGATTCCATTGCGATGATCGTAATTCCATAATTATTGCTGAGTTAGCTATGTGCAGGTTACAAAGTCTATAAACGGTTAAATCTAAAAGAAGGTAGGTCACTACAGAGAGCCATCAACGTCCGTTTTTAAAGCAGAGTCGTAAGAATAAAATTATTAATATAAAACAATAACACAGCATTGCAAATTGAAAACTACAAGACACTAGACAGATGCTGGTATTTTTTATTGCGTTGAAGTGTCAAGTCAAACGTCATTACCTTCTTTTTTTTTGGCTTCGCACAAAGCTGATTTAAGCCAATGTATAATCTGATTTAAAATAAAAAGTTGATTAAACATCTATCGCATTGACAGTAATGTATTGTTACTCATTTTTAAGAGCCTTTAGTAAGTTCACAACTACATTTTCTTGCACAAACAAGGTTTTTTTTGTCAATACAAAGTGAATTAAAATATTGTTCCGATGGCTAAACAACAGAGGGCACAGATGAACGCAACATAAATGGTATTAAAAAATGTTTGCGTACGATAAATCTTTTCAGTATTTTTAATTTTGATATCAATAATCAGAAGTGTCCGTGTCAATCTAATAAGTGAAAATTATATCTTAAATTATGGACAAAATTATGACAAGAGTGTCGAAAATTTTCTGAAATTTGCGGCATAGACGGCTTTGTCTTTTGAATACGTTGGTTCAGAAGTTTGATTTTTTCACAGCTCCAGTAGACCTGAGTATTTGATTATTTCAGCTTGATACCTCCACGCGTTCCTAAGAAAAAGTGTCTTGACAGACAGACAGACAGACGGACAACAAAGTGATCCTATAAGGGTTCCGTTTTTCCTTTCGAGGTACGGAACCCTAAAAATATAAATGCGGAACTCGGGACAACTTCAGCGTGGATTAGAAGTTTGACGCGAACTATGCTCTTGCAATCGTCCTGGTCTATATTAGATGAAGGATCAACAGAAGAGTCTGATTCAGCCCTGTTTATGACAAAACTATGTTTGGTTTTGTCAATAAAGCTGTCAATGGAAAAAATAATAATAAGGATCCCAAAAGAATACGTATCACTTCGAATGCCATATTATTTTTTGCGAATTATCTTCTTCTTTACGTGTCGATGACAAATATAGCAATTTCGGCGGTTACCTGGCATCAACGCATCTTATTGGCTGGATATTTACTAAATAAATTTCTTGCTACCCCCTGTTAAGGGACTTAACTTCACTGGATATAAGCGGCCCCTGGTCCATTTCATCAATGAACCCACATTACGGATGACGATAAGACTACTAAAAATACAAACGTCAGTGTATTTCTAAAGGCAAACTGATCTGTTTCCATTAGTCAATACAGATTGTTTACAAAATTACAACTGGCGGGTCGAACCCTTAACGACGTCGAGCCAGCGCTTCTTGGGTCGACCTCTTCTACCGGTACCCGCGGGGGCGGATAGAGCATATTCACCTGTACTGCGACCCCCTGCAGCGCGTGCTGCGGCCGCGGGCTCCGCAGCAGGTTGGGCGCCCACACTATGGCCATGTTGCGCGCCGTCATGCCGGTGCTGGAACCGAGAAGCGAAACTCTTCGGAGGTGGCGCATCAGGTACGCTAGCGTTCTGGGAATTGAAGAAAGAATCGATTTAGTACTATGACGACGACGCAGAAATGCACTACCAATCGCCGAATGCAAACACGAAGTAAATAAAGAGATACAGACTTTATTGCTTTGTTTTAAAATGTTGAATACAAAAACTACTGACACTCTCGCTCTCTCGCAGACAGCGAGAGTTTCAGTTGTATATGGACAAGTCTCGCGCGTACAGTCAACAGCAAAAGTAGATGAAGATTAAACAAAATTCAAATTTGTATTTATAAATGGAAAACTACATAAAAAATGATCACAAGCAGCAAATGCCCATCGACATGAATGTAACATCTCGTTTATATTCTTTGTAGTTAATAGTTTTTGTGAAATCATAAATTTTGGCACGTTAAATTATCACTTACTTCTGATGTTGACTGTTCATGCGCTATGATTGGTCGAAATATTTTCACGCCCGTAAAAATAAGATTTTTGCGCTGGTACATTGGCGTAACTTATTAAAGTGAGAGCTTATCTAACCAGAAATGACGCTAACATTTATTGCGTTCATATATGAAAAAATCCATTGTAGCAATGATGGAGTGCAACGATCGCAAAATGGGTCTTACGTCAGCAGCATAAGGCTGATGTGAACGCCTCTGTACGTGACGGAAACTCATGGTGGGCATGAGGCGTACTACGCACCTGTAGTGCGGCGGCGGCAGCTTGACGGCGGCGTCCCGCACGGCGCGCAGCTTGGCCGGCTCGTCGGCCGCCTGCACCGCGCACACGAACGCCTCGTACAGCTGGTACGTGCACAGCGGGTTCGGCAGCTCCCTGCGACAGTGCACGTTTTCACTTCTCATGCTCTGAAAGTACGCCAATATAGCCCTACGAAGCGGGACTTAAGTGACCACTTTAGTCTCTAGGGAGTATAGATTAATTAGTTTTTTAATTTCCTTCATGTGACAAAGACAAACTCAAACAGCCAGTAAAAATGTACTATTATCTGTGGAGTGTAGACCGTCTTCATTGCGAAAATGTTGAGAGTTTTAGTTCCATGGTTTGTCCGCAAAGAAGGTGGCGCCATGTGTTTTAAATTGTTACTGTGGTTCAGTTCAGAATAAAAAATGACCACGAAAATTTCAGAACTTTTGTCGAGTGTAAATTTGTTCGGTTTTAAATGTTTTTGTACTAAATTAACTATTTTTCTCGCACTCGAAGTGAAAAGTACAGTTTGCACCTCGAGACTAAACCTCTGGTATATTAAGGCTTCGTTTAATCCCTCGAAATAAAATATACAGCTCACGCTAATACTAATAGTGGAAGTACTATACTTCATTAATTATAACATTAGAAATAAGAAGCAGGGGTGCTAAAATGAATGTCAAGAGTTTGTGGTCAGAGTGGAATAATAAATAAAATAATAACTTTTTTCTACTATCTTTGACTGTACTCTGAATTTATATGTTGTAAAACAAACTAAGTTCAAAAAAGTAACAATCGAGTTTTTTGCCGGAGTCTTCTCGACAAGAAGCAACTTCCGAACTGGTGGTATATTCACATTTCGTTTATTTACGGTATTTACTATATCTATTATCGTATAATCTTATTTACGTATATTATTATTATTATTTCTACATGCTTTTTTTGACATGTCATAAGTGCTTTGTATAAGCTTACATGAATAAATGTTTTTTTACTTTACTTACTTTACTCCTAATGACAATTTGCATTTGACATTACCATGACGATGACATACCTAAGTATAACCTGGCAAAATTGAAAACCCCTTCGCCAGAATGCTGGCAGGGATAATGTAAACTTACTTTACTTAATGACAATTTTCATTTGATGACATACCTGAGTATAACCAGGCAAAATTGAAAACCCCTTCCGCCACAACGTTTGAAGGGTAACATTTTGAATTTGGTAGTCATAGTGACAGTAAAAATGTGCTCGGATAAAAACCCCTGCTTCTTTTAGCATTTTACATCGACAATATAGTCTGATGCAAGACAAAATAATTCTATTTAAGCAAAAGCCTCATAAATTCTGTAGTTACTTTACTTTAAATGAGAACAATTAAGTGTGAGTGCTGCTATATAAGTAGATTTTAATAAATTCGGCATAAATCCTAAAAGTAATAATGTTAATTGTACTTTTACTACAAAGTGTACCCTAAAAAGTAGCTTTTTTACTTCTGTCTAATGCTATAATTAATGGAGAAATTATAGATGAAAAGTTAGTTCAAGTTAGATCCTACTCTGTTGCAAAAAAATACGAAACGGAAGCTTTGGAAGGGCAAACAGCTAATACAGACAGCGACACATCGTAATGTTGGCAACAAACGAAGGTAACACTAATATTTTCACCTGGCCCTTCTTCGAAAAGATTTAGCCTAAAATCTCAAATCACAAATAGATAACTTCTGTGTAATCAACATATTATGCAAAAGAGACCAATACCAGAAGTACATCTTCGGCCCGCAGCCGCTGGGTAATTTGGCGGCTTCTTTAGAAGCAGCGTCTTTTCTTTATTTATAAAATAAAGACGACATTTAAATTTTTAATGACTTTCCAAAGCATCGCTGCAACAAATTGGCTGTGAAAAAAGTGTGTTTTGCTTCAACTCTCGTATATTTATGTCCCCCTCCCCTCCTTGCCACTCACCTAAAGTACATCTTCAGCAGACTGGGCACCGCATGAGGGCACATTTTTAGGTAGGCGATGCTGAATGACGTCTGAAAATGCGTATTAAGACACTTTTGGTATCAATAGCTGTCAATTTGCTTCGCTTCGCTTAGCCCAATCAAAAAATGGCTAAAACGATTCAAACATTTCAGGATCTGTCAATTTGCGGCTTCTTTTTAAAAAACACCTAAAAACGACATTTAAATAATTTTCTTTGGCTAAACCGTCGCTGAAAAAAATTGGTTGTAAAAAAAGTGTGTTTTGCGTCAAGAAACAACAAAAACTAGCCTAGAAAAACACCCTGGAGTTGACAAAAAGAATGACCAAAATCATTTATCCTTGCGGCTTCTAATAAGAAAAAACCCCTAAATGACATTTCAATCACTTTCTAAACCGGCTTTTACTGACTAAACCGTCGCTGAAATAAATTGGCAGAAAAAAGTATGTTTTGCGTCATCTCTCGCATATTGATGTCCCATCGTTGCCGCCACTAACCTTAAGTACATCTTCATCAGACTGAGCTCCGCATGCGCATACTAATAAAAGTATTTTAGTCACTAAGACACTCGACAACTGAAATTACGAAATTAGAATCACCAAATTACGAACCTAGACCACCAAATGACTAACCTGAAAAACGGTTGACAAAAAAATGGCTTAAATAATATATTTTATATCGAGGGACTAACTAAACGAAGCCATAATATACCAGCGAGGGAGTCAATGAAACCGAGGGTATATTAAGATGGCGTTTAGTCTCAAGGTGCAAACTGTACTTTTCACTTTGAGTTCGAGAAAAATAGTCGATTTAGTACAAAAACATTTAAAACCGAACAGTTTACACTCGACAAAAGTTCTGAAATTTTCGCGGTCAGTTTTTTCTTCTGAATTGAACCAGTCACAGATTAACAATTTAAAACACATGGCGCCACCTTCTTTGCGGACAAACAATGGAACTAAAACTCTCAATATTTTCGCAATGAAGATGGTCCACACTGTTTAAGCAAATTTATATCTACGAAGCTGAGAGGAGAGAGCCTGGTAATCTGTAACACAGGTTTTTAAGCTAGTGCGAATACCAGTCTCTCACACTAATAGCTCACCAAATGTATCGTTAACTGTCAGTTAGACCTAAAAGAGTAAGCTATAATTGTAAAGGAGAAATAAATGCTTTTTATTAATTTTATTATATTTTTACACTCCATAGCTGTTTGAGTTTGTCTATGTCACATGAAGGAAATTAAAAAACTAAATACTTTTCACTCCCTAAAGACTAGTGGTCATTTTAGTACCGCTTCGTAGGGCTATATTGGCGTACTCTTAAGCATGAGAAGTGTTTTTGGATTAGGAACTGTCAATATGCGGCTTGTAAGCAGAAAAAAAACACCTAAATGTCGCTACAATTGGCTGAAAAAGGTGCGTTCCGCTGCAGCCACTCACCTGAAGTACATCTTGAGCAGGCTGGGCACCGCGTGCGGGTCGCGCGTCACGGGCGCCGCCTGCAGGTCGGGCGCCAGCCCCGCGTCGAAGGCGGCGCGCAGGCGCTGCGTCAGGCCGGAGCCGCCGGACAGCCGGTACACGCCGTCCACCGCGCCGCGCGCCTCGATGGCCGCCGCGCACGCCGCCAGCACCTGCGGCACTGCGCGCCACGGGGAGGTTACATACGAGTACGTGTCACCGCGCCAGCATAGGTTAGTTAGTCACGCCATATTCATCAAAATGTGAACTCGTACATATCAAGTGAATGAACATTTTATAATCGTCAAGGATTTATCATTTATATCAAAATCCAGCAAGTTAGTTAAGTGGCAGCATCAAGGCACCACCCAACGTAGTGGTCCTTCGAGAAGTGAATGATTTAGCGTTTATTTGTTTTTCAAAGTCAAAGTCAAAGTCAAATTATTTATTTCGTGGTCCACAGGTAATTGGGATCTTAATCTATGACATAAGTAGCATATCTGTGTCCTGCCCTAAGGCGTACAAAATATATTTGAATTATACATGCAATACTGAAAAGTTTAATAATCCAGTATGTTGCCTTCACAGACCACATAGCCCATAGACCCCGCATAGGAGGGGAACCGCGCTCGCCAAGCATATGCACAGACTGATCATATATAGTGCCACGCCTCCAATAGGCGATTTAGTCTGTTCTCGAACGTCATCGCGAAATTTTCGTACAAATAAATTTTAAAAAGCGGGTAAAATGCCTTGTTGCGCCGTGAAATGGTGCGGGAAACGTAGTACCACATCAAGTTTACAAAAAGACGGTATCACTTTTCATAGGTAAGTCACTTTTTATACTTTCACTTTTAAACTCAAGATAAAAGATTTAAATAAATTTGAGAAAATATTACAAAACCAATACGTTGTTGTCTTATTTCACTCTCTCCATCCCTTTCTATCCTGTGTATATTTGCAAATGACTATCCCGCTCTCACGTAGAAATTGTACGCTAGTGATGTGGGCAAACCCAAAGTAAAATCGTTTTCATCGATAAGTTATTTTGTTCATGTAATTCAAAGTAAACAATAATTTATTTAAACGAATGTCCATTTGATTTTTTTATTAAGAAAAAGCACTTATCAATCCTAATTTATTTTATTAATAATAAAATCATGTTCAGTTGATGCCAGAAGTTTTTTAATAGTTGTAAAGTTATTCTGAATGTAGATATAATACAGAAAGTCGTTCTTATATTTTTATTGTTTTCCAATTCTAAAGATTTCCAAAAAGTCCGCAGCTGAAAAAGAATAAAATGCAGTAAATGTGTACAGGCACTAATATCTTTAAAAAAAAACAAATATACACTCATATATGCAAGAGATAAAGGTGGGCTACTTCATCCTTCTAATATGGTCGTTACAATATGCCGCCGGTGCGAAATTGTCATTCGCAGCAACGAGAATTATAAAAAACTAAAGCCTGAACGCCGTGCTTTATTTTTTGTTGTCAAAACGTTGCTGACATTCAAAAATGACAATTTATTCCCAACGTTATGGCAACATCAGTTTGATTATGAAAACAATCACGTCATAGATTTGATAGAGCAAAATGCGTGATGGAAAAATATATAAACACACGGCTAGCTTACTTGACCCGCAATACAGAACAAAAAAAGAACGTAAGGAGCCTTTATAAAAAAATAATACATTTTAAATCCCAGTAGGTAGCTGTGGGCTCAATTATAAATGATTGTTTTATTTACTTTACCCACCCAACCAAATATCACAGTACAACCACAATGTAGATAACGATAAAAATATCGTGCTTTCCCATCCCTAGGTCGGACGCCATTTGCAATTCACGTGACATCTGTCACTAGATTGACGTTGAATCCGCCAATCACAGTGAACTTCATACCTCTGCACCCCCCCGACTTTTGGCGATTGCGTTTTCAACTAAGAAACGCTCAAAGAGGAGTCTATGGGATAGGTGGTCTGTGGTTGCCTTTCATCAATTGAAAAATTTCTACAATATATCAAGTGTTAGCAAATAGGTACAGTCGGCCAGAGGGTCTCACCGACAGGATTGATAACGGCGCACATAACATTATGCCCTGCTGCTTCAGACTGCACCTTGGGGATCACTCACCGTCGTGTCCACAGTTCAGCAGATGTTCTCCCAGATCGCAGCCGAAGACCCGCTCCCTCAGTATGCCCTGCTGCTTCAGGCTGCGCCGCGAAGGTCGTGACAGTATGAACGAGCGGAACAGGCTGATCAGCTTGCCGTGCTTGCGAAGGACGGGTTTGATAGGTGCCATTGCTACGGACCTGGGAAAAAACATTTTTATCAGTAAAAACGTATTAAAATTTTCTTGACATTACTTATTTATTTACTTGGAATATGGGTTGCTTTCATTATAAAATGGTGGATGAGGAACTTTATACCCTGTTCCTCACGCCCCCAAATATTCATTTAGTCCAGAAAATCATAACATTGTATTAACTTGCGTGAACGCTCATTGTTACTACTAAATTCACTCTGCTCTGATTTTTTTTAATGAAGTAGATAGGCTATACTTGGCAAAGCCGACCATAAACTAAATTCATCATGTGAAAATCTGCACCAAACTCGACTAAAACAAAATCACTCGCGACAGCTCGACTGCCGCGACACTGATGCTACCAGTATCGCCTGTAAACTCACTGTCTGTCTATCAAAATCAAAATGGCGGGTTTATTGTAAGCGGACTAGATAGTGACAGATGTCAGAGACGCCGCGGCGCATGCGTCATTTGTGTTAAGGCCTGTATTCACTGCTTAGTGCGAGTGCAGGTGACTAGTAGGAGCGATTGACTAGTGCAGGTGTGTAGTGCAAGTAGTGTCCAATTCTGTTTAGTGGATGTGTTTAGTTTATCTCGGGACACCTTTACTTTGTACTTAAGGATTTTACAATATTTACATACTCCTGCACAAATGTTTATGGTAAATCTTCTGTCTACTTTGCCATTTTATGCAAGTTTTGCAAAACGCTAAATACTAAACACTAACACCTGCTGTCCAGACGTGATTAGTGGCAGGCACGCAGCGAGTGAGGGGAATGGGAGCTCGCAAAAAAATAGAACACGCTTCTAATTGCTTTACTACGCAGATTACTAATCACTTGCACTAATCTATCGGTGTCCGCACGTGTTTTCTACTAACCCTAAGCACCTGCTCTAACTACTAAGCAAAGTGAATACCGGCCTTTACGTAGTATTTGGAGAGCATGTAGTCCCGAGTTCAAATCTGGCCAAAACCAAAATCGTTGTATTCATTGTTTAATTTCCGACTAACTCTCCGGTGATGGAAAACATCGATAAAAACTAAATCAACCTGGATAGCGGCGGAAGGCTCACCACCTACCTCGTTGGGTTCTAATACCATTGGTGAAAAGAGGGCTTCGGAGTGTTCTGTTCACCATGACGACACAGTCACTTGCGTCAAGATGACCTCACTCCACCTGATGGAAAGCTGTCGTGAGGTCCAGATTACGGCTGACAAGCACAGTGGCTGCTTGAAGGCCTGCAAAAAGCCTTTTCACGTCCGGACTATAAGAGGAAGGAAATACATGTGCTGGAAGAGCGTTCCACGTCTGGTTGGTACGACAAAGAAACGAGTCACCGAACCTTTTAGTTCGGGCCATCAAATGTTGAATTGTGTGCGGGTGACGCCGTAGTCCAGCACGCGTGGTACGGGAGTGGAAAGGTGAGGGTGGGATAAGCTGGAATAACACGTCAGAGCATTCCCCATTGTAGAAGCGATAGAGAACACTTAGCCTGGCAATGTCTCTACACAATTGGAGAGGCTCAAGGGTCAAAGTTGCCTCTGGGTTTCCAATAATACGGATTGCACGCTGCTGCAACCTGTCAAGAGCTTCGAGTAGGTACTTGACTGTCCCAGAGATTACCGTTTGAGATAAAGTCGTGATGGAGCTTCGAGTAGGTACTTGATGGAACTGTCCTAGAGATTACCGTTTGGGATAAAGTCGTGATAGAGCTTCGAGTAGGAACTTGATGGAACTGTCCCAGAGATTACCGTTTGGGATAAAGTCGTGATGGAGCTTCGAGTAGGTACTTGGCGGAACCGTCCCAGAGATTACCGTTTGAGATAAAGTCGTGATGGAGCTTCGAGTAGGTACTTGATGGAACTGTCCCAGAGATTACCGTTTGGGATAAAGTCGTGATGGAGCTTCGAGTAGGTACTTGGCGGAACCGTCCCAGAGATTACCGTTTGGGATAAAGTCGTGATGGAGCTTCGAGTAGGTACTTGGCGGAACCGTCCTAGATATTACCGTTTGGGATAAAGTCGTGATGGAGCTTCGAGTAGGTACTTGGCGGAACCGTCCTAGATATTACCGTTTGGAATAAGTCGTGATAGTATGTTATGTGTTTTGTGTTACGTAGTTAGTGTCGTTCGTTGCCTCACCCGACTATGGGCGGCGGCTGCGTCATGTGGCGCGGCACCTTGTCTCCGATCACAGCAACGCAGTGGTGCGGGAAGAAGCCCACGCGGAAACCGCGCTTGCCGCGCCACCAGAGGGACTCTTGCGGACCTGGGGGACATAAATTACATAATATTTTTTGACTCTAAAAGTACGCCAATATGGCCCTACGAAGCGGGACTAAAATGACCACTTTAGTCTCTAGGGAGTGAAAAGTAATTCGTTTTGAATTTACTTCATGTGGCATAGACAAACTCAGACAGCTAGTAAATATACTATTATCTGTGGAGTGTTCACCATCTTCATTGCGAAAATGTTGAGACAGTTTCAGTTCCATGGTTTGTGCGCAAAGGAGGTGGCGCCATGTGTTTTAAATTGTTAATCTGTAACTCGTTTAAAAAACAAACCGCCAAAATTTTAAAATATTACATGTAATGAAAAGCATGCTCTTTCCAGGTAATGAGAATTTGAAAAGTTGTTCTCTAGAATTACGCGTGTGTGCATCGGTGACTTATTGCAAATTTTGTGGTATCCTCATTACGTTTTTAGGGATAATTCACTGATTGGATTGCAAATAAAACTTTATATTTCGTTTAAATAAAGATTACAGGGATGACATTAATTTTTAATAGTAATTATGCTTTATTTAAAACAAAACTCCGTCGTAAAATTGAGCTATCAATTCGGGAAAATTCATAATTTATAACTTTCTTTTAAAGTGATAAATTAAGCATATTCTGGTCCATTATTTGTCAACAAAAATGTAAGTCTGACATTTTGGTCTTTCCTTCAGCAACTATTTTAAAGTAGGGTAAACACAAGTAAACACAAGGAAATAAGCCAAGTGCGTCTCCCAGCACAATACGGAACACAATCGAACCCGGGACAATACGGAAATCAAGGCAAGAAACCGTGCTACACAGCGCACTACGCCAATTGTGTATATTTATAAATTGAACTCACCTGGCATGTCAATTATTGAGATCATATCTCCTACTTCGAAGCTTATCTCATCACGAGCCTGAAACAAGGAATTTTTAATTAGTAAGAATAAACATTGAAAATTATTTGTTAATATAAACTTTTTTAGGGCTCCGTACCTCGAACGGAAAAAACGGAACCCTTATAGGATCACTTTGTTGTCCGTCTGTCTGTCTGTCTGTCAAGACCATTTTTCTCGGGAACGCGTGGAGGTATCAAGCTGGAATTTATATCAAATACTCAGGTCTACTGTCCCTTGGAGCTGCGAAAAAATCGAACTTCTAAGCCAACGCCATCAAAAGATACAGCCGTTTATGTCACAAATTTCCGCAAATTTTCGATACTTAAGGGAATCAAAACCTACAGGGTACTTCCCGTGAACTCAGAATATTGAAATTTGGTACGAAGCAACGTCTTATAGCACAGATAAAGGAAAAATTGCGAAACCCGTATATTTTTAGTTACATCATTTAATAAAAATATTTTTAATAAATATACCTACAGATTTGTACGGAACCCTCGCCGGTGCGCGAGTATAAATCGCACTTGGCCGGTTTTTTTTTATAACGATTACGATTCCCACTCTAGATAAACATTTATATGGAGAACACTTTATACACTGAGCAACAAAAAATACTGAAAGGCGCCACAGAATTTGTAATAGGCGACGAGCTGACCAGACACACTTCGTTCTGTCAAATGTTTGACAGCTGGTGTCCATTTTGCCTGCTTTCCTCAGACTTGATTAACATTTACTATTATTTTACACTGAATTTTTTGATCAATCATAGTAAAATATAGCCTATATCACTCCTGAATGATATGACCAACCTTAGTGTTAGTGAAATAATTTTCACGATCGGATCAGTAGTTTTGGAGCCTATTCAATATAAACAAACAATCAAATCTTTCGTCTTTATAATGTTAGTAGGTAGAGCCAAAAAAATGCCTCTTTTGAATTAATTTCACATTGCGGCTCCACAATGCCTGATATTCGTATCAGGCAGTGTGATGTTCGTGCCGAACTGCAGTCACTCGATGTCAGGAAAGCCAGTGGCCCTGATGGAATTCCAGCTGTGGTGCTGAAGAAATGTGCAGCGGAGTTGTCTCCAGTGTTCACTAGCCTGTATCGCCTCTCCTACAGTTCGGGTCTTGTGCCGCTGTCTTGGAGGGAGGCGAACGTTCAACCAGTTCCCAAAAAAGGGGACCGGTCTGACCCTGCCAATTACCGTCCAATAGCCGTAACCTCAGTTTTAGCTAAAGTGTTTGAGCGGATCATAAACACGCAGCTCATCCGCTACCTAGAGGATCACTCTCTCATTCACGACCGTCAGTACGGCTTTCGACCAAAACGGTCTACGGGTGATCTTCTAGCGTACGTAACACACATCTGGGGGGAGGCTATGGACAAGCATGGGGAATCTTTGGCCGTCAGCCTTGACATTGCCAAAGCTTTCAACCGTGTATGGCATCGTTCGCTTCTTTCCAAGCTTCCGGCATATGGTCTGCCACCTCGCCTATGCGACTGGGTCGCCGGATTTCTGGAGGGACGTAGAATTCGTGTCCTCTGCGATGGTCAAAAATCACGCTTTCTCCAGATTAATGCCGGAGTGCCGCAGGGCTCCGTCTTGTCGCCGACGTTGTTTCTTCTGCATATCAATGACATGTTATCTCTTGGTAATATTCATTGCTATGCGGATGATAGCATCCACGCGCGTTATTTCGAGCGTCCTGGGGCAAAGCAGACTGACATCGAGGAGAAGAGGCGAAGTCTTGTTGTTGAGCTTGACGGAGTGTTGGACCACATTTCAGAATGGGGTGCATGCAATCTTGTCGAGTTCAATGCCAAGAAAACGCAGGTGTGTGCATTCACAGCAAAGGCGTCGCCGTTCCTTTCCCATCCCACTCTTCAGAGCACCCCGCTACCGATTAAGGATAGCCTAAACATCCTTGGCATGGATGTTCGTAGCAACCTAAACCTGCGGGACTACATTGAGAGCGTCATTAGAACTGCATCCCGTAAACTCGGAGTCCTGAACAGAGTGAGACGATTCTTCACGCCTGAGCAGCTCTGTCTCTTGTATAAGACACAAGTTCGCTCGTGTGTGGAATACTGCTCTCATCTCTGGGACGGTTCCGCTAAGTACCTACTCGAAGCTCTTGACAGGTTGCAGCGGCGTGCTATCCGTATTATTGGAAACCCAGAGGCAACTTTGACCCTTGAGCCTCTCCAATTGCGTAGAGACATTGCCAGGCTAAGTGTTCTCTATCGCTTCTACAATGGGGAATGCTCTGACGAGTTATTCCAGCTCATCCCACCCTCACCTTTCCACTCCCGTACCACGCGTGCTGGACTACGGCGTCACCCACACACAATTCAACATTTGTTGGCCCGAACTAAAAGGTTCGGTGACTCGTTTTTTTGTCGTACCATCCAGACGTGGAACGCTCTTCCAGCACATGTGTTTCCTTCCTCTTATCTCTTATAGTCCCGGGTTCTTCAAGCGGGGCGTGAAAAGGCATTTCTGCAGGCCTTCAAGGTGAGGATGGCCAGCCCAGTGATTCGTTTGAATGACTGGGCTTGCCAACCTCATATCTGGACCTCACGACCGCTTTCCATCAGGTGGAGTGAGGTCATCTTGACGGGCAATATAAAAAAAAAAAAAAAATTAGACGCTCAAAAAGTACCTTCGGTGGTTAGTGTATCGCTGAGTTAATGACTATCAATTTTGCTCTATTTTTGACATTATTTTTCGCTCACCTGAGATACATATTTCCTCACAGAATACGCAGCCGCCACCGCCGGCGTATTGATCGAACTTGAATCTTCATTTGCAACCAATAGTTTGTGTCCTGAAATAAGGAAATATTAAATTATTAAAAAATGTTCATTGATGTAACTACTACTTTTAGTAAATTCATATAGAATGTAGTAAATATTTATTTAGCACAAGTAAATTTGCATTAAATATACATCACAATTACCTATACCGACAAAGTCTCCGCTTAGCATAATGTCAGAGAGCCGAGTGCAAGTTGCAGTGAGAGAAGTGAATGACTTCACCATTGCGTTCTGTGAGCAAAAAAAAGCGAATGTGTATGGCATCGAGTCACAAATGTTGCCCGAATTTGCCGCTGACACGATTTCATACTAATTGACATTTACGTGCTCGCAAAACGCGATGGTGAAGTCCTTCACTTCTCTCACTGCAAATCGTACGCACTCTGGCCAAGAAATGCCAGTTCACGACATTCATAAAACTAAATTAGTCAGCAAATTGACCAGCTGACAAAAGAACTGAGTTGAATATACCTAGGTAAATAATGAAATAAAAGAAAAAAAATATTAATTGAAAATCAACACCTATATTGATTGTTGGATTGTGGAAGAAAAATAGAAACAAGAAAAATTTGACCTGATCCTAGAGGGACTCAAGCGGGATTTCAACCCGCGACCTTCCTCAGTCCAGGTAGTTGCTCTTCCAACTGAATTTATCTAGTGTATTTTACGTTGTGAGCCAACGTTGTTTTATCAATGACATAAGGCAACCGCCTTTTCGAAGAAAATATTCGACTTTCGATCAAGATTAAAACTAGCTCTAGGATAACTGTTTTTTTTCTTCTAATTTTTAGCATATACCAATGCTCTATTTTCTACACAAAGATAGAAACTAGATAAAAATTGATCTGATCTTAGAGACCAGCTGCAATCTTTCTCATGCTATATAGAGTCTAAAGAGATCACAATATTAGTACATTGGCTGTTAACTAGATGGCGGTAAAATTATGAGTTTGTCTACACGTCAATAGATGGCGGTAAAAAGTAAAAAAAGTACACCATATCATTTGGGACCTACGACCAGGTCGAATTTGTCTAGTCTTTACCTGAAAAATTAAAAAATAAACACTTACCCTTGTTGTCGCACTGCAGCCAGTTGAGCACGGGCCCGCAGTTGATGGAGTCGTCCGCGAGGATGCTGAGGTGGTGCGCGTAGTCCGCCACCAGGCGCGGGTAGCTGCGCTCGCGCAGCGCGGCCGGGACGCAGGCGCGCAGCTCGGGCAGGCCCGACACTTTGCGCTCGTATATGCATCTGGGAGGAAACGTATGAACTACTCATTTGTATGTTTAACCGCAACATCTATACTAATTGTTTATTTTGTTTATTTGTATTGAATAGGCCCCAAAACTACTAATCCGATCGTGAACATTCTTTCACTAACAAAAAGCTTTATTCAGGAGTGATTTAGGCTATTTTAATTATGATTGAACAAAGAATTCAGTGGAAAATAATAGTAAATGTAAATCAAGCCGGAGAAAGGCAGGCAAAATGGACAACAGCTGTCAAACATTTGACAAAACAAAGTCTGTCAGCGGGCCTAAGATGAGCGCCTCACGAGAAGAGTAGACAAAAAATCCTCCAATCAAATTTCGCCATTTCTCGTTTTTGTCGTCAAAATCGAAAAATGCCAACATTTAATTGAAGGATTTTTTGTCTACTTTTCTCGTAAGTCGCGAGTCTTAGGCCCGCTGGTAAACTCGTATTTTACCAAGCGAAAAAATAACATAGTATAAAAACATTTTGACAAACAAAACAATAAAAAAGAAAAACCGATCCCTACATTGGCTCCCAAACTAGGCCATCTTAATAATATCAGGCTTTAAAATACCTAAATATTAAGAGCAACTACGAAAGAGTCCAGAAATAAGGTGAAAAGTATATTAGATTGAAACGCTTTAATTAAACAGAACGGGATTTTCAGATTGGAAGGAGTCCATCGGTAACTTCGCTACGAGGGATTAGCCAATGAAATTGGCATCATGTAACAAAGGCAAGGCCGAAATGAATATGTTTGGCGCTCCTTTTATGAATTTGTCATCACGCTTACAGTGCTAGCAAAAGTCGAAATTAGAGTGTATGATTGAAACGTTTTTTTTATGTAATAGGGAGCAAACGAGCAGGAAGGTCACCAGATGGAAAGTGATCACCTCCGCCCATGGACAACTGCAACACCAGAGGTGTCTCCGATGCGTTGCTTGCCTTTTAAATGAGATTACGCTCTCTCCATTTCTCTCCTAAGTGAATTTTTATTTTTAGCTTGTATTGTTCAATACAATGCACTATTATCTACAGCAGCTTAGTTGAAAGAGCAGCCACCCGGATTGTGGAAGGTCGCGGGTTCGAATCCCGCCTGAGTCCCTAGGATCAGATCGAATTTTTGTAGTTTCTATCATTGTGTAGAAAATAGCGAATTAATTTACTTAACCTATAGCTAGTTTCATCTTAATCGAAAGTAATTGCAAGAATATTTCTTACGAGTGATAAAGGCGCTTGCCTATAACATTGATAAAACTTAAATACACCCAGGTCTGTCAACGTCCTATATAGCTCAGTTGGAAGAGCAGCCACCCGAATTGTGGAAGGTGGCAAGTTCGAATCCCGCTGAAATCCCTAGGGTCCGGTCGATTTTTTCTAGTGTCTATCATTACTTACCTGTGCAGCATCTCATCCAGCTGCATCAAGTGGTGCTTGTTCCGGCTCAGCGTCCACTGCTCCGCCGCGTCCGAGCCCGCGTGCGAGCGCACCGTGAGGGACACCCAGCCTGGGAACCATTTACAGGTCACACATATAACATTACAGTACATTAGTAGCCAAGGGCTGTAAGGCATCAATTGCAGCCCGAGATATTTAGGCGAGTTCGAGGGTGCAATTGATGCTTACACCCGAGCTAACTACTCTGCTTTACATCTCTATTGTGAGGTAAGTAGAAAAAAACCGGCATTACAAGAATAAAACATTTTATTGGTTAACATTTATAGTGAAATTAGAACAATTTTCAAATTTTAGTGACAGGTTTTTTGGGTATGTTAATAGTTTGAGATTGTGATATTTGTTGGTCATGGACAAAATCTGACGGGCTGAAGCTTTCTTCAGCAGAAATTGATGGTTGCGGATCATCTCTTGAGAAAGATGTTTCATTTTTGGAAACCTGAATAGTTTCCGTTATTTGGTTGGTAATTTTACTTTGTTTGTATGGAATCTTCAATGTAACCTTCAGCCACCTTGCTGGATTTCCACCCACCGTGTCTTTTTATAGTGGTTAAGTTAGCCCTAGCATCGGCTAAAAGTGTAGCCGATGTTCTCCGGAAGCAATGACCATTCCGGGTTTGCTAACTTGCGATTTGCTTCGGCATACTTCTGATGGTATTTTTTACAATAACTTGTTTGTAGCACTTGCCTTGGTGGTACTTCAAAAAAAATCGGTTGGTGTTTACATTTTCAAGACGAAGATTTCTGTATTTTGTACGAATTCAGAGAATTCTTGAAGAACTACAAGTGTTCGGTCAATTTTAGTTTTTGAGCACGGTAGTTTAATCACTAACAACTGACCCTGTTGTTCTATGTTCTCTATTGTTATATTTGGCAATTCAATACCTCGGCATGCGCCAGTTATACTGAAGATAAGAACCACCTAAAACAAGCGAAATATAAAAGTAGCAGCAGCTTTTTTGATACGAGGGCGGATCAATAAGTCCGTGACTTTTGGAATAAAACACAGATTTTTTGATAAATAAATCATTTTATTTTTCAACGTAGTCTCCCTTGAACTCTATACACTTTGTCCAACGCTTCTCCAATTTTTTTATCCCTTCCAAAAAATATGATTTGTCAAGGTCCGCAAAATAGGCCTTTGTTTGCGAGATGACTTCATCATTGGAGTCAAATCTTTTTCCACCAAGCCATTTCTTCAGGTTTGAGAACAAGAAGTAGTCACTCGGAGCCAAATCTGGAGAATAGGGCGGATGAGGGAGCAATTCATAGCCCAATTCATGGCTATTTGCCATGGCAACTGCACATGTGTGCACCCTTGCATTGTCTTGGTGGAAAAGAACTTTTTTCTTGGCTAAATGAGGTCGGTTTTTTTCCAAATTGTCATTGAAGCGGTCCAATAAGTTGGCATAATATTCCCCATCAATTGTTCTTTGAAGGTAGTCAATGTGGATTATCCCACGTGCATCCCAAAAAACAATTTTGGGATGCACGTGGGATCCGTTGGCTGACAAACCCGCCTTGGCCTTCTTTGGCGCCAATTCACCCTTAGAAACCCACTGTTTTGACTGTTGTTTCGTCTCTGGTGTGTTGTGATAGATCCATGTTTCGTCCACGGTTACAAAACGGCGCAAAAACTCCTCCATATTGCGATTAAACAACGCCAAACCTTCCTGTGAAGTTGTTACACGATTGCGTTTGTGGTCGACTGTGAGCAAACGCGGCACCCATCTTGCGGAAAGCTTTCTCATGCCCAAGTGATCATTCAAAATTGAAACCACTGAGCCATGCGAGATCCCTACGGCTTCCACAATCTCTTGCACTTTCAATCTTCGGTCGGCCCACACCATATCGTGAATTTTTTCGATTGTTTCGGGTGTAGAGACCTCAACTGGGCGTCCAGGACGTTCGGCATCTTCAGTGCTTGTACGGCCACAACTAAATTCAGTAAACCACTTTTTTACCATTGAAATCGATGGTGCAGAGTCCCCATAGTATTTATCAAGCTTAGCCTTGGTCTCGGTAGTGGTTTTTTTTCGCAAAAAATAATGCTTAATAAGCACACGAAATTCACTTATTTCCATTTTTTCCTTAAATTACTGGGTAATCTGCAAGAAGGCTAGAGACTGTAATCTGATAAAGATAGCTGTCAAACACAAACTAACTGACGCAGCAAGTTCAAATTTTGATAGGAGTCAACTGACAGATGCCTGTTGACAGGAGTAGTGTTGTTTTTTCAGTAAAGAGGTCAGAAATTCAAAAAGTCACGAACTTATTGACCCGCCCTCGAAGCTCACTAAAGTATGTTAAGAATACAGTCTCAGATTAAGACTTAACTCGTTTTTCTTTTCGCCACTTCATGAACTCGTCGTAAGTTTTCAAATATCTCTCTTTAGAACTTTCAGGCAAAATATTGTTAATTGCTGCTTCAGCTTCCATTTTCATTGAATCGGGAGTGCAGCTTATATCTTCATCACTTGCAGAACTCATCTTTTTTTCCTAATTAGCACGTAATTATAAAAAATTCCCAAAAACAAACAATATTTAAAGTAAAAGTTTTCTATTCCCGCCTTTTTTCATCTTTTTTTAAAAAAAATTTTTCAAGAACGAAATTGAGCTTCGCCGTTCAATATTTAAAATTGATGACTATTATACTCATACATAGAAAGACAAGGCTGAATAGCGAAGCGACCTCTTTTGTCATTGGGCTGAATGCATGATGTCTATTGCCAGTATGATGGAACTTTTTGAAAGAGTGAATAGATTTTTTTAAATACTTACCGCCCTAGGGCTTTTCTAGCTTCATTATTACCCTAGAGCGCTAATTGGTCACCTACAAGCCCCATTCGGAGGTAATAAGGACCTACTTACCGAATATGAGAGATGTAATAGTATATACATTATGGTACAAGTGTGTAATGTTGGTGATTACCGCTGAGGCGCCATTGAGACCCTAGCCGTTAAGTGAGGGCCTTGGGAGAGCCGAGGACGGTAATCATCAATACACACGTGTATCATACGACGTTTTTCAACACACTTGTGAAGAAAATAATACTAAAAACGGAACGTTACGTACGTACTAAATTCGTATGTTATCTGTTAAACCTTGCGGTTGACTGGTAGAGAATTCCTTTTGGCATTAAGCCCGCCAATTGTACCTATTTTTATAAATGTGCAATAAAGAATAAATAAATAAATGAAAAATCATGAAAACTAGTTGTGAAAATTTTTTCGCATAGGCGGGAAAAATTAATCTGTTTTCCTATGCGCGCGCATCTAACAATGGCGATCGGCCATAGACTAAAATAATGAGGTTTTTTTAGGATTTTCGGGACAGCGTTTATTTGAACGATTTCTATTGTAGAAATATATTTACATACATTTGAACGATTTCTATTGTAGAAATCGTCGTGGCGTGTTGCTCTTCGCTAGGCCCCAAGGTGTCATTAGTCAAAAGTATATTTTCAACACACTTGCGCATAAAGTGGCTTTAATTTCACCGCAATTAGGCACAAAATTACTCCAGTAATCAAACTGTGACTTTTTCATTGCTATTATTCACAAGTGAGTTATAGTTTTTATTTTATTTTATTGGTTGAGTTGCTTTGTTCTTAAAAAAGGTTCGATACAAAAAAGATCGTGTTCAATAGTAGAAATAAACTTTTTATCTACTAAATAAAATGATTTTTTAGTATTATTTTCTTCACAAATGTGTTGAAAAACGTCGTATGATACACGTGTGTATTGATGATTACCGTCCTCGGCTCTCCAGAGGCCCTCACTTAACGGCTAGGGTCTCAATGGCGCCTCAGCGGTAATCACCAACATTACACACTTGTACCATAATGTACTATTATTGCAAGAACAACATTACTGGTTGGTACGGAGGCGTTCACATCAACCTCTACAAAACCATTGCGAAATGGGTCTTGTGTCAGTAGCATAAGGTGCCCCAATGTAAGGATTAATGTGAACGCCACTGTACATTCAAGGTTACTTTGAATGATGAGCAGTTCACAATCGATTAATAAATAAGTAAATATTTTTCGTTTTAACTTAGTCCATTCTTGACTATCACTAATAAATATTATTCGAGGATAATCTTATTAGCTTAGAATACAATTTTGTAGGTTTTATGGACTTACTCCATAGGTAACTCCATATGTTTAAAACAAATGTATAATTGCAGCATGCTCTGCCCTATAAAGGGTTTACGAGGAAAATGACACCACGCCGTGTAGGTGCGACATTAGGTACGATTATGCAGAGTGTCAATCGCAAAACCGAGCAGGAAGCGGGAGCTGTCCCCCGCCAAGCCTCTCAGCCAGCCCGACGATAATAAAAAATTGCTATTCAGTCAATAGCGGCCGAGACCATGCGTGAGCGCATGCCTTGCTTATTTACAGTGGAGTCATTTTTAAAATAAGTTCCATTTCCTTTTATCTATTCTATTAAACATGTTTATGATGTTTTAGTGAAGATGAAGGCTTTTGTATGTTTTTTATTATATTAGGTACGTGATTATAAATTTTGATTAGCATGGTGGGTGGACTAGACGAGACTAATTTTAATTTGAAAACGGTGTCTTTAGCTTATTTAGATTTCTGTTATTTCTAATAAGAACAGTTAATTGCTTAAGTGCTTCAAGCGTCTTTTTAAGAAAACTTTCACACATTGTCAAAAAATGCGCTAGACGTCAAAAAGAGTGTTTAGAATGACGCCTGCGCCACACTTTTTTAAAAGACAGAAACATGACAGTTCAGTAAAAACACTTGTCTGTTTTGTATAGCACACCTTTTTGTAAAAGTGTGCTTAGAGTGAGTTATTCTGCGGCCTCACCTTCCTCCGGGTCCGCGGCCGGGTCGTCGGCCGGGCGCGCCTCGACGGCGAGTCCGCCGAGCGCCACGCGCTCGTAGTGGAAGTGCGCGCAGTCCTCCAGCTTCGGGAAGCGGCACGACGGCGCGGGCGCCGGCTGCCAAGGGGGAAACGAAGCATGAATAGGTTGTTAATTAGAATTATCATCAGCCTTGAGACGCCCATTTCTGAAAAGACTGTTTCAGTTACTTCCACTTCAGGGCAGCTCTCGCGACTGATCGATTACGGGATTACAGTAGGTAAGTCTCTCCAGAAGTGGGCGTCTTCCAGAACTTTACACTGGGTCTCTTCAAGACAGAGGCGTTCACATCAACCTTTACGAAACCATTGCAAAATGGGTCTCCTTATGTCAGCAGCATAAATTGCCACTATGTAAAGATGACGTAAACGCGTCTGTACCATCTTAGAGTATATTCAGAAAATATCGTTTCCAGAATTGACCCCACCGAGATTCAAACCCGGGGGACACTACGGAAATCGAGGCGAAACCATGCTACAGCGCACTACGCCAATCGTGTGGTTTATCTTTTACATATTATGTTTCATCTAGTTTTTATTTATTAATCCTAATTATGTAAAATTGTAAAAATAGCGATAAATAATGCCCGAAACCCGACATGCCGTGGTCAAATTCCACGTGGTGCCTACATGTCTACTAAAAATAATGATTTTGATCCTATTCCATGAACAGTATAAAACGTCTGGGTTAGGTTAGGACTGTGACCAAAACGCGCGAGCCGAGCGAGCGTAGCGAGCGTGCCGCGAACTAGCGCCAGAGAGCTTTTATCTATATTAATCTATACCAATATTATAAAGAAGAAAGATTTTATTGTTTGTTTGTATTGAATAGGTTTGAAAACTACAGATCCGATCATGAAAATTATTTCACTAACAGAAAGCTAAATTATTCAGGAGTGATATAGGCTATATTTTATTATGATTTAACAAAAAACTCAGTGAACAATAATAGTAAATGTAAATCAAGTCGGAGAAAAGCGGGAAAAATGGACATCAGCTGTCAAACATTTGACAGAACGAAGTCTCGGCAGCTCGTGCTATAAGCTATTTTCATTTGATCACGTAGCGAAAGTGAATGAAGATTATATAAAGATCTTTAGGCTGATGTAAGGGGTAACAATATCTGGTTCAAGTGCTCGATTACCACTGAATTTGTTTGAAAAGGTAGGTACTGACCGATTCTGGGAGGTCGAAGGTGGCCGACGCCGGCGGGGCCGACTGGCTCATCGCCGACGACTGTGACGTCACCGGCGACATCGACAACGCTGTCAGCGATATTGACCCTGGAATGACAAGTTTTGATTAGGAATGGACAAAAGGGCTTGACAGTAAAAGGGTTGACCTACATCTGACCGCACTGAATCGCACTTTTATGCTTCTATCAGAGCGAGAGAGACAGCGGAAGTGCGAACCCACGCGGCGGAAATGGTGAGGCGCTTGATAACATTTCTCTTTCTCGATCTAGTAAATGATGGTTCCGAGTGATAGAAAAGGATAGAAGCATAGAAAAGTGCTCCTCGGTGCTGTCAGATTTAGCTCAACCCTTATACTCGTAGTAGGGTCTGCGGAAAAGGTTTTCATTCAACCCATATTTATGTAACGTGTCTGAAGGAGCACCCTTAGTTATTTTTTATAAAACGCTATAGAAATTGCTTGACTAAGGATTGAGTGAACGGTGAGAATTTGGGAAGGAACTCGTAAATTCTGATAGAATGATGACGTTAACTCACCCGGAGTTTCTCGTTTGCATTCATTGTCCCCGGTAGCTCTGGTTGAACTCCGAGATTCTGAACTGAATCGTACTGATCTGTAAATAAACCATAATTCAAATTTACGAGTACTACATCATACCACAATCTATGATTTTTTTTATATGCAGATATGTTTATGAGACGTAGCTTGCAAGGACGCGTATCCTACGAATTGTATGCAGCGTACATGACCGCTGCCGAATACGTGGACAGCTGAACATAGGCCTCAATTAAACCTAATACCAACCTCTCCTTTCTATCACCGGACCACTAGACGCCGGAAGGGCTTCCACCCCCATGTGGTTGACTTTCCAACAATCCGCACTCAACGGTTTGCTGCGTCTTTTCTGGTCCGCACCGCTAGGGAGTGGAACGCTCTCCCTACGTCTGTTTCCAGAGACTTACTACAACCATGGTATCTTATACATATCTACATTTTCTATGTAAGCGTGTCTCATCAGCGGCCTCATCATCGCTTACCACCAGGCGAGACAAGGGCAAAGACTACTGAAATCCTGTGAGCTTTAGCAGCGTGAACGGTTAAGTGCGCACTTGACGATGCATTAGTAATGAAAAACTCAACAGATTTTTATTTATTTCTAGCATTCAGCAATGCACTATCTTCAACAGAAAGACTGCAAGGACAGCCTGTGTAGGTGGGGCTTCATCGACAGCGCTAACAATGCATGCGAGTGTGGCTTTTCCCCACAAAACACGAGTCACCTTTTACTGTGCCCTGCATGCCCGGCTAGTTGCACATATGAGGACCTCATGAGTGCCAGTAACAATGCCGTTCAAGTGGCGGAATTCTGGTCGCACGTAGTGTAGTGTTGCCACTCGACACGATGAGGAGAACAGAAAGATAGAAACTACCTTAGCCTAGGACTCACAAATTCACTTATCCTATAGCTAGTCTGATCTTCAAAGTCAAATAATTATTGCAGAAATGTTTCCTTCGGGTGCTAAAAGGCACTTGCCTTATAACATTGATGAAACAAACGTCGGCTTACAACGTAAAACAAATTCGCCACCTCTGTTAACAGCCTCGATAGCTCAGTTGGTAGAGCAGCAACCCGGATAGTGAAAGAAGCGGGATCGCGTCCCGCTTGAGACCTAGGATCAGGTCAAGTTCTTCTAGTTTTTATCTTTGTATAGATTCTTTCTTGTTTTAACGGTTTTCAGTCCTCAAGTTTTGTGACTTGCCTACTGCCTAAGTGACGGAAGCTAACCGTCGCGTTGACGCGTTATGGCGTTGCTTGCACTTGTAACATGGCGACGTCAGCTGCAGTAACCCCCACTATCGACAGCAGTCCCTAAGTGTTTTGGGATCCTCAGCTCACCTGTGCAGTCCGGAGCAATGAGTGATGTCTTTCTCGGGCTCCGCAAAGGCGCGGGCGGCGAGCGACTGGCACGACATCACCGACCCGTGGGGGGAGCCCTGGAACATAAGAAGAGGCTATTAGTTTCTTCTTAATCATTATTTTCAAGAAGAGAATAACAGACACCATGTTAGATTGTTAGAATAACAGACACCATGTTAGAATCGGTGAATCGCTAGCCTATGAATGCGATTTCGAAAGTAAATTCAGAGAAACATAGTAGAACATGGAAACATATTTGGACCAGCTATTCTGACGCCAGGCTAGATAGTACCCTCATATTTAAGACTAGAGGACTAGTTTGCTTACTATATATGTTCCTATTTGAAAATTATTAAAAAAACCGGCCAAGTGGGAGTCGGACTCGCGCACCGAGGGTTCCGTACAACCTGTAGGTATATTTATTTAAAATGTTTTTATTAAATGATCTACCTAACTAAAAATTTACTGCTTTCGCAATTTTTCCTTTATCTGTGCTATAAGACGTTGCTTCGTACCAAATTTCAAAATTCTGAGTGCACGGGAGGTCTTGATTCCCTTGAGAGAGTCGAAACTTTGCGGAAATGTGCAGCATAAAACGGCTGTATCTTTTTATTGCGTTGACGTTTTCACAGCTCCAAGGGACAGTAGACCTGAGTATTTGATATAAATTCCAGCTTGATACCTTCACGCGTTCGTGAGAAAAAGGGTCTTGACAGACAGACGGACGGACAGACAACAAAGTGATCCTATAAGGGTTCCGTTTAATCCTTTCGAGGTACGGAACCCTAAAAACGTCTACCTATCCTGGTTTCATTATGTTATTAAGAAGTAAGTGCCCGTACCACCACCACAATACGCAAACATGGAAACTTACAACTGCTCATTAAAATACGTGTCGATACGTAATCAATTACCCCCGTCCATAATATTAATAATTTTGTATTCCTGTAACTGCCTTAACATAAAATGCAGGTCTCCTATATTTAAAGTTTAATAGAGAGCATCGTGGCCTAGGGGTTCAGCACCCTAACTCGGATCGGAGAACGTGTGGTCCCGAGTTCAAATCTGGTCAGAACCAAAATCTTTGTCCGGTGATGGAAAACATCGATAAAAAACCAAATCAACCCGGATAACGGCGGAAGGCTCACTACCTACCACGATCGGTTCTAATACCACTAGTGAAAAGGGCTTCTGAGTGTTCCGTTCACCATGACGGCAACAGTCACTAGCTCCTGACTACCCCGTTTGGGATACAACCATGATGGTATGTCATGTCAAAATTAAATAAAAACCGGACAGATACACCGTAAACTGTCAAATTCCCGAATCGACTTTATCCTAATGTTCAAATAAACTAGGTTCAAGACAAATTGCAGTAAAATAATGTTATATTGTCTGTACGTTCTACATCCTGCGGCTAAGGCACAAAGTATGTATTTAACACCATAAATGTTTTACGACACAGTTGATTGATTGGCTTCATAAATACTGACTAACTACCTAATTC
The DNA here is from genome assembly GCA_947369235.1 of Udea olivalis. Classification (NCBI taxonomy): domain Eukaryota; kingdom Metazoa; phylum Arthropoda; class Insecta; order Lepidoptera; family Crambidae; genus Udea; species Udea olivalis. The sequence goes on along the minus strand of OX376370.1, from coordinate 9,454,540 downwards.
TGCATTCCGCACGTTGTAAAACAACTGAGCAGTGAATATTAACACTCGCAATGTCTATACATATATATAACATCGTAATTGATGTAAGTCCGTACATTGTTTTTTATTTTTGAAAAATGTATTTTTTATATTTTATTTTACTACAAAGTTACTTCACTTTCATTTAATTCAAGGTCGATTTGAGCATTGCAATATTTGCAATACTGCCTCCCTGACGTGACGAACATTCGCCTGTAATGTACATTTCAGATTCGATTTGAGCATTACATTACAATACTGCCTTCTTGAAGTTGTATAAAACATCACACATATCATCATCAAGTTGCGTTCTGTAATGCTCGAGGCTTTTCCGTCACAAACGTTAAGCTCGAATTTGTAACATTACAGTTTGCCCACTGTACCGCTCGGTTCTCCTCCCTCACTGATGTAATGCTCGACTCTGCAACGTTACATTACAGGGGAATCCTTCAAGTGAGGGCACCCCTTTAAAACTTTACTTTTTCTTTATATTGAAACTATTTCTAAATATCATTATAATTATACTTATCTATACTAACATTATGAAGAGGAAAGATTTGTTTGTTTGTTTGTATTGAATAGGCTCCGAAACTGCTGAACTGATTTTTAAAATTCTTTCACCAATATAAAGCTACATTAGCAGGGAGTGACATAGTTCATATTTTATTATGATTGCACAAAACATACAGTGAAAAATAACGCGGGCGAGATGTGCTGCTTTACCGACGCCCCGGTGCAATTACTTTTGACAGAACGAATTCTGTCAGCTAGTCTTATATCTTTCCATTAAGATATAACTGTAAAATTCTATTCTTGTAAATAAATGATTGATATGAAACGTAAGTTGTTTCGAGGGTAATAATATTTTCTCGGTCTGTAATTTTTCAATTTGTTTGAGTGGTAGAGAATGCCTCTTAACCGGTCGTCTGTCCATGCACCGTCCGGTAAATTGCATTGTTTTTCTATTGCCATTTCAAGGTTTAGGTTTAAGGTTTAAGATATTATATATTCTCATTAAGAATTACATTAAATTCACTTAACATGAGAACATAAATTTTTTCTAATACAAAATAGGACAGATAAATGAAAAAAACGAAGGAAGTCGGAGGTAGGAACACAATCTTTAAATCTTTAAAACCGATCGTCTATCATGCGTCAGGCGTAGATGAATAGCGGAACATTTCTATGAACGCGGATATAAAGCTCAACTACACTCACTGCAAACTAGATGTGGCTCGATGAGTTGCGTCTGAGCTTTGTGGGAAGCCGAATTTCACGCAAGCGAAGCTGTTTATACTATACCTATACTATGTCTATACCAACTATCCATAATACACTAATACTATACTAAATATTTGATCGTAATATGTGAAATTTTAGCAGTTTTTTGAAACTTATTATGGATTGAGATTCTTTGATGTCCTTAGGGAGTTTATTATAAATTTGCGCTCCTTCAAACATAAGGCTTCCTTTTCCATAGTTAGTTCTTGGAGTTCGTAAAATAAGGTCGTTGGCATTTCGCAATTTCATTTTTTGAATTTGACCTTTCTTAGTGAAATTTAATTGAGTATGGATATCTTTAGAAATAATTTTTCGAATTAATAAACAGGTGAAATAAATGTAAGATTGGCTGATATTTAGTAATTTAGTTTCGGTATATATTGTCTTAGTAGCCGTTAAATACTTATAATTAAACAAAACTTTTATGACCTTATTTTGGATTCTTTGTATTGCATTTAAATTACTTTTTGCCGCCGACCCCCATATTTCTATTAAGTAGTCTATGTGGGGCTTAATAAGAGAATTATATATAAGGTAACGAATTTTATTTGAAAAACATTGAGCCATGCCCCTCAAAAAACCAGTCATAGTTGACAATTTCGATTTAATCTTTTCTATGTGGTTTTTCCAGACGAGTTTATCATCCAGTAAAAGACCAAGATATTTCTCAAAGTGCGATCTTTTGATCTCTTGGTTATTTATTCGCAAGGGTTCAAAATCAGTTATTTTTTTATTTTTAGCTTTAAAATTATAAAATTTGTTTTTGAAATATTAATTGTTAGGAGATTATATTGGAACCATTTATGCAATAAGTTAAGGTCATTTTGGACTTCAGGAATAATAGCGTTCATGGAGTGGCCGAAATAGAACAAGCTTGTGTCATCTGCATATAGGGTTATGTCTCCTCTAAGGCCTATTTCATTTATGTTGTTTATATAAATCAAGAATAACAGTGGGCCTAGAATCGATCCCTGTGGCACGCCGTATGTTATAGGCTTGAAATTGCTTTGGTATTTACCAATCTTGGTCACTTGATTGCGATCAGCCAAGTAAGATTCAAAAATTTTGTAAGCGACGCCGGTAATACCTATATGGTCTAGTTTTTTAAGAAGCAAACTGTGACTCACGGTGTCAAAAGCCTTTTTTAGGTCTATAAATACTCCTAATGCAATATGTTTTTTATCTATGTTAATTATCAATTTTGTAGTTAGATCAATAGTTGCTGACAATGTATTGGATTTTCTTCTAAAGCCATATTGTTTATCGTGTAATATCTTTTTTGAATCTAAGAATGTTTCGAGTCGGTTAAACAAAATTTTCTCAAAAACTTTTGCAATCACAGGAAGAACCGATATTAGACGATAATTGCTAGGGTCAGATTTGCTTACTGATTTAAAAATAGGAGTGACTTCAGCTATTTTAAGACTGTGCGGAAAGACACCTCGATCTAGGCACTTGTTAATGCATTTTGTAAGCTCAGGCGCGATAAGACTTTTGACGCACTTTATGGTTTTACTATTGATGCCATCTATACCTGACGCTGTGTTTAGGTTTAAGTTGTCGATGATCTTGATGACCTCTTCTGTGGTAGTTGGGGTAATTTTTCGGAATTTTTCTTCGTTTGGGCTTGTTCCACATCTTGAAGCTGTAAATATACTGTTGTGGTGATATTTGGCTGGAATTTCATTTGCCAAGGATTCTCCAATAGTTGAGAAGTACTGGTTGAAATGCTCACATATTTCTTGCGCATCAGTGATTATACCAGTTTCAGTCTGAAGTTTGACTGGAGCAATTGTATCCTTGACCCTGTTGTACGTAAGCTTATTGATGAGATTCCATATTTTAGCTGGTTTATTTTTGCACTCCATAAAAAATTTGTAGTAATATTGCTGTTTAGTTCGCCGGATATTTTGTGCTAATTCATTCCTTTCTCTTATCAACTCTTTTTCAACCTGTTTGTCGTTAGGGTTTCTTTTATGTTTTAGTCTTAGTGCGTTTCTTTTGTCAATTGCACTCAGAATGTCTTTATTTACCCAATCCTGTCTTGGTGGGTTAGTCTTCTTGTATTTTGTTACTTTATTATTGCTAGCAAAATGATATGTATTACATAGTGAAAAGACTCCACGATACATGCAAGTTCGTCAAACTTTCCCGGTTTAACGATACTGCGAGAATTTATGTAAAGACATTTCAGTGACTTTTTAGTTGTAACAATATCCGCATACTTACTTATACTTTGGTAGGAAACTTTGTTGGAATTTAGATTTTCGGCGACTTCAATTGGTAACTTTGTTGGTTGGAGTTTTTTGTAGTTTGCTTAATTATTTTGGGTACTCCACGTATGTACTTGATACAAAGATCAGGCTCGCCATTTGCTATACGGTTCTCTAGTTTTTGCTTCAACATCTTCATATACTCCTGTTGCTGAGGTATATATATATATAGGTCTATTGCCATTTCCCTACATAAATCTGTTACTATGTAGTTATATGTTTAATATTCTCCTAACACAGGCATTGATGTCTAAAAGGAGATCCCAGCGATTTTTATGTAACTATGTTAAGAGATACACAATAAAGATTTTTCATTTTATTTTTTTCAATTTATTGTGTCTAGCACATACGACATACTATGAGCTAACATTAAGTTCGCCAATTTTACTTTTAAACTCAGTGCAAATAAATAAATACTAATGTGTCCACGCGGACAAAGTCGCTAGCAACGGCTAGTCCAACACAATTATTTTATCTTTTACCTCGTCCGCCTTACGTCATAGCGTAGGATTGCAAAGGATTAGTATCGCATACTTCGGAAGCTATACCTAAGTACATGAGCGGTTTGTACAATGGATATGACCTCCACACATGTGTGTATCATCCATCTGACCAAATTGTATGTCTTGAATCAGAAATAATAATATAATATTGAGACCTCTACACTTGTCCACCTGATCCCACTTAATGCTTTTTGGTCTTCAAAGTAAAGGGATTTAATCGGACATAAACAAAAGAAACTAAAATAAAAAAATAAAACAAAAACGTGTCTGTTAGTGAAGGATCTGTATTGACTTACGGTGCAGTGCCTCGAGTAAATACCAATGGAACAAATACGGCATCATATTTGCCGTAGTTGATTATCATAGTTTGCGTTGTAACTCTTTCTAGAGGTACCAAACTACAAATCGACAGCATAAGTAGTTTCAGAGTTATGCAGCTGTGCTGTGACAGGCGGACGGACGGACAGACATAACCACGGATGTGTTAACAGTGTGAATCTTTCCACTAGGGATGCAAGATAAAGATGAGCGAGGCGGGGATGAGCTGAGCTATCGAACGATCTGAAGCAGAGCGACACGAATTTCTGTTTAAGTAGGCTCATTCCTGGTCTTTGCTAGCTATTTTCCACCAAAGCTAGCGAGGCCAGGAAAATACAGTGATGATATTATTGGTTGATTCCTTGCTCAGGGAAAGAATTCAGTTTTTTCCAACTCCAATACCGGCAAAACGACATCAAAAGTATATTATCTTTAAGCACGAAAGATAATTTCGAGAGGCAGGCATTTGAGAAGTCGTTAACGAGTTCTTATCTCAAGTGGCACTCATGCAGTACACGAAAATTCTTTATAGGTTGACAATTTTATATTTTGAGTGGTTGAGCTGATATCTGTGTGATTTAACTATTATAAATAGCTTTTGTTAGTTTACTTCGGTTACTTCAGTTCTTTCATGAATCTCAGTACTACGGAGTACGGATACGTTTACGTTGCGAAATAAAGAGCATACGGCTGCTTTTCCACCAATAAGGATAGTGCTTATGAGAGGAGCTATGAAAAAAATACACGACCCTCATAGGTGGATATCATAAACATCCTTAGCTGCACAGCTTAAAAAATTTTAGGTGGAAAAGCCGTATTTAAACAATCGTATTTAATCAGGTGGAGAGAGGTCATCTTGACGGGCAATATAAATATATATATAGATATATATATATGTTACAGGGGCCATAGGCTTCAGTAACTGCTTACCATCAGGCGGGCTGTAAGCTTGTTTGCCATCTAGTGGTAAGTAAGTAATTAGCCTATATACTGTCCCACTGCTGGGCAAAGGCCTCCATCATTGAAATCAAGTCATCGCTACAACTACAATGGATAGGTATTGGCTTAATCACCACGCTTGCCAAATACAGTTGGTGATCACAAGCCCGGGCTATGTTCCGAAAAACACTTTGCCCGACCTGGGAATTGAACCCGGGACCTCCGGGTTTTTGGGCCGAGCTCTGGAACCACTCGGCCACGGAGTCTAGTGGTATTTAGAAAAATACTACTTATTACTAAGAGAATATCATTAAATCTATTGTTCCATTGTGTCCCTTGAATAAATATGTATGACAAAATAGATTCGAAAATGTAGGTTAACAGCTGTCCCGCTCCTAAATATAAAACATATTTTATGGTTCATAAAAGCGCGTTATTACGTAGCCTTCCGTCATGTTATGCAAATGGCTGGGAGAAGCAATGGCTGAGCGGTGCATTGGCTAGGTTTTTAAAATTAAAGTAAAAATAATGTTTTTAATATAATAAAACAACTAGAACACGACGATTTGTGTCAAAAATAAATAAATATAAATATGCGCCGGACAACACAATCTTGTAATGATCTCGAAGTATGAATTAATATCCCTGTGTAGTGGGTACCACACAAGGAAATAAGTTAGGGGCGTCTCCCAGCACACCCAGACCAGAGTCAATTCAGAAAAGATCGTTTCCTAAATTGACCCGACCGGCAATCGAACGAGAAACCTTGCTACAGCGCACTCCGCCAATCGTGTCGTCATGATGTTAGTAAGCATTTATTTATAAGTATCTTCTTGGTTTGTATTCCATTCTCTGGCAGCAGTGGCACTCAAAGTACCTACTTGCATTGCTTATGTATTTTGAGGACAGACAGCCTTGCTTGAAGATTCCTACACTCTAGTCCTGCGCGCCGTGAAACGTAGAAATAATAAGTATAATAAGTATGTATTTACAAAAGAAAATTTATTTAAGTATGTTTATCCGTTGTCTAGTATCCCATAACACAAGCTTTAATTAGCTTACTTTGGGGCTAGATGGCGCTGTGTGGAATAATGTCCAGGGATATTTATTTATTATTTATTTATTTATGTATTTTGAGGACAGACAGCCTTGTTTGAAGATTCCTACACTCTAGTCCTGCGCGCCGTGAAACGTAGAACTAACATAAATTGTTAAATCCTACTACCTATTTTGATGTAGTGCCCCAGATTTTTATTTCTTTATTTCATCCACTCCTATGATTGCAGTGTGGATAACCATCATGTTAGGCCGCTAGTGTCACTTTATGCCAGCTCTACTCTTCCTTTAGGCTTGCAGTTGCACTTTATATTCCATTTAGGCCCGATTTTTCAATTCTTAGTTTATTCCCCAGATAGCTAACTGAAGTATAAAATGAACTGGCTGTTTATCGAGCGAATAGACATTTTTAATTTTTCAATCGTCTTTTATCCAAAGAATAGCTGTCTATCGTTTGACTATGTACTTATATCGCTAACTTCACACTGATTATCCACAAGCAAGATGCGCTCATACAATCATTGCAATCTTAGAATGAAACAAGACAAAAGTTGATGTTTGACAAAATGGTTCTGATGTATAAGAAAAACAACTTCAGCTTTTTTTGTTGTATAAAGTTTGTGATTGAAATAACACTCCAAAACTACTTAACAAAATGAAAATAATCTCAAATGACACCAAATAACCCCAAACTGTCAAAGGAAACGCATAGATAAATCTTATCCAGCAACTCAAGAAGCAAATAACTTTATTCCTCAGTTAGCGGCCTTATTCAACAGATAACATCTATCAGACCATTGAATCTTGGTAACCTTTGAATAAACTTTATTCTAAAGATAAATTTCATTATCTGAGGATTGAAAAATTGCCCTTAGGAGAAGTATTATACCTGAGATTTACACCAGCAGCAGATCTGGTAAAACCAATGAAGTTGTCATAAAGTGGTTTATGGCTTAATCACCAATCACCATGCTTGTGATCACAAACTAAAAACATTTACACCCGGGATATGAACCTAGAACCTCTGGATTTTTAGCTTAAGTGGTCTTACTATCAGGCTATACTATAACACATCGTTAACAAAAAAACAGACATGGTTAAACACGAAGTTCTTAAATAAGTTATTTCATCTGAGCTTAATTATGACACACAAACTCATGCATTAAAACATCAAAGATGGCTATCTCTTAAGAAACACTACATTGTCTTATTTCACATTTGAATACACAATTAAATCTTAGTGCAATCTTAAGTGCTGAGATTGCAATACGAATATGAAACTAAAGTGTCAAGGTAACTGAAAATTTTAAAGTATGCCGCTGATTGTTTAAAAACAAAACTTAAATTATTTTGAGTCATTATTTTCTTAATTATTTGTTGTTATTGACTGATTCTTTAATTGAGTTGTTCAGTTACATTGGTTACTGTACCATTTCTATAGGTTAAAAGATGAATAAAATAGAATCAACTTGTGTATTTCTTGAGAAATAACCATAGAACATTTAATATGTTCTAAGGTCTAATCACCAATTCGTAGACACATGATCAGGACTTCGAAAAGTACTAAAAAATACCCTATTCTGTCACTATCTCTTCAATATTGAAAACGCTAAAGGATAAAAGAGATGAAGAAACAGTATTTTTAAGGATGGTTACCTTTTATGAATAAGGGGGTTAAGGCTGCATTTCTAGAACAAACAACGGTTGCTTCAACTTGATCTAAAATAGAACAGGGAACTGTATCTTTGGAACACCTTCAGTGCAAGTAAAATGCTCAAAAGTGTTCCAAATTCAAATTCCCTTTTTATTTTTACATGTCATGCTGTTTGATTTTCTTTTGTCTTTTTTGGCAGCGAATGGGTTGACTGAGAAAATGCGCTCATTCCCTTTTCTGTTTTAGCCAACAACAACCACAATATTCAACATACATTACAAAAACCTTACAATGTCTTTTTAAAAAATGCATAGGTTGTCCTATGAATTAAGACAGAAAATTTGAAGTAAATACCTGTTCAAAGTGTAAGACAGCTTTTTATTTATTTGTTCATCAAACTTTTGTTATTTTGGTAATGAACAGGCGTTCCATAATACAGGGGTTAAAAAAACAAACAAAAAAACAACATACAGACAACATCTATGCAGCTACGTCTAACTGCTCACATTGTGACCACACAGCATCCAGCCATCGGAGCACACTCCAAATACCCTCCTCATAGTCAATGAACACCAAATTGAAACAGTTTCACTGAGAAAACGGCCATTTAGCTTGATCCAACTAGTTTACACTTCACTAGAAATTATTCAAACATGGAGAAAGTACTAATTTGAATTTCACTGACACCAAAAATTTGCATCGATTTTCTTTTGTTTATTTACAAACTGGGGCACGAGTAGTTCAGTTTAATTATCGATTATATTTGGCACTACGTATTGGTTTTTGCAACAACACTCGGAAAAAAATAACGATTTCGAAAGATAATTTCAGCCTCCGATTCACGGTCCAACGGCCATAGCTGGACGCAAACGAAAATGTTTAAAACAGCACCACTGCAACCGTATTGCGACAGTAAAAACAATATTTACACTTAACTGGGGCTAAAAAACAAAAATAGAAGTCTCCTACAACGCTACACAGTAACACCAAAACGCACAGTGAAATGTCGATTTTCGTATGTTCGTGTCCGAAAGTCGTTCGGTTCGTTAGAAATCAGTATAAAAACGCCAAACTAATTCAGTAAAAAGCTTTTTCTCGTGAAATAATCGCAAAACGTAACTCAAAATGTTAATTCGATTTGACAGCCCGCAGCCGCCCCGCGCCCCGCGTGCTCGACGGGACGGGCGACGACGACGGCGGTCGATCGCGGTGTTGCCTGTTTGCGAAACGTTTACCCTAAGTGGGGAAAATCGTTAATTGCTGACTCTTAACTCGCCAAACACTACATTACATGCGAAGTCATATCAGAATTAAATACACACGGACTATCTGATTAATGAAGAGTGAATTACATTTTGCAACAAATAACTTTTTTAGCCTTTCAAAGATTTACGAATCGTCGTTGTAGACCCCTCCCTGTGTCTGGGTGTTCTATTATGTGACGTCAACCCGGTCGCGTAACTTCCATCACCTCTGTTTACAAACGGGCGACCATCCGCGAAATAAAACAAACAAATGTGACATAATTGGTGGCCAGCGATGCGCGGACGCAGCTAAATCGCATGTACACTCATTTGCATGAGATTAGATAATGTGATTATGCACTTATACGAGAGTTTTCTCAATTTAAAGGTTGTCATGTATTTTAAGGTTGTTATTCATCATTATTATTTTCATTTTTAACAGTGAATTACGATTTTTCTCTTATGCATTAAAATACTTTTGGAAATACAAAAACGGTTTTTTTAATCATTAACGGAAATTACTTTGAATTGTATCACGAACAACTAGGACATCATCAAAACCCAAGATTATGCCAAGTAATCGGCTTGACAGTCTTAGCAATATCAAGTCATGTAGAATAATCTTCGCATCGAGAAACCATACAAATGCACACAATGTGTTCAAATATTCAGCACATGTGCCGGCCATACGAGACCCGGTGACGCAACCAGGCGACATGCTTATGGATAATTAATAATTTAATTTTTACATTTTACTTTAACAGATCAGATTAAAAAGTTTAATAAATAACAAGTTGGTATCTCGCCACTCTCGCGCGCTTGGCGAAGATCACTAAATGAGTTGCAAAAACTGTGGATAAGCAAAAATCCTAATGTGATGTAGGATGGTCAGGGACTGACTCAAATAAAAGCGAAGAAATCCTAAAACGCCGTACATTCCTCCCCTCTACCCATTGAGTATTTAAGTAGCACCGATTGCTGCAGCAGGCTTCTAAAACCTATACCTCATGGCAGAAACCTTGGCGCCTTCGGCACAGTAGCTTAGAAGTTAGCGTCGTACAGTCCGGAAGCGCTGTGAATACTAACTGTGGCTAGACAGCATTAGTCATTTAGAGTAAACAACCATGTTACGCTTGAGCTCTTTATAACTGTAACCTAACCAACCCGGTATGTACACTAATTATCACACCAGTTACACATAACCAGTGAGCAACATGACTGTACGTCTAATTTCGTTGCTTATTCTGGTCCTGACACGCGACGCTCCGATAAGGAAAACGAAACTGGTTTTACGTGCGTAATTATTAATCGATGCCCTTATGTTCCATTATTTATGTCTAGTAGACATCTTAATAGATGATAAATAAAGGTCCTAATGGACCTTTATTTATACACTGCGACTTTTTGAAGGTATGAGAGAAGAAGGATTTTTAATTATGATACAATACAGTCACAAATCTCTAACTATAAACAGCGATACAATCGCGATGCAATCAATCGCACATATAGCTGCAAAAAGTAGCAGGGTATAAAAAGTCTTTGCCGTGCGCCTTTGCCGACCATGTTATGGACATACGATGGAAAAATAACAATATGTCCAAAACATGATGATGGTATTCCGTTATTTGATTAATAAAAAAACCGGCCAACTGCGAGTTTGACTCGCGCACCGAGGGTTCCGTACAAACCTGTAGGTATATTTATTAAAAATATTTTTATTATATGAAGTAACTAAAAATGTACGGTTTTTCCTTCATCTGTGCTTATGAGACGTTGCTTTGTACCAAATTTCAAGATTCTGAGTTCACGGTAAGTACCCTGTAGGTTTTGATTTCGAGTATCGAAAATTTGTGGAAATTTACGGCATAAACGGCTGTATCTTTTGATTGCGTTGGCTTAGAAATTTGATTTTTTTACAGTTCCAAAGGACAGTAGACCTAAGTATTTGATATAAATTCCAGCTATCCACCTCCACGCGTTCCTGAGAAAATGGGTCTTGACAGACAGACAGACAGACAGGCAGACGGACGGATGGACGGCCGGACAGCAAAGTGGTCCTCTGAGGGGTTCCGTTTTTTACTTTCGGGGTACGTAACCCTAAAAAAATGATTGTTTCCATCGTATGTCCAAAACAGTTTTGAAGACAAGCAATAGCTCTAATACACACGAAGTGATAGTTTTATGAGTACCCACTGCGGACGAATGATGTGCCCAGTAGTGCTCACACTGCCTACCATAATATATTAGCGTCATCGCCATTAAATGCCAATTTCATGCGTGATTATGACACTTAAAGTGAATGATTTGAATATTATGTTGTCCCACAATTATTTCTGAGTAGGTCCCTGCTAACTTTTTGAGTAAGGTTTCAAAATTCGGGCGTTTGGAGTCCATGTTGCGATTCTTAACCCTGTCACGTAAAAAGAACGCTGGGGTGTCAGTGCAGGGGATGTATCTGCCGTACGGGTACAATAGTAATAAGGGGCCACCATTTTCTTTTTTCCGTGACGGGAAATGAATGATTTAAACTTCAATTCATACAGAAATATGCGGTAGGAACTTTTTTCACCACAAACTCTTCTATTTGTAAATGCTTCCAATGTCTCATTCTTAGAACGCTTTCAATGTTTATCAAACAGGCCGCTTCCTGACAATAGGTCCTTAACCTTACGCGCACAATCGCATTGTCGTGTCTATCATTGCATCACCATGTCTATGCTGTCATACGTGTCACTGACTCACTTATCACTTAGTTTTTTTCTTCCTGTGTGAGAATTTTACTAATAGTTCTATAATTAATCACTAGCTTTAGTCTTTACATTCAACAATAGGGAGAGATAGTAATTAAGCTGCTGTCTGAATGACATCTGCATTACTTCCTCCAGTTTTTCCATCACCCAAATCAGAACCATAATGTCTGCAAACGTGAGGTTTTCGACAGTACGGTTAGTGCATCAACTCAAGGTCACTTAGCTATTTTCGGAGTAGCCCTGAAGGTTAAAATACGCAGTGAGGTTTAGTGATTTACTATTATTGTTGTAATTTAATTAATCGATCGTTTTCCTTTGAATCTTCTTTTTATTTTGACTATTTGGTACAGAGTAGAGAATCAGGTAGAACGTCACGGACGGCAAACAATAGTTTCAAGATACCCTATAACCCTATTCTAGTAACGACCTAAACCACATGGTACTTGCCGTCGTTTGGAGCGTCTTTAGGCCGATTAATTTTGTGCTGGATAACCTCGCCAGTTATCAGGAGTCTCGTGCCTTCGCGTCCCGCGGTCTTTTAGTCAAGATATCCCATAACCCATTGTATATATATATGGACGTCGGGATTCGAGATGTGTGGCAACACTTGGGGTCGTAACTATTTTCACAATTTCACTTTTTGTAATTATAATTTAAGTCTTTTGTTAGGTTAGAAGCTTTTTGTGGTCGGCCTGAATTACGGTCACTCTCTGTCAAAGACATTTGCTGCTGCAAATCGACTCCATGAATTTCGTCTTCCAAAACTTTGAAATGGTTCTCATTGCAGAGCATGCAGTGTTCCCTGAGTGAGCGTTACCTACGGCCCAAACCTGAAACGTCATTCAACGTTGAGAAACCTTCAATCATAGTGATACTATTCCATAACCGCTGTGAAGAAGGAAAGGCTGATGATGATGATGATGCGGATGTGTAAATAAAGATGTTTCTGGTAATTAAGATGACATTCCAAATAGTAAACATACTTCTACATTGTTGCGTGTTGTTGATCTCACAGTGATTAACTGTTAAGTCGAAAAAACCTTGCGGCTATTGTAAGTGGGTAAAGTGCTGTGTGACCAGCCACGCGCATCGCGTTACCACTGTATTCACACAGTGCTAGTGATAACTAGTAACTTGAAGCAAATGTCAGAGTAAATAGGTGGATAACTTAGAAGTGATTAAACGTAGACAGTCAATGTTTGTGATTCTGTGTATGGTGCCAAAGTTCGTAGTTTTGGGGTCGTGATCCTCACCCAGAACTAACATTAATGTGATGACCATTTGTGTTTGTTCTATGTGGGTGTTATTATTTATTTAATTATGTATTTAGAAACATTTTAGTTTGTTTATCAGTCTGACAGCCATAATGAATAGTGTGTACCGGCTCAGCCCGTTTAGCTTCAGGTCAGATCACTTACACAGGTCAGGTCAGGTCAGGTTACATTGATGAAGTCCCAGATTTTTATTTATTTTTATTTTTTAGAGATTTCTCGACAAGTCAGAACTATTCTTGTGTTGCTCTTGGCTTATGGCTAAGCCATCTTGAGTGCTTAATCCGTCGGCCATAACAAAGCTCTTTGAAAATTATATCTTTTAATCGTATCAATGTACGCACCTAATTTGTGTTTTTCACACTGGTCGTCTCTCGATGCACCGCGCGACGGTTAAAGTTGTATTGTTATATATTGTGTCTAGCACATACGACAGACTAGGGGTTAAGTTACTGCCTTCCACTACGTTATGTCCACAACCAATACCATTAATGTCCGATAAAAACCGGACGAGTTATGTACGTAAGCTAATAACGTGGTACGGCTATTGATAAGCCATCCATCACGAAGATCTTATGTACACTTTTCAATTACGCTAGCAATTCCAGAGACAGGTGACAAGCGGCTTGCTCTAACAGTGCACATTGAGGAGAGACTCCCCGTCCACGTCACTTCACTCAGTGCGTATTATGTAGCCTAATCTTTTTGACACGCGGCTTGAGAAAAAAGGTTTTGACGACAAACAGGCTTAGGGGGGTAAAATAAGGTTTCGTTTTTTCACTTAGATGCGAACTTATGGACCTGCTACCATGTACCTTATATGTAGTATGCTAGTTACTCCGTAATCATTGCGCATACAACAGTGCCGACATATCTGAAACTCATAATTAATAAGGTACATGGCAGCAATCCCCATTTTCAGCAATTATCGCTAATGAACTTTTTGGCAGCCAATGACGATGCACTATTTTGATGTCAAATAGGTTCCTGTCAATAGCGCAATTTTCTAGCGAACGAAGTTACTGAATAAACCCGCTGGTAACCCTTGTGCGGGTTGCTTGGTGGTGCAAACACCTTCCTGGGTGGACTGCTGTCCAGTCGGCAGTCCACTAGTTTATGGTGCTTCAGCTTAACGTACGAAGACATTATAAAGCTCCAAGGGAGAATAAGTTACTGTGTCACAAAATTTAAAAACAACATTTTTTTAAGTTATAGCATCATGGCTCCGAATCATGCTCGTTCACCACCGTTGCAGTTCAAATAAATCTACGCCAGAAATTGTGCCCTCATCAAGCGGTGAGAGCAACTCAAGATTATAAACCACCGCTACTGATCCACTAAAACTCGCTAGCCCATTCAAATTCGGGCCCAACAAGTTGGTTACGTAACCTGACATTATCATATCATCTGATGGTTACGAATCTTTGACGGTCTACTAACGTGGGCGGTGGACGAAACTATAACCTGGTTTCAATGAGACGAGTTATGTGTTACGTGACAGTTGTGCCTATAGACTAACTAAAGGTCCAGGGTTCCCCCCTTGGACAAACATTCATTGTGTTTATCCTATGTCAGGGTTTTATCATCGGAATACGTAAGTATATTGGTCAGCCTTTGAAACAGTCCGGACTCTACGTGATCAGATGATTTGTTGTTAGTGGCTTCGAATTTTAATTCATTATGGAACAGCTATCAAATGAAGGCTTTCATAACTTCAAAGAGACTTCAAAAATTCTGCGCACTATGATGATGAGTGATGACCTACTAAACAGATATCACCTAGACACAACGAACACGAATATTCGTCATATACATGAATCTTTATCCTGGGTATGGGAGCCCAGGGGAGCTGGCAATTTGGCAAACAAATAAAACTTGTAGTATGTTAACACCTTCGTCAGACGATGTACAGAGGCGTTCACATCAACCTTTACATAGGGACACCTTATGCCGCTGACATGAGACCGATTTTGCAATGGATTCTGAAGGTTGGTGTGAACTTCTTTGTACCAGATGCGGTAAATTGTAATGTTCCTATTGTGTCTACTATTTCGACTGATGAGGTGTTAAGAAGCATTCTCTACCAATCACTTGCAAGTTTTGTCAGATAAAATAGGAAGTTTGGGCCGTGCAACATACAAAAATTAGGTGCAAGAGTAGTGTTTATATAGAAATTAAATATAAAAGCTAATTATATAATGCGCATTTTATCACGTTAAACGATCTGTTATGATGGCTGTACGCTATTTCACAGTCTACTAATGATAGCGGTAAATCCAGGTTAATAACTACAGATGACGTTGCAACTGTTCTGAAGAGGAGGGCTTCGAGATTAACTAGTTTATTGCAAAAGATAGCGAGATTCAATAGAACAAATTGCATTTAGGCGTTGCTCAAGTTTGGTGCAATCAAAATTGTTTACTCATCTCAAACTTTACTGAACGGAAAATTCGATTATAAATAATTGTCGGTGTCTTGAGTTCCCATTCTAGATGGCCTATGTTGAGTCTACGTCAGGAGACCGTGAATCCAGTGAGATTCTAATTGCATAGTCTGTAATTTGTAACCAGTGACAAGACAACGAATGGTGTGGTGAGGCGCGTTACTGAGAACGAGCTAGTGAAAAAACTAAGTCCAATAAGATTTGACAATATGTAACAATAGAATGTTGATGTGTTAGTAAAGAAGTGTTTTCAGTCACCTGACTTTAATAGTACATTGTTACCCTAGGGGTGAAAGTAACTTATTTAGTCCCGAGACGGGGTTTGGCGCCCGGAACGAAGTGAGGGCGCCAATAGTTCGAGGGACTAAATAAGTCTTTAACCCGAGGTAAACACTGTGCTTTTCATTACAAATACAAGGAAAGTAAAAATAAAAACATGAATTAGCTAAAGAAAAAATGAGTAAATTTTATTTTCCACTACCGCTTTAGCCTCTTCTCTTATAAAATCAGGCGTTAAATTCATATCAGAATCAGATGAACTCATTTTATAGGTACAAATCTCTGCTATACGTATAAACAAAAGTCTTCAAAATAATAGAAAAAATAAATGAAGATCGAATTGCCGCTTTCCCGCCTATTTTGTTTGTTTTTTTTTCTGTGGCCGGCCAGCTATTCAGCCATTATTTTTTATTTTCATCATTGGAAAAATGGTAAATATTTTGCCCAAATCTAAGTTATTTTAAAGAAATTGTTGAAACTAAATTATAATAAAGTTATTTAAAAAATATATATTCTTTAATCAATACTTAACTTTAAGTTATTTCAATTTTACATCGTGGCTGTATAGAAAATTGGAACATGGTTCAATAGATGTGTGAAAAAGAACTAGTTTTTTTTAAAATAATTTGACAGCTGTCAGTTGAAAGTGATTCTCCCTAGGGATGAAAAGTATTACTTTCATCCCGCTCCTCAGGCAACTTCAGACCTACTTTCAGAGTATGAGTAATGAAAATATGTATTTACTTTACTACTGTTGTCGCAATCGTGCAGGTCTCACGCGACCAAGCGCGGAAGTAGCGGTCGCTTTACAAAGGAGGAGAAATGTCCACCGTCATAATTCTATGGAAAACTCACGCAAGTCGCTGAGATAACGCAAAGTATGGAATGTACTTAATTAAAATACCTTTTCCATTCTATAAGTTATCACTTATCATTATTATCATCATGCACAGACACTGCTGAACTGATTTCCCAATAAGATGGGGGTGAGAAAAGTTTTACTAAACTTTGAATGCATGTCCCAACAATCACGGAAGCATAAAATGGATTTTTGGAACGAAATGAATGGATTTTCTATTTTTATGTTTTGGTGGACGGGGTGTTCACATCAACTTTAACAAAACCATTGCAAAATGGGTCTTGATGTCAGCACCATAAGGTGCCCCTATGTTAAGGTTGATGCAAACGCCTCTGTACGTTTCTTTTACACCAGTTTGTGGTGATACAAACATACAAAAAATTCGCTCATGACATGATGCATTTATGCATGTAATCATTCCACACATTTGAAATTATGATGTAGTAACAGTTTTAAGTTCTCAAAAGGAGAGTTTTGTAACAAATCCCGACCATTTCACAGCTAAGCCAAAATGTCAAAGTCATCTACGTAATCACACTTTGCACAGTTTGAACAAAACGGCTTGGTAACGGAATGAGTGCGTAAACCTTGTTTTATCATGTGTCAAATGATTTCCATGTATGAGGAGACTGTCAGGGTTGTCATGGTCGGTCAGTAATATCTTCTTGGTTGGCTATGTTAGTTTACTCACACCAGAGAGAAATTACCAGTAATTTGCCACCAGAAGATAAAGAGTACTGTCTCAGTGGAATACAACGGTCCATCATTGAACTCGAGTCATCGCGATTAATGGATACTGGCAGTAGGTACGCTTGGTAAAGCGGGTTGGTGATCGATCACAAACTCGAAATCATCCAAAAACACCCGTGACCTGGATTTGAACCCAGGACCAGGACTTCTGCATTTCGATCTCTTATTCACACTCACACTCAGCGTTCCAATATCTCAAGATATCAATGGAATTTCTCTAATTTCTCTACAGGTGACCCAAGAGCACATTCCACATTGATGGAAAGACTCGACACTCAAAGTGTCGACTCTTTTCATCGAACGGGGAAATGCTGCCAGCACCTTGGGTACCTTACCACAGGGGCAGAATTTCCTTAGATATCATAATACGAATCGTTCCGTTCTTGCTCTCCCCTATGCAACTAACCGGCACTGTCAGGTATTCTTGGTTTCGACTCTTCTTGATATTTATTTATTTACTACAAAGCTCTAGCGTGTTGAACACTAGCTTCAAAGTTCATAATTGTCTTTAGGTAACAAGTATCAGGTCATTTCGTGTTATTTTAAGTCTCACTCAGGTCAGCTCGCACGCGGCGCAATATGCAACCCTACCCGTATTTGCCCAAGAGTGAAATCTGGCTGGGTCTCGTAAAAATAGTGAAACCCGTTCCGACCATGCCTTTCTACGTGTTAGTTGGAAAATCGCTAATCAATCAATGTGTGAACACGTATTGGTGGAAAGTGTAAAGTGTGAAGCTGTTGGTTGGTTGACTATTAAAATGAGGCTTATGTTTAGCTGTTCACCAAAGGATAGTGTACATTCGCCCTTACATTGCCGCCTCAGAACCAAATGATGAAGAATACCTCTTATGGTTCATAAATACATACACTCTAGTGTCACTTGCACATACAAGGTTTCTTTTGTCAATACAAAGTAAGTTAAAATATTGTTGCGATGGCTAAACAACAGAGGGCACAGACGAAGCAACATAAATGGTATTAAAAAAATGTTTTCGTACGATAAATCGTAATCAGTATTTTTATTTTTTATATCAAAAATCAGAAGTGTCCGTGACAATCTATTAAGTGATAATTATGTATTAAATTATGGCCAGAATGTCAAATGTTTGTTGGTTCATAGGCCAACTTGGGCACTGTCCTTTGATTAAAACTGACATCCAAAAAAATTTATTTGTCACCCAAAATTGGTAAATTTTCATCAAATTTTGTTACCCTGTTCAATACTAAAACGTAGGTACTCATTTATTTATGTCAACGTTGGCCAAATAAAGCAACTGACTAAATAACACACATTTAGTTGATGTTTATTAAAAATGTTAACTCCAATCCCACTCCCTTGAATTATAATCAAAAAATACATTCAAAAAACCCTATAAAACATTTATTTTGTTAATTATGTACAATTCATTTTATGGCCCTTCCGTCACTCTTAGGGGGGCAAATCCATTTTTAAAAGTGTAAAGTAGGAACTTAAATAAAAAAACTATACCATTCGATATATACACAATTCATAGCAACGTTCCTTAAAAAAACTTATTATTATTCATAAACGCAAAATTGCAAGGAAAAAAATTGCAAATGACGTCATTTGCAAGCGGCAGTTTGTAGGGAGCGTTCAAACAAGTCCAAAAATATGATTTTTAAAATTGCTATATCGCGGGGAGTTTTGGTGTTTTCGAAATATATTTTTAACGACGTTTTTATCTTCGATAGGTCTTTCAATAACACCTAATCAAAAAAAAAATTGTCAAATACCCTAACGCTCAGTGTGAATTTTAGCCCGACTAGAAATCAATCTTAGGAACGATTTCGGGCCGAACAATTTACGCCTATTCATATTCTTCTACTTCTGTAACTGACCTGCCACAAGCACTTTTGCGCAGGTCAGTTACACTTTAGTAACAAATGAATGCTCACGCTATCACCGATTTAAAGGTTGCTTACCTACATCAAACTAATCCGTCAGGAGAAGTATTACTTATCATTTGGCCACTAAAACAAAGATATAAATAACTAGGTTAACTAAAAGAGCGAAAAGAGCGTCGTGGCCAAGTGGTTAAGCACTCCAACTCGGATAAAAATAAATAAATAAATATCTGGGACAATTCACACCAAGATCATCTGACCACAAACTAAGCAGAGCTTGTAATATGGGCGTCAGAGACTGATAAACATACTTAAATATTTCTAAATACATACTTAACAAGATAATAACACCCAGACACACAACAAATATAAATGTTCGTCACACAAATATTTGTCATGGGTGGGGATCGAACCCACGACCTCCGGCGCTAAAGGCAGGATCGCTGCCATTGCGCCAACAGGCCAGTCAATCGGATCGCGGATCGTGTGGTCCCGAGTTCAAATCTGGCCAGAACCAAAAATCTTTGTGTTCATTGATTAATTTCCGACTAACTCTCCTTAGATGGAAAACATCGATAAAAAACCAAATCAACCCGGATAGCGGCGGAAGGGTCACCTCACCACCTACCAGGTTGGGTTATAATACCATTGGTTAAAAGAAGGCTTCTGAGTGTTCCGTTCACCAAGACGGCAACAGTCACTTGCCTCTGACTACCCTGTTTGGGATAAAGTCGTGATGGTATGTATGTTAACTAAAATAAATTAGATGATTGAACAGCTAAAATACTCGATCCGAAAAATAGCAATAAGCGAGCCCATACAATCATATGAATGGCAGAATATATCGACTAGCTGGAACCAGTTGGTTTCGTCTGCTTTCTACTGCGCTCGCCATATCGCTTATAGTGACAGCGAAGTGACCACACTTCTGCGTACAAGTGGACACGTTTACGGAAATTTTAACTTCATTTTTATTTTTTTTGTTTGAAAGTCAAGTATGAAGCACAGTGATAGAATGCACCTACTGAACTGGTACAACATCATCTTGAAAGCCTGCAAAAAAATATTTTTACGCCCCTCTTGAAGACCTCGGAACTATAAGACACATGCGCATGATATGACAAGAAAATAGTTACCGAACCTTTTGAAGCGGGCCAATTGACTGATTTTGATAAACCTATTTAATGTTTTTAGGAAATTGTTGGAGGCAAACAACCCAGAGCCGTTACCGCATCACCCCATATAGTATAAGTTTTACTTAGTTTACTTCGTATGCTATGTATTTATCGCGGCAATCTGTGTGGTGTTGCACCGGCCAGACCGATGCTGCTGTTGCGTGCTGCAATACCAACGACGCTGCTGTACGTTTCCCACCTCCATTACTCTACGAAGGCGGAGGAAATCGCAGAGTATATCAAGGTCACCACTTCACTTTGAGGGTCGATCGGTTGGTATTCCGCCATAATGTGAATTTTAATTCATTTGTGGTAAGAGTGCCGACTGAAGATCTATCGACCTACGCGCTTTCGAGGTCGGTTACGGGACACCATGATGCGTCGCACGTCGCCGATGAACCATACGTGTGTAAATTAAATATTGTGTTATATGTATGTTAGTTTTATGGTATTTATCTATGGGCGGATTATGTTTAGTTAAGATCTTTTAATGTAATTTGTTGCCTGAAAGTAAATGATTATGATTATGATTTAGAAATAACAATAAATTTTGTTATCATTCTTAAGTTCTCAATTTATACGATATCCTAAAAACTTTTTTTATTACCTCTAAAATAAGCCACGTCATGTTCTTACAGATTTGTTATTTAAAAAATCATTACTGTTTTGGATGGTAGTTTCGTTTCGTTTGCTTTTACTTGTTATCCTTTTTTGAGATTATTCCACGGACCATGTAACGCGTGGCCACCCCGCAGATTTATTAGTATCAGGTCAAAAACTCGTTTCAGTATCATCGCGGGGTCACCGAGCGGTCGTCTTCGGAAGTTCTTTTGCAATTAGATAATTGCTGCAATAAAAAAGAAATTGCAAAAATATATACTTACGTTAAAATTTTCTAAGCGAACGGTGAGAATAATTTGTTAGGTTTTTTCTATGATTAGGCGATAAATATGTTGGCTCGGTAGAGCAAGACCGGTTAGATTCCCAATTTGGGCACAAACATTATGTGCCTTGTGGTTGTTCTGTATCTAAGTATTATTATCTAAGTATTATTAGAATTTTAGATCCATATTTCACAAACTCATAAACATAACTCATCTATACCAAAGAAAATATTTTATCTATGTCTATACACATATTAGGATGAAGAGGAAAGATTTGTTTGTTTGTTTATATTGAATAGGCTCCGAAACTACTGGACCGATTTTAAATATTCTTTCACCAATATAAAGCTACATTATCAGGGAGTGATATCATTTATTATTATTATTATATATTTTCACGGGAAAGACGTTCTACGCGGGTGACACCGCTCAGCCCGCTCACGGACAGCCAGTTATGTAAAAAAAACATTAGTATAAATACGCACGTGACGTAACGCACACAAATGATCGTCAAAAATATACCATTAGGCCTCATTACACGCCTTTGGTTTAGGATTTGACATAAGCTTTCAAAGACTAGGCTACTTTTAATATGATATTGAAAACTTTCTTTATTTTTTCTCGGCTAAGCCAGTCGCATCTCTCAAATATGATGTTGGCAAGTAAAGGAAAGCAAAGCTAACGCTGAGCTGGTCAGCCTTACCAATTAAGAAATATATCAGTCGTCAGATAATTAGATTTTGCAGTAAAAACTTTAAAATAAATCTCTCGATTCAGTCCAATAGGCCTTTTCGAAGTCCACTTGACTTTCTTCGCTTTTGGCACATTAATATTATGCATAATCACTTACATCATTTGCATTTGTCCTACTTAGTATTCCTGCACTGTCGCCAATATCGCACTTCTTAGCATTCGTTATGAAGACATAAATCGAAACAGATGACGCGGTTGTATGTACTTGGCGTGTCAAATAAATAATATGCGCCAGAACACAACACTCGAAGTAAGGATAATATCCTTGTGTTACGACGGGGTACCAGACGGGGAATCAAGCCAGGGGCGTCTCCCAGAACACACAGACCCGAGCCAATTAAGAAAAGATGGCTTTCTGAATTGACTAGACCGGGAAGCAAACCCGGAATACCACGCAAGCCAAGGCGAGAAACCGTGCTACAGCACACTACGCCCGCCTAAAGGGAATGCATAGGTTTTATTACCCCACTGCTTCATTTACTTCCGGATCTACCGATATTATGTAAACTGATGTCA
The DNA here is from genome assembly GCA_947369235.1 of Udea olivalis. Taxonomy (NCBI): domain Eukaryota; kingdom Metazoa; phylum Arthropoda; class Insecta; order Lepidoptera; family Crambidae; genus Udea; species Udea olivalis. Next base: position 9,431,708 of record OX376370.1, on the reverse strand, counting down.
AAATGATTTTGTCTATAAACTCAGAATTAAAAAAAGAAATCTCCTGTCATTAAGGCGTTATTATGACGTCAGCGTCAAAACCGTAGCTCGTTTAGTTTTAATACGATAAGGGCTTGCGATATCTATTTCAAATCATGTCTGATTCGTATACTGCGTCTCAATTAGGTTTTATGCAATCAGCCTAGACTTTCGCCGGTTCCGTTCGATCGATGAACAGTCATAACTTTTGATATCTTGCGTTATATGAATTGTAGAAATGTAAGTGCGCTTGCGTTATTCGAAAATAAATCTGATTTCATAGAAAACAACATACAAAAAGTAAGTCAGTCAGTGATGTAAGTAAATATACCGGGTGACTGTTTATTAAGCAAGTAAGGAAAATGATATGACATACTCAGAAGTCATGTAGATATCCGAGTCAAGTTTTAATTTTTTAAGTGTAAGTGTTTCCTATCACGTCCGCCTACCACGTCAACTCACAAAAAAACCCCGTAGGATATTGACACCTTATACAGTTACTTTACTTCTGATGAACATATTCCTAGTCATGATGACATGACATGAAAAAAATGTTTAGAAGCCCAATAAGCCCATATATTTTTGAAGTCAGATACAGTTATACTCGTAAAAAGGCTATCGATTTCATAGGCAGTTAATGTATATATACACTAGAAAGATTTGATTTTTTGTTTGTATGTTACGGTCGAACTCATAATTTACTAATATGACCGATTTTAAGAATTCAGGTGGTTCTGCACAACATTTCCCGTAGGAAACTGGTGAGCGGAACGCGGACCGAAAATCACTAAAATAATCGATTAAAAAATTAATAGATGTAATAAAAAAAACCATCGGATGAAATCCCTCCAGTTATCTTTAAACTTTGTTTTAGTAAAAGGACCCATATTATCAGATCAATTATTTTAGTAATAAAACCAAAAATAGAAGACAAAATGTCACGAAAAGAGGTAACATTGTGAATAGAGCCAACTTTGTCAAATCATGTTTCCACTGGATGAATTCCCTGTATTATTCCCTCAACAATATCAGTAAATTTGATTAGATTTTAATTTCACTGTTCACTACTTCAAAAATGAATTATAAAAACGTGTTTTGGGAACCACCTCCCCTTAAAGCTTCATTATCAGCGAGTAATATCGGCTATATTTTTATTTTTATGCTATACTAGCTTTCCGCCCGCGGCTTCGCCCGCGTGAACTTCATTTTTCTTTCCCGCTTTTCTGTTGAAATTTTTCCTGAATTTTCTTTGCTATAAACCTCACGGAGCCCGAGACCTTTCCAACGAATGCAAAACCGTGGAAATCGGTTCGTGCGTTCTGGAGTTATAGCGTCAGGAAGGAGGACTTATTTTTATATAATAGAAGATAATAGATTTCATCATCTGATTGATTTGATTGTTTGTTTCTATTGAATAGGCTTCAAAACTAACATAACATCACGACTTGAATCCCAAACGGGGTAGTCAGAGGCAAGTGACAGTGTGGTCATGGTGAACGAAACACTCAGAAGCCCACTTTTCACCAATGGTATTAGAACTCAACGTGGTAGGTGGTGAGCCTTCCGCCGTTATCCGGATAGATTTGGCTTTTTATCACTGTTTTCCATCACCGGAGAGTAAGTCGGATCTTAAACAAAGAACACAAAGATTTTGGTTTTGGCCAGATTTGAACTCGGGAGCACACGATTTCCGAACTGAGCTCTGGTGCTGAACCACAAGGCCACGATGCTCTCAAAACTACTGGACCGATTTTAAAAATTCTTTCACCAATATGAAGCTTCACTATCAGCGAGTTATCAGCGACCGACATACATAGGCAATATTTTAACGGGAGGAATAGTCGCAAATAGTAATAAACGCAAAGGATAATCCGTCTGTTTGTTTATCATATCTTAATAAAATTTATCGCGTAACAAAACCTTGATTAAAGTGTAAATGAACTGGTATACGCAGACGAAGTCGCAGGTAAAACTGGTTTACCAAAATGGCAACACTGACAAGTAAACACAATTTGCTTTTTATGTCAAACACTTACACAAAGTTACACAACAGCGAGTCACGTCTCTTCAATGGGCAGCAGTTCATATTACCGCTACGGGCCAGCTATGACCGAGAGCCGCGACCCTCAGAACTGACAAGTCACTGGGGCTCCTAAGAAGTAAGCTTGAGGCGAATTTAGTAATATCTGATAATCGAAATTTAAAAATATTTAGTAATGCAAACAAGCCTGCAGACTTCCTGATTGTAAGCGGCTACCGCAGACTTTCTGATGCTAAGCGGTTGCCACGGCCTACGGACGTACGTTCAACGCTATAAGGTTTAAAATTAAAAATTGGGATTAGAGGTTGGAAAACCCAGGACTAAATCTGCTAGCAAAAAAAAATACATTGTACAGACGCGTTCACATCAACCTTTACAAAACCATTGCAAAATTGGTTTTAGGTCAGCACCATGAGGATTAAGGAAGGCAATTTTCCAGGGATGCAGGCTTTTGCATCCAGACGTGCAGCCCATATTTGCGGGCGCAAAAACTGCTGAGCAAATCAGCAACCAGTTACAAATGATTATCGTCTAAACATGCAGCATAGTACTATTCTCCTAAAGCTTCATTTTAGGGGCCCAGACCTCCGTTACTTAGCACTTATTAATAAGAGGGCAAGTGTCACAATCGAGATAAAAGCGACGAATGCGCCTGAGTCGTTGTAACGGTCGCATGGGTAGCTGTGGGAAAATTTGCTTTGTAAAGAGTTCAAAAAGTGCGTAGATGGATACATGATACATCTGCCATTTGACTGGCCTCCGTGTAACCTTTCCCAGATATTTTTTCAGATTTTTATTCGTAAAGTATTAGTATTCGTTAGAAGAAGTTAATGGCTAAAAAGCAAACGTAACGTTTCCATCATCAAAAAGGCGTAATTAACAATATGAATCTCCAAGTACTTCAAACGTCGCAGCCAACGTAAACAAGTAATAAATACAGCGCAATTATATCAATAAATAAATGCCGATATAAAATATGCCCTTCCCGGCTCGACTTAATTGACAGGTTAACGGAAGCGGCAATGAACTTGGCGGGAAGCGAGCGTTCTTAATTTAAAATTTTAAACGTCCCCGGACGGGACGACATTTCTTCCATTCGGTCGGAGAGTTGCTGGCCAGTTCGATTTAACTTTATCAGGTTTTCGTTTTTTTGGGAAACTACATTGTTTCACGTATGTTTTCGACCCCCTCAGCTGCTGCAACTGCAAGTTGGTTTTAAGTTCAACAGTTTATTTCTTAGCGAAATCAATTATTGGTACTAATAAGCCATTATAAGAATTTAAATGAAATACATGTATTTAAAATTTGAGGCTTTCCCTCCCTTGAGTTCCCTGGGATCCCATCATCAGATCCTGACTTGATGGTAATAGGTACCACCTCGGAAGTACGCTATTTTAAATAAAAAATGAAATCGGTTTACAAATGACGGAGAAACCGCTGGACATACATAAAGAAATTATTGAAGTCGAACATAAAACCTCCTCCTATTTTGAAGTTGGGTAAAAACTAGAGGTCAGGGAGGGCAGCACTATTGCCCGCGGCTGATCCGCGAATGCTGGGATTCTGAATTCAAAAGCTGTATATTTTTTTAATTTGGAATTGGCGGTATAAATTATTGCGATGAGATGAATTTTTCGCTTCGTCTATAGAATTACTAATTCGTCGGGTCATGGAGAAGGCTCGCGGCGCCGTGGCCTAATTGTAAGCGCGTTTAAGACGAACGGTAAATAATGATTAGTCTTATTGACTCTGGTCGTGGCGTTTTTTTAATAATAGACTAAACGCCACAGTCAACGGAGTGTAGTTTCATAGATATATCGCTTGTTCGCGATAACAAGCTTTGTTGGTATAAGCCTGTTTGCTGCCTATGGCGGGCTTCTTAAAAGAGAAAAAAGATATTATCACTGATTAAAACATTTATATAAAAAAATGTTATTGATATGTTGTTTCCGTAAAAACTAAAAACTTACAAAATGATTCAGGTGATAGCGCCTATAGCATTATAAACCGCGGCTGTAAAACCTCGCCTTAAGGCGCTCTCGAAGGAAAAAATAGCCTGTACTCTGATATGAGAGAGATTCAGATTTGAGCATTACAGTGTGCAACATGTAATAAATAAATAAATATGCGCCAGACAACACACCTCTTGTAATGATCTCGAAGTAGGGATTAATATCCCTGTGTTACGAGGTACCACACAAGGAAATAAGCTAGGGGCGTCTCCCAGCACACCCAGACCCGAGTCAATTCAGAAAAGAGCGTTTCCTAAATTGACCCGACCGGGAATCGAACCCGGGACACTACGGGAATCGAGGCGAGAAACCGTGCTGCAGCGCACTACGCCAACCGTGTCGTCAAAAAATGGTAGAACTTGAAGGAGAAACTAGCATATAAATATGCGCCAACAAACCGCTTGTCATTGTCTCGAAGTAGGGATAAATATCCCTTTGTTACGAGTTACCAGACAAGGAATTAAGCCAGGGGGCATCTTCGGAGAATTTAGAAAAGATGTTTCCTGAATTGACTTGACCGGGAATCAAACCCGAGATACTATGTAAGCCAAGGCAAGAACCCGTGCTACAGCGCACTACGCCAATCTTGTCGTCAAAAAATAAGGATAAACAGAATAACCTAAGGCAGGGCACAAACACTGGACACTTTTGTCTCTTGGGTCAGATACAAGCTACCGATGAATATTTGATTTCTATAGAACCAGTATGAAATCATCCACTCCCTGCGCATACGTTAACACTTTTTGTGTCCAGTTGCTTCCTCTCAACACGTACTCGTGACGATCAAAAAGTGTTGGGTGACGGTACCTAGAAACTGAGTGCCGAGTGCGAGTTGCAGCGAGAGAAGTGAATGACTTCACCATCGCGTTTTGCGAGCACATAAATGTCAATTAGTATGGAATCGAGTCAGCGTCATCTAGCGGCGAATTCGCGCAACATTAAGGCCGCTAGATGGCGCTCACTCGATGCCATACAAATTCGCGTTTTTTTTCTCGCAAACGCGATGGTGAAGTTATTCACTTCTCTCACTGCAACTCGCACTCGGCACTCTGGTTTGCGCAGCGCCAAGTCAATGCTGTCTCGGCGGGTAAGACATTCTTGAAATTGCCGTTCCTAGGGTGCTATTGTCTAACTTACTTTTCATATAATTTTATTTAGTCGAACGTTTAGCACTGTTATAAATTAGCTCACTGTTTGTTTGGTATAGTCAAAATTCAATAAATAGCTGAAACGTAGTTCTACAAAGTTTTTAAACGCATATTGTTAATTTAATTAAAAGAGGACAACCAACAAAAGAAATACTATATAGATGAACATAACATAAATAGATACTACTTTTACATTTTGGGAAGGAGATACGAAAGCTTAGGACCTACCTACAGCAAAGATTCTTCAGTTTTTATCTCAAGGAAAAAAGTCTTCTGTGTGCAATTTTATTCCACAACTCCTCAAAAAACTAAAACGTATTTTTTTCGTCTTTACGCACACCAAAGATAAATTATTACCACGTTTCGAAAAAGGCTAGACGATCGTTTCCAAGTTTCGTCTACTAAACTCCAGAAATGTCCACTAGTGTTTTACCTGAAAAAAAAAAGAAACCATTCGTGAAAGAAAGTCAAAGAAAAATGTACACACGGCCACTGGTTGTATGGGCTAATATAAATAGGTACAGACAACAGCAGTTCAGGTTATCGAAACTGTTTTTAACTGTCTTGAATCTTATCACCGTGACCCAAAGATCCTAATATCTATAAAATATATTTCACTAAGATAAAGTGGGCTTCTGAGTTTCCCGTTCACCATGACATTATATAGGACATTATTTGACCATTTAATTAAGGTAACATGAATTGTTGTAGTCTGTACTTGAAATGTCATTATTCGATGTAAGACCAACAGGTATACAGAACTACCTAATTAATCATTTGAGTTCAAAACTGGTTATAAAGTTAAAAATGCAATTGTCTCAATTTATCCTGTTCTAAAAGCAGGCAGACGATACGTTATTGAATCATATAAAATATGTTTCCTACTAATATTATTAAAGTGAAAGTTAAATACCTGAATATTGGAACGTCTTCATTTCCTAAATGGCTAAACCACAGTTGGATCAATATTGACTTTGATTTTGGCTTATCTAGAAGATTGGTGAACGAGAAAAGTGTTGATAACTTTTTGCTAATCGTGTCTGAGATGGGTTACGTGTTAAACCGAACTAAATGTGGATGAAGACAGGGGGACAGAGGTCTTAACAAAAAATAAAAAAGGGATAAAAATACAAAAAAGCTTGTCGCCCAACGTGGGGCTCGAACCCACGACCCTGAGATTAAGAGTCTCATGCTCTACCGACTGAGCTAGCCGGGCACTTGCCTACCAGTTCGAAAGATCCTATCCAATTCTCAAGCAAACATCCTGAGGGATGTTTTTTTTAACATAAGAACGAGGAAGACAATTTCAAAATCTATCGCACAGCCCGGCTAGCTCAGTCGGTAGAGCATGAGACTCTTAATCTCAGGGTCGTGGGTTCGAGCCCCACGTTGGGCGACAATTTTTTGTAATTTGACTTTTTTTAAATTTTTGTTAATAGCTTCTTCTCTTTAGCTTTTGAAATATCTGTGGAAATTCAGAGAGGGGTGTAATGGAAAAAACTACAAAGACAATTTAATCTTTCAATACAAAATGTTCCCAGCTGGCAACTATTTGCCATAACTTTTTACGGAACGAAGTATGTCGGGGTCGGGACAGTAAGTTATAGATTCAAATAGATTATGATTTACTGCACAAACAAACTTTACATCAGGATTTCAATATGATGTTATCACCGAAAGGTTAAAAAGACCTTTTATATCTCAGATAGTTTTCACCTTCTGTTGTCTCGTCTTACCCATTTTGCTATAAGTCCCGTGAGAAAGCACCATCTATGGCATATGGTCAGGCTTGGGAAGCTTCATGCCTTCACGGTTCGTTTAGCAAAAGCTACGGACTCAAAGTTGGCAAAAAGGGCGAATGACTTCGGAGGAAGACAGGTCAACCTTTAAAAACTATTGCAAAATGGAACTCATCACAGTGGCTTAAGGTGCTATGTAAAGCTTGACGTGAACGCGTTTGTGTATACAAAGGCATTCCCCGAATTCCTGGGGCAAGTGGGTGGAAAGGAATAGTTTATGGGGGAGACGGGTGCTTTATATACATACGAAGTACATTGATAACTCATGTGACTGGAAACCTATAGCAAAACTTGGGTATACAAGTGAATTTTTCGAGTGGAAGTATATGGCTTAATCTTTAGGGGAAAGCTGTTTATTTAAAAAAAAAAAAACGAATGAAGACTTAAAATTTGATTTATTTTTCAAAAGAATTTTCTTCTCGAAACATAAGTATTTAGGTGAATTTAGAATGAAACTCACGGGCCTGAGCCAAGTGAGTCTGATTCACTAAAATAGGTTGGTTTGTAAATGTACTCGTAGATGCATCTTCTTGTAAGAATTTCGGACAATGCGGCATGTATATAAGATGGCAGCTCTTAATATTATTAAAGAAAGAAAGAAACTTTGAAAAATTACACCCTTGTATTATGTCTCGCTATATAGGATCAACTCGAGAGTAATTAATAACTAATTTGTTTTTTTTTTATACATCCATATGAATAATTACCAATCAATAAGAGCGGCGATTTAGGCAGGCAAAATCGTACGAACAAATGTTTTTAAGATTAAAAGTTGTAATTTTTTTAAATATTTCTTATCTTATCAATTTCTCGACATGACACCATTGCTTTTAATTTGATTTTTTGTCAGCAATTCAGTCATATTCATATTGTCATTGTGCCTGAATACGTCATGTATATAATATATCGTGTCGTGACTCTCCACCAGAACCAGACATCAGAATTTTCTTTGTCACTGTCACTACCCTAGCAATCAAAAATATATCGTCTAGAATACAACCCCTTTTCCAAGAACTCCCTAATCCCATGGGATGAATCAGGGGGTTCCTCGTATTTGGTGATGACGTCACCTGTCTAAGAGGGGTCGGCAGTCGCGACTCGCCGTCGCCTAGTCTAGGACTGCAATTACTAGATTATATATGGCTACCTACCTGTTACGTAGATATTCAATTAGTTTAGCAAGAGCCACTCCCACTGTCGAGAATAGAAGCAGACATTTTGTTTTTTACGTTGTTGATCACAACAAGAAGTCTTTTTTTTATAGCTCACTCCACCTGATGGTAAGCGGTCGTGAGGTCCAGATACGAGTATGTGGATTACAAACACAGTAACGCAAAGCAATCACGAAGCTGGCCGAAAACCTGCAGAAATGCCTTTTTATGCCCCGATTAAAGAGACTAGGGAGACAAGAGGACCACATGCGTTGGAAGAGTTTTCTACGTCTGGCTGGAACGACAAAGAAACTAGTTAACGAACATTTTAGTGCAGGCTAACAAATGCTGGATCAAACTATAATGAGCTATTACCGATGTTAGGTGTCCTGATTTTATTATTTACCAACAGCAATTCAGCGCCTCACCATTGGCTGACGAACTGTCAAACTACAAGCATTTAGCAATCGAGTAGCATTTCAGGTGAGAGTATATATATTTTTTCATTGCGATGTGTTATTGCAATTGATGTACCTATTAATTATAAGGACTTTGGCAAAGCGTTGGGACAGTGAGAATATAGGCTAATTACTTCACTCTAAATTACACAGAATTATCACACTTAGTCGTGCTTTCTTCAAGTTGTACCGCATTTCCTTTACTGACTAGTTTATTGTTTGTCTCTTGGCTCGGGTCCATCCCATTGTGCCGTGATGTAGCGCAGTGCGGCATACAGCTGACTTATATAGGTCAAGGTGCCGGGAACAGTGCCTGTCTCGGTTCTATTCTATCATCACGGCTATTCATGATCTATAGAAAACTGTGAAAAAAGGAAGGAAGAGGTCTTGCTTTCAGCGCCGAAGATCGTGTCCAATTTGCCCTGGACATCCTCCCCAATTTAGATAGGTCCAGTGACACGTATCGCTCTACAAGTAACATACACAGACATCTTTATCATGACAGCTGACAGTAATAATATAATTTTTATTTTATTCAGGAAACAAACAATTTTTATTCCACCTTAAGATTACTTAAAAAAATAACACTAAAATTAGTTAAGCTTCCACTGATGTTTGACACAAATCATCGAACAACTAACGTTATCAACGCTACGACTCTGAATTACAAACAGAAATTGAAAAAATTAAATAACAATAGGAACTTAAACAGCTCACAAATACACGGTTCATCCTAAATTGTTACTCCTTAAGATTTTACATACATCGTTTCTGAACTTAGGGGTGCTACTACTATAGATATCTAAATTACAAAAAATCTTATTAAAGTTATCAGTCGATCTGAACAAAAAGGCGTTGCTTGCATAATTTGTTTTAGTGGATGGCATCCCGAATGCGTAACTGCAGCGAGAACCTGTCCGAGGGCATCTGAAGCGTATATTTTCCAACAGAAAAGGGGTATCTACTAGGTTTTTGATAATCTTGTACAGAAAAAATTGTGAAAGGAATGTAGAAGCGCCGAAGATGTTGGCTGCGAACCCCATCCAGGGTCAACATTCAAGTAACAATAAACTAGTGGCTAGAAACACATGCAGTAAGGGACGTCCCGATATTAACGGTCCGGAGATACGTCCCAGGAAATTATTGTCCTTGATCGGATTTTGGTTGACACACAGTCCATTTTCAAACATCTTTTAAATAGTGCAATTTGGATATGAATTATTTTGTAATTACGTTTTATTGCCTCAATGATGGCTGCTTTTTCCCAGCAAAATACTGTTTGTATCTTAGCTGAGGTCCATCCCATTGTGCCGTGATGCAGTAGCGCAGTGCGGCATCCAGCTGACTTATATAGGTCAAGGTGCAGGAAAGGAAACAGTGGTTGCCTGAGTTCTGTTCTATCATCATGATATTCTGACGTATGATGGGGGCTAGCGGATTCCTTCGCTCGTTATTGAGCTGCCCGCCTGGTTTCAAATATTGTCACTTTCAAAAAATCACAGTTACACTTCTTCGGCAGTATTGTGTTCCTGTTGGTGGGTAAGCTGGGGAATCTTTTTCCTTTTTGCTGAATAAACAAGAGTTCCCCTTACCCTTAAAGAGTCTGTAGGTATTTCGCTCGTGTAAAATCTCCAGTGTTGCACGTCTTTATCACGGGTACTTGCCAGATAGTTTGTTAAAAACGTTAGTGGTTCCTATTGTTAAGAATAAGACTGGTGATACTAGTGACAAATCCAATTACAGACCAATATCATTGGCGACCATAGTGGCTAAGACTGGACAGGCTGGACAGGCTGATTGACCAGCAGATGGGCGCTAATATTAAACTTCACGACGCACAGTTTGGTTTCAGACCAGGTTTGTCTACTGAAGCCGCTGTCCTGTGCCTCAAGCAGACTGTCCAGTACTATACTGCCAGGGACACGCCTGTTTATGCTGTGTTCTTGGACATGTCCAAAGCTTTTGATTTGGTTCAATACGACATGCTCTGGAAAAAACTCGGTAACGATACTAGTATGCCACATGAGTATATTTCCATCTTAGAATACTGGTACGCGAATCAAAAGAATTGTGTAAAATGGTCTGGAGGTCTTTCAAGTATGTACAGCTTGGAATGCGGTGTGAGGCAGGGGGGAATAACCTCACCAACCCTTTTCAATCTGTACATTAACAAGCTGATTGAGGAGCTCAGCGGCGCCGGAGTCTGCTGTTCTATCGACGGTACCTTTGTCAACAATATAAGTTACGCCGACGATATGGTGCTGCTGTGCCCATCAATCAGTGCGCTCAATAAACTTGTGACCATCTGCGAGCGGTTCGCAGTGGCTCATGGTCTTAGGTACAACACAACAAAAACTAAACTACTTGTGTTTAAGGCTGGTAACAAGTCGTATAAAGTTCCTCCTGTAATGCTCAATGGTGATCCAATTGAGCAAATAAATACATATAAGTACCTAGGGCATTGGGTCACGGAATCGCTCAAGGACGATATCGATATGGAACGGGAGCGCAGGGCCCTGTGCATTCGAGCTAATATGCTTACCCGCAGGTTTGCACGTTGTTCTAAACAAGCCAAAATCACACTTTTTAAAGCGTATTGTCACTCTCTGTACACGTGCGGCCTGTGGATGAATTACACGCAGGGAGCATACAGGGCCCTGCGTACCCAATATAACAATGCCTACAGGGCGCTGTTGGGCCTTCCGCGCTACTGTAGTGCGTCAGGAATGCTAGCCACAGCTGAGGTTGATAGCTTTTCTGCTATCATCAGAAAGCGTATAGCGTCCCTGATACAGCGGGTGCGCGGCAGCTCAAACAGCCTCCTGAAGACCGTGGCGGGGAGGTTAGACGTGGAAAGTGCAATAATGCAGCACTGGACTCGCGTCCACCTAACTAAGGACACTGCTATCACGTACAATAGATATGCGGGATAGTAGTGTCTTTCTTTGTGTAAACAAATTTTTCTGTTACTAACATAGTTGATAAGTTATTTGTTACTAACACTATGGATTCCGGTCCGAAATAAATGATTTTTTTTTTTTTATCATAATCAATAATCATTTATTTGCATAGAATAGGTACAATAGTTACAGGTCTTAAAGTTAAGAAAAATACGGTGCTTATGACTATTCTGCGTTATATTAACAGCATGCAAAATGTGAGTTAAGAAATTCATTAACACTATAAATGAAACAATCCACCAGCCGCTCACGCAGTTTGCGCATCATTACGCTCATGGGTCCTATCTTGTACTTATCTGGATTTTTTTCATGTTGTTATAGCTACTTTTTTGATACAATGAGGTCTTAGGATAGAAGTCTACAGCAAGCATGTCCGGAAATCTGCTATTCCTGGGGTATACATCCCTTGCAGTCTTTAACAAATATTGGTGTTGCTTGACGAATTTAAAAACTTCTAGGATGTACTATAGGGTAAGACTACTGCAACTGTTCACTATCAAGCGGTCGGTCCGTGTCAACTTGCCGTATGTGAGCTTCTGAGTGTTCCATTTACTGAGACGGCAACATTCCACTTGCTTCTGTCTTTTATTTATAATATAGTCCTGAGCGTAGTGAATTTGTTATGAATGACAAATCTGAACCACAGAAGTTTCGGGTGCTTGTAAAAATTCAACTAGCGCAACATTGTGTCATGGGCTCATGGGCACAAGCAAGTTTAAAATGAAAATGAATTTGCTGAATCGGTCGCCACTGAGGTGCTGAATCACGGGGCTGGTCAAGGTGTTTCCGGAATCCATTTTTACCGCTCAGGTGAACTCTTTCACTTCCGGGTTTCATTATTCTTGCTAAAATGACATTCGCTGTATGATTACTAGGTTTATAGAGGTTCCTTGGTCGACTCATATTTTATTTCAGCAAGCGATGTTAATACACTTAAAAAAGTATATCTATACTTCTAGGTACAGACGAGTTGAGTACATTATCCAAATAAATGTAAATTAACAATTTCAATAATTCTGAATAAAATGAAACGAAATCATGACAAACAAAAAAAGTTATTTAAGAAAAATATCTGATGAATAAACTAATTAATATACTATTCCTACTAATAAAAACCTGCATCAGAGTCAAAATTCATACATTATGCGTAAATTGCATCTAAAATTCCAATAATTTTGATCTGAAAGTTCGTAAACACTGTCACCAAATAGCCCCTCTTGTCCCAAAGTAAGGTTTTAGCCTATCTTTTGAAAAACTGCAAGGTTAGGATGCCCATGTCGGCCTAATAATCTCACGTTTTTCCTCGCGTAGGTACAATTCTTACGATTTGAACGTAATGAAATTGCCACGCAGCGCGCATCTTAGCCTTAGCCCTACTAAAAACTCACTCCCGAATGCAGAAACGATAATCAAGTCACTTGTCAGCAGTAGCAATAATAGGGACAGCTAACTCACTTGTATCGCCTATAAACTCACTGTGTCTGTGTGCGTGATCTAAATGGCGGGTTTGTTGTAAGCGGACTATCTGTCAGAGCCGCCGCGTCGATAATTTGTGCAGCCATTGTAACAGTTACTCCCCTTTATTGTCGCTTCAGAAATCGGGCGTCAGATTTACAATCACCCGGACTGGAATATGTATTGCATAATAGAATGACCGGACAGGAATATATCCTACTTCCTACATAAATTATAAATGCGAAAGTTTGTGAGGATGTATGTATGTATGTATGTATGTATGTTTGTTTCTTTGTTACTCTTTCACGCAAAAACTACTGAACGGATTTAGATGAAATTTTAGTGTAATACAGCCTAATAAACATCAGAACAACACATAGGCTACAATTTATAGACATTTTATGAATACATGCTACAGATATGTGGTTCACGCGATCGGAAAGGTAGTTATACATATTGTATGACATCATGAGAGAAATTGCAAATGCCATAAGAGAAATTAAAAAGGCAGTTCCCATTGGCCTTGGCCACACCCGCTCAACCTCAACCCTCCAGCGCCCAAGGCCGACGGGCTAGGCTCCGGCGAGGTCGCTTTGACGCATCGGTGACGTCACGTCAGCGCTTTCTCTCCACCAAAGCGGAATGACTTCGTGGGAAAACTCAAATATTACTCATAATAAGTCATAATTGAGTTTTACCAAGAAAATTTTGAGTCTGTGTTTAGTATTATTGTAATGCTTCTTGATTTGCATGTGATGCCACAATATTTAGAGGCCGAATCCAAATGATTATTATATGTATCTATTATCTATGTATTACACTTATTTACACTGCACGATATATTTTATTACTCACCATACTTTATCTATATATTCACTTTTTTTTTTTGCGCCAGACAACACACCTCTTGTAATGGTCTCGAAGTAGGGATTATTAAATCCCTGTGTTACGAGGTACCACACAAGGAAATAAGCTAGGGGCGTCTCCCAGCACACCCAGACCCGAGTCAATTCAGAAAAGATCGTTTCCTGAATTGACCCGACCGGGAATCGAACCCGGGACACTACGGAAATCGAGGCGAGAAACCGTGCTACAGCACACTACGCCAATCGTGTCGTCGAGATTTATTATATGTAAGGCACATACGTATGTCCACCGCAGATGTCCGTGCGTTCACTCAGTTCGGGCTCACTGAAAATCAGCGCCTGGGCCCTTAAATAGCCCAGGCTAAATGCTGAGTGAGGTCCTTTTATTTTTTGGGCATCGGGACGTCGCTGTCTGATGGTTCATGTTTGTCTTGTTGTTGTACTTGTAAGTCTATGTGTTTTTGTTAAATGTACCGATGTCCTTAAATTTAATAAATATCTTTCTATATCTGCCCCGGTGGGACTTATTCACGACGCGATTGGCGTAGTGCGCTGTGGCACGGTTTCTCGCCTTGACTAACGTAGTGTCCCTTGTTCGATTCCCGGTCGAGTCAATCCAAGAAACGATGTTTTCTGAATTTGGTCGGCTCTTGAGTGTGCTGGGAGACGCCACTGGCTTTATTCCTAGTCTGGTACCTCGTGTCGTGACATAGGGACATTTATGTCTACTTCGAGACCATGACAAGTGGTGTGTGGTCTGGCGCATATATTTATTGTAAGAAATAGATTTGTGTCTTGTCCTTCTTAGTAAACGTTTTGACTGGAGGTTTTGACAAAGTAGAAGGCATGTAGAATGAAGTACCGGCTAACAAACAAAGATATGAACTTATATATATGATTTATATATATAACTTATATATATGATTTAGACATCACGATTGGCGTAGTGTGATGTAGCACGGTTTCTCGCCTCGATTTCCGTAGTGTCCCGGGTTCGATTCCCGGTCGGGTCAATTGAGGAAACGATCTTTTCTGAATTAAGTCGGGTCTGGGTGTGCTGGGAGACGCCCCTAGCTTATTTCCTTGTGTGGTACCTCGTAACACAGGGATAATAATCCCTACTTTGAGACCATTACAAGAGGTGTGTTGTCTGGCGCATATTTATTTATTTATTTTATTTTATAGATTCTGAAGGCCTGATTGATATATCCCACTCATGGCAGACATAATGTGACGTAAATCTGTGTTTGTTTGTGAATGGTATTTAAGATTACAAAGATAGCTGTTGATAAAATAATATCTCTGACACTGATATCACAAGCTCTTTATCTTGTTTTGAGCAGTCCTTAAATTTTTATTAATTTTTTATCTAGAAGAAGCAATTAGGTCTTTACCTAATTACTACACCTATCATCAGTAATGTATTTAGATGACACATGACATGACATGGCAATGTCAAATCCCAATAAGTAAATTTTTTACGCTAACGATAATGTAAATTAAGGCTCATAATCTAAAACAAAATCTGTACTTGAGTATAGATCTAAGTGACGTTTTTGTATGAACTGACGTTTTGAAATCTCTACTCAAGCACAGATCAGTGCTTGAGTACGATTCTAGAATACGGGCCTTAAAGTGGCAACTCGTGGTAGACGTAATGTACTTATTGACACACATAATTAAATTAGTGACTGTAAATATATTAAAAGGTAAAATAATTATAGGTATATACAATTATTTTTAGACTTTACTAAGTTTACTATTATTACAAAAATAGGATTGTTGTTAGCCTGTCCAACACCGCGGTTTGTGGTTAGTTACTATGAGAACGATATTGTGTTACGTATTTGCATTTGACTGAAAATTGTAATGATTCATACTGTTTGTCCTAAAATAATGTGTTGTTTATACCGAATAAAAGTCACCTGTGCTTTTTAAATACAGTTAATTCTGCACACGTTGTGGAGCACGCATATTTTTTTATCCTAGGTGGGAATCAGAGTAAGACTTTTTAGGCCTTTAGCGCCATGAACGTTTATAAGTATTATATGTAATTGCATTCATGAATGTATAAAATAACTTCATGTATGTATATAATTATCTCACTATCTCACACTACCTTACCTATTTCTCTTTTTAATAATTCGCAATTTCCTCTACCTGCAGGTTGTCTGGAAGAGATCGCTTCCTAGCGATAAGACCGCCTACATTGTACAATCTAAGATTATGTTATGCTAATGTTATGATTTGTTGTACAATAAAGTAAATTCATCTTATCTCATGAACAACTCTACCCAGGGCCCAGATTCTGATATTTAAAAGCCAATGGAACAGTAATTGAATTGCATGATTTTAAAATTAGACCCATACTGAAATAGCAGAAGCATTAAACAAATATCAGCGACACCTTCATCATCAGATTCATCAGCCTTTACGTCTATTGCAGACGATTTGAACCAGTCCCTGGACATCCCTGGACATTACCAGTCGAGGATACTAAACCGTTTCTCTACCAGCCTCTTGATAGAAAGTCAGTCCATTTCTCTGTTTACAATTGCTATCACGCCTGCGGACGTTCGTTGCTATAACTGCGCGATTGCTATGCTATACCTATCCGCGCCTTGAAAGCTGCGCGTGAGCATGCGTGAGTTAGCATACGGGATAATTGTTTGCTTTGTTTATTGTTTGTGGATTCTTATTAAGTTGCTTATGCGCTTGTAACAAGACAATATACCGTATATTTACCATGAATTTTTTTTGAACTGAGTTCTGTCTAAACTTAAGACTTATCTTAGACTTTGAACAGATGTATCTAAATAACTATATCAGTTACATCTCATCGATATTAAATTATTTTTGCCTTAGTTAAACATCAACTCAGGTAGGTATTCGTTAGTAATATGTAATTATAACAATACTCAATGAGAGAGTGAATAATAATTAATGTGATAATTCTGTGCTTAGCTGAGTAACGACAATATAGATCTCGGCTTTAGATAACCTAAGAGTACAAGTGAAAAGGTCCCCAGCTAACATAAAAAAAGCTCCCCAATGAGCTCTCATTGACCTTTCAATAGTAGGAACACAACACCGAAGCTAGGTGACCATTTTTTTTGTTGAGGTGTTATTATCGAAAGACCTCTTAGTAATAGAAACATTGGTAAATGAAATACATATTTCGAAAACACGAAAACTCCCTGAGATATAGCAATTTTAAAAATAATATTTTTGGACTTGCCGAAAAAGCTCCCTAAAAACTGTCGCAAGTTATGAAGTCACAGAACGCCTATTTCTATGCGTTCTGCAAGACACTTGTTCGGCAGCTATATTCAATTGTGCGTTTATGAATATGGTTACTGTAGTGTATGCGCAGGCGCGGAGCGGGGAGTCGCTCACCAGCCGTATCCGAGTGCGCTGATACGGCTGGTCCAGCCGTTTCGCATACCCCATATCTACTTAAGTGATCTAAAAGACGGCTGGTCCAGCCGTTTCGCATACCCCATATCTACTTAAGTGATCTAAAAGAGTGTTTTATTTGTTATTGAGACATCACAAGTGGCGACGAGGATGAAAGTGAGTTCATGTTGAAATTAATAACAAAAAAAAAACAAAGGAAGGAAGTGTAATTATTTTGTTACCTACAAGTTGTTTACGTTAAGATTAATTAAACATAGTCTATTAGGTATTCATTCAAATGAAGTATAACTGTAACTAACAACAAAACTCAAGAATAATTATTTAATGAATGAGTAATTGATTGAATGAAAAAAAATAAACTATTCCAAACGTAAACAACTGGTAAACAAATTAATACCTACATTACTTAATGGTTTAATATGGCCATGCATTGTAGCAGATGAAAAGAAAGAAGGCCACGCAAATCCTTAAATTATATATTTTGTGCACGTACGAGTATAATGACATGATAATCACTTGAACCACTAAATTACGTATGTGATATAATTACGTACTAAACAGGTACCTATGCTGTTAGCTATTATCAGTAAAATCAATAATTGGTTTTACGATTGAAATAAAAGGAATACTTACCTACCTACCTAAACTATCACAACAATAATTATCAGAAAATTATACCAAGTATTATTTTCCACCTACAATTTTTATTTTGTGCAATGTTTTGGCTTTGGAAAGTTTAATACAGCCTATTTTTCCCAGTTATGTGCCTATAATTTATGGTTTCATTTTAACCTATAAACTAATATTAACAATGCGTTCAGATTAATATTAACAGCGGAGTATCGTGACGTGTTTGCTTAGAGTTATTATAGCTAGCTACATTTCATATTAATTTCGATTTGATTACAGTTGAATGGTTACAATACTATTTCAATTGGTTTCGAGTAAAGTTGATAATATTATGCCTAATATAGCTTTTATTATTGAGTTCATAGTAAGTTTATTATTTTATTAAATTGGTAACATAACAATATTTAAATTAGGCATATAGTTATGTATATACTTGCACAATTTATAATAAAGGAATCGAAGTTAAAATAAGAGTTTACTTGAAGGCCACGCAATTTTAACAATAACAGAAGGCCACGCATAACTATAAAGAACTTACTAATGTTGATAAGTTTTATGGGCACCATTACAATATAATTGAAAACGGGTCCACGCAATTATTACTTTTAAGAGTAAAATAAGGCTATGCAGTTGTAACACTGTTACTGACATTCAGTAAAAAGCCAAGCAAGGAAAAAGAAGAGTCACTATTTATCTATTGCAGACTGCCCCAATATGACTCATGCATCATCCACACTTCCCAACTTAGACAACTTCGACTGCGAAGGCGATCCAACTGTCTGTCGGTACTCGATGGGAAAAATGGAAAAGGGCACTTGAAATTTACTTATTGGCTGCCAGCATCGACACACCTGTAAAAAAACGAGCTACTCTTCTTCACGTTGGGGGAATAGCACTTCAAGAAGTTTATTATAATCTACCGGGGGCTCATGCGGAAGAAAGCGATGACATAGATGTTTATGCAACAGCTCTTAGGAAATTCGATAGTTACTTTGCTCCGAAGCAAAGTAGAATTTACGAAAGATACCTTTTTCGACTAATGAAACAGGAGCAAGGAGAACAATTTGAACGATTTTTACTAAGATTGAGAAACCAAGCCGAAAAATACTAATTTTATAATAAAGAGGAGAATATTATCGACCAAATCACCGAAAAGTGTCTCTTAGTTAAATTGAGAAAAAAAAATTTAGAATGTGGAGACACAATTACTCTTGATGAAATCATTAGTAAATCAAATGCATTAGAAGTTGTGTCTAGGCAATTAGAACAATTTAAAACAGCCACATTGAATGCGAACCATCTAAACAAATCAGAAATAAATAAAATCGACAACAAGAAAAAATATTACAAATCATTTCGACAACAACTAAATTGTAGTAGATGTGGAAGCACCGCACATTTATCCGAAGATGCAAAATGTCCAGCAAAAGACAAACGATGCTTGAAGTGTGGCTTCATCGGTCATTTCAGGGAACATTGCAGGACTCGACAGAAAAGACAATTTTCAAACAACAGGACAGAGACTGTTAATAAAAAACCAAGAGTAGAAATAAAAAAGATTCAAGACCAGAAAAAAAAAAGATGCTCAGAAATCTGAAATTGATTATATTTTCCACCTCGATGAAGACGAAACTATAAAGTGTAACATCGGAGGAGTTACTGTCGATATGTTGATAGATTCAGGAAGTAAAATGCAACGTTGTTACTGACAAAACATGGCAATTTTTTAAGAATAATGGTGTGAAAGTTTCTAACCAGATACGCAAACCAAATAAAACTCTTATTTCCTACGGTAGTAAGAAACCTCTGGATATAATGGGCTCCTTTGACACAAATATTTCAGTCACCGGAAACAAAAGTATAAATTGTACTGTTTATGTAATCAGAAACGGAACACGCGACTTATTAGGCAAAGAGACTGCGATTGAATTAGGCGTGCTTAAAATTGGACTTCAAATTAATTAGGTAACGAGACATCATTAGTAAAAGAGTTTCCAAAGTTCAAAGGAGTGACTGTCCAGATACCAATAGATCAAACAGTTAAACCAGTTATCCAACCATACAGAAGAGTTCCCATACCCTTAGAAGAAAAGGTGTCAAGAAAACTAAAGGAACTAAAGGATGCAGACATCATAGAGGAAGTAAATGAACCCACACCGTGGGTATCACCAATGGTTCCACTCTCAAAGAAGGACAAGAGGAGGTACGTATTTGCCTAGATATGAGAAGAGCTAACGAAGCAAATATAAGAGAAAATCATCCTCTTCCAACAATAAATGAATTGCTTCCTCATTTTCGCCAAGCTAAATACTTTTACAAACTTGATGTCAAAAATGCATTCCACCAACTTGAAATTCATGAAAACTGTATTTATATTACTACTTTTAGTACTAGCAAAGGGTTGCATAGATATAAAAGATTAATGTTTGGAATCTCTTGTGCACCGGAGATGTTCCAAAAAATTTTAGAAAAGATATTGTTAGGCTGCGAAGGAACTTTTAACTTTATTGACAATATTATTGTACATGGGGCCACAGAAAATGAACACGATGAAAGGTTAAGTAAGATGTTACAAGTTTTGAAGGAAAATAACGTAGTACTAAATGAAAAGAAATGCAGATACAAAACCCAAAAAATTGAATTTCTTGGCCATGAGCTTTCGGCTAGTGGTATAAGGCCTCTTGAAAAATATTTGACAGCAATTAAAAGTAGTAGAAGACCAAGTACTACAGAAGAAATTCAAAGTTTTCTGGGTTTAGTTAATTTTGTTAGTAAATGGATTCCCAATTTAGCAACCCTTACTGAACCTTTGCGGGAATTATTACGGTTAGGCCTTGGAAAGTCAGCAAATATTCTAAAATTCTGAAAAACCAAGCAGGATGAGGCATTTGAAGCTCTAAAGCAAAGCTTATGCAATATTCAAACTCTGGGCTATTATAACCCTTCTGATAAAACTCAGGTTATTGCTGATGCCTCTCCTGTGGGTTTGGGTGCAGTATTAGTTCAGATTTGTAAAGATGGTGCGCGTGTGATCGCTTTTGGTCACAAAGCTCTCACCGATTGTGAAAAGAGATATTGTCAAACAGAAAAAGAAGCCCTTGCGCTAGTTTGGGCAGTGGAGCACTTTAAAATATACCTGTTTGGCAAAGACTTTGAACTAATTAGCGATCACAAGCCTTTAGAAACCATTTTTGGACGAACTTCTAAACCATGCGCCAGAATTAAACGGTGGGTACTCAAATTACAGGCTTATAGATATAAAGTCATCTACCGTCCCGGTAAATCCAACATAGCTGACACTATTTCCAGACTTGGCAAATCTTCCTCGTCAGAACCATTTGACTCGGAAAATTACATTAACCAAATTGTAAGTTACAGCAGACCAATTGCGGTTCCATTGATCGAAATTGAAGGATGTTCTTCAGGAGACGAGGAAATTTCAAAAGTCAAGGAAGGCATTTTTAATAATAACTGGCACGATTCTATTAACAATTTCAAAATCATACAAAATGAACTCTGCTTTAATGGAGATATTCTTCTTCGGGGAACTAAAATAGTAATACCTCATAATTTGCGTCAACGAGTACTAGAAGCGGCTCATGAAGGCCATCCAGGTATAGTAGCGATGAAGGCTCGTCTTAGAACAAAGGTGTGGTGGCCCAGAATTGATAAAGATACCGAACACCTAGTAAAAACTTGTAGAGGTTGTACACTTGTATCAAATCCTACTCCACCACACCCGATGAAGAGACGAGCACTTCCCGATGAACCTTTGGTTGATGTAGCAATGGACTTTTTAGGGCCACTTCCTAGTCACGATTATCTGTTGATTCTTGTGGATTACTATAGCAGATATAAGGAAATTAAAGTAATGCGTAGTATTACTTCTCTTGACACAATAAAAGTTTTGAAAGAATTTTTTTCCAGATTAGGTTACCCAGCAACTTTAACTTGTGATAATGGAAATCAATTTACTAGCGAGTTTTCCCGAAACTATTGTAAAGAATGTGGAATTACTTTATTTAATACAGTCCCGTATTGGCCTCAAATGAATGGTGAAGTTGAGAGGCAAAATCGAGATGTTTTAAAACGTCTGAAAATTTGCCAAGCTGAACACGGGGACTGGAAAGAAGAGATATTCAAGTATTTAATGATGTATAACAGTACTCCTCACTCTATTACAGGCAAAACACCTTCAGCTTTATTTTATAAAAGACAGTTTAGATACAAGATCCCTGCAGTACGAGACATGGAATATAAAACAATAGAAGGAGATGTCAGAGACAGAGATTTACAAATGAAGCAAAAAGGAAAAGAGTATGGGGACCTTAAAAGAAAAGCGACAGATAGCAACTTGGAAATAGGCGAGAAGGTATTGGTAAAAAATGTAATCAAAAATAATAAATTGACTGCCAACTTTGATCCTACGATGCATACAGTTACGAATGTAAAGGGTGGTGATGTTAGCATTCAGAATGATGAAACCGGTGAAGAATATCGCCGGAATGTAGTTCACTTAAAGAAAGTTAATGATTCATGGACTGTGGTTAATGAAAACAGTAGTAATAATCATGTAGTAACAATAATAAGTAACAAATAATAGATATAAATATACGTAAATAAGACAATACAATAATAGTAAATAATATTTAAAAAATATAAATATGTTATTGTTTATGAATTAGTTTATATGATTGTTAATAGTTGTAAGAAACACTAATTGTAATCTTGAAACATTTGAAATTAATTAAAATAAAGAAGGGATGTAGTGTATGCGCAGGCGCGGAGCGGGGAGTCGCTCACCAGCCGTATCCGAGTGCGCTGATACGGCTGGTCCAGCCGTTTCGCATACCCCATATCTACTTAAGTGATCTAAAAGAGTGTTTTATTTGTTATTGAGACATCACAGTTACTATACATTGTGTGGTTATTCAAATGGTATATAAAAAAAAAAACTAAACCTGTTTATTTCGGACAACAGGGTCCATAGTTGTTTTAGTAGAAATTCTTAGGAAACTATGTTAGTACATAAAACAAAGTATAAATGAGAAACAGCACTAAAAACATAATAAAAATAATAACAATAAGGTCAATCAATAGTGTGCTACGACCAAAGAAATTTGTTTCCGTGGGAACTCTCAGCACCATGCACTTCCAGAGCGGCGAGGTGTACCTATCCGCTATGGTCACCAGGATGCTGTTGTGACTGTCCCGCATCCTGCGGATCAGGGATGCGGTTTCGCGGTAAACTTATTAAAATTTATTTTACACTTTTAAAAATAGTCTTGCCCACCCAAGTTTGACAAGCCATAAAATTAATTAAACCTAAGTAAACGAACTGAAAGTTTTCATATATTATATGCCCCTTTTCAACCGACTTCAAAAAAGGAGGAGGTTCTCAATTCAACTGTATGTTTTTTTTAATTTTTTTTATGTTTGTTACCTCATAACTTTCGACTGGGTGAACCGATTTTGATCGTTCTTTTTTTATTTGAAAGCTGGTGCTTCGCGAATGGTCCCATTTTAATTTGGTCCAGTTCTGACAGTGGCATCCATGGGAAATCCATAAAGTCTTAAATCTAGATGGACAAAATGCGCGACAAATGGACGGGTAACTCAATATTACGCCAACCGATTTTGATAATTCTTTTTTATTTGAAAGCTGATGCTGCCCGTGTGGTCCCATTTTAATTTGGTCAAGTTCTGACAGTGGCATCCATGGGAAATCCATATAAGTCTTAAATCTAGATAAACCATATGCGCGACAAATGGACGAATAACTCATTAACACGCCAACCGATTTGAATGCTTCTTTTTTTATTGGAAAGGATATACTTCAAGGGTAGTTTGATTTATTTATTTATTTATTTATTTATTTATTTATTAACACAGATACAAACATAA
Source organism: Udea olivalis (assembly GCA_947369235.1). NCBI lineage: Eukaryota > Metazoa > Arthropoda > Insecta > Lepidoptera > Crambidae > Udea > Udea olivalis. The sequence continues at coordinate 9,407,849 of OX376370.1, read as the reverse complement.
ACTTACAGCTACTTAAGCCAACACGTTTATATTGTTACTCTAAAATCTATTTCATAAAACTAAGGTAGCGTCGCAATTTTGTAACGAAACACTGCAAGGAATCAGCGAAAACGTCGGCATCATGGACCTCCCTCAAAAATCCATTCAGCAAATTAATAGCACGAGCTGTGGGACAGTTGCTAGCATGCTGTGTGCGCAGGCTACCCAGAGTGGAGAAAAGCTGACGCCAACGTCGGCCAACACCTCGCATATAGTTTTGAGGGACATAAAGCCCGAATCGACCTGCAGCCGCCTGATGAGTGTTAGGTTCTGATTATGGGATCCATGACAAAGTAACGGAACTCTTGAATTCTTAGGAGCAATTGAACGATACTTTTTCGATGTATAAAATAAATAGGAACTATTCACTGAAAGTCAAGAAATAAACAAAAATTTTAACAAAAAAAAACAAATTAAAAAAAAAACTGTTCCAAAACAAAGCACTAAAAAGTAAAGAAATAATTGTGTATTCTTCTAAAACTTATACGTTAATATAATGTAGGTACAATTATTGTTATTGTTGGAATCGGTGTCAGCCAATGTAGGTTTGTAACTACCTACATATATACGTAAACGTGATATGTAAGAAATAGGTATATTGCTAGGTATATTGTAGTGTTTCCTTGGTTGACACCGACTCAAACAATAACAATAACTGTACCTACATTATATTGTCGTATAAGTTTTAGAAGAATACGCAATTATTTCTTTACTCTTTAGTGCTTTGTTTTGGAATAGTTTTTTTTGAAGTTGGTTTTTTTTGTTAAATTTTTTTATAGTATTTTTTGATTATTTTAAATAGTTTTTAGAATTGGATGATGTTGTCAACTACCTCATTACGAGAGAGGAAGCTGCTGTTGACCTTACTTCGTTATTTTAGGATGTACCTCAACCAATGATGATAGAGGGGTACTATATTAGTTCGTAGAAAAAGAATTTTTAAGTAGGTTAAATCTTTAGGTGTTTAAAAACCACTTAAAATTAATAATTTGCTTATTTTTTTTTTTTATTTTTTTATTTTATGCTTTACTTTAATTAATGTAAATTCCGCCAATTTTTTCGTGCTGCCTGGCCTTCGAAAGTTTCACGTAATTTGGTAAATGTTGTATCCCGATTTGAAAATTAAATTAGAATGAATTAAAGACACACGTTAATTAATAAGACACTATACTATAACGGCATTGCCATAAGGAGATGGGCAGCAGCGTCTCCGGATAACAGCAGGCCATACTGCGATCGCCAACCCGCCTGCCAAGCGTGGCGATTATGGCAAACCCCCCCCCAAAATGGCTGCACAACCAAAAAATCGGCCCCCAGTCCCCGGCGGCCCTGCTATTCCTAGCTACGGCAGCGGCTATGGTAACGGCGGGGCAGGGGGTGCTAGGAATCCCCGGGTAAGATCCGGCTGCCAACAACGACGACTCGACCTGGCAACATATAACACGCGCACACTGAGGCTCGACGCGAAGCTCATAGAGTTGGAAGAGGTAATTAGTAAGTTACATTGGGATATCATTGGGTTATCTGAAGTCCGAAGAGAGGGGGAGGACTCGATAATCCTGCAATCCGGTAACTTACTATACCACCGGGAGGGCGACCAACAGTCCCTAGGTGGTGTCGGGTTCATCGTCCACAAATCCCTTGTCAACAACGTGATTACTATCGGAAGTGTGTCAGAGGCACATTGAATATCGACCTAAAGCTTGAGAGAGCGCGACTGATAAAATCCACGCTCCGACCAATACCGGCTCAAATTCAAAACCCCGAGTGCTTTCAGCTCGAGCTTCAAAACCGCTTCGAAGCCCTTGAGAACAGCATCGATGTGGACGATCTGTACAACATGGTGGTGGATACTGTCCGTACGGTAGGGTCCAAGCACTTTAAAACCCGCCGTCCCAAATCAAAGAAACTCTCCAGTCAGACTCTCCTACTCATGGATCAGAGAAACGAAATGAGGCTACAGAACTCAGCGGATGCCCATCGTTATCAGCAACTCAATAGACAGATATCTAAGTCTTTGACGAGCGACCTTCGCCAATTTAATACCCAGCGTATTAAAGAGGCAATTGAGCGGAATAAAGGCTCCAAAGTGTTCGCCAGAGATCTGTCTATTGGGCAAAGCCAATTGACGAGGCTGAAAACTGAGGCAGGTAGCATCATTTCGTCAACACCTGAAATCCTGAGGGAGATTGAGAGTTTCTATGGACAGTTATATTCCACGCAAACACCTGTTGAAAGCAAGGCTGAAGATCCTAGAGCCAAGCTTACCCGACACTATACCGAAGATATCCCGGACGTCAGCCTGTACGAGATTAGGATGGCTCTCAAGCAGCTTAAAAACAACAAGGCGGCGGGTGATGACGGAATCACAACTGAGCTCCTGAGAGCGGGCGGTAAGCCGATACTTAAGGTCCTCCAGACGCTCTTCAGTTCTGTCATCCTCGAGGGAAAAACGCCTAAGGCATGGGGCAGAGGCGATGTGATGCTGTTCTTCAAGAAGGGTGACAAAACTCTCTTGAAGAACTACAGACCCATCTCGCTTCTGAGCCATATCTATAAGCTGTTTTCGAGAGTCATTACGAATCGTCTCGCTCGCAGGTTCGACGACTTCCAACCTCCCGAACAAGCAGGGTTCCGAAAAGGCTATAGTACCGTAGACCACATTCATACGCTGCGGCAAGTTATACAGAAGACCGAAGAGTATAACTTGCCACTTTGCTTAGCGTTCGTGGACTACGAGAAAGCCTTTGATTCGATTGAGACCTGGGCAGTACTGCAGTCTCTCCAAAGGTGCCAAATAGACTACAGGTACATTGAGGTGCTAAGGTACTTATACCAGAACGCCACCATGTCGGTCCGATTACAGAACCAGAGCTCTAATCCGATCCAACTACAGCGAGGCGTGAGACAAGGAGACGTTATTTCTCCGAAACTGTTCACGGCTGCGTTGGAGGATATTTTCAAGCTTCTGGACTGGAAAGGACGCGGCATCAACATCAATGGCGAGTACCTAACACACCTGCGATTTGCCGATGATGTAGTTCTTATGGCTGAGACCTTGGAAGACCTGAACATAATGCTCGAAGATCTCGGTAATGCTTCTCAAAGAGTGGGTCTTAAGATAAACATGGACAAAACAAAAATCATGTTAAATGCCCATATTGCACCCGCTCCAGTTAACGTTGGGAACATTACACTCGAAGTTGTTGACCACTATGTTTACCTGGGACAGACAGTCCAGCTAGGTAAGTCCAACTTCGAGAAAGAGATCTCTCGTCGAATCCAGCTCGGATGGGCAGCGTTCGGGAAGCTCCGGCATATATTTGCGTCCGAAATACCTCAGTGTCTCAAGACAAAAGTCTTTGACCAGTGTGTGTTGCCAGTAATGACCTATGGGAGTGAGACGTGGTCCCTTACTATGGGTCTCATAAGAAGGCTCAAGATCACCCAGCGAGCAATGGAGAGAGCGATGCTTGGTATTTCCCTGCTCGATCGAATCAGAAATGATGAGATCCGCAGGAGAACAAAAACAACCGACATCGCTCGAAGGATTGCATCGCTGAAGTGGCAGTGGGCGGGACACATAGCGCGGAGAACCGATGGCCGTTGGGGCGGAAAGGTTCTCGTATGGCGACCGCGTACCGGACGACGTTCCGTGGGCAGGCCCTCTACAAGGTGGACCGACGATCTGGTCAAGGTCGCGGGAAGCCGCTGGATGCGGACAGCGCAGGACCGATCGTTGTGGAGATCCTTGGGGGAGGCCTATGCCCAGCAGTGGGCGTCGTTCGGCTGAAATGATATACTATAACTACACTTTACTGAGAACTGATGTGTGGATGAACCAAAATATTATGTTGTAACATACCAACATACGGCCAGGCCAACTCAGGGTGGTTCGCGCCACACTAGTCTTCAAGAAAAATGACCACTCAAAAGGAAAAAACGAGCTCGTTCGCAACGTTTTAAATTATTGAGGCGGGGCATACATACTCGTACTATTATATGCTACGGGTGGGCGTGTATGTTTGAGTGAATGTGTGTGTGTGTGTGTGTGTGTGTGTGTGTGTGTGTGTGTGTGTGTGTGTGTGTGTGTGTATGTGAGATTTGTGTTTATGTGTATAGGAGAAAGTGTGTATTTAATGTATTAATTGTCTTTTTATTTTGAAATGTTAAATTTGTTTATATGCCTGTTTTTTTTATTTATTTTTTTTATTTTGTAGAAGTATAGTAAGTAACTAACTCCTAAGTTATTCCCTCCTAAGTCCCCGCCTGCAATGATTTAAAACGTTGCGAACGAGCTTGTTTTTTTTCTTTTGAGTGGTCATTTCTTGCAGTCGGGTTTTTTGATTTTTCTTAGTCATTGTTTTTTTCCAGACATGACATGTTGAATAACCAGTATTTATGGAATAGTTATTTTAAGCCCTTCATTTTGATACCCCACAAAGGGGTTGGGTAGAAAACCAAAAATCCGCCATTTTTTTATTTTTATTTGGATACACCCAGTGTAAATCTCACAGTAAATACGAATCCAACGACACCTCTCAAGTTAAAATCCATGGAGCCGTTCAGGCTGCAGAGCGTGCCAAACAAATTATACATACTCTCGAAAAACATAACCCTCCTTCTGGCGCAGTCGGGTAAAAATAGGTTCCCCGTTTTTCTTGCACAAGGGCGTAAACGTGCAAAGGTTTTGTTGCGTAATTTCGACTTTCTATTCACAGCCCGGCTAGCTCAGTCGGTAGAGCATGAGACTCTTAATCTCAGGGTCGTGGGTTCGAGCCCCACGTTGGGCGAACACTTTTTGTACCTCTTTTGCTTCGTAATGAAGATTATATTTATGAATAACGCTAGCAATCTCTTCGATTTCACTTTAAAATTGAAACAAATTTCTTCGGAGTTTTGAAGCCGTGCGTGATTGATTAATCACTTTAATTCTAATCCATTAATCTATTTTGTGCTAAGAAGTGGAGCAAATTTTTGCAATATCGTGTTAATCAAATATAAAGTACACCATTTTTTGTTTTAACAAAGTTCTTTTAATATAGATATACTCGTACAATTTTTAATAACCTCGTATACTACGATTTCAAGCATTGCCTGAGCAATTTTTTTCACATTACTGAATAGCCCTGCTGGCCGCTGGCCCCAGTTAATCAAAGATGAAACAGCGCTATCGCCGACCCACTCTAACCCTAGTTACACCAATGACGCAGAACAGTTTAAAATGCTTTCTTTAATCTATCCGTCCTAATTGGCCCCAATTAAACTTTGTTTAACTAACCGATAAAGCCCTTCTGTTGTTAGCAAACGCATTCTGCTAGGAATGCGATACAATTCGTACAGTCTGCCTCAGGGCGTAACTAAACATAAAGTCTCGTATCCACTAGGCAACAATTGACGCGCAAGCGCAACACGTAACGCTCAACAAGATCGGCAACGCAACGTTGCATTGCACAACAACGCGTGACGTTGCCAGTCGTCGGCAACATGTCGCTAGAGGTACTAAGGCAGGGCGCAAACATGTACACTTTTGTGACTTGTGTCAAATAATTCAGATACAAGCTTTCGATGAATATTTGATGTCTATAGAACCAGTATGAAATCATCCACTCCCTGCGCATACGTCAACTGTGTCCGATCACCGCTACGGGACACAGTAACTACGGTTCTCTGTGATGGTGTGCCGTGGCGGCAACAAGAAGTGTCTAAGTTTATTATAAGTTGCGCAGCGCCTAAGGCACAGCCCGAACACTGGAAGCTTTTGTGTCTTGTGCCAGATACAAGCTACCGATAAATATTTGATTTGTATAGAACCAGTATGAAATCGTCCACTCCCAGCGCATACGTAAACATTTTTTGTGTCGAGTACTTCCACTCAACACATATTCATGTGACGATCAAAAAGTGTCGGAACTGAAAACTGCTTTGCGCAGGGCCTTAGGCAAAAAAGATTCCGCGTCGCTGTTGCCTAATGGACACAAAGCTTTGAGCTCATCTTTGCCGCCATTGAAAGGTTTCTGTTCATTCATTGTACAGTGGCGCTCACATCAACCTTTCCAAACCATTGCAAAATGGGTCTTAAGTTATCAGCATGATGTGCCCCTATGTAAAGCTTGATGTGAACGCGTCTGTACAAAGCGATTATTTCATAAAATTAGTATGGCGGCGACGCAAACGACGCAAGAGGCGCGTTCGAGCCACTTTTTGCGGCCGTGTTTAGTGGCCCGCCTCCCGCGCACACTCGACCACAGTCTTGCAGCGTTTGGAGGTCACGTCTAGAAGCCCATGTCAACCACTATTCGCAGCGTCTAGTCGCTGCGACTAGTGGTAGTAGGACAGTGTGCGGCAGCACTCAAAGTGGCGGGGATACAATAGCTAAGGGTGTCATGTTTATTTCAAAGCCATTTCTGAACATTCACATCTAAAGGCTTCACGAAATTAGTGTTTTATAGGTTCACCAGGTGTGAGCCCTGCTCACAATGAGACTAGGTTTTGGTGACCACTCAAAAGGCATTATTTCCTGGTGGTTACCAGTTCTGCAAGCGATGTGGTCTGCCCCTGGCTACTTCTGCTATAATGGTCCCTCAATTTATTCCTAAAAACTGATCTAAGTTAACTTGCAAAGAGACGCCAAGCATATGTCTCCCTATAGGTCTCTGTGTAACCCTGAAGTCATTTAAGGGGCTAACAGTCAAGTCAGTGTCAACAAGACAAATTTAATTGAATTATGAGCTTTCCATATAATAAACAAAATTTGCATGTCCTCCTAACCTGAACACTGAGTAATTTGCAAAAATTAACAAGAAGCTTTGTTTCTTGCTGTGGCCCACTTTGCCCAATAAATACCTACATGTGTGATAATTAGTTAGCAAAGTAGGCCACAGCGAAGATAAGACAGAAAAGTAGTTAATTGTAGAAAACGGAACTTAAGAATGTGGAAATGAGCTGGATATACTAAAAAGTTTGTCTTTTCATTATTCATACAGTCAAAGAGGTTTTTCTTTAACTGTTTTCTTCTTATGGGATTTATCTCAAACAGTAGTAAAAAGAGTCATGAAATAAATGGAAAAAAAAAATTTTTAGTTCTACTCAAAAATTATTGAAAATGAAACTTACACCTGTACATTTTGTCAGGGGCGAATTGGATAAACAGTAAAAGTAGTAGTATCTTAACTGCAAAGAGTGGAGGTCTCCGATTCAAACTGAAGTAGGGATTGAAGATTGTTGGATTGGGATGTTTCAAGATATCCATGTCACACCACGCATGATAATACACTTTGAAATTACCGTGTGTCTCATTCACTAATGAGGTTAGTGATGAGATGGACTGGACTCTGGAAAAACTCTTTGGGAAAGAAAGTTTTTTTTAGCCTGTCAAGATGACCTCACTCCACCTAATTATGGCCAGGAGGTCCATATGAAGATGACAAGCACAGCAATGCCAAGCAACTATTGAGCTGGTCCATCTCATCTAGACAAGGCAATGGTAATAAAAACAGCAGAATATTGGCATTCCATATTTACAAGTTAAAATAATAAAATCATGAATGATTAAAGCAGTACTTTTATAGTAAAGGATTTGTGAAATACTGCTAAAAAAACATTGTTTATTCAGATTTAAATAATTTTGTGTTTAGTACTATTAAAGCTAAATATCTGCTAGCCTCATCATCATGTAGATTTTGACGAAATGTTTGGCTAATATTTTGACTTACTGCTAACTATTTATGTATTTTGTTACATTTTACTGTAATATTACATTTTTCAGGGAAGGGATGCATGTAAATTTACAAATTTACAATTCTGAAGAAGTTGTTTACTTTCTAAAATAGATATTTATTTTTACACATACCTTCAATGTAGGGGGTTTCAATCAATGCACGGGGGAAAATCCATGTTAGAACACACGTCACTAACTTGTATGAACATACACTACGTAAAAACAACACACAACAACATTGCACAATACGAAGTCGACAATCACAGGAAACAACAGAAAAATCGAAGCGAAAAGCACGGCCAATCCAAACAGGATAGCTGAACGAAAACAATTTTTAGATATTGGATTGAAGTCTCTTTCAAATGGTTTACACAGATATCACCACAAAACAACACTCTTTAGTCACTAATCACGACGCTATCGGCTTAAAACATTATCTTAATTTATAATTATTTTTCAACTTGACAAACTGGGAAAGCGATAACACACCCACCCACAACACAAGCGAGAGTCAACAACCGTTTGACAGTTTTCGGGGAGCGGGGGACAGACGCGCTGCCTTTTGGTTTTTTGTTGCCATTGTAACGTTTTCAAAGTCCCTATAAATTGACAAAGTATTAATACAAATAAGTCTAAATTCGAAAAACATGTGCATTCGTAGCTAGAAATTCCATGATAGTATAACTAAGAAATGTTTTCAATTCAGAACTCTTCGAAAAATGCTTTTTTGACCTATAACTTCTCTCAAAGAGATCGGTAGGTACCTAAGTCTATCTGGGTTCGGGTGGTTCGGGCCTCGAATTATAGGTAAAGACATCTTGGAGCCTTGATTGGTTTTAGTGAAATTTATATAAAAAAGGAAACGAAAGTATAGTTTATTTTATCTATGTCAATAGGCAGAAAACCTCGTTGCTAAAAGTTCGTACTGCTTTCTAGTTTCAGGTTTTAAAACTATGATTTTAAGCATTGAGCAAGATACTGCTATCTTGTGCCAGTTTGTAAAACAACTTGGTTTGAAAATTCAGCACTAGATGTAGGTAAAAGCATTCGATTAACTGACATCTTGCGTTCAGTCTTTATACTATTTTGTTGTATTTTTTGACGATAGATGGCGGTAAAGGCATATCGTGGCACTGCTTTTACTGTCATCTAAGTGTCCGTTTATTTACATACTTTTTTCTAAAATATGATACTAGATGGCGGTAAAAGCAAAACTCACCACTCCTTTTTCTGCCATCTTGCGTTATATTTTTTAACTATTTTGTTTCGACTGGTTGTAAATATATGGGTGGTAAAAGCATTTGATGGCATTGCTTTTTACATTGGTGTAGAGTTGGTTTTTCAACATTATTTTTTTTACTTAAAGTTGCACAAGATGGCGGTAAAAGCATATTTAAGCATTACTTCTAATGCTGTCTTATTGTCATGATCTGAAACAAGCTGAATCTATTTTTAATAATTGCCTTTTAACTGTACACAAAATTCTGAACAATTGTCTTAAGTTAGAAGTTAACGTAGATAAGAGTTCAGCTATAATATTTTCAAAGAGGGTTTCCCGGGTACAGAGGGCGCCTCTGAAGTGTAAACATCACGAATAGATTGTCTCCGACTTAAGTTGGTGTTATAAATAGTAAAAGTGATTAATTCTCTCCAGTGTACACATTATTCGAAGCGGAAAGAAAATACCTTTCATAATATATAAAATATGTCGTAAACAAACAAAGAGTGTAAACGTAAATTCGCAAAACATTAGTGGTTTTAAGCAGTTAAAATTTATTTTTAAAAAATCGAGGTGAATAAGTGAACGGTCCAGTCATTAAGAACAAAAGAAGTGACCTTGAAGTATTTTTTTTTGTGCTTACGGAAAATGACCACGCACTAAGTACTCACAGAACCAAAGGCTAATTTCGTCGACAACTGTAATGACATCGTAGCCGGGAGGCACTACTAGGCTGTCTGACGATCAAGGATCGAATCCAACGTCTACCCAAAAAAAAAACTGAGTTATCTTTTTGGTGTTTTTTTTTTTTTCTTTTCCCAATCTTCGTAATAAGCGTCTGCAAATGGATCAACAAAATATAACCTTTCGTCGACCATACCGAACAGGCTCGTTGGATAGTCTCAATAATAATTTATCGTCATCGTCATTGTTTGACACTACAATGATGAGTCTGCCAGACGCCTCTTCTAATAACAGTGGATTGATAACAGATCTGAATGATAAAATTCAAGCACTGACCTGTGACCTCGAAAGTGCTCAACAAGAAATAGAAAGTTTAAATAACGAAAATATTAGACTAAAATCAGATTTGCAAAAATGTTTGTCACTGATTGATACTTCCAATAATATAAGTGTTCCCACAGAAATGAAAGACAAGACTGATACCCGTGTAGTAGCTAGTTTAGAAACAAACAATTCAGGATTAAAATTTGTTCAGACAATGGAAAACGAGGAGCAAAATGTAAAAAACCTGCAAATAAGCGAATCAAATGATTCAAGTAATCACAGAAGTAGTGTTGATTTGAAACTAAATCAATCAGGCACACTGAATATAGAATCAAGTGAATCTAAAACTACAACTGTAAGTTCCTCTCAGCTTACAAGTACTGCATCAAACAATGAAGTTTCTGAGATCGCAAAAAAGAAAATTGTAGTTATTGCAGATCAACAAGGCAGAAATATAAGAAGATTACTCCAGCCATTGGTGGGAACTGACTATCTAGTCAGTTGCTTCTGGAAATCTGGTGCTAAAATAAAAGAAGTCTTAAAGTCGTATAAAGAAGGTTTATGTAATTTGACGCAAGACGATTTCGTGGTAATATTGGGGGGTATTAATGACTCAGACCCTCGTGAATTTCAATTTTGCATAAGAGATTTCATTAGATCTGTTTCGCACACCAATGTGTTAATATTTGAGATTCCTTTTAATAGGATTTTAAGAGAAGAAAAACTAAACTATGATTTAAGATTTGTCTCCACTGATCTCGACAATGTATCTTTTATTGATATGAACTATAGGAGATTCTTACCAAGGCGCAATGTTTTTGCTATTAACACATGCCGATCAATTTTAAGAGAAATATTGCACCTTGAATATAAAACTAGAATTAATAACTTTAATAATAGGTCGCAAATAACCCAACAAATAATAAAATTTGTAGTTAGTAAAAGTACACAAACTGACTCTGTGAATAATGTACAAAATCTTGACCCTATACCTTGTAATAACGACAACCAAAATGACGTATCTGTAAAGAATGATTATAATTGTATTGATAGTAATGATTTATTTCGTTTATAAGTATATTAATGTAATGCATCAAAACCTTAATGGGCTTGTAAACAAATCGGATTTATTGACAGTGTGTTTGGATGGACTGGCGTCAGTCCAGAAATCAATTGATGTTTTATGTATTACAGAGCACAATATGATAGATGATGATATATATAATTTAACGTTGCCAAATTACAAGCTAGGTTCTTTCTATAGCAGGAACTTTAGACACGGGGGGTCATGCATTTTAGTTAAAAACCATTTTCAGTCTTTAGAATTGAAGGAAGTAAAATCACTGTCTATCCCAAAAGTACTGGAATGCTCCGCATTGGAATTACCGCAACACAACATAGTGGTGCTTTGCATTTATAGGTCTCCGACCAGTAACTTATCAGCTTTTTATTCATTTCTGTCTCGCCTGGAAGATATACTGAAAATTTTATGCCGGAAGAGGAAAATGATTGTTTTATGTGGAGATTTTAATATAGATGTACTCAAAAGCACTACTTACTCTAAGGAATTCACAAGTCGCCTTTTGAACTTTAATCTTAAGCTTCAGTTCAAAGTTCCAACCCGATTGGCTAGCGGAACATGCATCGATAACATTGCTCATAACATACATAGGTCTAAAGGTGAAATAGTTGAATTAGCGCTTTCGGATCATACTGCTCAGATACTTAAGTGCCCAGTGAAAAAATCTTGCCTACTAAAATACTGGTACGTAAGAAGGCGCGATCTTTCCCTCGAGAATCGTATTAAATTTATTAATTGCCTTAGTAATCTCAGCTTCTTTGAGGTATTTGAATCGGAGGATCCGAATGTGGCGTTTAACAATTTTTACGACCAATTCAAATTGTTCTACGATCTGTGTTTCCCTGTCAAGAAAATAAAGTTATTTAGTCGTAAAAAATCAAAATGGATCTCTAATGGAATAAGATTGTGTAGCAAACGAAAGCGTTGCCTTCTTTGGAAATATCGAAAGAATCCTTGCTTACAAAATAAACAATTATTTATACAGTATTCGAAACGTTATAAAAATATCATAAACTTAACTAAAAAGGCGCAAAATAACTTTTATATTCAGAATGCGGTGAATAAATGTAAAGCAGCTTGGAAAGTGATCAATGAATCTAGAAATAGCTATCCAAAAGAAACCATAGGTTTATTAACTATAGACGATAGAAAATTGACTAATCCATTTGACATTGCCGAAGCATTTAATAACTATTTTATTGACGACATTGAACTAAACATAAATAAAAATAAAATGAATTGAATTAATTTAGACAATAATGTAAAATCAATTTATATGATGCCAACTGTTCCGCATGATATTGAGAAGGTTATAGTTTCCCTAAAAAATTCAAACAGTGCAGGTTATGATGATATAGTTACACTGATAGTTAAAGATGTGTCCGAGATAATTGCACCTGCTATGAGTCATATTGTAAACCTGTGCATTGAGACTGGCGTTTTTCCGGACAAACTCAAAATATCAGTTGTTAAACCCTTGTTTAAGAAAGACGATAAAACTATCATTAGTAACTATAGACCAGTTGCTTTAATACCAATATTTGCTAAAATCTTAGAGAAGATTATATACAAAAGTCTCTACAATTTTCTTGAAAGCAACAATCTTTTTGTTTGTCAGCAATACGGGTTCAGACAGAATAAGTCTATAAATATGGCAATTTATGACTTTCTAGCACAGGTCTACACGAATGTGGATAAAAGAGTACCAACAATTGCATTATATATGGATATGACTAAAGCATTCGATCACGTGGATCATAAGATACTATTGGATAAGTTGCATGCACATGGAATAAGGGGTAATATAAACAAATTGATAGAATCATACCTCTCAGAGAGACAGCAAACAACACAAGTCGATACGATTGATTCGAAGACTAATATCGAGACTTGTTATCAATCTAAATTTAGGACAATGAAATGGGGTGTGCCTCAAGGTAGCGTTCTAGGACCTCTTTTGTTTCTAGTTTATATTAATGACTTGCCATCTGCATCAGATCTACATAGTAATATGACATTATTTGCTGACGACAGTACCATTCTATTCACAAATAAAAATATATCCATTCTTGAAAATGACATAAATCAATCTTTAAAATCAGTTATAACCTGGCTTGAATCTAATAACCTTAAAGTGAATCTAAGCAAAACAAAAATGATGTCATTTTCTCAAAAAGATGATGATTTTAAATTGGACATAAATTATGACGGAATAAACATTGACAAAACTTGTGTAACAAAGTTTTTGGGATTAAATATTGATAATAAACTTAAATGGACGTCTCATATTGAAGTTGTCTGCAAAAGATTGAGCCAGTTTTCATTTGCTCTATACAAATTACAGAAAACTGTTACCGAGGCTGCTGTTCTTACAGCCTACCACGGTTACGTAGGATCCACTCTCAGATACGGAGTTATTTTCTGGGGTAATTGCTATGACAAAGAAATAATACGTGTGTTCAGAGCCCAAAAACGATGCATCCGATCAATGTTTCGATTAAAATCAGACGACACGTGTAAACCATATTTTAAAAGACATAAAATCTTAACACTTCCCTGCATCTATATCGTGGAAAGTGCGGTATTTGTTAAAAATAACTTGGAAAAATTTCAATTTAGAATTCGTGAAAGACAAAAGAAAAAAATGTGCTCAGTTTTTAGTAATACCACTTTGCTAAGTAAGTCTATATTTTGCAATGCTCCTCGCATTTATAATCGTATTCCGGAGGCCATACGGGACATCAATGATGTAAAGATTTTCAAGAGTAAGCTTACAGAATTCCTTATGGTAAAGTGTTATTACTCCACAAATGAATTTTTAACAGATAAAATGTCGGTGTGAGATTGTGAATTATATTTGACCACTTCTCTCAAACAAACCTTATTTTACTTACTTTAGTGTGTGTGTAGCATGTTTGCATCAAATACCTTCAACTCTGTTGAATAATTATTGTACGCCCATAGAGGTAGGTCACAGTTGAACAATTAAGACACTTTAGTTAACATCTGTAATCTGTATATACCTGTGTTCCACAATAAAGCATGATTTGATTTGATTTGATTTGATTTGAAAGAATAGCATCCCGTATCAACCTAAAATTCTGTTTGACGGCTCTGAGATATGCATAAGTCCTTAGGTTAAATATTTAGGAATGTATTTAGAGTCAAATTTGTCCTGGAAACTTTATACAGAACACATATTTAAAAAAGCTGAGTTGGGTTTAAACATTATGAGATCCTTGTGTGGCGTATCATGGGGGGCTGATCCAAAAATTCTCAAATCATTGTATATAACTACAGTTCGCAGTCATTTTGATTATGGCTATATTTTTTATGCCGAGGCATCACATAAGTTGTTACGAAAATTAGATCTAATTCAAAATAGAGCTATGCGCATAATAACTGGTGCTTTAGTGTCTTCTTCGATCAATTCATTGGAAGTGGAGTCAGGAATTGTTCCTCTTACGGTGAGAAGAAGTTATAGTACAGAGGGCCGATTGCGAGTTGCTGTAAGAGAAGTGAATAACCTCACCATCGCGTTTGCTAGAAAAAAAACGCGTATTTGTATAGCATCGAGTGAGCGCCATCTAGCGGCCTGGATGTTGCCCGAATTCGCCGCTAGATGGCGCTGACGCGAATCCATACGTACTGACATTTACGTGCTCGCAAAACGCGATGGTGAAGTCATTCACTTCTCTCACTGCAACTCGCACTCAGCACTCAGATAAATATTGCCTTAAACTAGTTAGCCGAGATAATAACATTGTAGTAAGATATTTAGAAAATTATCCTAATTTTAATTGGACTCCTATAACTATGACTATTTATTATGTTGGTAGGATTAAATTCACGGGCCCATAGAGACCCGGTCCTTTGAGGCTTGCGTGGGGCCGAAGCTAACACGTAGAGGCCTTTTCGTACCATTTACTCTAATTTGAAATGAGTACATCTGCCGGGTTTTGTCTCTAGATAAATATTGAAAATCTACCCAAAGACAACACGCTGGGTTTAATTACTTTAATTACTAATTACTGGGTTATTGCTTGAGACGACGGACGTCTGCCATAAAAATTGTCTCAAAGTTTTATACCTGGCAGACGGTGACTTGCCACTCACTAGATGGGCCCCCCAAAATGTGCCGACACAAAAGGACGGCAAAGGCGGCAACATGGCCGTGAGCGGCTCAGGGTGTGGAGAGGTGTGCACCGCTTTCTACGAGGTGGATAAACCACCTCCCCAACTCGCGACTTAGGCATGTTTCACTTCCACCCTGCGAGCATTCCGCTCTAACGCCCCACTCTGGACGGCCAGTGAAGGCAAGCCAGAGGTGAGAGTCCTGCGGCCCCCCTTGGGGTCCACTCCAGCCGGCCGGCTAAGGCAAGCGGAGGCGGAGGGCCTGACCGACTCTCGGGGGAACTCGGGTCCGTGGTGTCGCTACACACCAACAGCTCGCCACAAGCTGCCCTGCGGGTTAGCGTCGGGATGCTGGTAGCCCGTGGTGTCGCTACGCACCAACAGCTCATAGAACTGCCCTGTGGACCTATTTATTATTATTATTCTCTTTATTTAGCATAAAACTTAGGTATAAAATTTGTACAGTATTCTTATAAAAACAAAGATTTACAACAATAAAACAACTTAAGAATTATAATTATAAAAACAAAATACATAATCACAATTATAAAACCTAAGCCTAAATTAAAGTTATAAAACAATGATTTATAAAAATACTATAAAAACCTTAACCTAGGGTGCCGCCGGCAGCAGGGCAGGCAAGGCCCAGACTACCGGTGGTTAGGGCTGCAGAGAGAGGAACCTCCTGACAATGCGAGCCGTGTCCAGGAGTACCGCCTTCTGCATCTGACCCTTGATCCAACCGCTGAGCGAGAGCCTCTCGAGGTGTTGGTCGAGGCTCTTCGCTATTAAGCCGTTTGCCGACACGACTATCGGGACAATAATCGTCGAATCAACATTCCACATGGCGGTCACCTCGTGAGCCAAGTCAAGGTACTTGCTGAGTTTGTCCTTCTCAGCTTTTACGAGGTTATCGTCATGTGGAATGGTGATATCGACTATTATTATTATTTTGTTTACTTCATGACATTTTTTTTTACTAACGTATTTTTAACGTGTTTTACTAACAACCCTGGATCTAGTTATCTGAAAATAAATGATTTTAATAACAGTGACTACCTCTCTAGCTAATGCTATAGCCTACTTAAATTTTGAATTTCAGGATATTGATTATTGGTCTAGTTTATTACCATGCTTCCATTTTGATTACTCTTGTACTGTTGATGATATATCTGTAAATATGAGTCATTTTAAAAATAAGTTTGAATTTGTAGAATTTCTCAGCCATAAGTCTGATTTTGTAAAAAATGTACACTGATGGTTCTAAAACTGATAGTAGAACAAGTTTTGCTTTTTATGACTCATCTCATAAGATAGGTAGGGTATAAGGATGCAGTAATTTCTTTTCCATTTTCTCAGCTGAAACTTTAGGGATTTTATACGCCCTGAAATACGCACAAAATAATTTGCCAACGTCTCCTAAAATCTAGATTCTTTGTGATTCAATAAGTGTGCTTCAGGCTTCAGGCATTAAAACTTTTAATGCCTCCACCAATTATTTAATTTATGAAATCAGAAATGTATTGACTATTTTAAGAATGAGTAATGTACAAATAGAATTTACCTGGGTACCTGGGCATTCAGGCACTAGGGAACGAACTTGTAGACACTTGCAAAAAGTTCCTTTTTCTGATTTAAATAGCTTTAATAAAAATAATATGTTTAAGCGTTGGGATATCTGTCTCACTAACTCCAGGGTTATTATAGGTAAATGGTTAGAACAAATTGTTGCTAAGCCTTCCACAACTGCATGGTTTGAAAAAGGCCCGAAATTTGTAGGTAGATCGTTCTCTACTACGATCAGCCGTTTGAGAATCGGTCATAGTAGAATTCCATCACAATCTCATCGTCTTAACTGTGATCTTGAACATTGAATATTTGTATGCCCTCAATTTGGCCTTCAACGTTTAGGTAAGTACTTTTAATAGCTCAAGCCCTAAAAATTGTAAAGGGAGATTTCCCTAAAAATACACAACAATTACTTTGTAACACTGAGCTGTATCATATTGTACTCGTATCTAGTCAAGAAATAGTATTAATTTTATTACAAGCATAATTTAAACTGCGGCCTTTTCTTTGGGAAATCTAAAAGACAAACATTTTATAAAGTTTTTTTAATGAAACAGAAACCTTGATGTACACAGTTCATTTAATTGAATATATAACTAAACAATTACAAACCTAAGTATTAAAAATTTAATTTTATTAAAGCACTACGTCTTTATCATCTTACTACAATATTTCTTACTTTATGAATGCGAAAGTTTATGAGTATTTATGTATGTGTGTATGTTTGTTACTCTTTCATGCAAGCTTAGACATCAAAATATCACATAAGCTATAAATTATGAAGATTTTATGTAATTTGACAATAATAAATACCAATAAGTTCACGCAGGCGAAGCCGCGGGCGAAAAGCTAGTCATAAATAATAATAAAATATTTATTTGGATTAAAATTCCTCAGAATAATTACTTGCTTAGCAACAACAATGATCATCTAACTATCAGCTTAATGAAGTTATATACATATATATCTAAGTTACAGGTTATAATGTATTTCTGTTTGGCAACAAAAAATACAATGTCAACTTACCTACTACTAAACTTATAATTATGAATAAAGTTCACAATCTGCATTATCTTTTAGATTGAAACGTCTAGGTACGTTTATACATAAATAAATAATCATAGAATCATAGAAAAACTCATATCACAGGAAATAATACTGACGTAGATAACACTTAAATTAAATTTACCATCTCATTTTGTAGCTTATCATAGCAAAACATAATGAAGAACATAGATATAGGTAAATGTAAATAGATAACGCAACGCAGGGCGCCCTGTTTGCATGAAGACCAAGGGTGCCACATTTACGTTGACTCTTATTGTGACGTCACAGGAGCATTTTATTGATATCAATCCGCCATTTCCCAATCGATTATGATTTATTTCAGATGTTCTCAAACTTTTTTTCGCATCTTAGACCACTTTCAAGATTTAGCTGGTTTCGGTGGACCCCCTGCAACTAAACATTTCTACCATATTCCCAAAACTCGACAAAAAATAAAACTAACATCGACCCCCTTCGAGTCTCCCGGACCACTTTGGGAATTAACAAATACTTGATTTTGTCATCAGTTGCCATGACGAAGTTTTTAACCCGCGATTGTAACACTCACCGTCATCTACTTAAATTTATCTAAATACAAAATCATTTATTTAAGTAATGAAAGTAGGTACTCATTTTAATATTAACCGTGAGTGTCCGCTCATGACCACCGAAAAGAAGACATAAATAGGTAAGCAATTTGCCATAATTCTTCGCTGCAAAACCCATTAGTTAAAAAATGAGTAGTTAAAAAGCAACAAGAAATTTTAAAATGTTAGTAGTGATAGTGCGAGGGCTCGGCTCTCCCCAAAAGCGACACCAACTCGAACCCTCACTCAATGACAAGAGCCATCAGCTTAGAAGACTTGGTGTCCTCTTCAACACCAGGGAACAAGAAGCCCCGTCTCCCCAACTCCTCATAGGTGATCTCGTGAAGGTCTACGAAGCCGGCCTTCTTGGCCACCGCTTGGGAGGCGGCCGCGGTGAACACGGTCGTGGTCAGTGGGACGCCCAAGGCCTTGCAGAGTGGGACCCTGGAACATGTGTGGTGTGGTAGCTTTTTTTTGTACATGTTTGGAGAAAAAAAGCATATGTCAGGTGGTGAGAGATGGAAAGATAGATAAACCGTTAATGTATTCCTATTTGAATTCAACAAAATTCTTTCTAAAATGTCATTTTGTATTACTAATCCGCCCCAAGCGCATGCTTCATAAAATAAAAGAATAAACCCGATAACGATTATAAAATTATTCTCAAAAAAAAATATGTTCCTCAATGTTTTTTTCATCATCTTTTTTTTCCTTTTTCATTAAAAATCGGTTTGCGTTTGACCTCAGTCTCGCCTGGTGGAAGGCGATGAGGAGGCCTATGATGGTACAAGCATACCCAGAAAATACTTACCTATTCTCTCTGGCCTTGAAGATACCAAAGTTGTGTTGTAATTGTAAGTACCTAATCGTAGTAATCATCATACCTAATGCTTTTTGTAATCATCGAGTACCTAAATGAAACAAATTCATTCATCAAAAATTCCTCATTGCTTATAATATAATCGTCACCTCGTTTCCCACAAAAATCTGTATTTCAAAAGGTATTATCCCGCTATATCAATATCATTATCCCTCCCCCATTCCATTACGAGATCCTCTTGGAATGTCACCCGACTCCGGCTCTTTCAATAAGGGCGCATTGGAATCCCGAAGAATTCCAGATAAATATACCTAGGTGGTGGAATCTCGCTATGGACTATTAATTGAAGTTTTTCAGTCAGCGCCTTTAAGCGTTGGATGTCGAGAAAATGGCGTTTGCGGTTATAGCTTTATTAATTTATTCTTAAACTTTCCGCCAGCAAACTATTTCTCTTGTTAAAAAATGTGGCCTAAAATATTAATTAAGTAGTTACAATGGCTCAAGTCAACGCATCAAGAAGGGTGTGTTAGGGTGCGTTCCCACCAGAGATGTGCGAGGATGCGTTGCGAGGAATGTGTATGTTAAGGACCAATAGAATCGCGAAACTAGGTGAATGAAAAAATCCTATTGGTTCATAACACACACATTCGTCGCAACGCATCCTCGCACATCTCTGGTGAAGACGCACCCTAAATGGACTCTGTTATAATGGTTTCGGCGTTCAGTCCAAAACCCTATTGTAAGTAAATAAAAAATGAAATGCGTGACATTATTGAATTTGTAAATTTGACACCTGTAGTAATGACAGACGGTATCAAAATCTAAACGAATATATTGTAATAAAAAATTGTAACTGTAGAAAGAATAAATAAAAAACAATATTTTTCCAATGGTTCTAAAATCACCGAGAAGAACACACAAAAAATGCATCTGCGACACAGAACACCTTCTGAGACAGATCACTGGAACACCCAGAAATTTACAGAGCACAGAATTGAATAAAATACGTCTGAATCTATTCACCGAAAGAAACTCCGATGGGACTGGTCATCTTGTCCTAAGAGGTAAAGATCTGTACGATAGATACCAATTACGAATTCAGGATAGCGACATAAAAGCTATTTGCTTGTATATCAAGGGTTTACCAAGAAGAATTACTGCTGTGGACTTATGCTATAACCACATAACTGATGCAGGTTTCCAGAAACTGGTGAAAAAGCTGCTCGTCAAAGGACGTTCCAGTGTTATAAATTTGAATGTAATGAACAACAGATTGACTGACCAATCAGCATTGACTTTGGCCAAATATGCAAAATTTATGAAGCTTAAATATTTAAGACTAAACGGAAATGACTTAGGAACCAAGGGCGGTGAATATTTAGCAACATTTTTGATTGATAATAAAAGTGTAGAGTTTTTCGATATAGCACAAAGTGAGCAAACATTATCTAGCGTCGCTCATATCATAACAGCATTGCGTATAGATCATGGCGCTAATACGACACTAAAAGTATTTGACTTCAGTCGAATCAATCCACTTTTCAATCGGTACAATTATGAAACGAAATGGCTAGCATATCACATTGAATATCTACTTGAAAGAAACAGTAGCATCATTGAATTACATTTGCAGAAGAATGATTTTATAAGCCATGATATGGAATACTTTGCAAGGGGCTTGCGGCAGAATAAGACTCTTCTATATCTAGATTTGGGGTACAACAGAATAGGAGACTACGGAGCAGAATTGCTGGCAAAATACCTTGCTGAAGGACCTCAATTAGTTCTCCTAAATATTGCTGGCAACGAGATAAAAGACACAGGAGCTAGAGCTATTAGTTTCGGCATGCCTTATTCAAAAATCAGGGCTTTGGATATAGCAAACAATAAATTGACTGACAGGGGTGTTTTAGATTTGCTGAACACAGTTAAGAAGCCATTTTTCTTGAGATTCCTGAATATTTGGGGCAATAAATTTACTCATGTAACATGTAGTGTTATAGCAAGAATGTTGGAAAGCGGTGTATTGTTTCAGCACACGATAGATGTCAAAATTTATGAAGTCGATGAAGTCCTGTACGCAGCTTACTATCCTAATCCAGCAGATAGGAATAAGCATTTATACTATTGTGAATTAGATTTTGGTTATGCTCAGCCTATTTTACACATAAAAAGGAATGTAGTCCAAGAAAAGAAAACAGTTAAAGTGGACTGTAAGCAGCGACACAAACTAGACAAAACGGATAGGAATAGGTTTTGATTAGTTTTGTGTATAATTTTCTGTTTTAAGCTTTTGTTTGATAAATTACTTATCTATTTGTTAAAATGTATTTAGAGAATTACAATTTTTTGATAAATACGTGGTCTTTCAACCTTGTTTTCCCAAAAGTATCAGTACAATATATATACCATTTTAGGCGTTGTAAAAGTCAAATCGTAGTGGGGTGGGCTGACCCGACCCGAAATCGTGGTTTTAAATCCTACAAGAAGCTATCAGGGCGAAGGAAAACTTGCAGCTGACGGTGTATCAAATATTTCAGAATTTTCAGTTTATTATAAGAAAGATTACTAAATTTCAAGCTATCTTACCTTGCTTCCAGAATCCTCTGTCCGATTTTCAGCCCCCTCCACTCGGGAGGCACGACGAGCCCGTACGCAGTGAGGTACTTGTCCACGCCGTACTGAGAAAACACGTCCACGCTCCGGGCCACCAGGTCCACGGCACCGAACAGCTTCGCCCAGACCTCGTCTTCAGTCTAGGTCAAGTAAAGTAATTGGTACATATACTGTCCAACTGCAACACTGCGACGTAAATACGAATATTCGTAAAATATACTTTGCCTGACCTAGAGTTCCTTCTGCTAGCGAGCTCTTTCTCTCTGCCACAGAGACGTTTTCAGTCTCAGAAACTTTACGTTATTTACGCAAAGATAGAAACTAGAAAAAATCGACCTGATCCTAGGGACTCCAGCGGGATCCCTAGGATCAGGTCAAACTTTTCTAGTTTTTATCTTTGTGTAGAAAATAGTGCATTGTTAAATGCTAAAAATAAAAATTCACTTCACGTTATTTGATTGATAATGTAACTAATTCTCAAATTTCAAACTCATTATTGAAGAGCAGGCAAAACTTAATCTAAGTATTTATAATCTGCTATATAAAAGCCAATGGAACATTAGTGGTACCTACGTAATTGAATGGCGTGATTTTGAGTATGGACTAAACGTCAAACAAAATCGTGCAATTAAATAGTACGATTCCAGTGGCATTTAAATAGCAGAATCGGGTCCTAGTCCGCTCATTTTCAGGACTTGATATTATTTACCGTAGTGATTAAATTATCCTTATTAATTACCCTAACCCTTACTATCAATAGTAAAACCTAGTCAGTGTTTTAAATCTATTAAAATTTAATTTATCGTTCTACGTTCCCTGTTCTGCATTTTGAGGCAGTCCTACCAAAACCATGAACAGAGCTTGCGAGCATTTTATGAGATTACCAGTATTTATAAGTTTAAATTATGTGATGGTGTATTTTTAAATACTTTCAATAACCAATTGTAAACAGTTAAAATGTAACAGGAACCCGTGTATCGGGGTAAGCATATGCTTACCCCGATACACATACCTATTTCTTACCTATTACTATTAGATAATCTATTACCTATGACTCTTTGTATTCATTTATTTATTGTTATTTTGTTACAGTTTTTCTTTCCTACCTATACTTTTACCCTTTACACTAAACAAGTCACTGTTTTGGCTGACCTTTTAAGCACTATTTCATTACTACATCTACTTCTAAATATTGTGTGACGAATCCCGGCGCTCCGGCTCCTGTATTGCTGGCTTACAACGAGGATTTCGCCGCAGTGGGATCGAACTAACGATCTTCTGTGCTGCAGACAGGACCTGGACTCTACAATGCGCTAACGGGCACTCCAAATAAACATCGACCTTGGCTATAGTCTCCTCACCTGAAACGGTTCCTCCTTATCTTCCTTGCAGACGATTGTGAGCACATTGACGCCAACTATGTCTGTCGCGTCTTCTTTGTCCTCAACACACACCAGAGATAGCTTGTCCTTGGCCGTGTTCCTCCACAGCTTCTCCAGCTCGGCCACTGCTGACGGGTAGTTATGGATGCCTAAAACAAAAGGGATCTTAAAGGTCGTAGCACATAATATCATCTTGGAAAGGGATTGTCACCGTATCGCCTTTCGCCTTGCCGTCAAACAGGCGTCAACTAGGGATTGCAATCTGGAAAAACGGATCCGGTAACCCGGCGGATCCGGCATCATTAAACGTTGACCGGATCCGTTTCAATTATCATTATTGTGCCATGCATTTGACAGATTTATCAAATCATGATGGTGTCTGTCATAAATATGTATAAGCCTTACGTATACTGCTCAAAAGGCGAAGTTGGCATCCAAAAAGCTCCGTGTGCTGAACAGGGCGAAGCAGTACTTCACATCTAGGCAAAGACTGCTGCTGTATAAAGCGCAAGTCAGGCCACACGTGGAGTACGTTGTCACCTTTGGGCAGGTGCGCCTGGATATCAACTCAGTCAGACAAGACAAGCGGTCTAGAGCCGTTAAGTCTGAGGAAGGGACTTTGCCTCCCTATGCGTGTTCTACCACTTGTACATACAACGGGTTTTGTTCTGAAGAACTGTTCGATATGATGCCCACGGCTACTTTTTATCACCACCCTGCTCGCCCTCCTCACACTCTGGATCCGCAATGGTCTCGTACTGTTCGGTTTCAGAGACGTTTCCTTCAGAGGACTCTTAAATTGTGGAATGAGCTCCCTGCTGTGGATTTCTCTATCAGTATGGAGTTCTTCAAGAGTGATTTGAAAATGTTTTTACAGGGTCGAAAACGCGCGAGTGATACCTCAGGTGTTGCACGCGTCCATAGGCTGCGGTAACCGCTTACCATCAGGCGTTCTGCGTACTTGATTGTCACCGACGTAGTTAAAAAAAAGGCGGTTGGATGCGGCTGGACTGAAAATGACACCGGATTGCAATTCCTAACGTCAACTTAACGTAAAACGTCGACTGGGCTAGGCGACACGTCGCGCTTACGGCTCGCCGACCGTTGGTTGACCTGGCATCAGATCAGTTTGGACAAGCAAGGGTGGACGAAGAGACGTAAGCTCGGGTACGGAGGGACGTAAGCGCAAAGACGTCGAGCCTTAGCCCTCAGCCTCGAATTTTGCGGGCAGCGGGGAGGCAGCGGCGGCGGGCGCGCTAGACAGGAGTGCACCGCTCGTTGCCCGCCCCCGTGCCGCGAGGCTGCCCGCAAAATTCGAGGCTGAGGCCTTAAGCGGGGACTGCAGGTTGATCACGCATCAATCGCACTGCGGTTCTGGAGATTGTCCCGAGGCGAGGTGATTACTTTACGATTCCGATAAGAGTGCGTTGCAGTAGGGAATTTCATTACAATTTCATACTTCTCTGTATGAACGGTTCGAGTTGGTTACGATCCCTTTTCGAGGGGATATGTGTACAGTGACCTTTATAGTGCTTTTCGACCAGATATGGGCAAAGAGGCTAAGCTGTGAGCGAGGTTAATCCGTATATTTATTCTGGAAGACACCTTTAATGGTGTCGATGGCCAATAAAATGAGTCACCAATACTTTGCCGTGAAACCATTTCATGTGTTTCGCTGGCTATGAGTTAATGCCCCCGATTCGGAACTCTATCGTCGAGCTGATTTTAAAATGTTTAGTAAGTAGTTATTTAGAATCGGCAGCGCCACCATCATTTTGTTAATAAAAACTATGTAAAAGCTTTGGTCTACTAGGGATTATTATATTATGATTTATAGTCAATATCCAAGAAAATATTTGAATCGTTTTAAACAAGTTGAATTTATTTAAAGCCAGCTTGGCGAGTTATTATTCATACCGTGAAGTAAATGTTTTGTCATTCTTAGCAGGTGATGTTGAAACTCGCTTATTTGTATAGATAGTTACTCTGAACAAAGAATTCTAAAAACATCTAAACGATTAAAAAAAAAGATAATAGCGATCTAAATAAACATAAAGAAAATTAAGATTTTTGAACCAATTCTATGTTAATAACGACACAAAAAATACGAGTGTCAACATCACCAACTAAGAATGATATGACATTTTCTTCAAGGTATGAATAATCATTAATCACTTGATAATGCCCAGATTGCCCAGTTTAAAAAAATTAACGCTGCAGGCCTGATTGAGCGATTCAATATCTACAATTTATATTTTATAGTTCAGAAATGTTATTATAACGTAAGCATTTTTTTTTAATACTCATTTTACTTTACTAACTCTTTTTGTGAAGCCCAACCAAGTTTAAAAGAGTAAGTACTGAGTTTCTCGCCGGGTCTTCTCAGTATACTCGTAAGAGCAACATCCGATGCGGTGGTAGAGTCACATTATGTTTGTATACAGTGTATTTATTTATCCATATTATTTATTTATTTATTTATTTATTTATTGCTTTCTCGTATGTAATACAAAGGTCTTAAAAGTAATAATAGTAACAATATAACAATAACAATTGTATTTGTAGTATTTAAGTCTATTATTAAGGAGTGGTTTCAGAGCTCGACCCTAAACCCGGAGGTCCCGGGTTCAATTCCCTGGTCGGGCAAAGTGTGTTTTCGGATTTTTCGGAACATAGCCCGGGTTTGTGATCACCAACCCGCATTTGGCGAGCGTGGTGATTAAGCCAATACCCATCCATTGTAGCGATGACTTGATTTCAATGATTGAGGCCTTTGCCCAGCAGTGGGACGGTATATAGGCTAATTATTTTACTTTATATTTTTATGTTTTGACTATTTAAAAGTACTTGCTACAGGACCATTTCAATTAAAATCCATTTTCCAGATCAGTCGCCCATGAAGTTTTTAAAATTTACCCCCAGGGGTTTAGCGAATCTTACGAATCGAACGATCTTTTCTGAATTGACTCGGGTCTGGGTGCGTGGGAGACGCCCCTAGCTTATTTCCTTGTGTGGTATCTCGTAACACAGGGATTTAATAATCCCTACTTCGAGACCATTCCAAGAGGTGTGTTGTCTGGCGCATATTTATTTATTTATTTATTAAATGCTTACCAATGTACTTGCAAGGAGGTTCATCCTTGGTGAAATAAGTTAGCAGCAGCTGAATGCTAGGCTCAAAGAACTCCTCAGTCAGGTCTTGGATCCGAAGGGGGATGGAGACACCTCCTCTCTGTACGGTGAAGCGCTTCCATACGTTGGGGTATGGTACTGACTCCGGTCGGGTGAACAACATAACCTGTTGATGATGGCAAAAAGCAAATTGATTATAGGTTAAGATTTTTCTTTTCAAGTCAGTTTCTCAATACAAGGTGGTCCAACCATGCACGTCAATAAATTTTTTTTAGCTTTCCCACACTCAGGGGTATCCGAAAATACCCCATGTATGTTACCCGATTTTTTGTAGTTTTCGCGTATTGAATGAACAATTTTAGGTAACTTTTTTTTAAGACGGCCTCAAAAGTTCAGGGAAAAACCGCATTTCTAACTTTTTCAATTACATTTTTTTTTTTAGATCAATTATAAGCGTTATGGATGTAACTTCTTCAGAATCATTTAGCACTATTATTCATCTAATAACGAAAAAAAATATTAGGTATTTATACAGATAATGCCTCAGCGACTGAAAAAGTGACTAAACCCAGAAATTTTCAAAAAATCGTAAAAAAATTCACAAAGAACTCGAAAACTATAAAAAATCGGGTAACATACTTGGGGTATTTTTGGGTACCCCTGAGTGTTAGGAAGCTAAAAAAAAATATTGACGTGTATGTTTGGACCATCCTGTATTTATCATCTTAACATACCGGATGATTATTTATACTACTGGCAAAATTTTATGGAACACTAAGTAGGAGATGTTAAAACTACATTATGAAAATTTTATGTATTCCAAATTAGATAAGTAATTTCTACATCTATTCATCATTCACTTCTGAGTATGCTACATCAATTTCCTAGCGGAATAAATAAACACCCGGTATAAAAATAAAAACTAGATTGACCTGTTATCGCAATAAGTGGATATGATGACTGTTTCTTCAAAGGACGTGGTTTCGATCCTTGCCCAGGAAAAACATTTGTGTCGAAAATTTTTGTTTGTTTTGCTTCTGAATGTTATCATAAATTTGAATACATATGCATTTAGGAATAATTTAGTATCAGTCATCAATTTAGTTCAGACTATGCTTAGTTTGGGGTCGGATAATCTTCCTGGAGCTTCCAATGATGACTAGTAAAATACGAAATACTCTACGAAAAATCGGATAAGCTTCTCAGAAAGGTTTTTATGAAATTATAAATAAAGTTAATAAAATTGAATCTCCTGTCGAATTAACCAGTACCTAATGGTAATGTAACACTCAAAAGCCCACACTTTGTCATGTTGGTTTGGGTCTTTGGACGTGGTGTTTTCCATCATCATAAATGTGACTAACTATCGACAAAATGATATTTATTGAACACAAAGTTCGGGCAGGATGGAACCTTAGACAGTTGGGAGTGCTCAACCCTTGCCTCAACATTCATTCAAAAACTTTTTCTGAACAAATAACCCTAACATTACTCCAAACACTTTTTAGTTTCCAAAACTTTCTATTTATGTAACCCATATTTCAGCCAAAGAAGAACTTTAGAATCAAATAAAACTTGAGTACTACTTACGATGAGTAGGTATCGCTCCTGGTGATGTCACTAAGGCTGAGGCTGGCACAGGACTGTTTGAGGGTGCCGTAAGGCCCGGGGTGCACTGGGCGCTGGGCCTCGCGAGTGCGCATGCCCGGGTGTTCCATCTTTTAGTCAGGTGCAGCTGACTACACACTGAGTGTAATTAGTTCTGCAGAGCGATTCTGAACCAATCTGTAACTGTAACACGGTTTCTCGCCTTGACTCACGTAGTGTCCCGGGTTCGATTCCCGGCCGAGTCAATTTAGGAAACGAGCTTTTCTAATGAGCTCGTTTCCTTCCGTGAGCGCGTCTGGGTGTGCTGGGAGACGCCGCTGACTTAATTCCTTGTCTAGTATCTCGTAAGTTACACAAGGATATTTAGACCATGACAAGGGTTGTGTTGTCTGGTATATTTATAATTATTTGTTTACATTTTTATAATTTTTATTACGACTTAATGTAATTTGATGTGTATTTTTACAATGAGAACTAAATATTCGAATCTAATTTATACGTTTTGCCAAGTCGTCGTCGAACTGAGTTTACTTAGGTAGGTGCCACGTGCATCGGAGAGGTACATGAAAATTGTAGTTTTTTTTTTTTTTGATGCGCCAGACAACACACCTCTTGTTGGTCTTGAAGTAGGGATTAATATCCCTGTGTTACGAGGTACCACACAAGGAAATAAACCAGGGGCGTCTCCCAGCAAACCCAGACCCGAGTCAATTCAGAAAAGATCGTGAATCGAACCCGGGACACTAGGGAAATCGGGGCGAGAAACCGTGCTACAGCGCACTACGCCCATCGTGTCGTCAAGTTTTAAAGTCTACGACTTTTCAATCTCGCAGCGTATTCGAAGTGAGTTTTTAAGAATAGCGACACGTAGCTCGTGTAGCTCCATTGTAGTACCTGTAATGAATGAAAACAATAAATCTTTGGAAAGCAACAAATGGCCTAGTAGTCATATCATTTATTGCTCCATGTAGGTTTACAAGATCCTAAATGTAGAACACCAGTACTGAAACATGAACCCCGTAAGGGCACTGCAAAACCGCCGTTGAGCACCTTCTCTCTCAACAAATAAAGTTATCAATACTTAACATCTTATTATATAACTAGTATTAATAACATCTTTTTATAAAACATCTTATTATATAACCTATTTTGTTGTATTAGGTACAAACATCGTGACAAATATGAAGTTTTAGGATTAAAATTACATTTTCAGTTCGAAGTACTCCTGTATACTGTAAATACCTACATTTGGACAGCAATAGCTCTTTAAGGCTTCTACAGAAAACAGAGTCTTTCTCAATATCCTTCAAAAAGGAAGGCAGCCTATTATAGACTTTGATGGCCATATTTCGGACTATGTTCAATTTTGTGTCAGGTAGTACTAGTTTCTACGTTAAGATAACCTTAAAAATATTGAATTAGGAATGTCAGCTTGTCAGACTAGCACTCGGCTAGTGAGTGTCATTCTGATACATTTTAATAATAATAATAATAAATAATAATAATAAATATCCCTGGACATTATTCCACACAGCGCCATCTTGCCCCAAAGTAAGCTAATTAAAGCTTGTGTTATGGGATACTAGACAACGGATAAACATACTTAAATACATTTTCTTTTGTAAATACATACTTATTATACATAGACACCCAGACACCCAGACCAGTACAAACAGACATGTTCATGCACACAAATGTTTGTACTGTGCGGGGATCGAACCCGCGACCTCTGGTGTAGTAGCCAACTTCTTAACCATTACACTAAGTCGGTCGTCAAATTTTAAATATCTCAGCTTGAAGTTTTGGGATGAGAGCCAGGACTCATCAGCTGAACATTTCGGTAACGTTCGTAATTTTGTACAATAAGCTGACTCCATACATATGAATTGTCAATCTATTAGAATATTTTTCACTTCATGGACGAAATCAAAATTAATAAGCAGTGGATGATTATTTACTCGCTGGGTGTGCCCCAGGCCTGCGATGTCGTCACCGCGTAATCTTCCCTTAATTTATCTCAACCCCCTTGACATCGTTATGTCGTTAGTTAGTTAAAATTATGTTAAAATAATTATCAAATGGACACTGAGGCAACGTCGGAAACGTCTATAAAGTATGGGGGAATGCCATAGGCATTCACATGCTGGACGTAGGTCCAGCAGTGAACTTCTAAAGGCTGTTGATGATGATGATGCAGAAACGATAGCATGCGTGATAGTCTTGAAAAAAAAAACAAAAGCCTGTACTTAGAATTGAAAAACCATATTTTGACAGTTCATTTTTGCATCGCAATTGTAGCGCCTTTTTGTGTGGAATAGAGGCTTGCGCAGACGACGGACTTTTCTCCACAGCATTGAAAAAAGTACAGCTCCGCGAATAAAAAGCCCACCGCGTATTTACCGCCGACTCAACGCACACAGGTGTGCGATCATTTATTGTCCGAGAGTAAATAAAAAGAATATTCTGTGAATACGTTGTGCTGTAATTTACATGAAGTTAAAGCAAAAGAGAAGACGTTTAAAAAGAGAATACTGGGTCCATCCCTTTATTTCGAATCGATTTTTAACGCGGACTAAACTACGCCGTGTGCGTTGGCTGGCTGCTCATAGTTCGTAAGTTCTATTTTTTTCGCTGACTCCCGCGTATTTTAATCCGCTACGCTCCGTCGGCATTTCGGCGTACTTTTAGTCGTCCACGGCGTATCTTTAGTCGTCCACGGCGTAGCTTTAGTCGTCCGTGTGCGTTGCTCGGTACAGTTTTTAAGAGATCTATTTTGACGGACAAAAAAGTACACCGCGGATAATCCCTCTTCTGCGCAGGCCTTTAAGTGTTATTTATCATTCTAATCTAAAAACGAATAGCTGGCTCTTTCATTTCTATTCACATGTGACGGCAGCGGATCGGCAACGATCCGATGTGAAGCAACGCTAGTCAGGTCGGGTTATGGATGGGTGACCATCCCGACCGAAATTACGTGATGTGTTTTTCGGGCATCTCCGTGCTTCAGAAGGCATTTAAACAGTTGGTCCCGGCTGAAGTCGCAAGATATCAGTCGCAAAGCCTAGTCAGAGGCCTAAAAAGGCGGCTTGATAACATCTGACGGAAAGGTTTATCACTGGCCTTACATTCACCTCTCCAACAATCCGCACTGAGCCCGCGTGTTGGAGTATGGCTCGTATCACCTCATAGTTGAGGTGAGGCCTGTGCCCAGCAGTGGGACGCATAAGGCTGTATTTGTTGTTTGTTGTTGTTGTGATAGGATAGAATAAATTTTAAGTGGGCTTAACTTTGTAATTTCTCAACTGTGACTATCGGTTCTGGGGTAAAAGTTCAGCATTTTGAGCTAGTTATGTTGTTTTGAAAACGAAAACATTCCTTTGTTGTGATAACCGTGTTCATGTTTTCTCCTGAACATTCCACTCCCCAATAAATAAGTTTGTTGTCCTGAAATCTTTGTGCTTTTAAGGCGTAAATGCGTGAAATTAGGGTGAAAGTGCACATCACCGACACTTGACCAGGAATATTATTTAAATCTTTTCTTGGCATGATTCTTTGTTAGCACTTTTTAGACGAAACTTACTGCTCCATAATCGATTTACAACTCATCTTAATCAACATCTAACCTGTGCCCTAACACGTTTTATCGCTTTAATTTTGACATTGCGTAGCCGTGGCCAACTGATTAGAGCATCAATTGGAAGGCGGCATTGTCAATAGCGTAAGAAAGACATTAAGCTTACTCGCATTGCGGTTTTTGACAAATCAAATAATTTTGATGACCCAATCGTTAACACTTACGCAACTTTACTTACAGGTGGAGCACTAGCATAGAATAAAATACAAAGCACTAGCAGTAGCTATGTTGAGGTTTTATTGCGACGGTATTTATAGCTACCAACACCAAACTTGGTCTTAAAGGCATAACTGCTGAATACTGAAGTATGAAGTCAAACACTGAGAGGTATTATTAGTTAAGCAGCCAACCATTTTAGTTAACTTTGGAATTACCGCAATCTTATTTTTTACATTTCAGGATAACGTCGGTCCGAGGTTCGGTTACCCTACAGGGCGCATGCTCTCTATACTTCGTCTTTGGCACTATGCCACATTGGCGCTAATCCAGACGCGTATAGCGAACCAGCCACAGTTTGCATATGGCTAGAAAACTGAACGGACGTGGCCGTTAGAGTTAACAGTCATAAACAAAAGCTATTAATTTACAAATAATAAGCAAATAAAATAACGAGTTTGAGGGTATACAGACTTTGGTAACTGTCAAAAAACGCGCGAAACGCCGCGACGCCATTTTGGAGCGTGCTTTTTTCGGCTCGTAGACAAAGGCATTGTGTGAAGTGCGTCCTGCGATTCGCTGTTGTGTTTGGATCATCTGTTTCTAGCTGAAAAAGGAGTTGGTAAGTTGTTTCAGATTCCTTTTTTCAATCTAAAGGTAGTTAAGTAAGTTTCAATAAACTGAGTTTCGCGATACTCTACTCTAACTAATCTCGTAGTCTAGAGTAGAGTATAGCAGTATATGGAGTACATGTCATAATCAATATAGTGACCAATAGACAAGAACAGAACTTTGGAATGAATGATGATGATGAGATTAAAATATGACCTTTCCGTCATCCGCGACATTGTAGTAATTTTGGTTATAAACCCTGAGAACGCCACTCAATAAAAGAAGAAGAGTTATGGTGAGGTAAGGAGCCGTATGGATGAAATACTTACCTAAAAGGAGTGATTGCTAATATTACCTGATGCAGGTATTCTGTGGCAGTATTAAAATTACGGTTCACTAATCAAACGTTTGGATAGTACTCAGCACGGAGAAAGAAATACTTAAAAGTGAACGAAAGATTTTTAGCACACAAAAACATTACAAGATGAATAAGAAACAAAACAAACAACTTGAACTTTGCGAAGAGTAGAGACTAATCTATTCATCCTTTATCTAAAGGTGCTGATATAGATTGAAGCTTTCACTCAGAGAACACTGAGCATTCGTCGTTTTTGAATTTACTCGAACCACAATGCGAACATGACGCCCGATGTTTTATAACAATTTGAGTTTAAAAAGCAAGCTAGAACGTTACATTACATAGAAATGTTTTCAGAAAACTGGGCATTTTCCTGTATTTTTCGTACTACGAACGTTATATTACAATGTAATGCTCTTGCAAAAGCTCGAGTTAGAACCCACCTAAATGAAACGTAAAGGTATGAAGAGTCAAATCCTATTGTGATGCGCATCTGTCGAGTTTCAAATAATGTCGGGTCTAATGAATTGCGATTCCTTCGACTTGGTAATCTCACGAAATACGCATTAGAACACCTGCGTATTTGTTTTGCGTTGTACGCGTGTGTAATCTATTTCAGCGAATGTCACTGTATGAACTGTGCCCAAACATTTTTGAAAGTAAGTTACTTCCATTTTTCTTAAGGTTTATCTACTAGTTATTTTCCTTAATGACGTCGAAGCTGAATCCTTTTCATTTCCGCCTAGCCACATCTTTGAAACTTTCGAAACTTTTTTTGCTCATCGGTTGGATTGTCTGGGACTTTTTGCATATTTTAGAAAATGTCCTACATTCTTTGTCATGCTTGTTTGAGTTTATCCATCACAAACGAACAAATATTTTCTCTTCATACATTGCACCCGTTTAAAGCCAGGGGGAGTTTCTTAGTAAATAAAAGAGCAACGATGCCATGGCCATGAAGTCGTCTCAAGTTCACGGCGAAAATATCTATCTATGAAAGTCACGCTGCTTGTAACAAATTTTGGTTGACCGACAAAATCTTCCTATTGCGTCACAGAAACATAATTTAATTTTCTTTCTTTTTCCGGTCATACTCGGTAAACCAAGGCCGGGGTTAAAGCACGGACGTCTATTTTCGGCCATTTTGTTTTTGTTTTCCGCCATCGCGGTCTACCGGTTAGGATCAAAATAAACTGATTTGTTTTGAGGTTATTTCAGGCAGTACTTAAAGGTAAATGGGAAATTGTTTGTTTTATCATTCGGGATTAATTCTGCCGAAAGCGAACCGATGCAGTTGTATAAATAAAACACATCCAATGTCACATTTAAAATTAATTTCAACACGATCTTTCAGTTAACTACTTAAACAAAATAATGCACTAATTTTACAATAAATCTAAGTTACGTTTATAAGTAGACGTCTTATGGCGTCATTTTATTAATGTCTTTCAATCAAAATTAACTGTTCATTATTAAGTAGACTGTCAAGTTAGGTCTCTCTTAAGTTTGGTGAAAATGGTGAAATCGGGCCGAAGGATGGGAGGTGGCTTAGCATTGGACATAGGCAACCAAACATACTACTCTACTGATTGAAAAATAATGTGAGTCAAATCCCAGCTCAAGAAAAATATGTTTACGAATTTTAATTTGGCAAGCGTGGTGATTCAAACTCAAACCCAAATAACTTTTAGTAGACATAAATACTATGATAATAAGGATAAACAGGGTTGTAGAAAAAACATCAACAACCTCGCAAGACTAGGTAGCTAAAATCATACACAACAACATTTGTTCTACGTAATGATGCGTAAGCTGCGTTAATGATTGTTTACATGACTATTATTCAAAAAATGAGGACTTAGGACGTAACTGTTTTTGAAACGTTTCGAAATGATTCAAAGTAGCGTAGTGATACTTCGCATTTTGTAGCCTAAAATGTTTAAACGGTCATAACTTTCTTATTGTACTGGTAAAATTGCTTTGTGTTCATTGGTTAAAATACTAATTTAACTATTGCAACAATGTAACCTCATTTGTCAAAATTAAAGCCTCCATCTTACATCTAGGCAGCGTGAGTCAAAACATGGCGCGAGGTGCTTGTGGTTTTTTCGCGAACCCCTTAGATAGAAATAGAAATAAATTTATTTTGACACTTAAAATATACACAGGCTACAAACAAAGACAAAAAAACATTACAAAAAGTGTCAAATAGGCTACCACTCAGCATGTGCCGCAGTCAAATAGCACCACGACGCTAGTTTCAGTGGTCACTTAAGTGAAGAGGGAGAAACGGTACACAATCACAAGGGAGAAGCGGTTCAATTACAGAATTAAAAATATATATGAAATTTACGATAAAGGTTGTATATAAATCAGAACAAATGAAGCAATGACACATGAAATACGGACATTATAGTTACACGACTAGGATACTTTGTTAAATTACTGTTTCTGCAAATTCAATAAATGCTCTTTTTATAATGGGCTATCCATTGCGCTAATATTATAAATTAAGGATGTATTTGAATTGAACAGAAATATCGTGACGGGCAATGTTAGGAAGGGTATCTGCAATAGTTTCCTCACATACTTCGCCTACCATTAGGGTTGGCGCTTTTGGAAAATCAAACATGAAGAAAAATAAAAATAATAATAATTTGGGATGGTTGCTTACGCGATTTTTAGGTTGGTTCTATAGTAAATGTGATTAAGTTTGAAAATAAAACAATGATACAAAACAACTTCAAGAGCGATGAACGTTACGTAATGATATAGAACGATGAATTAAAAAAAAAATGCAGCAAAACTCTTTTGGTTCAAGATGCAAAAGGTCATATATCGTGAAATATAGTCCTGAAATGCTAGGACTGGCCTTAGTGTGCATTCCTCTTTTTAACCGACTTTAAAAAAAGAAGGAAGTTCTCAATTCGACTGAATGTCAAATGAATGTTTCAATGTCAAAAAAAACAATATGAAGCTTGTTGCAACCCTATTGTTTGTTCCTAGAATCGAAAAAAGCCAGCCAAACTTAGCTTACCTATTTATTTTTTTACAAATAACGACTGTTTGTTTATTCGTTTTATTTTATTCCGACTGCTGTAAACCTCATATTGAATCTAATGAATGCTTAGGTTGCGCAATTTCTTTTGAATTTATGGAAAAACAATAGCCAGGCGAAGTAAGATCAAATTCCCTTACTTCGCACACAGTTATCAAACGTATACTGCTTAGTACCGATACGTGTCACACACACATTAAAACCCCATCTGATTGGTGAGGTTGATAGTGTGCCGATGTGTCGAGACTATCCTCATTCAGCGGGAACATTTAAAATATGCGAATTCATGTCGAAATCAGGCGAAGTGACATGATATGACGGTATCATATTTCTTTGGAATAGCTTGATATGTCGAGACTATCCTCATTCAGCGGGAACATTTAAAATATGCGAATTCATGTCGAAATCAGGCGAAGTGACATGATTTGACGGTATCATATTTCTTTGGAATAGCGTGAAAATATAAAAAACCCAAAATATTTTCATAAATCAGTCTAGCACTTACCGCGCCCTTCAAATAAGTGTTTATTAACGCAAAAACTGTTTAATTCTTTTTTATTTATTTGAAGTTTATAAGCCTGAGTATTACTGAATTACATTCAACGGTCTATGCTAGCTGTCAAAACGGGCATAGATAATAGATTTCAACGACTGTAGTGTAGGTGTTTTAGTCTATTAAACCTAAAACAATTTAAATCCTGATGGCTGACGGTGACTCTGTGTGGCTCTTTTTTATTAGTATTGCAAACTTCTTCAGCAATGCTAATGACAACTAAATTGGTTCCATATTACTCACATTTCTGATTGCGTACTATGCCTACTAAAAAAAGTCTGCGGAAGCCAATACGCCAAGTCAAGGTTGTACCATGCGTCCAACATGACAAATACCACGGCGTCTCTATGGCAACGCTGTTGTTATTGGCAGACTCCGTAGACAGAGCCCGCTTGACGTAACCTTGCGTTGGCGTCTTATACAATTTCGTGTTGGAAATGTTCATTTATGATAGATTTGATACGGATTGTCTTATGAATGAATTCATTATCTTAATCATATGCTTAATAAGAGAAATTACAATTGTGTGCAATTTATTATTAATATTTTTATCGATTTCTTTGGTTAATTAGCGTTTTGATTTTCATTTTGCTAAAAACAAAACAAACATCGTATCGTATGTTACGAAACACTGATCCATAAAAATCAACAATGAACATTTTGGCGAGAGAATCACTACGCCCTTCCAAATCTATCTAGGTATGCCGGATGGGGCGTTGAAATAGCTTACATTTTTATTACGTCTATCTTCTTCATTCATCATAGTAGGAGCTGTACAATTAACGATTTCATTCTTGGATTTATATCAGGAAATGCGAACTTGACGACAATAACAGCATTGAATAACAATAGAAGTCACGTGTGTCTCACATTTTACTCAATTTGGCGATCGTTGCTACAATGTCACAATTGCTAAGGATAAAAAATATATCTATATAACGGTAATACAGTTACCCCCCATAAAGACAGACTTTTATTTTTAATCTACACTCTTCTTAACTAATTCGAGAACGAATATACCGGGATTTTATCAAAAGACTCACAAAAACGATATGGCAAACTCAGTGGGTGATGTAGAAACTATCTAAGTGAGAATATTTATTTGAATTACTTTCATTTTAAGGTCATCATACAAATCAAGCGAGCAATCAGTATTTTATGTTTTCAGAACACCTTAAAATTAAAATCAATTGAAAAAACACATTTTCACTTACTTAACTAGATCACTTAACTAAGTTTGCAAACTATACCGTTTTTGTAAGTCTTGTAATAATCACCCGGTATTCAACTGTAGTCCTCTAAAAAAATAAACAAAAATACTTAGCGTTATTGATAAAAAAGGCGAAAACTGTATGTAGTAAGGTAAGTTTCAACTCTTCTATAATCGAAACGTTTAGAACTTTAGACATTTCTACTTTAGCATTCATGATAACGTAATGACTAAGATGTTAGTGATGTTTTCACTAATGTCAAAAAGTAATAATTTCTTGATTGCCATCATATTCATTATCATTACCAAAAGTGTTCCTAGCACGCAGTAAGAGCTGACAGTGATTAGAAAACACACAGTATTGAGTAGATTTGAGTAGTTGTATTAAAGGGAGGAGGTAGTAGATTACAACCATCCTAGGATTAATTCTAATAAAAACGAGTTTCTGCATCGAAACAAAATTACGGTAATTTACATATTTTTCTCAACGTTTCGGCGACAATTGCATGTCACCGTGGTCACGAGCGGACCACGAGTGGTTTTTATTAAAATTAGTTAAAATGTAACAAGAAAGTTTAAAATGTCATCCTAGGATTTTTGATATTTTTTAATTTCAACTGCCTTCCATAGCATCATAGGAAAATACCGGTTTCCACTAGGATTTAGGGCTTATTACTGCTGCTTTTCTAACATTCAAAAGGCTAGCTTATTTATGATGATAGCAGTCTGAGAGAATGAAAAATCATCAGAACTGGGGTCTTATTAAAAGTCCTCAAAACTTGTCAAGTTCATTACCTAAACTGAGAGTAGCGAGTGCGAGCAATTTTGCAATATGATCATGCATTTTTAGCCAGTCATCAGGTACCTGGCACTAACGCATCTCCTGGGTATTTACTGACGGAATTGCTCACTACCCTCAGTCACAAATTAGACATGCGCGGCGCTCTGACAGATAGCCCGCTTAGAACAACACGCCATTTTTGACGCACGCACACAGAGACATGAGTTTACAAGCGAAGTCAGTGAGCTTCGGTGAGTCGGAAAGGCGCAGTGTCACGAGTGTTTTTGTTTTTGTCGAACTTGGTGCAATTTTTCACATAATGAATTTTGTTTTTGGCCGGTTCTGTCAAGTAGGCATAACTTACTTACTTAATTTAAAAAATTCAGAGCGAATATAGTAGTAACCCTAGGCGGTTCACGCAAGTTTTGGAAAAAGGTGCGAGCGGTCCTTCTGTAAACTCTTTATTTTGTGCCTCAGTTTAGGATATTAACTTGACTAGATATAAGCGATTGTATTAAAACTGAAACAAAAGATATGTAGGTTCAGATCTAACTTTATTGATGGTGTCACAGTCGATCAACAAAGTCGCAAGTCGTCTAGTTTCCAAACGTCAATCTTCCCAAATAGGTCAAGATTCGCGGTTCTCTGCCAGTTACCAATCAAGGCCTATGCCCATATATGACCACAGGCCGAAGCCTAAGGAAATTGGCAGGCAGGCGCACTAAGCCGTCCAATTGTTTGACCTTTTAGGGACGTTGACACTTTGAACTAGAATGACGTAACAGACATAAAACGGAGCAGTCCGAAAAAAGATTTCACGTAGGTAAGTATACTAACTTCCGTCGGCGACTTCGTCTCCATGAAATAAATAAGTATGTGCCACGAAATTGTTCTTAATTCGAAATTTTATTCTTATTTTGCATTTAAATTAACTAGTAAAACCTCATAAGTTTGAGCACACCAGAGGAAGAAATCATTGCTTACACTACCTTCACTGAAAGGAAAATGATACGGCATACGGCATTCGGCCGGGGACACACAGTTTGAAATTTTCATACAAAGTCAGTCAGGCTCAGACATTCCTTTGTTTTTGTATAAGTAAACCCAAAAATTATGTTAATTCAAAAATTCTTGTGTAAGGAAATTTCTACATCACCTGACTGGC
Source organism: Udea olivalis (assembly GCA_947369235.1). Classification (NCBI taxonomy): domain Eukaryota; kingdom Metazoa; phylum Arthropoda; class Insecta; order Lepidoptera; family Crambidae; genus Udea; species Udea olivalis. The sequence goes on along the minus strand of OX376370.1, from coordinate 9,368,360 downwards.
CTATTGGCGCAATGGCAGCGATCCTGCCTTTAGCGCCGGAGGTCGTGGGTTCGATTCCCACCCATGACAACCATTTATGTGACGAATATTTGTGTTGGTTTTTCGGCTGGATGTTGTTATCTATTTATGCATGTTTATCAGTCTCTGACACCCATAGTACAAGCTCTGCTTTGTCGAGGTTGATCTTGGTGTAAATTGTCCCAGATATTTATCAATAATATAACAATAATATGCGCCAGATAACACACCTCTTGTCGTGGTCTCGAAGTAAGGATAAATATCCCTGTGTTACGAGGTACCAGACAAGGAATTAAGCCAGGGGCGTCTCCCAGCACACCCAGACCCAAGTTAATTTAGAAAAGATCGTATCCTGAATTGGCCTGACCGGGGATAGAACCCGGGACTCTACTGAATTCAATGTGAGAAACCGGGCTACAGCGCACTAAGCCAATCGTGTCGTCAATATCATATCGTCGTTATTTTATTTTAATAAACATTATGTTTTTCCTTACGGATAAATAAACAGCCGGTATAATCGATATCTTCCGTCTTCTAGGTTTCATAGTATGTTATTAACGACCGACTTGGTGTAATGGTTATGAAGTTGGCTACTACACCAGAGGTCGCGGGTTCGATCCCCGCACAGTACAAACATTTGTGTGCATGAACATGTCTGTTTGTACTGGTCTGGGTGTCTCCTATGTATAATAAGTATGTGTTTACAAAAGAAAATGTATTTAAGTATGTTTATCCGTTGTCTAGTATCCCATAACACAAGCTTTAATTAGCTTACTTTGGGGCTAGATGGCGCTGTGCGGAATAATGTCCAGGGATATTTATTTATTTATTTCAATGACTTGCATTCACATTTACAACTCACTCTAGTCTTGTTTGTAAACAGAAAACGCGTGGCGCCATCTATTTTAATCTTGCATCAACCGGTTAAGACGAATTCTTTGACCCACATATTGGCCAGCATATTTCGACCCCTCAGGAATTCTGTTTAACAAAGGAAAACAGGTCAATGTACGTTGGCCACGTTTAAGAGATTTGGCCCAATTCCAAACCAAAGTTTTCGAATTCATTCAATGAACCTATAATTGTTTTTAATTATTTTAGTTTTATAGGTCAAGGAGTTTATACATACCATCACAACTTTATCCCAAACGGGGTAGTCAGAGGCAAGTGACTGTTGCCGTCATGGTGAACGGAACACTCAGAAGCCCACTTTTAGTGTACCCACATAATATTAGAACCCAACGTGGTAGGTGGCGAGTCTTCCGCCGCTATCCGGGTTGATTGGGTTTTAATCGATGTTTTCGATTACCGGAGAGTTAGTCGGAAATTAAACAATGAACACAAAGATTTAGGTTCTGGCCAGATTTAAACTCGGGACCACGCGATCCGCGATCCGAGTTGGAGTGCTTAACCACCAGGCCACGACGCGCTCAGAGTTATAGTGTCGAGTTTAATAACTAGGGTAAAGGAAAAAGCTTTCTACGAAATAATTAATTTCTTTAATTAAATAAATAAATATCTGGGACAAAATACTCCATATCATCTGACCCCAAACTATGGGTGTCAGAGACTGATACACACACTTAGATATTTCTAAATACATACTTAAAGTGTATTTATTTAAGGATGTCCTAAGACCAAAACAAACCTGACCTTGAACACTTATCTTGAGTTTCCAAAGAAATCACTCAAATTTTATCACACTACAAGTGATTCATTCATTAATCATATTACACTGCATCCTTTTTCAAAGTAAATATCACATAATTCCCGTTGAAAACTGCAAAACAATCAAGATAACCATAACCTAACCAAAATTTGTGTTCCGATTTTGACAGCTTTCAATTGATTTATTAGTGATGGGGTATAACAATGAACCAATTGAAGTAACCAATTTTTCAATCGATAATTATCGATAAAGTATTTACTGAGTATTATTACTCGTGAAAGTATTGTTATCGGGAAACGGAAAATAGGCAACGGGCAGCCACACTGCTAGTCCGTAGAAATCGCAGATTGTATAATATTTCATTCTAATTAAACAGTACTGTACGCAGGATCAATTCTATTGTTGCGTCAAATGTATCGCCTTTGTTTTTCTTTTTGATATATTAACAAAAAGTATTAGTCATTATTAAAAATTAATCACAAAATAAAATAAAAAGAACTAAAATGACAGTTCAAAAACAAATGAGAAAAAAGGCGACCATTTCTTTTTCCTGCCAAATTGTAGAATTTTTCATAAGATTCTTATAGATAAAATTATGTTCATAAAATAAGGTTTTAGTCAACGTTAATAATTAACTAACTAAAAGCAATCCAGTAGGCTGATTATGTAAAGCTGTTTAAAACAACAACCGTTACATTACTGCTTTAGTAAGAAAGCTGTCATATTGATTCTCACTAAAGTAACAATGTAACGATGATTTCAATCAAATTTCGACAGTTGTTGATTCAAACAGGCATACTATTTTCCGATTTAAAAACGATTCAATATTTGTAGTAAGTAAGTATTACTTACTTACTACAAATACTGAATACTTTATCAAAATTGTTATTTTTTTAATAAATATATTTTTTGTATGTATATGTATCTTTTTTTTAACTATACCAGTATTCAATGTACGATAATAACAGTCAGTAAAAAAGAAAACTACAAATAAGCGTTAAACTAATGAACTGATCTGAAAAATCGAGAATATCGAACAGAAAACGAATTGAATTCAATTGATAATTTTGTGCCCAACTCTATAGGTGATTCCAAGGTCAGGTTTGTTTTGGTCTTAGGACATCCTTAAATAAATACACTTTAGATATAATAACACCCAGACACACAACAAACACAAATGTTCGTCAGATGATAGTTTGTCATGGGTGGGGATCGAACTCACGACCTCCGGTGCCAAAGGCAGGATCGCTGCCATTGCACCATTAGGCCAGTATTATTTTTGATACTTTGTTTAATTATAAAACAGTTAATTTTGCTTTGTATTGACGTTGAAATATGGCACAGGAATAGTTAACGCCACCGTGGCCGAGTAGTGGCAGAGCTCAGTCCAAGATCCGGAGATCCCGGGTTCAAACCCCAGGTCGGGCAAAGTGTCTTTTTGCATTTGCCAGAACAAGTTCAGTTCAGAACATAGCTAGCCCGGGTTTGTGATTTCCAGCCCGCATTTGCCGAGCGTGGTGATTAAGCCAATACTTACCAATTGTAGCAATGATTTGATTTCAATGATGGAGGCCTTTGCCCAGCAGTGGGACAGTATATAGGCTAATTGCTTTACTACATGAATAGTTTTGGCATTCGTGGATTTTTAGGATAAAGAGCAGGAAAAGGCAAATGACGTATCGTTACTGCAAATTGAATTCAATTAGAAATTGAAACATACCGACTTAAAGATACGATAGTCATTCTTTAAAATGTAATTATCATGGTTAAAAGTTAACACAGTCGTCACGTAACCTTCCTTACCAATTTTGCGGGACAATTAAATAGGTACAATAATACGACGCTCAGCTGTTTCAAGGTTGAATCCGCAAGATATAAAAAGCAAAATATTAATCACCATGACTCTAGATTTCTCGGTTTGAATCCAATATTAACTTTATCTTATTGCTGAGTAAGATCTCGATTAAGTAATATGACTAGATAATCAATTCATGATGATAGAGGGCTTTAAAAATGTATTTCATGTGATCCAGTTGAAAAAATGATTGTAATGTTTTTTCTCTTTCCATCTCAAAGAGGAACGTTGAGACAGCAATACGTGTGAGTATGTTGTATACCACAGTATATTACAACGGAACGCAATACACTTCCTAATTATTAATTAGTACACATCGAGCTTGCTTGAAAGACGCTTGTATACCTTCCATCATGGCGAGCGTAGATTTTGACAGCGGAGCAGCACAGGCGTACATATTTTATTCAACAGTATTGGCGGTTAAGATGCTATTAGTAGCATTTTCGGTTGGTTATACGCGGAGTAAAAAGAAGGTGCTAGCTAATCCTGAAGATTTATTGCTGGAGGGCAGCAAAATAAAGTTCGACGATCCAGACGTGGAGAGGCTGCGACGCGCGCATTTGAATGACTTGGAGAACATCCCAGTGTTTTGGTTGCTGGGCGCGCTGTATCTGACGACGTCTCCGGTGGCTGCGACGGCCAAGCTTCTGTTCCGAGTCTTCGCTGCAGTCAGGATCTTCCACACCTACGTCTACACCGTGAAAATCTTGCCGCAGCCCTCGAGGTTCCTCTGCTTCGTCATATCGAGTATTGTTAATCTCTACTTGGCATTGCAGATCTTGTTATACTACGCTTCGGGATTGTAAGTTTTTGTGCAACAGTGCTAGTGAATGACTTCACTCTGGAATGAATGTTTTTGTGTACACAGAGTGCAGAGTGCGACTTGCAGTGAGAGAAGTGAATAACTTCACCATCGCGTTTGCGAGAAAAAAAACGCGAATTTGTATGGTATCGAGTCAACGCCATCTAGCGGCCTTAATGTTTCCCGAATTCGCCGCTAGATGGCGCTGACTCGATTCCATAGTAATTGACATTTACGTGCTCGCAAAACGCGATGGTGAAGTCATTCACTTCTCTCACTGCAACTCGGCACTCTGTTATTAAAAAAATAAATATTTCCTTGTGATTATTATTTTTTCAACAGTTTGTTGTTCACTATCAAGTTCAGTATTCCTATTGTCAAAATAAAAAACTAAAATATCTGACCATCATCATCAGTCTAAGGTCGAGATCTATAGTCGTTACCTAGGTGAGCACAGACATATCACATTAATTATTATCTTACTTATTGAGCATTTTAATACTTTTCACTAACGAACACCTGAGTTGCTGTTTAACTAAGGCAAAAATAAAGTAAAACCGTTAGGAATTAAACTGATATAGAGAAACCCCCTTTGTTCCGTCATCGTACTTACGAGTATTCTATTTACAACCGTAAATCGTTCGTTTTTGCATCATTATTAAATCAATCGAGATTGCCGTATGGGTGATTGTACAGGTGACAAGGGCTACCTCGAATGTCGGTAGTTATGCGCTTCCTTCCTACCGAAACATATCCTACTTTGTGAGAGGTAGTTGCTAAACTAGTGCGCCTCCTGCGTCTATGATTATCGGCGATCTGCGAGAGCGACACGGGAGTAGAAGAAAAAACGCGTGAGCGCGCGGACTGGACGAATGTGCGGAACCTATAAATGACCCCAGCTGGGAGGTGAATTCATCGTATTCTTGAGTTAAGGAAAGTGCATTATACTTGTTCACTGTACTTACCTGCCCGTAACAACCATCGATTAATCGGCAAGTATAAAAAAAATAAGTTGCAGGGCCGGCAATGGTTTTTTTATAATCTGGCGTGACGCGAATGCAATTCATAAAAGATAAAACAGGCTTATAACACTGTTTTCACTATGGTAAAGTGGTCTTGAAGCACTGTTTATTTTTTTATGAATAAGGGGGATAGAAGCTAAGCACGCTTTTAGATCTTGGTTTTTACAGAAGCGGGGCTGCGCGGAGTTAAGCTGAGGTTCTTTATTAAGTAATCTGTGGCTGAGGCTAACAAAAATTGACCAATGATATTGCTCAAATCACACATCTCCCGCTGAGAAATATCATTGGTTATTTTTTGTTAGCCTCAGCTTAACTCCGCGCAGCCCCGCTTCTGTGTAAGTAAACGCACCCTAACCGTAGCCTTGAACATCCGAGACCCGAATAGTCGCATCAAAATAATTTTGTTATAGCTTGATGCTGTCAAATGTGCCAGCAGTATCGTCTGGACGCACGTGGCTAAATACGAGTATATTATGTCGGATAAAAATAATTCTTAAGTGCGTACAATTTATTGCGAACATTAGAAACAATTTATTACGGTTTGAATGTGATTAACAGTCTCGGAACACAAGATTGTAACAAACCTCAGTAAGTTAGTTATAGGTACTAAAAAAGGAAGGGGGTTATTAATAAGGTTCAGAACTCACGGAGCGGTCATAGTAATGGAGCGGTTTTCAACCGCGTCCGTGTCGTGGTGGGGCGGTACGGCGCGGCGTTTAACCGAATTCACGAGAAAGGAGTTTTGTGCGGTGCGTATGGCTTAAAAAAAGGCTCGAGTTTATTCGTGTACGGGTTTGCTCCTTCACAGAGGCTGTATCCTTAGATTGCCTCTGCTTTTCAAAATAAACCGAAAAGTAATGACGGACTTTCCTCCAAAAGTGCGTAGGTACGCGTTTGGAAAGCCGCCATTTGTGAATCGCGCAGGAGAACGAAACGAAACGACGCACCTTGTCAAATGTCATCTTTTAGACCCCGTGTTTTATTTAATAATAATTTTGTATTTAAATTAGAACCAATGATCGAATGAGGCGTAAAAGTGATGTCATTGATATATTGCTGCCATTTTTCAAACTTAAACTACACACATCAAAAGTGTCTAGGGATCAACATATATTTTTGCAATAACTTTTCTCCTGATTGATATTAATTAAAATTTTCTTTAAGGATTCATCAAATAAAGTGTTTTCGTTTGTCTACAGTAACGATACACCAAGTCACCTTTGCATTAATAAAGAAATTTGCCATTTTCCTAATAAAGGGATTTTTGACATTTGAACCACTAACATTAAAGTTCGAAAAAAAGACTGAAATAATAGTTTTCTTTAAAAATTTATTGGGTAACTTAAACAATTAATAATCCGTGTTTTTACCGCGAACACTAACAACACAAGAACATCGGTTTGGCATACTCAAAATGAGTTCATCCAAATCACGCTGTGGAATGGCCGCCCATGTTCGTTGCAACAACAAAAAAAGGTCTTCTTGCGACTGGATACCCTCCATATTCGGCAGAGCTCTTCTCTGTAGCATATCCCATGCATGCTCAATCGGGTTTAAGTCTGGCGACTGAGCAGGCCAGGGCAGGACATTGATGTTAGCTGCGGCGAGAGTCTGTCTTACAACTCTTGCGGTGTGCGGTCGTGCATTATCATGCATTAACTGAAATAAGGGACCGATTTGCACTTGTAGAGGAACGATGACGTCTGATACAATCGTCTCAGCATAAATTTGAGCGTTGAGGTTGCCTCTGATCCAAATCAACTCAGTTCTTCCGCCGATCCAAATACCAGCCCATACCATGATGGTTCCACCACTATAAGGATGGACTTCCTGGCAGGATTTTAATCGCTGTTGGCGTCCAGTGGTTCTCCAGTGTCGTATACGTCTTGTATCCGGTCTCATACCAAAACGAGACTCATCAGAAAAGCACACGAAACGCCATTGTTAAGAGCCCAATTTCAGTGTTCAAGAGCCCATTGATATCGAATCCTACGATTGTGCATTGCTATAGGTGGTACCCTTAGCGGTCTTCGGGAATGAAGGTTCACTTCATGCAAGCGGTTTCTGACTGTTTGGTCGCTAATTAAGTTCCCTGAAGAGTGATGAAGCCTCACGGCTAACATCATGGCGGTTATTGTTGGAGCTCTTCGAGTTGTGATTTGAATGTATCGGTCTTGTCTCCGTGTGGTGCAGCGATACCGTCCTCCATGGCGCTCAGCCACGGTACCAGTGCTTCGGTAACGTGTCCAAAGTCGACTGATAACACTCTGACTTGTATTCAGAGCTAAAGCCACAGTACGTTGCCGGGAACCAGCTTCTATCATTCCCACGGCTCTGAGCATTTCTTCCCTGCTTAAATGACGTCGCCGCTCCATAATAACGTTGGTTTTAATCAGTAGTAGGGAAACAGTAGCACTGATAATGTCTTCAATGCGTTGTATGTTTTCATAGGGAAAATATTGACAGCTGATTTTCATCTTTTACTCGAATTTGATTGACAGTTCCTGTTTCAAATTACGAAATGCAGCAAAAAGGATCCATATAAATTTATAAAATCATAAATTTATTACAAAGCCACATCTCAATCTCAAGAAATCCGCATAAAAATGCTTGATCCCTAGACACTTTTGATGTGTGTATATTGTGTTTTAATTCAATGAAATTAGGTACCTTTTTCTTAGAAATGTCTTCAGGCATCAAGTCCACCATTTGTAGGTAACTACTTCTTTTCATGTGCAATAAAGAATGAATGAATGAAACAGCAAATTAATTTTGTAAAAGTCTTGTTGTCACTAGTACATTTTCTAGGCTGAAATCGATTTATGTTTTGCAATTCATATAATTTCATGTGGTGAAAGGTTTCAGTTAAACCATTGCCGTTGTGTAGGTACCTGTTTTTATGCTACACTAGCTTTCCGCCCTGGTGAACTTCATTTATAAGAAATAGTGATTTTTCCGACTTACGATACTTGTTATTCACGAAATCCCGTCGGAGTTAGCATCTACGTCCTAAAAATAACCTCTATGCAAAATTTGAGACTTCTAGCACTTGAAGTAACGAAGTTTCATACAAACAAACTATCAACCCCAAAAACCACCCCTTAGAGGTCGAATCTCGCAAAAACCCAACTTAGTGAGAACCTACGTCCTAAAAAGAACCCCCATGCAAAACTTTAACTCCTAGCACTTGTTGTTTCTGAAATTTCCTGATCTGTTTAATAATTCGTTAAATTCTTTTAATAGTTTTACGTGCGTTTTTTTAATCTCACGATATTTCAGAATCTATTAATCAAATTAATGTGTTGTAAATGATCAAATTTATCTCCTTCAAATTCTCTTGATGATGAAATAACTTAATCATAACGATTGCTTGTGTAGTAATAATCTCAAAAATCTACCTTTTATTTACATTATTTTTTTCTGTCGCTATTATTCATCTAATAAAGAAAAAAAATAGGCATCTATCTCAACAGATTGCGCTACACTGACCGAAAAAGTGACTCAACCTAGAAATTTACAAAAATTCGTAAAAAAAATCATAACTTGAAAACTAAAAAATCAGGTAACATACATACCTACATGGGGTATTTTCGGATACTCTGAGTGTGTGAAAGCTATGAAAAAATTGCAAAAGTGAGCTTCAGCGCAGGATAATGAATTTAAAATGTATGCTCTCTGTTATCTAACCTTGCGGCTGACTGGTAGAGAATGCATTAAGTCTGCCAATTGTACTTTATTTTACGTGCAAATAACAATAATGTAGTTATAAAGACCTCAGACAGCAAGAGGTTTCTAAACACCCGCAGCCACCGGAACCACCTACCGTCACTATTTTGTCTTGTAAAATTTTTAATCATAATTTAACATCTCATAAAGTTTTTACCATAATCATCATTTCGCCGAATGATAACTTGCCCGAACTTAACATGTCATAATATTACTTCTTCTAAAATTGATATCCCTAAATAAGATATGCCCGTAAATTGTTTGTCATATTGCAATCCATACATTTGAAAATCATAAAACTTTTTCTCTTAATAATTAAATCAAAATTATTATTTATCCTTATATTTTTTTTAAACTTTGCCAGAAATCTGTGATGGCTCCGGCCCTGCCAATCGTCGCAGGCGGCTTTCGCTCGCAGCCACCTGCTCCGCGGTCCGCCTCGCCCCTACGCGCCCACGCGGCTCTGAATTACACTCTAGGCAAACGAGACTATTTAGAGTCGTTTTTAAGGCGATTATATTTTATATAACCTAATTTTCATCATTATTATAATGTGAAAGAAACTAATGTCATCTGACATTGTTGTTAAATCTAAATGTATACGCGTTAATTCGTTCATTGTGAACTAGCTTCCCGCCCGCGGCTTCGCCCGCGTGTAGATACTATTTTTTCTCACAATGCCTATAGCAATCAGGGATAACGTAGCTTTTTAACAGTGAGGCGATTATCCCACTGCACCGCGATCCGTTTGTTGTTTGTTGTTGTTTGTAATAAAATCATTTATTTGCTAGAATACATTGGAGTAATATAGATGTAAATGTGAGCCCAGACATAGTATTCGGCCTGCTATGCAGGCGTGCAAATTCTTGTATTAAGAGTTTTTTTTTTACACATCAATTTCTTATCTATTAAAGTTAAAATCAACAAACAATTATACTAGAAATCTCAAAACATGTAGTATTTATTCTAAAGTAGGTACTACAAACATATAAACAAAAACATAACAATAAAACTAAAATTTAAATACATTAACAACACACTATGGATCTTTAAGAACAAAATAAAATAAAATAAATTATACTGTGAAATCTTTATCGTGGTAAAGATATTCCTTCAAATTATAGATTTCCAGCCATTTATTAAGATTATTTTTAAAATTATTTCCCTTTAATTTTTTAATTGATGATGGTAGTTTGTTATACAAGATCAGACACATATTGTAAGCGTTTTGTTTGTAAATGTAGCGTTGAGGTGGAGGTTTATGCAATAAATGAAGATATTGAGCTCTGGGTCGCCTGCAGGAGATTTCAGTCTGTGTTTGGAAATATTGGGGATATTCTTTAACGAGGCAGCAGATATTTTTTATGTATAAACATGGCAAGGAAAGAATGTGAAGCTTTTTAAATAATGGTTTACAGCTATCTAAGTATCCGGCGTCACAAATCGCTCTAATGCATTTTTTTTGTAGAATAAATACTCTTTCGAACTCGACCGAATTACCCCACATAACTAGACCGTAACTGAGAACAGAGGATACGTACCCATGGTAGGCAGTCAACGCAGCCTCTGCAGATATCGTTTGTCTCAGACGTTTTAATGCATAAACGTAACGCTCTAGTTTGCTGCAGATAAACTCAATATGCTTTTTCCAATTTAGGTGCTGGTCAATAATTAGGCCTAGAAACTTGATGTTGTCCACTCTATCAATAGTAGTGTTTTTATATTTTATCTGCAATGGTGTTTCAGTGGTGTTATAAGATCGGAATTCAATGGCTTTTGTTTTAGTGAGATTTATGAGTAAACTATTTATTTCAAGCCACTGTATGATATCTGAGAGGGCTTTGTTAGTCGTTTGTTCAAGTAATTCCTTGTTATTACATTTTACACACATCAAAAGTGTCTAGGGATCAAGCATTTTTATGCGGATTTCTTGAGATTGAGATGTGGCTTTGTAATAAATTTATGATTTTATAAATTTATATGGATCCTTTTTGGTGCATGTCATAATTTGAAACAGGAACTGTCAATCAAATTCGAGTAAAAGATGAAAATCAGCTGTCAATATTTTCCCTATAAAAACATACAACGCATTGAAGACATTATTAGTGCTACTGTTTCCCTACTACTGATTAAAACCAAGGTTATTATGGAGCGGCGACGTCATTTAAGCAGGGAAGAAATGCTCAGAGCCGTGGGAATGATAGAAGCTGGTTCCCGGCAACGTACTGTGGCTTAGAGCTTTGAAAACAAGTCAGAGTGTTATCAGTCGACTTTGGACACGTTACCGAAGCACTGGTACCGTGGCTGAGCGCCATGGAGGACGGTATCGCTGCACCACACGGAGACAAGACCGATACATTCAAATCACAACTCGAAGAGCTCCAACAATAACCGCCATGATGTTAGCCGTGAGGCTTCATCACTCTTCAGGGAACTTAATTAGCGACCAAACAGTCAGAAACCGCTTGCATGAAGTGAACCTTCATTCCCGAAGACCGCTAAGGGTACCACCTATAGCAATGCACAATCGTAGGATTCGATATCAATGGGCTCTTGAACACAGAAATTGGGCAGAAGAACAATGGCGTTTCGTGTGCTTTTCTGATGAGTCTCGTTTTGGTATGAGACCGGATACAAGACGTATACGACACTGGAGAACCCCTGGACGCCAACAGCGATTAAAATCCTGCCAGGAAGTCCATCCTTGTAGTGGTGGAACCATCATGGTATGGGCGGGTATTTGGATCGGCGGAAGAACTGAGTTGATTTGGATCAGAGGCAACTTCAACGCTCAAATTTATGCTGAGACGATTGTCTCAGACGTCATCGTTCCTCTACAAGTGCAAATCGTTCCCTTATTTCAGTTAATGCCTGATAATGCACGACCGCACACCGCAAGAGTTGTAAGACAGACTCTCGCCGCAGCTAACATCAATGTCCTGCCCTGGCCTGCTCAGTCTCCAGACTTGAACCCGATTGAGCATGCATGGGATATGCTACAGAGAAGAGCTCTGGCGAATATGGAGGGTATCCAGTCGCAAGAAGACCTTTTTTTGTTGTTGCAACGAACATGGGCGGCCATTCCACAGCGTGATTTGGATGAACTCATTTTGAGTATGCCAAACCGATGTTCTTGTGTTGTTTGTGTTCGCGGTAGAAATAAGGATTATTAATTGTTTAAGTTACCCAATAAAATTTTAAAGAAAACTGTTATTTCAATCTTTTTTTCGAACTTTAATGTTAGTGGTTCAAATGTCAAAAATCCCTTTATTAGGAAAATGGCAAATTTCTTTATTAATGCAAAGGTGACTTGGTTTATCGTTACTGTAGCCAAACGAAAACACTTTATTTGATGGATCCTTAAAGAACATTTTAATTAATATCAATCAGGAGAAAAGTTATTGCAAAAATATATTTTGATCCCTAGACACTTTTGATGTGTGTATTAATAGCGTTGTGTCATCTGCGAATAGTATGGATTTGTGCTGAATTGCGTTTGGTAAGTCATTTATATAAATTAAAAATAAAAGAGGAGCAAGAATACTTCCTTGTGGGACGCCTGTTCTGTTACTTAAATATGTTGATCTGTAGTTTTTTTTTACTAAAGTGATTTTGTGATGATTTGTTTGTACGATTTGCGTACATTGCAATCTGTTTACTAAATAACTTTGTAGCCATTTTTGTGCTTTCCCTCTGACGCCGTATTTTTCTAGCTTGTGCAGTAATATCTTATGTGCTACAAAATCAAAAGCTTTTGACATATCAAGGAAAATTGATAGAATTGGTGTTTTACTATTAATGCTTTCCGTAACATATTTAATTATATCAAAGCAGGCAAGAGAGGTTGAGCTTCCTTTTCTAAAGCCAAATTGCTGTGCATGTAATATCTTGAATTTTGTAAAAAAATCGTTTAGTCTTTTAAACATGGCTTTTTCAAAAACTTTAGAAAGAATTGGGATGATAGTTATTGGTCTATAATTATCTGGATCTAATTTATCACCCTTTTTTTTGAACAGAGGTTTGACGATGGACATTTTTAGTTGTTCTGGAAAGTGACCCTGTTCAAAAGATAGATTTATTAAATGAGACAGCGGACGACACAAAAAATACACAAAATATACACATAACAGACAGACAGACACAGTTACTTTCGCATTTATATTATATGGATTTAAAATTTTATTCAGACAGTCTTCTGATTTACGCATACGAAAATTGGCTGCGCATTATTTCATTTTAAGAAAGGGCGGTACAATGAAATTACCTTATTAATTAAAGATGACATGTTTTTCTTTGAAAATAACACTACATATCTATCTTTACAAATTAATGACTAGGTATACCTTTGTTGGTCAAAGCCGAAAAAACGTTATTCAGTGCAAAGCTCACGTGCATGTGCTGCTTCTACGTCGACTGTCAACTTACCTATGTCACGTGGCTTTGTTTATTGAACGAGCTGCCAAGTGACAGAAATGACGATTCATTCGTTCTTTGATTTACGTTAGATTTGTGTAAACGATTTATAGTTTAAGATGGATGGTTAAGATTGTTTTGCTGAATATGTATTTTAAGGACCACTGGCTTTTTGGAGCGGCCCCTGCACAATACCTAACGCTCTATTAGCAATATTAAAACAGTCATACCTACTCATGCGGTAACCACTAACCATTGAGTGGGCCGCATGCTTGTATGTCACCGACGTAGCTTATAAAAAGTTACTTAGAAATGACACGAATTAGACATGCGCGGCGCTCTGACAGATAGCCCGCTTAGAACAACACACCATTTTTGACACACGCACACAGAGACGCGTGTTTACAGGCGAAGTCGGTGAGTTTCGGAGTCGCGGTTAGTCGCAATGTCACACAGCACTGTCAAAAACATTGAGATATTTGGACGTCGTCAGATACTTACATTATAGTTCAATGATCAAAAATGGTTTCGCGCAGATATTTCTGTTGTAGTGTATTTGGCTGTGTGAACACCACACGAAATTGTGATATACGTTTTTTAAGTTACCAAATGATGGTGAAAGGTAAGTAAAACTCAGATAACGTTTGCAAGTTAGTAGTACTATATACAAGTAATTATAAGCAAATCCAGTACAAATGGGGTTTTTACTTTTTCCTTAACTTATCTTATCATGCATTGGTAAAACACCAGTATTTTTGGTATACTTATCTATTCATTTAAAGTACGCGCGGCTGCTGCATCCGCGCCGCGCCGCCGGCAGGTGACCGCCGAAGCGGCTGCTCATGGTGTTATCTACAGCCTAATAAGTAGGTATTTTGTAGGTAGTTAATTAATAGTACATTATTGCAAAGGCAGCGAGATAGGCAATTGCAGGTCGAGTATGAGTTTGAAGGCCGAGCCGCAGGCGAGGACTTCAATGATACGAGACAGGCAATTGCCATTTCGGCCGAGGCATATATAGTGCTTTTCTTAAAAAAATGCAAGGAAATAAAAAGGGCCTTTTACATAATAAATTTAATTAATATTATTAACAAAATAACAACTCCGCTTTACCGCCAATTTGTTTTATTTTATTTTACAATTTGTGCCGAAAGGTAAACGCATCTGTGGCTATACAGCCACGAGAACACAATGTGTACGATAGATGAAAGAGTTCTAAATTCAAACAGCACACCGTTTCATACAACATTGCCGGCGCGCTCTTCGTTCGAAATTCAAAGAACGCGCCGGGAAGTGATTTTGGGTTTTCATTCTACGTAAATATGATACTTCGCGTGTTCTTTATTCAAAAGTAATGTCAATATTTCCGAGCATGTTTAAGAAAAGTATTTTTATTTTCGCCGGTATCTGACAAATAGCGCTTATCAGGCAAATATAGTAGCGAGTAGCAACCCTAGGCGATCAGGCAAGTTGATAGAAAAAGGCGAGAGTGGTCCTTCTGTAAACTCTTTATTTTGTGGAAATTACCACTATACCACATTACTAAATAGTTACTACGTCTACGTAACAGATAAATTACTCTCTAAAAAATGCACAATTTTGTCTTTTTTAAATGCGTGCTGTCATGTGACAGGCATGCAATGCTACAGTACGTCCGCTTCATCGAGTCATTGAAATGCTCTACGCGGCTGTTGACAACCAAATGTCAAAAGGGTCTTGGAAGACCCGCGGCTGAAAGGTAATCACCACGCCACGCGCAAGTCTAAGGATTGAGAGAAGTTTGATATACGCTGTTACACATTGGCGCCCAACCTGGTGCAGACCCATTTTTTTGGTTCTTTGTATAATACCTACTTGTAACTTTACCAGCTAAATATGTTACACGTTTTAAATAATATTTAGGCGAACACTTTGCACTCAATCAGAATCAAAAATAACCAAGCCACGCGGCATTCTCAGTCAGTTTTATTTGGCATCATTTTCATACGCTCTTATCAATCACGACAAAACCAAAGGATATAAATAATAGGTAGGTACCTAATAAAAAGGACTGATTGATACTATTGTTGACTGTTAGTGTACAGTCACATCTATACTAATATTATAAAAAGGAAAGATTTGATTGTTTTTTAGTTTGTTTGTTTGTATTGAATAGGCTCCAAAACTACTGATACGATCGTGGAAATTCTTTTACTAACAGAAAGCCTAATTATTCAGGAGTTAAATAGGCTATATTTTATTATGATAGAACAAAAATTCAGTGAAAAATAATATTAAATGAAAATTAAGTCGAAGAAAAGCGGGCAAAATGGACACCAGCGGTCAAACATTTGACAGAACGAAGTCTGTCTAGGCAGCTCGTTAGTAAATAAACAGAGACAAAGCTTAAACAACTGCGCAGTGTCAGGTATGCTACTACGCGTGTAAGCTTGAGCCTTAGGCCTCTTCCTCACCTGATCGGTGCGTTTTCGTTTCGGTACCACCTCTGCACCGAATCTATACAGATGATTTATCTGGCTGAAGTTAAGAATCGCTTCAGGGTTGAACTGCATCTGCCAGTACCGAAAGCACTTTCCTGTGCTTCTATCATTTAAGTATCTATTACTCCGAATCATCATTTACTAGAGCGGGAGTGCAACTGCACACGGTTCGACGAGGCTAACGATTAAGAGCTGCCAGGTGTAGTTCAACCCTAAAAAATTAATGTGGGTTAAACATAGTACCTACTCAATAGATAATTTTTCTTCCAGGAGCCAGAATGCCGTCCGAGGTGATATCAGAGAAGTCACTGCAGCGCGAGCTGGCGGACGCCATCATCCGCATGGTGCCGCTCGACGAGATACGAATTGTGCTCGCCTGTGGCGCAAAGGTATATATGACCTCTTTATTTCATGACCTGCTACACAAGCATTTTTCCAATTCCCCAAGGCAAATACTTTCTTGACGCTCCATTCAGCTCCAATTTTAGCTTTCTACGGCCTATCCCGTTTAAACATTCCTGTTTTTTGCCTAAAAAAACCCTTTTTGGCACTTAGGTAGGTACGCTAGGAAATCCTTTCCTATTGCTGCTTTACAGAGGGCTGCTCCCTAATTTTTTTTTATTCATTTATTACCAAAAATACATTCTTAATTTAAAAAAAAAAAACTGCCAAAATGCATAGCAGTTTGTCGGCAGTAGTTCTCGGTTACAGTTCGGCTAAATACATTTTTGTAATTAATTTAGTTTACATTAGGTACCTTAGATTTTTGTTATTGATTTACTTTACAACCCATCCTATTACTATTTTCCTCAAATCTACTAAAAAGGAAACAGGCACAAAACATGCAATTGCCTTATAAAACTTACGAAGACAATAATTTAACACATTATACCTGAGGGTGGTCTGGAAGGTGTATCTATTCTACATCTACCTACCACTTGGTTACTCACTGTGTGGCAATCATTAAAACGAGATTTTATTATTTTATCAATAATAAAACGGTAACGGCAGACCTACGAGTATGATGTACAGTAAAGAAACAATAATATATGGTAAGGTTCCAAATTAGTAATTGATAAAATTTATAAGTAGGTATATAATAATAAGTCAGTATATAATTAGTAATTATTATAGTAATTAAGTCTATTATTTAGTATATCTTGCTTTAAATTTGACGATTTGAAAGTACTTACCGTGACCAGCTTGAATAAAGTTATTTGAGTTTGAGTTTGAATTACAGTTTTTTTTACAAATTACAGTTTTACCTTGTCTATGGGCGCAATGACAAGTAATGCTTCTTAAGAATATTCTTGAGGTGATTTTTGGAGACAGCAGCGCTCATCAAAACCTGAGGCAGCTCATTATATATTTTAGGTATTATCCACCGCCTAGTACGTTTACCGAAATAGTTCTTAGTTTTCGGTAACACGTATTTTCTTTTCTTAGACCGACGAGTTGGGTAGCCATACTCCCGCTCCACTTTATGCTCATTTTTATTAAATTTCTCTAATATTAATTTCATTTTTACTTTAATATCAATACTTTAATATTATTATGAACCTACATGCCATATTTCAGTTTTCTATGACGCCCAATCCCGTGTTCCTGTTTTACCCGTTTTTGTGAAAAAATCGGGATAACCTTTCTTGTGCTCCTTTCTATTGAACAAAAGTTTGTACGACTGTTTTGGCCTAGATAAAACCGCTAGGCCATGACGCTCTTCTGGACACCTATTTCATCACATGATGAAACTGGATAGTACCCGCCCGACTGTCAGGCGCAGAATGCTGGGCCGGTCAAACTCGCAGGAGTTTCATGCAGTGAGAGAAGTGAATGACTTCACCATCGCGTTTAGGGACTCGTAAATGTCTATTACTTGTAGCACAGGTTATAACCTATTTCAAGCACCAGTCTGCACATTAAGTGTTACATTTATGAATATACTTTTATGAATAACTGTAATATCTTTTTGTTGCATCTCTTTCTTTTTGTGAAGAAAATAAAAATAAAGATTCTTATATAAAGATTCTTATTTGAATTAGTAGATATGGAAACGAGTCAGCGCCATCTAGTGGCAAATGCGGGCAACATTAAGGACGCTAGGTGGCGCTGAATCAATGCCATACAAATTCCTGTTTTTTTTCTCGTAAAACGCGATGGTGAAGTCATTCACTTCTCTCACTGCCACTCGCACTCGGCACTCTGAACTATCGCCAGCCTCCTCACAATCGATTTCTAGATTCATTGCTGGTTTGAGGCTAGATCCGATTCATTCTGAGTAATACCTATTCTTTCCACTACCTGCAGGTGAACGAACCAGTAACTCAAGGCCTCCGGCCACTGCACTACGCCATATGGCAGCGGTACCTGGAGGCGGCTCGTCTGCTGCTGGTCCGAGGATGTGACGTCAACGCCAGAGACGACTGCGGGTATAGCCCGCTGCATCTCTCTTCTGAACATGGGTAAGAGTATGAATATAATAAAGATAATATGCGCCAGAAAATAACACACCAATTGTCATGGTCTTGAAGTAAGTAAATAAGTATTACGAGGTACCAGACTAGGAATTAAGCCAGGGGCGTCACCCAGAACCACCAGACCACGCCTTTCACACGCCGGCGCAGCTCTGTCTTTTCTGGGCAGTTCTGAGCTTATCTCTGGGACGTTTCTGCCAAGTACCTACTCGAAGTTCTCGACAGGTTGCAGCGCCGTGCTATCCGTATTATCGGAAATCCAGAGGCAACTATGACCCTTAACCTTGAGCATTTCCAATTGTGTAGAGACGTTGCCAGGCTAAGTGTTCTCTATCCCTTCTACAAAGGTGAATGCCGAATTATTCCAGGTTATTCCACCCTCACATTTCCACTTCCGTACCACGCGTGCTGGACTACGGCGCCATCCACACCCGATTCAGCATTTGTTGGCCCGAACTAAATAGGTTCGGTGACTCGTTTTTTTGTCGTACCATCCAGGCGTGGAAGCTCCTATAGCACATATATGTGTTTCCTTCCTCTTTTAGTCCCGGGGTCTTCAAGAGGGGTGTAAAAAGACGTTTCTGCAGGCCATGAAGATGAAAAAGGCCAGCTCAGTGATTCCTTTGCCTTACTGTGCTTGTCAGCCTCATATCTGAACCTCACGACCGCTTGCTGCGTATATCATGGCGTGGACTTCGCCTTTCTCTCCCAACCTTTTGTGCCCGAACGGCGACAGCATCCGTTCTTCTCGCTTTGTCCCCTGCCCTCTACAATCGTGTGCCTTCGTTTAGCATACTCACAATGGAAATTAAATAGTGCTACAGCAAACTTCTCTTTGTCCATAGATATACCGACTTAGTCAAACTTCTGCTAGAGAGTGGTGCCGCAGTGGACTACAGGCCGGCCACTGGCGAGGAGTTCCCTCGCACCACGGTCTGTGACGAACCACTCCGGCTGGCTATCAGGAACAAACACTATGTAAGTTCACAAAGAATGAGGGTTTAAAAAGCATGTACTAAATGGAGCAATAATATTTAAGGCAAATAAGCTCATGAGGGCAATGAGTGTGTTTTTCAGTGTTTGGTTTACTGTCATAGACTTTCATCCGCCAGAACTTTTCTGTCAAAACGGGCATTGGTTCTTTGCACTATGTAGTTGGATGTACGCTTCAATTTATTTATTTAATCCCTTACGAGCGTGGTGAATGGTCTTTGTTTAGTAGTGCGACGATTACTTACTATTTACCTAATGATTATTTAATCTTCCTTACGATAGGACGTCGCCCGTCTCCTCCTAGAGCACGGCGCAGACCCCAATAAGCGCTACTTCTTCGGCTCCGAGATCAACCTGGTCTCCGACTCGGAGTCCTTGGAGCTGCTGCTGACGTTCGGCGCTAACCCTGACTCCAGGGACCGGGCTGGACTCACGCCGCTGATGAAGGCTGTCCGCCAGAGGAAGGTAGGCTGATCGACTTTACCTGAATTGCAATGCGACTGAGCTGCTGATCGCTCGCTTTCGAGAACCCAATGGCGACGTATTATTTATTAGATAACACGTTACACGTTACACGTTAGGTTTCATTCAGTAATTGAATGAAACCTCGCACTATCACCAATTTGTTTTGAAGAACTCTTTCATGTGATATCGGACAAGATTACCACCGCTCTACAGATAGTAATCCGTATAACTCTTGAACCACAGTGTTAAAATAAGAATTGTAAGTCTGTGCTTTTCAACTGAGTCTTGATCGGAGTCAAATAATTGTACAGCATCGAGTCAGTGCCATCTCTGTTTACCGCTAGGTGGCGCTGATACCATACAAAACGCGATGGTGAAGTCATTCGCATCTCTTACTGCAACTCGCACTCAGCACTCTGATGACACTTTAAATCAAGTGATTTTATTATTTTTAGCATTTACAGTGCACTATTTTCTGCACAAAGATAGAAACTAGAAAAATTCGACTTGATCCTAGGATCAAGTCGAATGTTTGTGTCGTCCCTAGGGACTCAAGTGGGATTCGAACCCGCGATCTTCCACAATCCGGTCCAAATCCACAAACATCCAAGATATTTTTTCAGATGTTAAAGGCGCTTATTACGAGTATAACATAGATGAAACAACGTTGGCTACCACGTAAAATACAGTAAGATAAATTCGCCAGGGGCCGTATTACCATATAGCCGGTATTACCTACTTATACTTACGGTATACTTACGGTATTAGTTATAGCCGGTCAAGTTAATTGCCTAAACTGAGGGGGGCGAGCAATTTGGTCAGTAAATATCTGCCCTAGAGGATGCATTATTGACAGGTAACCGCTGACTGGTTGAAAATGAAAGATCATTAGGAAATCGCTCGCTACGCTTTGTTTAGGAAACTTGACAGGCTATAAGAGATAGTAATACGGCCCCAGATCTGTTAACAACGGTCTCGATAGCTCAGTTGGAAGAGCAGCCACCCGGATTATGAATGTTCGCGGGTTCGAATCCCGCTGCAGTCCCTAGGATCAGGTCGAATTTTTCTAGTTTCTATCTTTGTATACTTTGAATCATTGTTAAAATCACACAATATAGGTACAATGACAATCTGAATATAATAAGAAACAAAGAAAGGTCATATCCTATTCTCCGTTCCCAGGGCATACACGCAGTGCTGCTGCTGATCAGCTTCGGAGCCGACATCAACGCGATGGCCGACGCCAGGAACGACTACCGCACCGCTATGCACTACGCTGTGTTGAGTGGTAAGTACCCTCATATGAATGTACAATCAGACTACATCTTCATCTGCCAAGATCACTCACTTTTACTTATACTCCATCGGTCGTTGAGGAGAAACAAGCACGCAGGTGGTTGATGGACATGTTTAAACTTCTTTTGCAGAACAAGCACGCTAGGAATCATTTTATAATATATAGTCTTCGGGAGCAGGCATCTCTGAAACCGAACTGTATCGGACCACGGTGTATCTAAATGTGTGAGGGATTAACTGTGCTTAAACCAAGGCCACGATCAGATTAGATTTGAACGTTCAAAATAATTTTGGGTAGGGTAACTTACTAGTATAAAAATGTCGTATATTTTCAGGTAACACGGAAGTAGTAATACTGTTGATAAAGCAAGGAGCCTACCTGAACTACTCCTGTCCTGACGTGAGCAAGCCAAGTCCTTTAGACTTGGCTATCTTGAAGGGTGACGTCGAATTGGTGAACATGCTGCTGGCTGCTGGTAAGATATCTTTTGACAGCAAATAAGAGCCTATAGAATACATTTCGTGGTAGATCTAACTTGAAATTGAAAAATGTGTGTGACCTTGAGTCAATGAAGTCTATACGGGAAAAAAAGGGGCGACGAAACTATCGAAGTGAAAATTCGTATTTTTAATAGGGTATTTGTCAACATGACCGGATTCTAAAAATAATTTAATTTCATCAAAAAATACGGTTAAAAAAAGCCCAATACGAGTATACAATGCGGTCACCAGTGACCACACACGGACGGGCACATCAATAAGGTTACCTGACGGGTTGCCTGCCAGGAAAAAACCTAAATACCTGTCGGACAGATCTGAGATATTTTTTCTCAACACACGTACGTTTTCGGCAACCCGTTAGGAGGATCTGACAAATGTACCCGTGCGTGTGTGTATAGTGGCCTATTCATTATATGGCCCTTCAAACTTGGTGGGTGCAAAGAGTACCTATACTTAATGCTTGGGTGGGAAAATACATTGTTGAAATGTAAAGTATATAAAAAACTATACCATTCGAAAATCTACATTCGTAAAGAAACCATATTCATAAGGACAAAATTTAAATAGCAGCCGAACTAATGTTTTGCACGCAAAGAAATAGATAGCAAATGACGATTGGTGTTTTCGAATTATTTTTTTATTACCAATAATTCTATTGTGAGAGATATTTTTTTTCGATAACACTTCACCAAAAAATATATACCTATATTTTAGGGTTTTCAGACAAAGTCCGTCTGATTTTGTTTGACAACCTTGTTAATCATGCTCAATAGCGCGCCCACTTTGTGTTTAGCTAACAAATGTTATTTTATGTTGAGGCGCTGAGGTGAACGCGTCGAGCTCCGTGATTGGTTCACCGCTTCACGTGGCCTGCTCGGAGAGCGTGCCGAACGGGGTGGAAATGGTTAAAGTAAGTATGATGTGGCTGAACGTACGAGTACCAACTATCAACCAAAATCAGAGCGTTACTTACATTGCCATCATCAGCTTAGGCCCTTGTGTTCGTCGATTTTCTGTCTCCCTTTCATATGCCGGAGCAGTACTGCCCGTCGCCCCCGCAGACACCCGCGCGCGAGGACGCTCGCACGCAACTAATAAACCCTAAGGCTAAAAATGTTCTTTCCTTGGGGCGCAGGAAGTTTTTTTTTTGTTTACATTGCCCGTCAAGATGACCACACTCCACCTGATGGAAAGCGGTCGTGAGGTCCAGATATGAGGTTGACAAGCCCAGTCATTCAAACGAATCACTGGGCTGGCCATCCTTACCTTGAAGGCCTGCAGAAATGCCTTTCCACGCCCCACTTGAAGAACCCGGGACTAAGTATACGAGGAAGGAAACACATGTGCTGGAAGAGCGTGCCACGTCTGGATGGTACGACAAAGAAACGAGTCACCGAACCATTTAGTTCGGGCCAACAAATGTTGAATTGTGTGTGGGTGACGCCGTAGTCCAGCACGCGTGGTACGGGAGTGGAAAGGTAAGGGTGGGATAAGCTGGAATAACTCGTCAGAGCAAGTAGTAGTAGTAGAAGTAGTAGTATTTTTAAAAACGCAACTAACAGATTGAAGAAAAATGGATGGCCTATATTTTCTTGTAAAAACTACAAAGATCACACTAGTAGTTTAGGAGCCTTAGCAAATTGAAGTTTTACAAAGACCCTTTTTCGAGTTTTTTTTAGTATAGTAATGCCAATGCTACGACAATTTCAAACTAACAAAATGAAAGTTATGTTTATTAAATATATTCTTCAGACTTTTTTGCCCATCCGTTTTGGAGCCTCTGACCACAGCGGAATTTTTGATTTTGGCTGGAGTTGCTTGCTGCTGGCAATGTTACAATGTTACTTCACATTGCTAAGAACTTTAGTTAGGCAGACGGCACGAAATCCAACATAACACACCATCATCACGACTTTATCGCAGAGGCAAGTGACTGTGTCGTCATGGTGAACGAAACACTCAGAAGCCCACTTTTCACCAATAGTATTATAAAACGAAATCCAATGTAGTTCTTTTAGCTGAAGTACTTAGCTAGCCGCATAAGACTGTCCACGCGTGGTAAATTTATAGAAAATATAAATAATTTACTTGAAGAAAAAGTACTTTATTATTTATTCATTGATTGTCTTATTCCTTTTCAAACGCTCTTGCAAATTTGACCCCTCCTTTGAAAGAAACCTTTTATATCTAAAACTTCACCGACAACTTTTGCAATCGTTGACATCAGTTTCCATGTTTTCTGTAAGCTAATATTTCTTTCTGCAGGATGATGTCGACAAGATATGAAATTGACCTTTTTTAGATACGAGTAGTTTGGTTAATAAAAGTTGACAATAGTCTCTTTACAAGTACCTAATTAATACAAATTTAAATGCCATATATTCTACGTACTTATAGTATTTCTCTATGAATACAATGATTCGCGCCGAGCACATTTAAAAAAAGATTAGATTTAAAAAAAGAGAATAGAAAATAGTTGTTTCTGCAACAGCTATTATTAGGACACTTAAGATACATTACATATCGCATTGCCTAATACCCCGTTGTATCGGTGGATTTTAAATAATTTCAAAGAAAATAATTTTAATAATAATATAATAAATAATAAATAAATAAATATCCCTGGACATTATTCCACACAGCGCCATCTAGCCCCAAAGTAAGCTAATTAAAGCTTGTGTCCATCCCATAGATACTAGACAACGGATAAACATACTTAAATACATTTTCTTTTGTAAATACATACTTATTATACATAGGAGACACCCAGACCAGTACAAACAGACATGTTCATGCACACAAATGTTTGTACTGTGCGGGGATCGAACCCGCGACCTCTGGTGTAGTAGCCAACTTCTTAACCATTACACCAAGTCGGTCGTCAAATAAAAATAATAAAATCATTTATTTTCAGACATAATTATCCATAGATTGGTTAATAGTTGTTAGTAACAATTGAATACTTATACTATATTAGTATCTAGTGTTAGTAGGTACACAAGTGATTATTACTTAATTACCTAATTTGCCCAGTCACAAGTCCCATCCAGTGCGTTTGAATAGGACAGTCAGGGCGCGCGCGCAGTAATCACTTTCAGAATCATGTTGCCGCTGCTCAGGCGGCTTTTTTTGCGGCTTTTTTAATGTTGGCACATAAATTATACCGTTCGTTGCGCTTAAATAACGTTAAATGTTGTCCAAAACGGCTATAGCTATATTTTGATAATGTAGTAGCAACTTTGAATTATTTTTATTAATATATATTCGATTTACTTTGTTTCCTTTTTTTGAACAATAGCTGGTGATTGTAAAGTTAAAGGTGTTAGTAAAATTGGTTCATTTGTAAAAATACCTACTTATATTTATTTTAATTGTCCTTTTCTAGATAGTTTGGTTTGGTTATTAAAAATATATCTAACTAGTTTACAAGTTGACAAATTACATAGAAAACGATAAGGACCACAAAAATACAGATTAGGTTATCTCTAGAAAGAGATTTCTTCCAGCGGACCATGGCGACAGGAAAACTCATTTAAAATTGTTGTGGATAGACAAACTGTGTGCAAACAAATGACATGAGAGTTATACATTTGATAGTCTAGTAATAAACTAGAGTTCTGTTTCTACAACAGTCAAAATAGCTAATAAAAGACAATCGCATTAATACAGGGTTAAAAATGTCATGAAACTGCTTACAGTTTAATCTTAATGTGGGATTAGAGAACTTCTGTGCTTCAGGTGATATTTTTCAACAAAAATAACTAATGGCATTCCAGATCCTCCTAAAGAACGGCTCAGACCCAAACTTGAAGGTGTTCAGCGAAGACGACGGCTCGCAGCTGCGGCCGGCGCTGGCGGAGCACCTCGCCACCAACCAGCGCCCGAGTGCCCACATCGTGCGGATGCTACTTCAATACGGGGCCAAGGTTAGTCAGTGACTACAAACTCTTACAGGGATACATGCTTTCACATCGTTTTTTCTCGTCCCCTGGGAATTTCGGGAAATCTACTCTTAGTGCTCCTTTACAATGAAGTACAACACTCTTGAGGCTGCGCTGAGGACACAAATCAGCGGTGGCGGCGAAGTCGCGGGGAGCGGCGCGTTTCATTCAATACAAAAGAATATTTAAAAAAATTGCTTTTACCAGATCAAGAGCTTTGGTTCACACTGTGTTTATCATCTGACTAACAATCCGCATTCCCCTAATTTGTTATGCATCTCCGCGATGACAAAATGAACGCGTCAAATACTGCCCAGAAGCAGTAAATAATATGAGCCAGCGAGAAAGAATTATACGAAATAGAGCGAGCGGCTTTAAGCTATCAAGTGGTAAATTTATAGTGCAATCCCATTTGCAAATTTTTTTTTTTTAAATAATCGTTCTATCTCCAGGTCATCATGAAGACGCAGTTCCGCGACCCGGAAGGCGTGCTCAGCCATCTTCACAACGTTACGTCAGAAGAACATGAGAACATCTTCTACCTGCTAGTAGACGCCGCAGAAGCCTTCGACCTCTGCATGATCAAGAGAAACTCTATGGCGGCCGAGAAAAGAAAAACTTTGATAGACCGAGCCAGGAACCCCCTTCCTCTAATCGCTCAATGTAGAATCTTATTACGCAGGCAATACCGCTCAGAATTCGTGGATGCGGTCCATCAAATGGAAATACCGAGGGTTATGCGCCGCTACCTCCTTTTTGAATGCACTTAAAACTCTTTTGCAAAGTACATTTGTTTTTGCCAGGCCTAAGTTTGCCTTGGGTTGAAGTCTGATTATTTTTCCTTGGATTTTCTTTGAATTGAGAATCTTTTCGAATTTAGTCGAGCGAGCGAGTTTAGCTAAGTTATTTTTGTAAGTCCCATAATTTAAGGTTTTTTACCATAAAGCAACGGTTAAGGTTGGTATCTAAAACCATTTTTTGGGGTTTTAGCTGAATATATATAAATATAAGTCATACGGCGCTCCTGTACTACTTACCTTTGTCGTCCAAAAGTGTTATGATAGTCCAAGATAAATTATTAAAAAAAATCACCTATACTTTTTGGCGCTTATTACGTTTAGCTATCAAACAAACGTTATATAACGTTAAATGTTGTCCAAAACGGCTATAGCTCTATTTTGATGTGGTAACAGCTTTGAATAATTTGAAATTAATATATTTGACTTATTTTGTTTCTTTTTTCCCTTAATTCCCCTATAACTTGATCATGCAATCCCTGTGATTGCATGATCAAGCTAAAGGTAAAAGTCAAATTAGTTCATTCCGAGAAATATCTACAAACTTATATTTATAATAAGAAGATCTGAAACTGAAAAATGTTGGCGTGGCAATGAGCTAGATAAGTAGCAAAATTTTGTCATTAAGTATTTACGTTCATGGTGTGAAAAAAAAGAAATGTCAGCGTAAAGCATGTTTTTGTCTCGGCATTTGTAGCCAACCTATGCAACATCTGCAAACTACCCTTCAAAAACTATCTGTCCCGAAAAAAGAAGACCCGAAGCTTTCATTTTAAGCGTTACTCAAGTTTGGTCAAGTAAGAGATCCTATTGAACAATGTGCCACAACTGTTAACACTATGTTACTTTTAAGGCCACTGACACAAGGCGCTGCAACCGTTTACATTAATGAAATTGAGTGAATGACTCATGGCCTCATACACACTGCGCTACGTCATCGCGCCATTTTGTGACTAGGCCTCTTTTTTTAACCACGTTTAAATTCTTAGTTGAATGTTGTAGAAGGGAAGAAATGACAAAGCAATTATTACTAATAGATTTAGCTCATTATGTAAGTAGACATAAGACTTCAACCTTATGTAAGTCGACATAAGATGAAAAATGTTATTAAAACGATGAAATGTTATGAAGCGGCTATTAAAGTATCATTCACATTGAAATGTAGTAACTATGATATTTTATTTTTAATTTTATAGTGGTTTTATCAGGTTGTATTATGTGATAATTTTGTGATACTATAATTTTAATGTAATACAATATATTTACTGAAAAATGTATAATGTGAAACATTGATCTTTTTCGATTAAGTAAATGTGTCAATGAAGAAAAACACGTGTTTATTTAATCATGAATTGAACCCAGCGCCAACAAGGAAATACTTATTAGTTGAATTGAATCAAACTTAAATTGAATTGTCTAAAATTAGGTAGTCTCCAATAATTTGCTAAATTAAATGAAAAAAATTTAAGACACTTAAAAATTGTCTGCACACAGTTAAAGTTATAATTATGAAATTAAAAGGTACATTCAACAATAGAGAAATAATTTGAATTCAGCTTATTAATCGATTATTCACGAAAACCTTAAAAAAATGCGACGTTTACGATCTACTCAAACGCAAAAAGCAAACCGTTTAAAAAAATGATGTAGCATTGGCAGAAAATAGCTTCGTTAGTCAAATTTAATATGACTTCGTTAATTTTAATATAACACTTTTGGCATTGAAGAGTCTTGCGAAAACATAATAAAATAAAAATAATATCTACGTTAATCCTTATTTTAACGGATAAATCTGTTTATTAAAAATAGCTAGCGTTATTTGTTGGCAACCCTATAAAACATGGCTTCTGCACTTGCACAACCTACCTGTTTTATCCGGTGTTTATGTTTAAGTAATTTTTCTGTTCGTGCTGTAAATGTAGTTCAATTCCTAGCGTGTCGTAGAGTTGAGCTACTGTTTATTTATTTTATTCTGTGCAACTGTGTTCCTCTGACCTAGCCTGAAGAGCTTTTCCAGTGTTGTGTACTGTGGTGTTTGTTTAAAGAGATAGGACTTTTTTAGGACACTTCTATTGTTTTGTATTATTCTATTAACTGTAAGTAATAAAATATTTTACTTTGAAAAATATTGTTTTATTTGCGAGGCTGAAATCCTACCTAAAATAAAGTAAGTATTTTGTACGAGGTTTTTAGCGGTCTACCTTTTTTTTTGGAAATGAAATGTTTGTTACCTATACGTATTTATACGTGTAGTGCCTACTAGCTATAGTTATGGGTATGTTTGCAAAAGTTTTAGGTCAGTTCATGACTACTAGAGGCGCTGCTGTCTTGATGATTTTGAAACATCAAGATATTACTATATACAAAATATATTACTTATGTCATAGGCCGCTTAGCCTGAGGCTGCTCGCATACGTCCGATAATCGGTGACCGATTTTTTGTAGGAGAAAAATAGAACGTACTGATAGCAATGGAGCAACGCACACGTCCTACAAAAAGTAGGTCAGAAATAAAGTGAAATACAAAATCGGCCCGATTATCGGTCCCACAAAAAGTCTGACGTGTTTGTGCACCCTGAAAGCTTTGAATCTATAAGGTAGGTCTAAAATAAAATGCAGTTTTTTTTATTAAACAAACGGAATCGTGTTATATTCCTAGTTGATCACAAAACTCCAAATTTATTCGTCCCGTTTAGGTTATAGTAATACGTGTTACTATTACCTAAACGGGACGAATAAATTTGCTTGGCCATTTGCTCATGCTGTATGCTGATGGGATGTGCGAATAATACAATTTGTGTGACATAATAATGCACAACAGCTATAGATTACCTCCAATAGAGATCGACAGGCCACTTCGGCATTTAATGTTAACTAGGAACATAGCGCCATCTAGCTGCCGCTTTCCGAAACTTTTTTACCTATATACACACAACATATTCTAGGGATATATAATATTTTTTTTAATAACTTAAAAAGTACTGACCTTACAAAAAAACTATTAATGACAGATTATAAAAACATTATTAAGTTCCTTTTTTAAAATCAAATTTGTATTTAAAAGGTTTTGTTTTAAGATGAAATTCGCATTCATTGAATTTCTTCCAAAGAAGTAAATCTTCACAAACTTCTAACTTGATTAAAACTCCATAAATTTCTATAAATCTTTGTCAAACGCATCTCCGGTGTTCATTTAATCAGGCCACGTAGACACTTGACCAGGAAGGAAATGTTAAGAGCAGTGGGCATGATTCAAGCTGGCGCTACCCAAATTGCGGTTTCTGAAGCCATGAGGACAAGTCATAGCCAGTTATATCCAGGCTTTGGTCATGTTATCGTGTCACGGGGAAAGTGGTGGAACGGCACCGAGGACCTCAACGCATTACAACACATGTACTGGACCGATTCATAGTACGGGCGCTTCAGAGGTTAATCGCGTTGAGGGCAATACGCGGGTACCGTACGGATGAACAGAACAATGATGATGATGATGGATGAGCAGGATAAAAAAACAACCGACATCGCTCGAAGGATTGCATCGCTGAAGTGGCAGTGGGCGGGACACATAGCGCGGAGAACCGATGGCCGTTGGGGCGGAAAGGTTCTAGAATGGCGACCGCGTACCGGACGACGTTCCGTGGGCAGGCCCTCTACAAGGTGGACCGACGATCTGGTCAAGGTCGCGGGAAGCCGCTGGATGCGGACAGCGCAGGACCGATCGTTGTGGAGATCCTTGGGGGAGGCCTATGCCCAGCAGTGGGCGTCGTTCGGCTGAAATGATGTACGGATGAATTATCGATAAAATTATCGACATTGCACAAAGTGTTATGCAACGCTACGGTATACAAGTGTCAGTGCCAAAAAGAGGCGATTACCACTATAGAATGGCTGAAATGGACACTGTCCGTAGCCGTTAAATGGACATGCAAAAAAAAAGTGTCAGTGAAATAGCCAATAGCTTCGCAGGTGCTTTCTTCTCCGCAACCCGCCCACACCGCCAAAACTAGTGAAGTTACTTTGAATTAGAACAAAATTGATAACCAAGATAAGGTTTCTATTGAAGGGAATAAAGGGATGAATCTATGACGACAGCACATCAAGCTTCACGTGTGCTCTGCCGAGATAAGACACTCTGCAATGGTTTAAAGTTGTAAAGGTTGTTCCGCACCGTTGTTGTAATACGTTATAATGAAATATTTCGTTATGAGTTTAAAACGTTTTTATAACCGTTTTTACCTATCTCTATCCAACACAGTAGCTACAGAGAACATAGCTGAGAAAAAATATATCTTGAGTCTGTGGCCTTGGCTGATTGTTCAGAATTGCCAATGCCACAATAAATATTTAAAAAAGTGACTTGTCAAAATTTTGGATTGTAATTGTATTGTCCTGAAAACCTGGCTTTTTAGATTTTTCTCTTAACAGAAGGAATAAATAATTCGAAAAATGGCTGATAAACAAAAAGTAGATCTTGGACTCCTAGAGGAAGATGATGAATTTGAAGAATTCCCTGCAGAAAGTAAGAAATTCTGACATAAGCTTTGACTTGTTGTAATGCTTTGTAGAAACTTGTAACATTTTCTCATTTTTTGATTATTTTTGCGCTAGATTGGGGTACGGAGGATGCTGATGATGAAGATGTGTCCGTATGGGAGGATAATTGGGAGGATGACATCGTTCAAGATGATTTCAATCAGCAATTGAGGTTAGAACTTGTTAAATTTTGTTTGGGTAATTTTGAAAATACCCATGATACCCTAAAACACACAATTATAGTTAGAATGTTCGATTATCTATCTATTTTGGTCATCTTGCATTTAATGAAAATAATATAAATATTTGTTGCAACACAGTCACAACCATGACTAGGTATGATTCCAAAAAAAGACTGCTGACTTGCTGGTTTCAATTCATACCTTCATTATGTGAACTGTATGTTAATTTAAATGCCAAAGCAAACCTAATAAAAATTGCAATACTGGTTTATACCAAAATACTTAATTGCAATATTATATTTCTTAAGAGTTTTTATTAGAATATAAAGCCACAATAGATTAATCATGGCTGTAGTAGAGTTTCACTAGGTCTTGGTACTGATAAAAACAAACATTAAATATTCAGAAGACCATAACCTGAGTTAAATGAAAGAAGAGGAATTTATGTAGATGAACAATTTATCAAACGCATAGGCATATTCCTGTTGGATAATTTGATTATGTTGATTGCAATTATGTTTTTTTTTTCTTTCACAGGCAACAGTTGGAGAAGTTGAAAGAACAGAACAAAGCTTAATTAATTTAATAAACATTACTGATTAATGATCTAGTGATAAGGTTTTTAATAAAGGTTATATAAGATTCTATTTCTTTTTTACTGTTATGTTCACTAACAAAGAATGTCAAACTCAAATATCTTTATTTAAATAGACTTAATCAGTACTTTTAAATAGTCATAAAATATGAATATATAAATAAACAGTATACAAACATAATGTGACTCTACCACCGCATCAGAGAAGTTGATTCTTACTGAGAAGACCCGGCGAGAAACTCAGCAGTTACTCTTTTAAATGTGTTGTGGTTTTACAATGTGAGTTAGTAGAGTACAATTTGTTTGGTGATAAAAAAACTACTTATATTCTAACATTAAAAAATAAACAGAACAACCTAAAACAAGCACAACAAAGCTACATTGACTGGCCTGTTGGCGCAATGGCAGCGATCCTGCCTTTAGCGCCGGAGGTCGTGGGTTCGATCCCCACCCATGACAAATATTTGTGTGACGAACATGTGTATTTGTTGTGTGTCTGGGTGTTATTATCTATTTAAGTATGTATTTAGAAATATTTAACTATGTTTATCAGTCTCTGACGCCCTTATTACAAGCTCTGCTTAGTTTGGGGTCAGATGATCTTGGTGTGAATTGTCCCAGATATTTATTTATTTATTTACATGATATAAAACAATATGCTGTACCAAGTCATTTATACAATTCCTAAAATAAAAATTGTAAATCATTAATACACTTAAGTCTGGTATTTAATTAAAGTATTACAAGAGGGAACTGATCCCGCACTGAGCAGAGAGCTTTAATCCCAGGCTTTTATCTGAAAGGTAATCATTGGTAAGTATAATACCCCTTTTTTAATAAAACTGATTTTATGTGTTTTTGAATCTGTGCAGTGGTAACATACTAATTGCCTGAGGAACTTTGTTGTAGTAGTGTACACCTTGCCCCATAAAGGATCCCAAAACTTTTTGTAATCTAAACAATGGAAGCGCAATTTTATCCTTATTCTTGGTATTTTTGGCGTGTATATCGCAGTGTTTTGTGAAAAGACTGATATTCTTTTTCACCAAGACAATACAGTTGTAAATAAATTGGGAAGCCACTGTAAGAATCCCAATTTCCTTAAAAAGCTCTCTGAGTGAGGCCCGAGCACGAAGCTTATGTATAGATCTGATCGCTCGCGTTTGTATATCCGCCGCCTTACCCCAAAGTACAATGCCGTAAGACATTACACTGTGGAAATAGCTGAAATAAACAGAACGTGCAGTATCAACATCTGTTAATAACCTTATTTTACTGACAGCGTGTCTTACATTCTATGGTATGGTTGTTGTTTACTTGGGGTTCATCTTCAGTATAAGTAGCTGCATGGTAAAATAATTGTGGAAGTAGCCCCTGTCTAAGTGTTCCCAATAAGCAAATAATAGCATAGAGTTCTTCATGAGGTGCTAAGAATCTATACTTACAGTAGTCTTTACAAATGTGAAGTGCTTACTATTACGCAACCCTAAGTGACCTGGAGATAAAGGCTGGGAGAGGCTAAATAGGGAACATCTTTTTCAATAGATGTTACCTGAAATAGGCGTTTAGAATTTGTCAGTGTATACCCATATGATAAGTAGGTACCTAATAACAGTACTAGTAATTTTTCATAGGCCAGCCGTTGCTGCCCATTTGCACAAAGGAAATTCAATTTCAATTTATTTATTGCAAACCATAATGTTGTACATAAGATGGCAGGTTATAAAGAAAGTTTCAATTATGGACCCTGTAAGGCGCCGCAAATATAAAAAACAGAGGGATTTACATACTTAATCATTAAATCAATATCATGCACTAATTACATTCTCATAAAGTTCACTGGATACATATTAAAAATTATAAGTATTATTAACATTTTCAGGATATATTCAATTAAAATTTTATATATAAATTAACATCAATATTAGCAACAATTATATTTTATCTGACAAATATTCTTCAACATTATAATAGCATTTCAAAAGCAGTAATTCCTTCAAACAACGTTCGAATTTTCGATCGTCTGTTTCGTTTGCTATTTGTCTAGGTAACTTGTTGTAGATCCTAATGGACATGGTGTATGTACTGGAAAAGACAAGTTGGAGGC
Source organism: Udea olivalis (assembly GCA_947369235.1). Lineage (NCBI taxonomy): Eukaryota > Metazoa > Arthropoda > Insecta > Lepidoptera > Crambidae > Udea > Udea olivalis. The sequence continues at coordinate 9,334,491 of OX376370.1, read as the reverse complement.
GACAAGATGAAATCACTAATTTGGTTAGGTTTAAAGACATTTAATCTCATAAAAACATAGAAGTTCACTTAGAATGAGACAATAATAGACTTAATATTAATTAAAATTAGGCGCAGCGCAACTGCATGCTAGATGTTAAATTGGCATATTAAACTAAAGGTTGTAAGCTTATCTCCGTGCCCGTACGCACACAGGCGCACACACACAGCGGAAGGTTTTTTTTTTGCGACATATTCACAGAGCATACCGGTCTAGGGTCTGGCGCGGCTGCCGCACAATACAATAGACGCGGGCAAGTCATTAAAACTTTTAGACTAAGAAATACATAGAGTAGATGATGTTGAACATTATTTTACAATAAACAGTGTTTGTGATAAATTAATCTTAATTTTTAAATTAAGAGGAAAAGCAAGATAATAAATTATATTTCTACAAATAATGCGTTTACGAGTTTTGCTTTTACAATATATTTTAATTCACATTTTATGTATCCATATATTCACTCAAATGCATACATATACATTTTACATGTATACATATACATACTCGTACATACAATATCTTTTGGTTTAAATGTTGTGTTTTGGTGTTGGTGTACCTTATTAAATAAATAGATAGATATAATTTTATTGAATTTACAAGTGACTTGTCAGATGTGCTATAAGTTTTTTTTTAAATGTACACATACTTTTACAATCCTTAACTTCCTCAGGTAATTTGTTATAGAACTGTACACCCTCATAAGTGATACTTTTTTTTCCATAGTTTAGGGTTCTGGGCAATGGGAGGTGTAGTTTATTTTTGTTTCTTAAATTATGCATAAATTTCCTTTTGGGTATGGTAATATTACAATGTATTGTATTTGATGTGATTTTTTTTATTAAGATACATGTACTATATGTATAGAGTTGGTTAATATTAAATAATTTTGTATTCATATATAAGGTATCCGTGGGAGTAAATTTGTTTAAATGAAAAAGAACCTTGATTATTTTGTTTTGTACAATCTGTAAATCCTTTAGTGTAGTTACAGAAGCTGAGCCCCAGATTTCTATCAAATATTGCAAGTGTGACTTTACTAGCGAATCATACAACATTGCGCGAAATTTGTGTGGTATGCAATTAGATGATTTCCGCAAGGAACCCAAGATGGATTGCAACTTGTTCCTCACATGCTCAATATGTACTTTCCATGTTAGCTTATCATCCACCCATAAACCTAGATATTTCTCCTCATTGAGTCGGCGTATTTCGATATTATTAATAGTCAAAGGTGGGTGATCTGATATTTTTTTGTTCTTTGCGGCGAATATGATATATGAAGTTTTGGAAACATTTATTGTTAGTAGATTATGCAAGAACCAAATGTTGAGCATATCAAGATCCCTCTGGGCTTCGCCAACTATATCGTGTAGCGAATGTCCAAAATAAAAAAGACAGGTATCGTCAGCGTACATTGTCAGTGTTCTATAGCGTATTGAATATTTAGATGGTAAATCTTCGCGTTTTGTGTAAAACTTTTTATAGTGTCGCACAAACTTACATTCAACTCTTATCCCGGATTATTGTGAAAAAAATATTCATCAAGGCCTGCGCAGACGACGGACTATTCTCCGCGGCGGAGAAAAAATTACGCTCCGCGAATAAAACTCCGCCGCGGACTCAACGCTCAATAATACATATTCAAATCGATCAAATACTCATGCAAACTTGAATCGATTTATCGTGAGTTTCAAGTACCTACCGAGTCGTATCACTAGTTACGTCGTGAAGACAAACGTTAAAACGGGCCTTTTAACACAGCATAAAATATAAAGTTTTATTTTGTGAAGAGTTTAATAAAGGCCTGCGCAGACGACGTATTATCCTCGACGTACTTTTTTCTCAGTCATAATAGATCCCTTACAAACTGTGTCGAGCAACGCACACGACAGACTAAAATTACGCCGAACCAAAGATCCGCAGACGCCCGCGGAGCGTAGCGGACTAAAGTGCGCGGGCCCGGTATTCTATTTTCAAACGTCTTCTCTTTTGCTTAAACTTCATGTAAGCTACAGCACAACATAATTTCAAAATATTTAAATACACACATCAAAAGTGTCTAGGGATCAAGCATTTTTATGCGGATTTCTTGAGATTGAGATGTGGCTTTGTAATAAATTTATGATTTTATAAATTTATACTTACTTACTTACTTACTCCTGTGGCTCAGCGACCCAAAGTGTGTCTTGGCCTCCGATACAAGATAGCGCCACCTATCTCGGTCCCCTGCGGTTTCACGCCAGTCTCCCGGTTGAAGCTCCTGAAGGTCTGCACCTACAGCGTCACCCCACCGGTAGCGAGGGCGACCGACCGGCCGTCGACCAACAGGTTTTCCGAGATATGCTTTCTTGACACTTCGATCTGAAGCCATTCTTTTAATATGACCGAGCCACCGGAGTCTGTGTGCTTTGGTCTCTCCGATAATGTTGGGCTCAGCCATCAGTTCCTCCAGCTCCGTATTTTTCAGGATTCTCCAGTTTCCATCCTCTGTTCTCTTAGGTCCAAACATTTTTCGGAGTATCTTCCTTTCGACAACCAGCAACTTATTTTCCTCTTTGAGTGTTAGCGTCCAAGTCTCGCACCCATACATGAGAATTGGTCGTATAACGGTTTTATAGATTCTCATCTTTGTTGTTCGGCTTAGGAGCTTGGACACCAACACCTTATGAAGTGCAGCGGTACACCTCAAGGCGTTCTGAATCCGGATGTCGATCTCTTCACCCCTGGTGTTAGTGTCAGTGATGGTACAGCCTAAGTATTTAAATTTAGCCACTCCCTTGTACGTAGTATCTCCAGCCTGTAGATCTTGTCGTTTAGCGCGTATATCTTTATAACGTCGCATGTGAAGATACTCTGTTTTATCGTGGCTAATTTTCAAACCCAGCTTTAAGGCTTCTTCCTCGAGGGTCATAGCAGAAGTCTTAACCTGTGCACCGGTTTCGCCAAGCAAGGCCAAATCATCCGCATAGCCAATTACCTTATGCCTTCCATTCAGCTCTACCCCGACGTCTAGTGTCAACACCCGCCGTATTGCATACTCAAGAACCAAATTAAAAAGCATTGGAGACAGAGCATCGCCTTGCTTCAGCCCGGTAACAACCGGAAACTGCTCCGTCAATTCCCCCTGGACTCGGACCCTCATCATACTGTCTCGCGTGGCTACCTGGATCATATCCACAAGTTTCCTTGGGATGTCGAAATTCCTCAGGATAGTAAATAAGGCGTTTCGATCTATGCTATCGTACGCCTTGGTACTAAATATAAATTTATATGGATGGTTTATAAATTGATATGGATCCTTTTTGGTGCATTTCATAATTTGAAACAGGAACTGTCAATCAAATTCGAGTAAAAGATGAAAATCAGCTGTCAATATTTTCCCCATAAAAACATACAACGCATTGAAGACATTATTAGTGCTACTGTTTCCCTACTACTGATTAAAACCAACGTTATTATGGAGCGGCGACGTCATTTAAGCAGGGAAGAAATGCTCAGAGCCGTGGGAATGATAGAAGCTGGTTCCCGGCAACGTACTGTGGCTTTAGCTCTGAATACAAGTCAGAGTGTTATCAGTCGACTTTGGACACGTTACCGAAGCACTGGTACCGTGGCTGAGCGCCATGGAGGACGGTATCGCTGCACCACACGGAGACAAGACCGATACATTCAAATCACAACTCGAAGAGCTCCAACAATAACCGCCATGATGTTAGCCGTGAGGCTTCATCACTCTTCAGGGAACTTAATTAGCGACCAAACAGTCAGAAACCGCTTGCATGAAGTGAACCTTCATTCCCGAAGACCGCTAAGGGTACCACCTATAGCAATGCCCAATCGTAGGATTCGATATCAATGGGCTCTTGAACACAGAAATTGGGCAGAAGAACAATGGCGTTTCGTGTGCTTTTCTGATGAGTCTCGTTTTGGTATGAGACCGGATACAAGAAGTATACGACACTGGAGAACCCCTGGACGCCAACAGCGATTAAAATCCTGCCAGGAAGTCCATCCTTATAGTGGTGGAACCATCATAGTATGGGCGGGTATTTGGATCGGCGGAAGAACTGAGTTGATTTGGATCAGAGGCAACCTCAACGCTCAAATTTATGCTGAGACGATTGTATCAGACGTCATCGTTCCTCTACAAGTGCAAATCGGTCCCTTATTTCAGTTAATGCATGATAATGCACGACCGCACACCGCAAGAGTTGTAAGACAGACTCTCGCCGCAGCTAACATCAATGTCCTGCCCTGGCCTGCTCAGTCGCCAGACTTGAACCCGATTGAGCATGCATGGGATATGCTACAGAGAAGAGCTCTGCCGAATATGGAGGGTATCCAGTCGCAAGAAGACCTTTTTTTGTTGTTGCAACGAACATGGGCGGCCATTCCACAGCGTGATTTGGATGAACTCATTTTGAGTATGCCAAACCGATGTTCTTGTGTTGTTAGTGTTCGCGGTAGAAACACGGATTATTAATTGTTTAAGTTACCCAATAAAATTTTAAAGAAAACTGTTATTTCAGTCTTTTTTTCGAACTTTAATGTTAGTGGTTCAAATGTCAAAAATCCCTTTATTAGGAAAATGGCAAATTTCTTTATTAATGCAAAGGTGACTTGGTTTATCGTTACTGTAGACAAACGAAAACACTTTATTTGATGAATCCTTAAAGAAAATTTTAATTAATATCAATCAGGAGAAAAGTTATTGCAAAAATATATGTTGATCCCTAGACACTTTTGATGTGTGTACTTTCCAACAAATGATCGCACACCGTGCCGTGTGCGTTGAATCCGCGGCACTTTTTATTCGCGGACCGTACTTTTTCTCCGCCGCGAAGAAAAGTACGTCGTCTGCGCAGGCCTTCATAGTTTGAAGAAGACTAAATATTGGTTTCACGCTACCGTAGCTATATCCCTGATGATTGCTTGGATTTAGGTTTCTTGATTAATAAATAAAACCTTTAATTAAAAAGTGTATGTTTTATTGGTTAATAATACCTATAGAAAATTACCTAATGCTAACTTAACAGTATCACAATTCAAGTCTTTTTCAAGAATCAACGCCTTTCTCTATTACAAATATCGAAATGTTGAGTGTTTTTTTCATAAATTTCGTAATGTAGATATAATTTAATTTCATAATCTATACGATGTTTTTTTGAAGTCATACGCTTCATAATGTATACGATAGCAACAATACAAACCTCAAAAAAAAATACACCTACAGAATAGCAAAAATACATTTTTTAGTTTAGAACATCATTGCTTCAAAGGCACTTATCATCACTGAATCAATCATCAATTGGTTCTTTACACAGTATTTTATTATTTCCCTACTCAGGGGCCTGACTCTTGAACAGAATTCCATTGGGCAAGAAGCATTGTCGAACAAGAAATTTATAAACCTATAAACAAAGAAAAAAAATGTTGGTGACGTAAACGTAATGCCAATCCGGCGGTATTAGATTCAAGAGTCAGGACCCAGGTCTCATATAACGTTAGATATTCATATTAATTCAGGAAAGCGCACCTGTACAGTTGATTACTTAATATAATGTACCAAACCATGTACAGTCCCGTGCAATGATAACTATAGGTACTGTGACAGTTTTCAAAAATTATGTCAGCACTTTAAAGGCCCGTATTCTAGAATCGTACTCAAGCGCAGATCAGTGCTTGAGTAAAGATTTCAAAAAGTCAGTTCATACAAAAACGACACGCAGATCTATACTAAAGTACAGATTTTGTTTTAGATACGGGCCTAAATTTTAAAAGACATATTAAATGCACTTCATTTTAAAATTATGTAATTTTCCATGGCCTCAAAATGGCACTTTACAGGACAAAATCAAAAATAAGTGTAGACTTCTTTTCGTAATATACCGGGTGATTATCAAATAACTTTCAAAAACGACATGACATACACAGTAGGTGATATAGAAACTATGCAAGTGATATTTTTTATTTAATTAACTTTTATTTCAAGGTCACCATACAAATCAGTTGAACAGTCGGCATTATTTGTATGAAAACCTTTTAGTCTCTTGAAATAATAAGTTCTCACTCACAAAGTTTCATTTCACCTACTGTGTATGTCATATCGTTTTTGGAAGTTATTTGATAATCACCTGGTTTATGTCACCAAGCATATTTCTGAGAATTGAACACACAGTCTATCTCATTAATAGTATCATTAATATACAAAGTTTCTATGTCACCTACTGTGTATGTCATATCGTTTTTGGAAGTTATTTGATAATCACCCGGTTTATGTCACCAAGCATATTTCTGAGAATTGAACACACAGTCTATCTCATTAATATTATCATTAATATAATATTTTTCGGTGTTATTTATATCATATATTCGGCGTTATATTCTTTTATTTAACGAGGATGGAGAAGATACTGGGATCTTCTCCATCCTCTTGACCGTATACAGCGGAGAGCCGCTCGAATTGTCAACGACCCTGTGATTTCCGACCGCTTACATCCTTTGGCCCTACGGAGAGACGTTGCATCTCTCTGTATTTTCTACCGTCTTTACAATGGGAGTGCTCAGAAGAATTGCATGATCTTATACCTGCCGCTGAATTTCATCACCGCACGACACGTCATAAGTCGACATTCCATGCTCATCACCTGGATGGCTGGCGCTCAACAACCGTACGTTTTTCGCGTCACTTTCTTTCGCGTACATCCAAGATATGGAATGATCTGCCTGCGTCGGTATTTCCAAAGGAATATGACATCGGAGCCTTCAAGAAGAGAGCGTATTCCCATTTAAAAGGCAAGCAAGGCATCGGAGACACTTCTGATGTTGCAGTTGTCTATGGGCGGAGCTGATGGAAAATGATCACCATTTTCCATCAGGTGACCTTCCTGCTCGTTTGCTCCATAATACAATAAAAAAATGTTCTCGTTGGAAGTGGTGGGGTAGATACGGAACATACATTTGTCTGTCACTTTGTGGCGGCATTGCGGGCAAGATTTGGATCGTCAATATTCGAGTCCAAAACTAATCCAATTTTTTAAAATATTTTTTCATTTTTAAAATTATTAGCGTGTAGCAACCAAAGACCTTATACTTAGACAGTGCACTGCACTACGGCGCAAAAACAGTCTGCGTGAGAGAGCTTCTGTAGGTAGTGCGTCCCTTTCTAATGAGGTGACCATGACCAAACCGAACACGGGACAAATTGCTTGTAAAAAAATATTGTCCATTGATGCCACTTAACTACTATGTACACTTATCTAATTCATCGTTACTAGAAAAAACTAAACCAAAACTGTGTATAATGTCAAGAATCTATATATACAAGTGGGTCGAGTCGAAAGTACTGTTGTAGTCCCTGTTTAATAGATATCATAGCTATCTTACGTACAGTATTACCAGCTCCCAACATTTAAAACTGCTAATCTTCCTCTGTATTAACGTATTTTTTATAAAAATCATACAACGAATTGATCATTATTTATTAATTAAAGCAACTGTAAAATGTATAAATACCACCACTGTATAAATATATAATGTATAAATCATTCGTTTTGGTAAATCATAAAAAATAAAATTAAAAAATCTACCATTTCTACCAAACCCAATAATAAGTTGAGCTGGCAAGACATCTGACAGGGACACACACCACCAGCGAGAACCCTCTCATCAGGACCGCTTGCAATAGCTACTGCTTGTACCTTTCGTAAGCGAAAACTTGCCCCCCTCCTGAACGTCTACGTGCGGGAAAAATTGAACGCGGAGAGCGCGCTCGCCATGTATCAGATTTTCTCGATAATTAGGTAGCTCTTTAATGTGTGAAGGTAATAAAAGTCTTGATAGTTTCTGATAGTCAGATAACTAGTGAATAGCATTAACTGTATTTTTATGTTATTACACGTTTTACAATTTTTTTACAGGAACTTTATCATACAGAGTGCCGAGTGCGAGTTGCAGTGAGAGAAGTGAATGACTTCACCATCGCGTTCTGCTAGCACCTAAATGTCAATTAGTATGGAATCGAGTCAGCGCCATCTAGCGGCGAATTCGGGCAACATTCAGGCCGCTAGATGGCGCTCACTCGATGCCATACAAATTCGCGTTTTTTTTCTCGCAAACGCGATTGTGAAGTTATTCACTTCTCTCACTGCAACTCGCACTCGGCACTCTGGTTGCTAATATTTCGGACATGTTGTATTATTTACCTTATTTTTATAAAGTTTTAAAAATATTTTCGTTTTGTTTTTTATTACTTAAACAGATAAAGGATACAACTAATTGAAAATACAAAAATAGCTTGAATTATATGATATTATACATAGCAATATCATTTTAAAATTGAAATTGAAATACTGAAAATTGCAACTTTGCTCTCGAGTCGCGCCGTTTTTTCACGACATTACTTGTTATTAGAGATCAGAATGTACTTTGTTTATATAACTGAATACCCTTTTTACGTAAAAAATATAAAAAACACATAAACGATGGAACAAACTGAGGTTTTTGAAGAAAAACTCGAGAAATAGGTGATTTGGCTACCCTTCTTGACACGTAGTTTCTAGCATCATGCAATAGTCCATAGAGTATAAAAATGACTGTTTTGCTTACGAGAATGAACTACTTTTCTGATGGGATAGTATTCAGTTCACTCTCTATAGATAACATTCACAAAAATCCACGTAGAAATCGACCAATTTGAAAATGAAGCATCACCGTACTGTTCATATGTGTGCGTGCATTGAGCAGTAAGTTGCTTAGGAGCAGGTCTGCTCCTAAGGTACGTAGTATTTTGCTAGAGAGCAGATATGCTCCAAGGTCAAATACTTCAAACTGTTTACTTTGCTGGGGAGCAGATCTGCACTCATATACAGCGGGTTTGTAATAAACAAAAATTGTGACCCCGAATTGAGGGGTATTGAAGCAAAAACGTGTCCAAATGACTATAAATGTTTTTCTCTGTTTTTACTATTGAACGCGTGTTTGCTTCTCTAACCCAACTGCCAGATATTAGTAAACTGGGTACTATGCATATCAGGGAAGTCCTAACAGGTCAAAACCTGCACGGCGCGGACCGGCGGAAATCAAAATGTAAGCATCTTCCTGCGGCCGCCAAACAACTATCCGTTGCATCTAATAGAAATTGAACGAGCAATTTATGGAACACATAGAAGATACGAAAAAAAAAATTATACGTAGAATAATATATATATAATATAATATAGTACTAATATTTAGTCATTTATTTTCATAGTTATAGTTTTCACAATATTTTTCTGTTTCTTTTAATAAGGTAAAAACTCTATAATATAATGTATTATAATGATAAAAACATTTTCAAAAAATCAAACCGCCTGTATATATGAGCAGATCTACTCCTTAGCAGCATACGCACAGCGCAGTTCACCGGCTACTTCGTGTACACACACACCGTGTCGCCATTTTGTTATTGCGCTAGTGTGAGTGTATTAGAGACAGATTTTCAAAACGAGTAAATTAGCAATAAATCTAAAACTTATTTTACAAAACGAACTGTATTTTCAAATTCCTTATAAAATTTCCTATAAGATTGCTATGTCGTACCAATTGCAAATATTCTGCAATGGTCTCAAATTCTTGAAAGAATTTCAACTCGCTTACTGTTACTTCTCAAAGTCTAAGATTTTATCAACGATTTATGCACAAAAAAGCGTATTTTTAATTTGTTATTCTAAATAAAGAATTAATAATTGAATAGAAAACGATAAATTCCCTTCTGTAATAAGATTTCCGCCGTAAAACACACTTTTACTCGAGCCACAGTTGCACAGTGTTACGCGATGAAACGTTAGCTTTTGAAAGTAATTTCTCTAAGAATGTGATTGAATGTTTGATTCTCTATGATTCGTTCATTCTTTAGGTGTACAAATAAAAACACTTCATACTCTATTACCGTGTATTTGCGTCTATATTTCAATCATTCTCGGACAAATGTCGTTGGTGCAGATCTGATCCCTAGCAGTTAGCGTACACGGAGTAGATCTGCTACTAAGCATACGAAAGGTTAAGGAAACAGCCACCCTCTGATCGTAACAATAGATCTCATTTTGACTAAACTAAAAATGTTGGTGCACTGTCTAGTTAGTAGTGTAAGGTCTTTGGTAGCAACTTTTGTTCACTCAAAATACAATGTTTAAAACAAAATAAACAGTCACAGTATACTTATCATTGCATGTGACTGTACATTGAATTGGAAATTAATGATTGAATTTAGTAAATGCGCAAGTTTTAAAGATCTAACACTGCATCGGTATATTATAAGGCACTAAGGATAAAATAACTATTTTCAGAAGTTTATATTTTGATTTGCACTGGGACCGAATTCATAAGCCTCTTCCGTTTTGGCGGGCTGCGCTGCGGGGTCCTCTTGTTCCGCGAAGTATGTGTCTAAGATGTGCAGGACCTTCTTGTAAACCTGGAAATAATTCATGAATACATGTTTACGCCTCTGTGGCAGTGGTTACGGAGCTCGGCCCGAATCCCGAATCCCGGGTTCATTTTCCAGGTCGGGCAAAGTGTGTTTTCGGATTTATCGAAACATAGCCCGGGTTTGTGATCACCAACCCGCATTTGGCGAGCGTGGTGATTAAGCCAATACCCATCCATTGTAGCGATGACTTGATTTCAATGATGGAGACCTTTGCCCAGCAGTGGGACAGTATATAGGATAATTACTTTATATGTTTATGCAATGGAAATGACGAGCATGACATTGCGGATCGCCTGATAGTCAGCGGTTACCGCAGCCTATAAACAGGAGCAACATTAGAGTATTAAAAAGATAAGATAAAATGTATTTATAAATTTATACAGTAACTCCCACACTAGGCGAAGCCGGTCTCGTGGGAATCAAATCAGTGTTAATTTTGGTACATAATGAAAAAAATATAACATAATCTTTACCTCTCTCCAAAGTGCTTGATTCCACTTTTTCCGACGTTCCCAAAAATCTTAACCTGGTCCACATTAATGCCCAGAGTATACCAAGCCATTACCCTGACCTATTGGCAAGTTTCGAAGGCAAAACAGTCGATGTGATTCTAGTCTCGGAAACTTGGCTTAACCCTTCGCTCCCATCCACATCCTACTCTCTTCCAGGCTACATCCTAGTTAGAAATGATCGTGTCGTCAGGACTGGTGGTGGTGTTGCAATGTACATCCGTTCCCATATACCTTACTCTATTATAAATGTATCAGCTCCCTCGTCGTCTTCTGATTTGCCGCAGTACCTTTTCGTTGAGTTAACTCTTAATAGCTCGAAACTACTTCTCGGTGTTTTTTACAGCCCTTCTTTAAGAGTGGACTATTTCTCCACACTTGCAAAACTATTAGAGGACCTGACTCCTATCTACAATCACACTATAATAATGGGTGATCTGAATACTTGTCTTCTAAAACATGACTCGCGTACCTCCCGTCTTAAATCTATTATTGATGCGGCTAACTTAAATATTCTTCCCTTGAATGCTACTCATTTTTTTCCAAACTGCACACCATCTCTTCTCGACCTAATAATTACTTCTTCCGTTGATCACGTTGCCATGCACGGCCAGCATCAAGCTGATGCCTTCTCATTTCATGACCTCGTTTACCTCTCATATAAAATCCGTCCACCAAAGCCCAAAACAAGAATTCTCCTGCAACGTAATTTTGGTGGAATGAATGTTGAATTTTTAAGACGCGATGCTTTTGGCACTGATTGGTCACTGGTCGATAATGCTGGGGATTTGGACGAAAGGATCGTTGTTTTTAACTCTCTCGTCATGCAGCTTTATGATACACATGCACCCGTTCGTCCGGTAAGGGTCAAGCATTCGCCGGCACCCTGGCTGACTGAGGAGCTTAAGGCACTGCGGGACAAGAAGAACGCTGCTAAGCGTAAATACAAGTTAGACCCAAGTGACATAACTCGTGAACAATACAAGATAATTCGGAATCGCTGCAATAGGTTGTGTAGAGACGCTCAAAGGCGCCATATACATAAATCTGTTGAAAATGGAGATTCAGCTAAAGTCTGGAGGTTTCTTAAGTCTCTTGGAATTGGAAAAACACGTAAAGAATCTATCTCACATGATGTAAATATTGACCTTTTGAATAGGCACTTCTCTTCGTCTACTCCTGCTAATAGTACACTTAAATCTGACACACTTCGTCGTCTTTTATCACTTCCAATTCCTGACTACACTCCTTTTAATTTTAGACAGATTTATGATTGTGATGTTGAGAAGTACGTTCGTTCCATCGCATCTAATGCGGTGGGTAGTGATTGCATTAGTCGTAATATGATCATTCCTATTCTCGATATCCTTTCACCTGTCATTACCCGAATCCTCAATCATTCTCTCCTGTCTGGAGCTTTTCCTAAAGCGTGGAAAGATGCTCAAATAGTTCCTCTCCCTAAGAAAGCAAATCCTTCTGTATACTCAGATTACCATCCTATATCCATTTTACCTTTCCTATCAAAAGTACTTGAGCGTATTGTCCATCAACAGCTCAGTGCTTTCCTTGCCAAAAACCAACTCCTCAATAACTTCCAATCCGGTTTCCGTCCTGGTCATAGTACGACTACTGCACTTGTCAAAATTACAGATGACATTCGCCTTGGCATGGACCAGAAATGTCTCTCGGTATTGGCACTTCTGGATTTCAGCAATGCCTTCAACACTGTTGATTTTGACATCCTACTTGGCGTGTTGCGTTCTCTCAACATATCTCCAATCGTAATTAACTGGTTTCATAGCTACTTACATGGGCGCCGGCAATGCATTCGTGCTGAGAATGCCTCCTCGTCATGGTGCGACCTCAATGCCGGTGTACCGCATGGTGGCGTCTTGTCTCCTCTTCTCTTTGCTACTTTTATTAACTCTATTACCCAAAATCTATCTTCTTCTTATCACCTATATGCAGACGATCTTCAAATTTACTCCCAAGGTAGTCTTGTTGACCTGCCTAGTGTTATTCAAACCATAAATACTGACTTGAATCTAATTTCAGACTGGAGCAAGTCGTTTGGGTTAGCAGTTAACCCCGCTAAAACTCAAGTAATAATTGTGGGTGGTTCATGGCTGATTTCCAGGGTGGACTGGGATGTTCTGCCTTCAGTTGTATTTGATGGCGTTGTAGTTCCTTTTAGTAAAACTGTCAAGAATTTAGGTGTTTATATTGACAATACATTAACTTGGACAACTCAGGTTGGTCAGGTTAGCCGGAAAATGTTTGCTGCTGCAGGTTCTTTAAGTAGGCTTCGAAATTTTTTGCCAATACCCACCAAAATTGCGCTTGTTCAGGCATTACTCTTTCCTATTCTTGACTACGCAGATTGCTGCTTTTTAGATCTTACTGAGAATCTACTTGACAAACTTGAGCGGCTCCAGAATTTTTGCATTCGCATTATTTTTGGACTGCGCAAGTATGATCATGTCTCAGAGTACAGATCTCAGCTCAACTGGCTTCCCATCCGTTATCGTCGAGATTCCCATGTTCTTTTTCTTCTTTATAACATCCTATTTAACCCTTTGTCGCCACGTTACCTCAAGGAGCGTTTCAAATTTCTGCAGCCAGTACGAGGTCAGGCGATGCGGTCATCTAAGAAGCTTCGCCTTCAATTCCCTCCTCATTCCTCACACTCCTACACACAGTCGTTTACGGTTAAATCTGTACGACTTTGGAACTCCTTACCCTTATTTATTAGGGAGTCAGAGTCTCTATCTATTTTTAAGAAGAGGATTAAAGCACATTTCCTCGGCCTTTAACACTCTACTTTTTCTCCTAATTACTTTCCTCCTTTCACTTCTCCTCGTCCGTTTATTTAACTCATTTTCCTTTTCTGATCTCTTTGGTTATTGGTGGGCTAATTAGTACATATCCTGTATTATTATTTTGTTATTTAAATTTACATTTGACTATTATTGTGCACATACTTACCCTTTTTTTTAACATTTTCCTCTACTTGGGTTGTCTGGAAGAGATTGCTTTTTAGCAATAAGACCGCCTAATTGTGTCATCTTACTATTTCGTGTAATACAAACCTTCATTGTTATTTTTTGATGTGCAATAAAGAATATTTATTATTATTATTATTATTATAATATAAGATATTAATACACAAAATATATATATATAACATTACAAGCAATTCTGCTGTCTGTGTGTGTGTAAGTGTGTTTGTGTGTTCGTTCATGTGCGAGGGTGGACCCCGGGTGTGATTGTGTGAGCAAATGTTTACTCGTGCATTGCTGACCCTGACAGGTTTTAACCATTTTTTAGGTCAGCAGGAAGAAACTTTAATTTTTTATAGTTTTCCTATCTTTAAATATAAAAGCAAGGGCTAAAATAAAACTATAATTGTTTACCTGTTCGTTCTCATGCTGCTGCAGCATTTCTATCTGGTCGAGGGCTCCCATCTCTTCCAACTTCAGACAAAGAGGCTCCACCTGCCCGTACTTCACTGCCGCCTGGAACAAGATGTATGGTAGTGTAATAGTTGCATTTGTTATTATTTGTGGTAAAACTTTTGTTATGTTTTTATTTTCAATTTTATTTTAGGATATCCTCAAACATTTTATGTAGCTCTTTTTTTTCTATATTTTATTTCAACCAATGGATCATTGTTATCTGAATAAATAAATATATTAATATTATTATTAATAAAAGTGTCATTCGGCATTCTGCGAGAAGCTGTCCAAATATCAATAAACTTTATAATAAACAGATAAAATAGACTAAAATATAATTAAACTTTTCTTTATTTTTAAGGACAATTATTATTTGTGTTATCATCAATATAAAAAAAATTGTCTTATTATAATATGAAAACTGGTTTCTTTAAATTCATCGTCTTCTTTTCTGATAAACTTAGTTTCTCTTTAGATTAAAGTAACAAATACAAGATACAATCATGTTAATGATACAAGATACAATGACATAAATTTAACAAGCCCTAAGCTCCATTCAAAAATTCAGTCTCTTTATTATTATTATTTTTTTCAAAAAAGACATTTCTTTTCAATAAGTGTTTTTCGCTATAGACCAAAAAAAAAAATTAAAAAAATGGTGTCATATTACCTAAATTAAAGGATAAACTTGCAGAAAAATTGCCTAAAAAAACATGTTTTTCATCAGTATTACCTGCAGCAGGTTAGTGAGTCCGTCCAGCACGACGGTAACCGCGCGGTGGTCGGGCGCGGCCAGCAGCGCGCAGTACGGCGCCAGGAAGCCGCACGCCAGCAGCGCGTCCAGCTGCGGCGCCGTGCCGCCGAGGCACAGGTTCGTTATCGCCCACGCTGCTTCTTTCTGGCATCTGGGTCAAGATAATAGTATTTTATATGCAAGAAAAATATTTTAAGTCTTAATTAATTTATCTAGAGTTATGCAAAGAGGGAGCAGGAAATTAAAGTTGGTGAAAATGATAGGTTAGGTTTTCTAAACAACGTTACCTAGTATAACAGTGTCATTAGATGAAATATAGGAAGCTTCAGAGAGATGGCAGTACTTGCACCTATACTACGATAAGCTGGGCACGTCTGAGGCACAGGTTCACGAACATCTTAAGAATATTTCTGGTTGTGACACTTGTACTGTCGAGACCTTGACCTTCGTTCAAACTAGGCGCTCCATCGAGATTCTCTTTCAATGTCTTAGCAGCGGAAAACTGGGCTAAAGACATTTCTTTTAAACCCTGGAAGCAGAAATTTCGTGCCAAAAACGAATCTGCCCCCCGATTCAGAACGAAGTTATCGACTGATTTGTTTTAATTATGGTACACGTGCACGTCGCGTGCTACATCATGTACTCCTTCATCTTCTTTAGAATTGGTGTACCAAAATGTACGAGGCCTATATAAAAACCAAACTACGATATTGGCGAGAAAACCTACATGTACTAACACATGATATTACTGCATTAACGGAAACTTTCCTTGATTCCTCCGTAGAAGTTTCTGAGCTAAAATCTGGCGGTTGGAGTATTATGCGTCGTGATCGTCTTTCCACGGGGGAGGTGTCAAGCTCGCTGCTCGCCCGGACCATGACATGCGTCGACGGATTGAACTATGAAGACTTATGGGTGACGTTTACTGTTTATAACGTTGTTTTCTTTATTTGTGTAGTTAACGCTAAGGATGAGGTATATATGGACTGGTTTCACGCTGTTGAGACAAATATTTTAAATCTTAGGGATATGTGATTGTGACTGGTGACTTGAATCTCAACAGTGCCTCTTTTAATATAAATTGATATTTTTGACTTTCTGAGTGTTTGTGGTTTGAGTGAAAAGAATAATGTATTGAATTCGCACGGGGGTAAGTTGGACCTGGTGCTTTTGCCTGAGCAATTCATATTTGCCTCTGTTTCGCCTCTTGATAATGTTGGTTTAGTACCACATCCAGATGCACATCATCCTCCTCTTATTTTGTCTTTTCCAATATTTAATATGGGTAGTTCGATAATACCTATAATACCCTTCCCAGTAATATTGAGCTTGTCGTGATTGGAACTTTGCAAGGGGTGATTACGAACTACTGTGTAAACATACTTCTGAAGCTTCTTGGTTACCAGTGTTGGAGGCAGCTAATGTGAATGAAGCTGCAGAAGCTTTTTATAGAATTATGTATTATTTGATGCTTGCATACCCAAAAAGATCAGATCTTCAAGGGAAACTAGGTGTTACCCAGTCTGGTTTACTCCCAATATCATCAATGATTAAAAGAAAAAAGCTTACTACCATAAACAATGAAAGCTCGGACATGACAATGCTGCTTACAAAGTGTTTAGTGATCTTTGAGCGAATAGTAAAAAATGTATCGCATTGACCTATGATCAATACAGATTTCATATTGAAAACTCAATGAAAAATAACCCCCTTGGTCTTTGGCAGCATGTGAATAACCTCAGATGCAAGGGTGGTTTGGCGCCACATGTCAGGATTATGAAGGCTGATTAAGAGGGGCAAGAGGCTGCGAACACTTTTGCCAAATTTATCTCCAGTGTTTTCCTCCCTAATGCGCTCGTACTGGACTTCAGACCGACTGTTAGTTCTGATAGTAGACAGGTGTATTTTCTGCCGCACATGTAAATACACACATCAACATGGTCTAGGGATATTTCAATTAAACCTAAATAACTAAAATTCTATTAACTTTTTGTTAAGACACCTACACATTAAAATAAACCTTGTTTATTAGCCTATCTAATCTGATAAATAAAATTTTAGATGAAGTTGATTTAAAAAAAAAACTTAGAAGAGGAAAAACTCAGACAAAATTTCAATCTTAACTTTATTTTTGAAACATCAAAACCTAAACAAAACAACAAATTTTTTTTTATAAAAATTGTTGATAACTTAAAATTAATAATCCGTGGATCCACCTAAGACTCTCCTGACACGTCTGCAGCGGTTCTGCATACTCAAAACAAGGGTGTCAATATCCTGTTGTGGAATACTGTCCAAAGTTCTGCTAAGATGCAAGAAAAGCTGGTTTTCATAATATCTTCAGGGAAATTCCTAAGAGCTTTTCTCTAAAGCATATCCCAGGCATGCTCAATAGGATTTAAGTCAGGGGATTGTGCAGGCCAGTCTTAAGCTTGGATATCATGCTGTTGTAACCAACTTGTAACGATACGCGCCGTATGTGGACGGTCATTGTCGTGCATTAGCTGGAAATTTTGTCCCATTTGCTGTCTGTGGGGCAAGATTACAGGCTCTAGCACCTCATCTCGGTATTTTAGAGCAGTCATATTGCCTTGTATCCAAACGAGGTCCGTTCTACCGCCGAGACGAATTCCTGCCCAAACCATAATCGTACCACCTCGTTCCTGGTCAAGTGTCTACGTGGCATGCGTAATGAACCCCGGAGATGCGTTTGACAAAGATTTTTAGGAGAAATTTATGGAGTTTTAATCAAGTTAGAAGTTCGTCAAGATTTACTTCTTTGGAAGAAATTCAATGAATGCGAATTTCATCTTAAAACAAAACCTTTTATATACAAAATTGAATTTAAAAAAGCAACTTAATAATGTTTTTATAATCTGTCATTAATTGTTTTTTTGTGAGGTCAGTACTTTTTATGTTATTTAAAACCTTTATGTGCAAATTGTCAAATTCGCAAATTGTCAAGCGGTCGCAATCAGCCAAATTCGCATATTGTCAAATTCGCAAATTGTCAAATTCGCAAATTGCCAAATTCGCAAAATGTCAAATGCGCAAAATGTCAAATTTGCAAAATGTCAAATTTTCAAAATGTCCAGTTGTTTGGGTTTAATAATAAAAGTCAAGTTATTAATTGGCAGAACTTTTAATCATTAAAATGTCAAGGGTTTTTTTTGAATATGAAACCATAAAACCGTAATATAAAATCAACAACAAAATCAAAATCCTAATATTTTCGTATTACATCAAATCAACAAAACAAAAACAAATGTTTATAGATAAGTAATGACTTAACTATAAACATTTGTATCCAATGGTATAAAAAGAAAAATCATGTGTTTTTTTATTCATAAAGACGTAAAAACTTAATTTTTTGAAAAAATTGCGTAATCGATATTTTGTCTTCTTCCAATTTTTTTAGGTATTTTTTATAAATTAAATATGATTTTTTATTTACTACGTTCCAGTTTACTCACAAATATTCACAATTGAGCACAATTAATTAAAAAATAATAAATCAAGTAGGTATGGGATTAATTAAATAAGAAAATGCATTGATCAAGATATGTCGTCCTATGTTTAAGGAAGGAAATAATAATTACTAAATTAAAAGCAAATCAGTCATTGCAGTGACATCTGTTTTTTATAGCGAGTATTAACAAGCAACCAAGTAAATCGCCGCGTGCTCACCATTATGTAACGAGTGTAATAACTACTCATTAAAAAGAGAGATGTCACTATACACGTCACTTTAAATGTTATTTCTAAACTTTTATGCACCAATTATTAAAGGTATTTTCTACCAATTAATTACTTGACTTGGGATCGTTTATTGAGAGATTCCTTGTTTAGATTTATGAAGAGCAAAAGAAGGTTGAAAGATGTTCAGTTTGAAGTTAGGTATA
Organism: Udea olivalis; assembly: GCA_947369235.1. Taxonomy (NCBI): domain Eukaryota; kingdom Metazoa; phylum Arthropoda; class Insecta; order Lepidoptera; family Crambidae; genus Udea; species Udea olivalis. The sequence continues at coordinate 9,315,364 of OX376370.1, read as the reverse complement.
AAAAATACCTAAAAAAATTGGAAGGAGACAAAATATCGATTACACAATTTTTCCAAAAAAATAAGTTTTTACGTCTTTATAAATAAAAAAACACATGACCCTTTTTATACAATGACTTATCTATTGTTTTTGTTTTATTGATTTGATAATACGAAAATATTAGGATTTTTATTTTGTTGTTGATTTTATATTACGGTTTTATGGTTTCATATTCAAAAAAAACCCTTGACATTTTAATGATTAAAAGTTCTGCCAATTAATAACTTGACTTTTATTATTAAACCTAAACAACTGGACATTTTGAAAATTTGACATTTTGCGAATTTGACATTTTGCGCATTTGACATTTTGCGAATTTGGCAATTTGCGAATTTGACAATTTGGAAATTTGACAATATGCGAATTTGACAATTTGCGAATTTGGCAGATTGCGACCGCTTGACAATTTGCGAATTTGACAATTTGCGCATAAAGGATTTAAAAAAGTTTTATATATCCCTAGACCATGTTTTGTTTGTATAAACGAAATAACAAATGTAACATCTTAAGTAGTCTGCGCTGTTTAAAACCGTCGGGGATTGGCCCTGATGGTGTACCAGCTTTTATTCTAAAGGCTTGTAAGTCATCTTTTGGAGCCTATCTCTCATCTTATAAATTTATCAGTTTCGTCTGGCGAATACCCTCAAACCTGGAAATTGTCTCGGGTGACGCCGATTCCTAAAAGTAGTGACACCCTTAATGTGGAAAATTATCGGCCCATTGCAATATTGTCGTCGCTTCCTAAGCTTATGGAATGTGCTTCACAAAAAAAATTCAGCACAGGTTAAACCATTTTTAACAGATTCCCAGGATGGTTTCAGGAGTAACCGTTCTGTTGACACCAACCTCTTGTCGCTTGTCGATACCATCTCATGTCATATGGACAGTGGCAGGCAGGTTGATGTAATTTAATTCGATTTCAAAAAGGCATTCGACCGCGTTGATAATGATGTGCTGTTAGATATGCTGAGTAATTTTGGATTCACTCCTAAACTACTGAACTTCTTCTCTGATTATCTTCGAGGCCGAAGACAATTTGTTAGGCATGGATGCTACGAGTCTGATCAGTACCACACTCGTTCAGGTGTAAGCCAGTGCTCTATCCTGGGCCCACTCTTGTTTGTGCTCATGATCAATGACCTCGAGTTGGTTTTTTCGCATTCCTCCTGCCTTCTTTATGCCGATGATTTAAAGATAATACTGGATATAGGAAAGCAGTCTGATCATGAGAAGCTGCAGGAGGATATTGAGTCCGTATACAGGGTGGTCCAAATATACACGTCAACAATTTTTTTTTTGCTCCCTCACACTTAGGGGTATCCGAAAATACCCCATGTATGTTATCCGATTTTTTGTAGTTTTCGAGTTATGAATTTTCTTAGGAATTTTTGAAAATTTCTTGGTTGAGTCACTTTTTCGGTCACTGTAGCGCAATCTGTTGAGACGATAGCCTGATTTAATTTTCTTTAATAGTTGAATAATAGCGCTAGATGGTTCTGATGAATTCACATTCATAACGCTTATTATAACTTAAAAAAAAATGAAATTGAAAAAGTTAGAATGCTGTTTTTTCCCTAAACTTTGAGGGGGGCCGTTTAAAATAAAAGTAACCAAATTTTTTTATTCAAATCTTTTTTAAAAACTTAACTATACTTTTAACTATTTACCATGTTAATTTTAATGAGTAACTTCAAGGCCATCATACCTAAATTTTCATTCAAAGTGTCAGAAGTGTAAAATTCAAGGTATCTGTGTATCAACTAAAACTTGATTACATACAACTTAACTTAATGGAATTATTTAAGTTCCATTAAGTTAAGTTATTCATCCAATTATGAAAAATAAATCAGGCATTTTTCTCAACAGATCGCGCTACACTGACCGAAAAAGTAACTTAACCCAGAAATTTTCAAATATTCGTAAAAAAAATCATAACTCGAATACTACAAAAAAACGGGTAACATACATGGGGTATTTTCGGATACCCGTGAGTGTGAGGATGCTAAAAAATATGGTTGCCGTGTATGTTTGGACGGGTCTGTCGCAGAATGTGCACTTCGCAAAATGTATACTCGACAAAAAATGCGCATTTCACATTTGCTGCACTTCTCAAAATGAGCACTTCGCAGGATGAGCTATTTTTGTTGAAGTTGTTAATTAATAAAAAAGACATATATATTAAATGAAATAAACACTTTTACAAAGCAATCATTTATTTAAAAAGTAATCCATTGGGTTTTAATTGTCAATTAAATATTTCTATGTATAATATAACAGATACGAAAAACGAAATGATTATCTCTTTGTACAAAAAAATATTATAATGTTTTACTACCAATTATTTTACTTTTTTGCATTGGCGACATTATTATACTAAAACAGTTCTAATATGAGAGTAGGTAAAAAAATAACTGACAAGATTAAATTACTGGGACGGTAGTGTAAAAAGGCGTTAGTGGCGTAGAATTGTTGATTTGCTGTACTAGCTGCAAACAATTTTATTCCAAGTACTTTGTGTTAAATGTGGGATTAATTATAATAATGAGTCAAGAAAATATTCAATTAAACTCTAATCAAAAAGGTGCTGTAACTCTTGTTTGTGGTGACAAAATATACGATAAAAAGAAAATAAAAACGGGAATACGTTGTGGCAATGTGTAAACAGGAAAACGTGCAGTGCTTCTGTGACATATGATGAAACTAGGAAAATGATTACTAGACAATCTCAACATTCGCGTGACGAGCATGATATAAAAATTAGAATAGATCAACATATTTCGTTTCTAAAAAAACCTGCGTGCGATGCTTTTGATCCTATATATTTGACGACACGATTGGCGTAGTGCGCTGTAGCACGGTTTCTCGCCTTTAATTCCGTAGTGTCCCGGGTTCGATCCCCGGTCAGGTCAATTCAGGTAATGATCTTTTCTAAATTGGTCTGGGTGTGCTGGGAGACGCCCCTGGCTTAATTCCTTGTCTGGTACCTCGTAACACAGGGATATATATCCCTACTTCGAGACCATGACAAGAGGTGTGTTGTCTGGCGCATATCCTATACAAAAAATATTTGAGGAGAATGAAATGAAGTTAAGACAAGATATACCAAATAAATATCACACTTTATTGCCGACTTTTAATTCTGTTAAAGAAAAATTGTACAGGGCGCGCAAATTTTTTTAAACACTAACCTATTACATCACAGTACACCTGCGAGTGTACATATACCAGAAGCTTTAGGACAACATTATTTTCTTTGTGAGGATGGTGAAGAAGACAAAATTGTCATATTTGCGACTAGTACGGCAAAGAAACTAATAAGAGCCTGGATCATATTATGCTGATGGGACATTTCAGTCGGCTCAGCATCCTTTTTATCAATTGTTACGATCCATTTAGATTTGAAATCAAGTGAAAAGGTTACTAATATAGTACCAGTTATATACGCCTTGCTCCCTAATAAACCCGCACACACGTCTTTTTCAAATATTGAAGGAAAAATTGGGAATGAAAATTGAATCATTTAAGTCAGATTATGAAATAGCACAGCATAATGCAGTCAAATCAGTTTTCCTGACGGCCAAACTGAGTGGATGTAATCGTCATTACAATGCCGCTATTTGGAAAAAAGCTAGAGCATCAAATTGCTAGCTTCAAAAGAAGGGCAAAATATTGCTCGAATGTGCTCTATCATAGCATTAGTTCCAGCAAACCATATTCCAACTGCCGGGAACTATATTTTAAATCGTGCACCAGAAACCCCAGAAATGAGCCAATTTCAAAATTACTATGAAAAAACATGGTACCCTAAAATGTTGCCATCGATTCTGAGCTGTGCAAATCAAAGGCATAGGACAACTAACGCTTTAGAAGCATGGCATCACCGTGTCAATGCTCCTCGACGATCACCTTACACCAAAAGGTTCGGCTTTGCAGAAAGATCGACATTCTATTCTGCAACACAACGGCCGGGAGAAAGCCACACTCAATGGGCGGCCAGGATAAGAGGATTGGCAGTTCACTGCGCGTTCAAGAACTTGGATGAGGCCTTGTTCGATAAGTTTATCATGGGCATGACGGCGGGACACGAGCGGGACAAACTGTTCGCACAAGATCAGCGGGAGCTGACCCTTGCGAAAGCCATAGATCTTGCGGAGAGCGTATACGCTGCGCGCGCCGGGCCTCGTCTGCTAGAAGAAAAGTGCAGTGTGTGCGGGTTTACTAATTATGAAGCTAATCAGTGCCGCTATAAAAATTACAAGTGTAAAAAGTGTAATATCAAAGGTCATTTGCGTAAAATGTGTCCTAACGAGGGCAAAGTAAAATACGTACTCGTAGATGAAGGTACGGTGGACGACGGAGACGATGGTAAGTGTGTGTTTAATATCGAGTGTGTAAAGGGTAAACCAATGACAGAGAGCGTGACGATCAGTGGTCTGGCTTTAGAGTTCGAAATTGATAGTGGCTCAGCTGTGAGCGTTATTTCGGAGCAATCATATAAATCTCACTTTAAAAGGATACCGTTGTCAGCGACCAATAAGAAGTTGTTTAGTTATATAGTTTGACGACCGACTTGGTGTAATGGTTAAGAAGTTGGCTACTACACCAGAGGTCGCGGGTTCGATCCCCGCACAGTACAAACATTTGTGTGCATGAACATGTCTGTTTGTACTGGTCTGGGCGTCTCCTATGTATAATAAGTATGTTTTTACAAAAAAAATGTATTTAAGTATGTTTATCCGTTGTCTAATATCCCATAACAAGCTTTAATTAGCTTACTTTGGGGCTAGATGGCGCTATGTGGAATAATGTCCAGGGATATTTATTTATACGGGGGATCATATTGAAACAATCGGAGTTGCCGCGTTGCCTATATTGTATAACGGTATAACGGCGTACGCGATTATTAAACGTGTATGTACTACGTGCGAGTGGGCCACCGCTGCTGGGGCGCGATTTTATTCATGAGTTTGATCTTCAGTTGGCGCAGACGCCCCCGTCGGCGTCGCCCGCGCCTGTGTCGTCGCTGCCTGATTGCGATACCAACATCGTAAAGCAACTCACGACCATGTTTCCTAAGGTGTTTTCTGGAGAACTGGGGTTGTTTAACAAGTATACGGTTGGGTTGCATTTAAAGCCGGATGCTAAGCCTAATTTTTTCAAAGCGAGGCCGGTACCCTACGCGCTGAAATCAAAAATAGATACAGAACTAGATCGGTTATTGGCCGGATGGATTTTGTGTGCATGCGTGGGTGTGTGTTTGTGTGGGTGTGTGTTCTGGCATGATTGATCCGGGATGGATTTAAGTAATTCCTCTGTCTTACTATAATCCAACGGCATCAGCCCTTAGATTAAAGTATTTTTACAATCCCGATAAATTAAATTGTAAATTTTGTACTTTTTGTGCAATTTTATAATTGTCGGTCTCAGATATCACACGAAAATGGTATTTTAATGCGCGGACGCAAGGTCGTTATTCCCTCGGCTTCGCAGGACAACATCTGTAGGGAATTACATAGCTCGCATTTCGGGATCATAAAAATGAAGGCAGAGGCAGCTATGGTTTCCAGGCGTGGACGCATCGCTAGAAGCCCTGGCGGGCGCATGCGCCGTATGCTGTGCACTTCGCCCGCGGCCCCCCACCCCTTCCACCGAGTGCACATAGTCTGCTGGGTCCGCTTCACAATTATACTTATTTAGTTATAGCGGATGCCTATATCAAATGGGTAAAATGGTGCTACGATGTCACGTCGACTTAGAATTCAAAAGCAATTATTAGCAAATTATACGATATGATGTCGCGCTTTGGGGTTCCGCATACGTTGGTCAGTGACAACGGCACCTCTTTCACATCGTTAGAATTTAAAGATTTTTGTCGATTAAACGGAATCGAACATGTATTATTACCCCAGCAACGGACAGGCCAAGAGTTTCGTAAAAATTGTCAAAAAGGGGCTTAGGGGGATAATTTTAGAGGGACATAATAAAAAAAACATTCATGAAAAAAGTTCAAAATTTTCATTCGACTACAGGAACTCTAAAAACAGTACCACTGATAGTCACCGGCAGAGTTGGTTTATGGACGACCATTACGTTCTCGACTCGATTTAATTAATCCGATCACTCCATCGCCACTTTCGTCCACCGATCTCAATCTAACCGTCGAACGCAACCAGTCCTTACAGGCTAAAACTATAAAGGCAGGCAGAGGCCAGACTTTAAAGAAATTTACTAAGTTTGGGTGACAAAGAACATTAACAACAATAAATATAATTGGATTCGAGGCATTGTTAAGAAGAAAATCGGGAAAGTCATGTACATGGTCTATGTGCCACAGTACGATGCCGAAGTAACAAGGCACATATACCAAAAGATGCCGAACCTTAAACTTAGTATAGTTAGTTTAAGTGTTATTTAGTGTTTCCTTAGCTTAAGGGGAAAGGATGTTATATATTTGTCTATGCTTGCATCCGCGGTGCGGGCTGCGTCCCGCGGTACCCCGCGCCCCCCTCGGATACCTGTCCCTTACCAGTGTGCTACGAACTAGCTTGTTTGATTGACGTCTGACGTATCACCTCCCCTCTCAGACGTAACAGAACTTTTTCCCGGTCCAAAGAGCCAATGTACTTTGAATATAAGTTAGGTCCCGAGTTCATTACGCGAGTGCATGAGGTGAAGGATCTCGGAGTTCTGTTCGACCCCAAGCTGACTTTCCATGCAGCTGCCGATAGCTTTAAGCGGCTGGGTTTTGTTATGCGTAAGTGCAGGGAATTTCAGAATGTTGGCGCCATTAAACTACTTTACATGGCATTGGTAAGAAGTCGATTGGAGGCCAGTTCCACAGTCTGGAACCCTCATGAATCTTCATACACTTCCATCATTGAAAAGGTTCAAAAGGCGTTCTTAAGATTTTTGTACAAAAGAATCTATGCTTATTACCCATTTCTATATCCGACTAATTTCTTGTTAGGTACACTGGGTTTTAACTCTGCAAGTCCGACGTAACTGGTATTTAATTTTTTTTTATCTGTAGATGCCTACGTGGTAAATCTCCAGTTCGTAACACGTTTATGTAGATTTTTTGTGCCCATCAATTAAACTCGTAATCGGCGGCACAACCTGCTGGCGGTATCCTCAAATATAACTCTGGCTTGCTGATTCTCGCCCCTTATGCGTGGGATTACTGACCTGAACATGCTTATGGCATCAGAGTGCAGAGTGCGAGTTGCAGTGAGAGAAGTGAATAACTTCACCATCGCGTTTGCGAGAAACAAAACGCGAATTTGTATGGCATCGAGTGGGCGCCATCTAGCGGCCTGAATGTTGCCTGAATTCGCCGCTAGATGGCGCTGACTCGATTCCATTCTATTTGACATTTACGTGCTCGCAAAACGCAATGGTGAAGTCATTCACTTCTCTCACTGCAACTCTCACTCGGCACTCTGCATCGTTAGAACCACGCGATATTGTCAGTTTGTTTAACGTTTAGTGAGCGTAACAAATTATAAATCTGTGTATGTACTTAAACTAAATTGTACAATCCTTTGGTATTTACTGTTATGTTGTGCGTATTTTCCTTTTTTATAAATAAATAAATGGACTAGAAGTAGGAATAAATATCCCTATGTTACGAGGTACCACACAAGGAAATAAGCCAGGCGCGTCTCCCAGCACATCCAGACCAGAGTCAATTCAGAAAAGTCGTTTCCTGAATTGACCCGACCGGGAATCAGACCTGAAGAATTATTTATTCGTACTCATTGTTTTTTAAACAACGTTACCTAGTAACAGTGTCATTAGATGAAATATATATAAAGACACACGAAGGTCTTTTAAACATACCTCAACAATTCATGTATGTAACATACTCAAACACGACATATTTTTATGATATCACAAAAAACTAGAAAGCATTTCAAATAAAATGTATGGCAAACAATATTATGTAATACGCAAATTAAATCAATAGTTTGTATATCATTGTCCCACCCATAGCGCCCTAGGCCATGGGGTTCGATCCTTATGTAGTACAAGCATAATTTGTTTAGCAATTATTAAACAACATAATTTGTTTAACATTATTTAACAATTATATTATAATAGAAATAAACCTTCCCTTTCAATCACCCTGTCTATTGACAAAAACCGCATAAAAATTCGTTGCGTTTGAAAGATGTAACCGTACAAACGGCGAGAAGAGACTTGGTTTATGTTATGTAATGATTTGTTTACTAACTTGATGTCATCGGAAGAAAGCACGTGCACCAGGCGCGGCAGCAGGCCCGCCTCCATCGCGCGCTGGATCTGCTCGTGTGTGCCTAAAACAACATTCAAATTAAAGGAGATGTCCCAAAATGTATTGTCTTGGCCAGGTTTATGTACACCATACCACAAAATAGAGAAAATACGAGGAGCAGTTCTTAGGGTTCCGTACCACGAAAGGAAAAAACGGAACCCTTATATAGGATCACTTTGTTGTCCGTCCGTCTGTCTGTCAAGGCCCTTTTTCTCAGGAACGCGTGGAGGTATTAAGCTGGAATTTATATCAAATACTCAGGTCTACTGTCCCTTGGAGCTGTGAAAAAATCAAACTTCTAAGCCAACGCAATCAAAAGATACAGCCGTTTATGCCGCAAATTTTCGACAATCGCAAGGAATCAAAACCTACAGGGTACTTCCCGTGAACTCAGAATCTTTAAATTTGGTACGAAGCAACGTCTTATAGCACAGATAAAGGAAAAATATACCTACAGGTTTGTACGGAACCCTCGGTGCGCGAGTCCGACTCGAACTTGGCCGGTTTTTTTATTAAATATGAAATTTCCACAAGAAGCTTTATTTACTTGGTTCAAACAAGATTTCCACTAACAGGATTGCAACACACAAAAAAATCATGGCGAAAATGTGGCAACACAGATTACGCGGTGTCAATTTGGCAAGACTACAACAAAAAACAAAGGCTATTATCACTTAACCAGTTGTAACAAATAACTATTGTGGTAATTGTTGCCTGAAAAGCATTAGAAATTATAATTTCCCAAACAAGGGTTGTGAAAGGTTGTGACAAATATCAGTGCAAAATAAAAAATCGGAAGCCAAAATAAGTACGAACACAACACGAGTGACACTAGTGACAGTGCGATGAATGACTAATAAAGACAACTGAACTGAAAACTAAACTGAAAAATAGACTTGAATAAATAAATAAATAAATAAATATCTGGGACAATTCACGCCAAGATCATCTGACCCCAAACTAAGCAGAGCTTGTACTATGGGCGTCAGAGACTGATAAACATACTTAAATATTTCTAAATACATACTTAAATAGATAATAACACCCAGACACACAACAAATACAAATGTTCGTCACACAAATATTTGTCATGGGTGGGGATGATGACGACCTCCGTCGCTAAAGGCAGGATCGCTGCCATTGCGCCAACAGGCCAGTCAATGCGAATAATTTTTATTAAAGAACCAGATAACAAAGTATTATTCATAGTGTTTGTATTTTTACCGACATCTATCTTAATTTTTTTAAATAGGTGTACATAGACTTGGCCTGAAATGGTACATCTCCTTTAGTAGGTAATATTGTTTTTCAAATGTGATACTTAAGCTGTGCATTTCTTTGTTTGTGTACGATAGAAGCTATCGATTTATCTAATATTTAATTACTAAATACCAATAAGTTATTTCGTCCAAGCCAACCATGAGTGATACCATAACCACAAACCGTACTACGTCTAAAACAAAGATGGAAACTGGAAAAATTCGACCTGATCCTGGGACTCAAGCGGGATTCGAACCCGTGACCTTTCACAATCCGGGTGACTGCTCATCCAACTGAGCTATCGAGGCCGTTAACAGACTTGGCGAATTAATCTACTGTATTTTACGTTGTAAGCCAACGTTCGCGGTCAACGGTCGCGGGTTCGAATCCCGCTTGAGGATGGAGGAATTTTTCTAGTTTCTATATTTGTGTAGGAAATAGAGCATGTTAAAAATAAAAATTCACGTACTACGTCTCTTTGTCATGGTTTAACCCAAAAACTTATTTACCAATTTTATAGATTCTTTTCCGCGTCATAACTAGGACAGTCGAAAATAAACTAGGAAGGATTGTGACTTTGTAAAAGTGAAAGATGGTTAATGATTTACTGTGTAAACCTCACCTGCAAGAATGTTGGAGCTGGCCCAAGCGGCTTCCTTCACCAGAGATGGCTTCCCACATTTGAGAAGAGTCATAATGTGCTCTAAGCATCCAGCGTCGAGACAACGGTCAGTCTAGAAAAAACAGGCATTTTGTTGGTATTTCACTTTGAAAATCATGAGGCCATAAAAAACGTTTTTTTTCGTCCTATTATATAAATCAATTTCTATATTTGCATTTAGTTTCAATAGTCTAAACGACTGTACATTTAGACTATTGAAAAAAATGTCATTAAAATGCTAGCAAAAAAAATAAAAATCATCAAAAATCAAAGTGACCGAATTTACAGCAGGATAACGGCTGGAAGGCACGCCACCTATCACGTTGGGTTCTAATATTAATATCGATGGTGAAAGGTGGGCTTCTGAGGGTATCGTTTTTTTTTTTTATATTACCCGTCAAGATGACCTCACTCCACCTGATGGAAAGCGGTCGTGAGGTCCAGATATGAGGTTGACAAGCCCAGTCATTCAAACGAATCACTGGGCTGGCCATCCTCACCTTGAAGGCCTGCAGAAATGCCTTTTCACGCCCCGCTTGAAGAACCCGGGACTATACGAGGAAGGAAACACATGTGCTGGAAGAGCGTTCCACGTCTGGATGGTACGACAAAGAAACGAGTCACCGAACCTTTTAGTTCGGGCCAACAAATGCTGAATTGTGTGTGGGTGACGCCGTAGTCCAGCACGCGTGGTACGGGAGTGGAAAGGTGAGGGTGGGATGAGCTGGAATAACTCGTCAGAGCATTCCCCATTGTAGAAGCGATAGAGAACACTTAGCCTGGCAATGTCTCTACGCAATTGGAGAGGCTCAAGGGTCAAAGTTGCCTCTGGGTTTCCAATAATACGGATAGCACGCCGCTTCAACCTGTCAAGAGCTTCGAGTAGGTACTTAGCGGAACCGTCCCAGAGATGAGAGCAGTATTCCACACACGAGCGAACTTGTGTCTTATACAAGAGCTCATCACACTCGCGATTGAACCAGGGACCAGTTTTGCTAGCACTGACGACATCAGTAAAAGGAATGTAGTATTCCATTCCGGTACTGATCTCGTCAGCGATAGCAGATGCACTCTCTGAAGCATCCCTTTCTCCAAAGCAGCACTGCCGCCAAGGGACGGAGGCAAAATACTCTCGCAATCCGTCCCAATCTGCCGACGAGTAGTGCCATAACCGCCTCGTCACCTCCACAGGTTGTGGGGGAGCTGCACAAGGCACTGTAGCGCCAACCAGACAGTGATCGGAGGAGCCCAATGGAGCACCAACCGACACTTTATACCCGGCTGGGTGACTCGTCAGCAGAAGGTCCAATAAAGAGGGAGTATGACCGACAATATCTGGTACCTGGGTGGGCTGGTGTACCAGTTGTGTCAGGTCTTGCGTGAGAGCAAACGCATGGGCAGTTCGGCATGCATGGTCTGTTTTTGATGAGCCTAACCAGGACTCATGGTGGGCATTGAAGTCTCCCAAAAACACCATTTCGGCATTTGGGAACTGCGCTTGAGCGTTGTCTGCGGCCTGACTCAGATGCTCGAAGAGTCGAGTTGTCTCGGCGTCGCCTTTGTGGGAGCGGTATATGCACGCATTGACCCGGCTTGTGGAGCCCAGGTCAACGTGCACACAGAGGGTGGAGAAGGATGGGTCTTCTAGGCTGCGGAGACAGCCACAGCAGACGTCCGCCCTGACGAATAGACATACATCGGCTTTAGGTTGGAAGGACTCTTCCAGCACAAAGGCGGGGTAGTGCAGGTATGACGTATCGGCAGGGCGGCCTATCTGTGTTTCCGTCAAAAAGAGCATCGCAGGCTTCGCCGTCTCAATGTGTTGATGGACGGCGTTGAAGTTTGCATGGAGTCCGCGGATGTTAGCGAACTCCACCTCAAACAGCGTGTTTGTGGGGGATGGGGATGCCGCTGTAGGCCGTTTTTTCGTGCTTCTGACTGCCATAGAAGTTGGAGGATGGGAGGGGCGTGAAAGGACGACTGTGATCGAGGCAATGAAAGACAAAGCGTGGTGTCCTGCATTGGTATTAATCGCGTGGAATAGTGTAGGCCGGTCCGCCGGACGGAAGGGCCCCCGTACCCCCTCGGGTGTGGTCGCCGGGCCCCACCGGAACCGGGCACCACCCGGCACGACGAGCCACCCCGAGATTATGCGCGACCTGGTGGGGCAGCCTCCAGAGGTGGTTAACCCCTTTTGGGCCCCTGTACTATGCCGCGGGCGGCCAGCGGCACCACCGTTTCTACGGGTCTCCCTGGCCGGCGGGCCGATACACACTACACACACAATACCGCCGCTAGGGCTCCCACTGGTCCAACAATTGCCACGATCACAGTCCCCCTGGCACCGGTTAGTGCAGTGCTGATCCCGGAACGCGACCTGACCGAGATAGGTCAGAATCACTTGGCGGGTTTTACACAACTGCATGGTGGTAACAACAACCGGCCGACATAAGTCTCCCACCTGAAGAGCAGATGGTCTGCTGGAAGAAACCCTTAGTCGCCTCTTACGACACCCATGGGAAGATATGGGGCTGAGGAAAGTATTCTTTTAAAGTGCTGCCACTAGCACGGCACACGTTTTCATCATGACGGCAACAGTTACTTGCCTTATGCCCTGTTTGGGATAAAGTCATGATTGTTCATTTTTTTCTTTATTTTAATCATTTCACAATGCTTGTTTTTCATGTCTAAAGATTGAAAACCTATTAAAAAACTAATTTCAGTCCTTGAAGAAATCAGGAAGGATTCGAACGCGCGTCATCCACAATCCGGGTAACAGCTCTAACCACTGAGCTACCTCTCTTACTGAATTTTTCTAGTATATGGAATCCTGCCTGATTTCTTCAAAGACAAAAATTGCATTTTACATTTTATCTAGTTTTTCTATCGTTAGATAAAGTCGTAGTGTGTGTAGGATCTCACCTGGAGGTCGCTACCGGTGAGCATGTTCCCGACGGCTGAGTGCGGGGGTTCAAGTCGTGATGGCATGTGTGTGTGTAGGATCTCACCTGGAGGTCGCTACCAGTGAGCATGTTCCCGACGGCTGAGTGCGGGGGTTCAAGTCGTGATGGCATGTGTGTGTGTAGGATCTCACCTGGAGGTCGCTACCGGTGAGCATGTTCCCGACGGCTGAGTGCGGGGGTTCAAGTCGTGATGGCATGTGTGTGTGTAGGATCTCACCTGGAGGTCGCTACCAGTGAGCATGTTCCTGACGGCTGAGTGCGGGGGTTCAAGTCGTGATGGCATGTGTGTGTGTAGGATCTCACCTGGAGGTCGCTACCAGTGAGCATGTTCCCGACGGCTGAGTGCGGGGGTTCAAGTCGTGATGGCATGTGTGTGTGTAGGATCTCACCTGGAGGTCGCTACCAGTGAGCATGTTCCCGACGGCTGAGTGCGGGGGTTCAAGTCGTGATGGCATGTGTGTGTGTAGGATCTCACCTGGAGGTCGCTACCAGTGAGCATGTTCCCGACGGCTCTTAGTGCGGGGGTTCTGGCGGCTGGCGACGGGTGTGGGAGAACCTAAACATTACATTCATTTAGTCAGTTCTGTCAAGGTTGCCTTCGCTTTCTTGCGATGAGGGCGCCTTGATAGCACCAATGCCATTTTTTTTAAAATATATTTTGTGTGATAAATCATATCTATCAAAACTAAGTAGTTAGTTTTTTTTAGGCAGACCCTGGGACCTCACACACCAGTGTGAGTTCACAACCGGGATAGACCGCACGGATGATGATGAGTTATTTTTTTTTTATCTATTTTTTCTTTCTGTTAGCAATATGTTACAATATCCGTTTACATTGCAGTCAAGTTAGTGAGCCTGAGCAGACCTTTTACACTCATTTTGTAAAATTCGAGCCTGAATCACCACTTTTTTACTAATACATACAGATTCTATGGACTAAATGTAGAAATCGCATTTAGCGTAATTATCCAGTTTCACAAGAAGAACATTTTGAACTTCACAGCTGTCTCAGTGATTCACTAGGCGAGGTTCGCAGTGAGTTTTACAGAATAGGTGTTACGTCAGTATGTATTCTATACTAATATTATTCTGTTTGACTAATATTATAGAGAGGTAAGATTTGTTTGTTTATATTGAATAGGCCCCAACACTACAGGACCGAATTCAAAATTGATTTCACCAATATCAAGCTACATTATCAGGGAGTGACATAGGCTATATATTTTTTTTGATTTAGGCTGTTTTTGACGGGAAAGCCAACTTTGTTGGAGCCACTGACAGACTGCTAGTTTTTTCTAGACATATTTTTAGAATATAGTATATTTTATATTGAGGGACTAAACGAAGCCATAATATACCAGAGGTGGTTTGACTCCCGAGCGTGCGAGGGAGTCCATGAAACCGAGGGTATATTAATTTGGCGTTTAGTCTCGAGGTGCAAACTGTACTTTTCACTTTGAGTGCGGAAAAATAGTCAATTTAGTACAAAAACATTTTAAACCGAACAAATTTACACTCGACAAAAGTACTGAAATTTTCGTGGTCACATTTTTCTTCTGAACTGAACCAGTCACAGATTAACAATTTAGAACACATGGCGCCACCTACTTCGCGGGCAAACTATACAACTAAAATTCTCAACATTTTCGCAATGAAGACGGTCCACACTCCACAGATAATAGTATATTTTCACTGGCTGTTTGAGTTTGTCTATGTCACATGAAGGAAATTAAAAAATGAATTACTTTTTACTACCTAGGCCCTAAAGTGGTCACTTTAGGCCCGCTGCGTAGGGCTATATTGGCGTACTTTTAGAGCATGAGAAGTGAAAAAGCTTTGTAACCTGCACGAGTCTGCTCAGCAGCTTGGGCGTGAGCTGCACGGCCTCGATGCGCTCGTTGGGCCCGTCCGTCAGGTACGACAGCGCCCAGCACGCGTCCGCTGTGAAACACAGCAATAATAAATAAATAAATATCTGGGACAATTTACACCAAGATCATCTGACCCTTAACTAAGCAGAGCTTGTACTATGGGCGTCAGAGACTGATGATTGTGCCTACCCATAATTATTACACAATGATTTATCATAGTTTTATTAGTCACATTGTGAATGTAGCACAGCACTCCCAAATATGTAATGTTTCTTTTTTTAGTTCTAAGATATATTATTCAGTCTGTAACCAACATTAAATCATTTATTCCTTACCATAAGCCGAAGTCATTTGTAACTACAAATTGCACGAATGAAATTATATGGGGGGATCGTGATCTAAATCAAATTTCAAAATATCATAGTGTTTGTAACTCCAAACTGAAAGAAATAGATTTTCCCTTTGAATTTACAGAATGTTGTGACGGAATGTGTGATAATTGTTATCACAAAAGTTTATTGGATGACATGTACGATAATATTGTAGGTATTATTTCTGAAGCTGCTGTATGTAGCTATAATGTAAAAAAACAAGCGAATGGGCAAGTATATAACAGGATGGAACAAGCATGTACGCGACGCTCATGTGAGGGCTCGCCTTTGTTTTCAAACCTGGTTGTTATATGGTAAACCAAAATGTGGTCAACTTTATGATGAAATGTGTGAGACCAGGCGAATTTTTAAATCAAAATTGAAATGGTGTCAGACTAATCAACAGCAAATAAAAATGGACTGGTACTGGACAGTCTGCTCAGTCAGCGGTTGAAAAAGCACATCTCACTCAACGACGCACAGTTTGGCTTTAGGCCTGGTCTTTCCACTGAGAGTGCTATCCTGTGCCTAAAGCAGACTGTCCAGTATTATACGGCAAGGAAGACACCAGTGTATGTTTGTTATCTTGACATATCGAAGGCTTTCGATCTTGTGTCCTACGAGATCCTGTGGAACAAGATGAAACTGGAGACTGACTTGCCAGATGAAATAATAGCACTCTTTAAGCATTGGCACAGTTCACAAAAAAATAATGTGAGATGGGCAGGTTCCTTTTCTGAGGATTATGGGTTGGAGTGCGGAGTGAGGCAGGGGGGGCTGAGCTCTCCTACGCTCTTCAACCTGTACATGAATCGCTTAATCGATGAACTTGGCAGCACTGGTATCGGTTGTCACATAGACGGAGTATGTGTAAATAACATTAGCTATGCGGACGACATGGTGCTGTTGAGTCCATCGGTAGGTGCATTGGAGAGATTGCTCCGTATTTGTGAGTCCTATTCTGCCGCCCAGGGGCTTAGATACAATGCCGATAAAAGTAGGATCATGATTTTTAAACCAGACAGGAAGCGTTACACCACTATACCTAATATTACTCTCAGTGGTGTTCCGTTAAAAAAAGTTGAACGGTTTAAATATTTGGGCCACTGGATAGCAGAGGACATGAAAGATAATATTGACATTGAGAGGGAGCGTAGGGCACTTTCTGTTCGTTGTAATATGTTGGCTCGCAGATTCGCACGGTGTACAAAAAAAGTCAAAGTAACCCTTTTTAAGGCTTTCTGTCAATCATTTTACTCGTGCGGTCTGTGGGTGAACTATACACAGAGAGCCTACGGCGACCTGCGCGTGCAGTATAACAACGCGTTCCGGGTGTTGATGGGGCTGCCGCGCTACTGCAGCGCCTCCGCCATGTTCGCGGAGGCGTTCACAGACGGGTTCCCCGCCATCATGCGCAAGCGCTGCGCCTCCTTGCTGCGACAGCCCCAACACCATCCTGCGCGCGTTGGCTGACCGCTGGGATTCTCCTATGCTGGCGCGTTGGATAAGATTACAGGGTCCATTATTTTTATTGTATTACTTTTTTTTTTTTTTTTTTTGTACACTACTAACACTAGATATAAGTCAATTTTGTAACTAACCAATATGGATCGTTGATATCCGAAAATAAATTATAAATTATTAATTATTATTATAATCATACAGTAGGTAGACTTAATAACACAATGTGTAGGTACACTGATTACATATTTTTTTGGTTATGGCGGGCTGACGCCCAAACTAGGAAGTCCTGTATCTTGGGTCGTCAACCCTCCATCCATGGTAAATGTACAAAGTTAAAATTGATCTAACATATTGCAGAAGGCAGAGGTATTATTACTAAGCATGCATGAAATATTATTACTTATAATGTCTGTATATGCGTGTGTGCATGTTATGTATGTGTGTGTTGTATGATTATGTGTGTGAGATTGGAGAATATATATATTTATATCAGCGAGGGGGCGCGTGAGCCATATGTGGCCAAAGGTGTAACCCACACATACATTGTACTGTTATATACTCGCAATTATAATCTACACATAAAATGGCTCTTCAGCTATTTATCCCTCAACACATACCGTCCTACCGAACAACACAATCATCATACTTACTCGTAAATAGATAATAACACCCAGACACACAACAAACACAAATGTGCGTCACGGGTGGGGATCGAACCCACGACCTCTGGTGCTAAAGGCAAGGTCGCTGCCATTGCGCCAACAGGCCAGTCAAAACAAGCAATGCTAAGTAGGAAGTCTGCTAAATATAAGTTTTTACAGTTAGAAAATAAATAATAGCCAGTCTTGACAGACTTCGTTCAGTCAAAAGTGATTGCACGTCGCGGCGTCGGTAAAGCAGCACATCTCGTCCGCGTTTCTTCGACTTTATTTACATATACTATTATTTTTCACTGAATGTTCTGTTTAATCTTAATAAAATATAGTCACTCCCTGATAATGTAGCTTCATATTGCTGAAAGAATTTTTAAAATCGGTCCAGTAGTTTAGGAGTCTATTCAATGCAAACAAACAAAATATCTTTCCTCTTTATAACATTAGTACAGATAAATAGCGTCATGGTCTCGAAGTAAGGATAAATATCCTCGTGTGACTAGTTACTAGACAAGGAATTAAACCAGGGGCGTCTCCCAGCACACTCAGACATCGTTTCCTAAATTGACCGGAACTTAAATCGAAGTGCAAATAAATAAGTTGACCTGGGGCTTTATTACAATCTCTTATAACTTGTCAAGTTAATTCTCTAGTCTGAGGATCTTTCATTTCCAGCCAGTCAGCGGTTACCTACTATACTACTTTCGCCGTATGATGATATCCCTGACAGTTCATAATTGTCAATTATAGTGCTGTAACGAATGTTATTTAATCGAGTTGGCAAAGGAAATGGAATCCGATATACCGATTTTTAGTTTTGAAATAAATTCCTAATAAACGCGTTAAGGCTATTATGAAATAGAATAAAACGCGGTATCTGGAAAATAATAGTTAAAAATAGCACACAAGGCAGACGCACTGGTACTGATGCGAATGACGTGATTACAAAATGGTCGCTCCTATTCATCGATATTTTGTCGATTCAGTAGAGTCAATACACTAATGAATGGCGTTCCTTTTCACGCATTAGGCGCAAAGATTTATTAATTTAATTTACTTCATTTATTAACAGTTAATAATAATAACAATAATTTACTTGATAAGATTCAAAAGGGCAATAGTTTTTTAATAGTTAATAACATTTTCTTTTGCCAGTTTCTTTTTATTTCGTTGGAAATAGTATGCGTGACACGGAACAATAAAGAGCTGTCAGGCATATCATCTTACAGTGAAAGTAGTATAAGCTGCATATTTAGTGAAAAAATTGCTTGCTTCTCGCAGTTAAGAATATTAAATTGACTGGATATAACCGATTGTAATAAGGCCCTGTAGTCCTCCGCAAAATGTAGTGAGTATGTTTTATAACTCATTAAGAGAACTAACGAAATAAAGCTTAAAACAGAACTAGTATATACTAATATTATAAAGAGGGAAGGTTTGTTTGTATTGAATAGGCTCCGAAACTACTGGACCGATTTTAAAAAATATTTCACCAATATGAAGCTACAATATCAGGGAGTGACAAAAGATATATTTTTAGACTATATTTTGACGGGAAAGACAGTCTACGCGGGGGAAGCCGCTGACGGACAGCTAGTATTAAATATTTATTAATATGAGCACTAAAATGTTTGTTTGTTGTTAATCCTCGTAATAAAAGAAACCCAGAGAGACTAGTACTGAAGTTTTCTCCCAGAACCACTCTTTATGTGAGAAACTGTTTGAATATGTGCATGAAAATTTATAACAAAATTCCAGAAATGTTAAAATCACTAAGACTTACATTATTTTATAATAAATTACATCTATGGCTCTTAAATAAGAATTTTTACAGTGTTGAACAGTTACTTAACTAATATTTAAAACATTTACATGCCATTATGTTTGGCGAAACATGTAAATCTACCACTTTAACCATGTATAACCTTATGTACCGTGTTTCAAGTAAATAAAGAATGATATGATATGCTATGGGCAAGGGCAAGTAAAAGACGCAGGCTGGTAATGACCAGGCTAGACTGAGACCAAACAGAAGCCCCTTTTGAATAAATTTAACCAAAAAAACTTTTTGTAGAACTACCATGTGATTATGAAATTCTGTATAAAGGCTACGAAAACAGTAAAAGTAAAAAAAACATTTATTCATTTGAGCTTGTACAAAGCATGACATGTCAAAAAAAGTATATAGAAATAATAATAATAAACGTAAATAAAATAGTACAATATTAGTACATATTGTGAATATACATAATGTGAATCTACCACCGGTTCGGACGTTGCTTCTTATCGAGAAGACTCCGGCAAGAAACTCGATAGTTACTCTTTTGAGCTTTGTTTGTTTTACGAAAAATAAATTCAGAGTACAGTCAATGAGAGTAGAAAAAAGAACACAACATTGAGCAGAGGAGCAGATTATTCCTACTATGACCACAAACTTTTGTCGTTCAAGTAATCCTCTACATTATAATAACCTTGTTTCATTAACTTTGCTTTAATTGCAGAGTTAAACTTGTGAAGAGGTAGATCAACAAGACTTTGAGGTATTTTGTTAAAGTATTTTACAGATTGACCCACAAATGAGTTTCCTACCTTGTGTAGCCTAAGACTGGGAGTTTTCGATTTGTTTTTATTTCTGGTATAATGTTTATGAGTATCACTGTTTTTTTTGAACAGATGCAAGTTTTTGTGCACATACATTATGTTATCTAAAATATACTGAGCATGCACGGTTAAAAAATCGATCTTCTTAAATACTTCCCTAAGCGAGTCGCGTGGTCTAAGTTTGTAAATTGAGCGGATGGCTCTTTTTTGAAGTACAGTTAAATAACTTAAAGTGGCATATACATACCCAGTACATCCTGGTCCGTAATTTCCAGGAGTGCTGATATGTACGGCAGGGCAGGCGCAACCAGGTCGAACTTCACCATTGGATTTTTGTTTCTGCAACAAATTAAGTAAATTCAGTTAAAAACAGCAGTAATATTTAAGGATCATATAAATTATGGCGTGATCATTTTACAAATCATATATAATCGCAAAAGTGGAAGATGAATTAACCAAAAAAGATATTGTTAGGTTTAGCTACTTGGGCTTAGTGATGAAAAATAATTAAGATTCCTTATTTTGACGGCTCACGCCTGACTCAGTCTTTTAGTTCCCAACCTTAAGTCATAAGACTAGCCTTCTCAGTCGAAGTCTCTTAACGTAAAAACTGAGCTGTTAATTAATCAGCTTGAAGGACTTAAAAGACTAGCGACTACTTATATAGCTAACCGTACCAGTCCAAGCATAATCTGTTTTCTGGCTGTTTTGGCATTTATTTTTCAAAATCTGCACTTTTCTACTTATTTCTCAACTTATTTTTCCAGGATTGTTTGTTTTTGATATTTTCTTACGTAAATTGTTTTTTCTAGCTGTTTATTTGACCAAAATTACTGTCCTTTTAAAAATTGATCACCTCATTTTTCGAAAAATTGGTGTTTAAGCGGAGTTTATAACTCTAAATGGGTGTAATTCTACCTTTTTTCTTGCAAGTGGTTCAAAATCAGTGTCATCCCACAAGCTTTTCTTCCAAAACTAGTGTGTCCCTGCTGATTTCTTAAAAATAAGTGTGTTCCAGATTATTTCTCACCTGCACAAGTTGCTGTAAGTCCACACGGCCGTCCTCAGCTGACTACTCGGAGTGCTAGCGGTCAGCAGCGGCAGCAGACTATTCAGGGCCCCATGCTGCAGAACCGCGTCGCGGGGCCCTGCGCCGTCTCCCGCGATGTTCCCGAGGGCCCAAGCAGATTGTTCGCCAACTACGCCCCCGAGGGATAGAAGGTTAACTAGCTTTGGGATTGCCCCGCCCTGGAATTAACAGACGTGATTCAAGTGAATGTTTTGTGATGTGTGTGTGTGTGCGTGTGATATGTATTCGAGTATGCATTTATAAATGTTTGAGTACGCTCTGAAACCCATAGTACAAGCTGCTGCTTAGTTTAGGGTCAGATGATCTTGGTGTAATTTGTCCCACATACAATATTTATTATATGGCTAATTCAGCTGATGATATAGAAACTATTACTAATGGGTATGATTTATAAGGCTATCGCCGAATAAATTAGTAAGTAAGTAAAAAATCATTTATTCATTTAAGCTTGTATAAAGCACTTATGACATGTCAAAAAAAGTATACAGAAATAATAATAATAAACGTAAATAAAATAGTACAATATTAGTACACATCGTGAATATACATAATGTGAATCTACCACCGGTTCGGACGTTGCTTCTTATCGAGAAGACTCCGGCAAGAAACTCGATAGTTACTCTTTTCAACTTTGTTTGTTTTACAAAAAATAAATTCAGAGTACAGTCAATGCGAGTAGAAAAAAGAACACAATATTGAGCAGAGGAGCAGATTATTCCTACTATGACCACAAACTTTTGTCGTTAAAGTAATCCTCTACATTATAATAACCTTGTTTCATTAACTTTGCTTTAATTGCAGACTTAAACTTGTGAAGAGGTAGATCAACAAGACTTTGAGGTATTTTGTTAAAGTATTTTACAGATTGACCCACAAATGAGTTTCCCACCTTGTGTAGCCTAAGACTGGGAGTTTTCAATTTGTTTTTATTTCTGGTATTATGTTTATGAGTGTCACTGTTTTTTTTGAACAGATGCAAGTTTTTGCGCACATACATTATGTTATCTAAAATATACTGAGCATGCACAGTTAAAATATCGATCTTCTTAAATACTTCCCTAAGCGAGTCGCGTGGTCTAAGTTTGTAAATGGAGCGGATGGCTCTTTTTTGAAGTACAAAAATGGTGTT
Organism: Udea olivalis; assembly: GCA_947369235.1. Classification (NCBI taxonomy): domain Eukaryota; kingdom Metazoa; phylum Arthropoda; class Insecta; order Lepidoptera; family Crambidae; genus Udea; species Udea olivalis. The sequence continues at coordinate 9,292,969 of OX376370.1, read as the reverse complement.
CAAGTCTGCAGCTGAACCCCACAACAGTAGACCATACGACATAACACTATGAAAGTAGCTAAAATATACTAGTCTTGCTGTTTCAATATCAGTCAAGAGTCGTATTGGTTTGGCAATCTTCATAACAGGGTTTGTCCGCAAAAAAGGTCAATTTGTCGCCAACAATATCACAGTAATCACAATCAAATTCATCCCGAATTATAAAGTTTCAAATTTATGTTTTTGTTAAAAAACACAACAAAATTTTGTTTCACCAAGTTTCCGAAAATAATTGTAGTAATAGTATCTTAGTAGTTACTTAGTTAATTAGTGTCCACAAAATAGATACCTATTGCAAATGAACACTTTAGTAAAAGGTGAATATAATAACTTGATGTACAGTCAAAAGCATAAATAGTAATACGTTTCCAAGGCTAGCGTAAGGGAGAGCGTTGTGGTCTAGTGGTTAAGCACTCCCACTTGGATCGTGGATAGTGTGGTCCCGAGATGAAATTTGGCCATAACCTAAACATTTGTGTTCATTCTTTAATTTCAGACTAACTCTCCGGTGATGGAAAACATCGACCAAAAACCAAATCAACCCGGCTAGCGGCGGAAGGCTCACCACCACCACGTTGGGTTCTAATACCATTGGTGAAAAGTGGGATTCTGAGTGTTCCGTTCATTATGACGGCAACAGCACTTGCACTTGCCTTTGCCTACCCCGTATGGGATAAAGTCGTGATGGTATGTGTATGGTGTATGTTTCCAAGGCTTCATTAATATCTGAGCAAAACATAGCCACAAATACTATACGAGATATATCTATACGAGAGTTCATTTAGGCTCTTTGTTAATTTGTATGGATATTTGTGGCTAATGTTTTGGTCTGATATTATTGAAGCCTTGGAAATTGGTTTATTTAACCAGATTTCCTCAAATATGTTTACTTTAAACTTACATCAATGACAGCTAATGTATGTTCGTGCGTTCCAGAAGCAATGTTAGTGATAGCCCATGCTGCCTCGAACTGAAGATCAGCACTGAAACAAAATATTTTCAAAAGAATATAACAAAGGGTCCCATAATAATTTTATAGAGCATTTGTGGCCCCGCGACCCCCTCTTGGGGTTAAGGACGCAAGGGGCCTTATCACAATCCCTTGTCAAGTTCATTCTCTAAACTGAAAAAAATAGCGACACTGGCGCGGGCACTGGATAAACATATATCGCTCTGTAACGGGTGCTGTCGTCTGCGTATCTAAAGAAACCTAGGCACAACAGATCGTTGATGTGCAGAGAACAGACCCCTGAGGAACTCCAGCATTTATAGCCAATAGGTCAGAAGAGCAGCCATCAATTGATCGTTCACTGAGGAACTCAGATATCCAGTCACACAGTGCGGTGGGAACTCCGTATGCAGGAAGCTAGCTTTTCAGACTATCGTGCCAAACCCTGTCAAATGCCTTCGAGATGTCGAGAGAGACGGCGAGAGCTACGCCGTGTTTCTCGATGGCTTCGCCCCACAAGTGAGTGACATACGCAAGAAGCTCACCAGCTGATCGTTCACGGCGAAAACCGTACTGTCGATCACTGAGCAGACTGTTGTCCTTAAGGTACGCCGGGAGCTTGTTGTTTAATACCCGTTCCATACTTTTGCAAAGTATGGAGACGATTGCGATTGGTCTATAATTGACAGGGTCGGCTCGACTGCCGACGATACAAAATACCCATTACGACGAAATTGCTCGCTACTCTCAGTTTAGGGAATTAACCCATTAGCGCCCGCCGTACTTATATAATAGTACACAGCTCTTAAGTTGAGATAAAAGTTGCTCATCGAGTTTTCATACTCCGGCAACAATTTCAATCGGACAACACTGTGGTACATGCATCAGTTGTTTATATAAAAAAACGTGAGTGATAAAAATATATTTAAATAAAAAATATTATTATTGTTATTTTTATATATTTAACACACAAATCCGCGAGAAGAACCAAAATTTGATTGGTGAAGCGTGACCGCCGCCATGACACATTCCCTTCCTTTCTTCCGGAAAAAATACAAAACCACGCGCGTGCAAGCTGTGTAAAGAAAAACTATATAATGTGATTGTGATGTGAGAAAGTTCTCCATTCAGCTCCGGAGCCACCTACTCGTAACAAACCACAGTTATCAATGAAAGGGAAAACGTCCTAACCCTGTGCTACACAGAAACAACCTCCGAACCGGTGGTAGAGTCACATTATATTTAATTATGATATTAACTATCATAGTACTATTTTATGTAAGTTTATTTTTATTCAGTATATTTTTGCCAGAGTTTTTTTTGTATATGACTTGTCATAAGTACTTTTTATAAGTCTATATGAATAAAGATATTTTTTACTTTACTTTACTTTTACTTCATTTATTATTTTTGATTAGATATATTTCTATCGATTGGAAATGATCACGCTAAACTACTTCGACTATTGTTGACAAACTGTATTCTAACTCTATACTAAATAAGTGGCCAGTAACCCTGTTTTTATTTTTGCAATTGTTAGATAAAGCGTAAACACCGTGCATTAACTCGAATAAGTTTTGTAAACGAGCTAAATTTAACTAAAAAAATATCTTTAGTTGCGGTATTTTCAACAACGGACGCTGTGAACTTCTGTTTTTGCAAACCTGGTAATTTTTCGTATGTGACTTGTTCACACGGCTCAGGCCAGGTGGATTCATCATTTAGCAACCAAGCTGGACCCCACCATAGATCATGGTGAACAAGCTTTTGGGGCGAGATACCGCGCGAGGCAGAGTCAGCTGATTAAGTTCAGAAGGTACGTACACGACGTAACACGAAGGGGCTCAAATACCTTCAATGAGTGTGGTTCCGTACGCAACCAGCACAAGACAATGGATGAATCACTCCAAGCATAAATGTCTCAAACTATTAGTATAGGGTCGCAAACTGTCAGAAACGCGTTTCTGACAGTAAGTTACGTGACGGTAAGTTTATGTTTACTTTACTTTTTACTTTACTTTACTAATATGTAACGATATTTGTTAAAACTTGTCGTGGTATGGACAAGTTCTCACAAAACAACCGCCATTCAGCAATTATAGAATCTGGTGGTATTTCATATTTGCTGCATTAATATCTTTACATAATAACACTTAGAGAGCTAACCAACCGTTGGGGTCGTAAATCCTGCTGATTTTTGACCGAATTTCCCGTTTTGTGCACTTTTTAGGTTCGATGGAGACCTGCTAAAATTATCTAAAACTGTATTGTATTTAAAACCTAATATTTTCAGTGACGTATTTTCCTTGTCTTCATCGAATTTAATCTCACAAAATTCTGACGGTAAATCCGGAAGCAACTGAGAGAGGTTACTCGCCAAACGAATTTCTTGGCCTGCTTTAATCAACAGATCTATGAGCTCGGCTTTAATCTCGCTTGCTGATTAGCCCCGCGTTGCTGACTTAATGATTTAGCCCCGGTCACGCTGTCATCAACAAAAACATCGTTCTGGAATATGCTGGACGCCCGAGGATGAGTAGTTTTACCTAAATCAGCGAGCTCGTGTAAACACCGCTTAGCTAAAAACGGGGCTGAAGTAACGCCATAAGTTACTGTATTGATTTGATACTCTTGAATGCTACACAATGCTATATATACTGATATCTGTCGATACATTTGACGAATGTACGCAGAAAATACAATTTCATGCAGGCCAAAATGGAGAATAATGTTTACGATATCACGTTGAAGTTTGGGTCCAGCTAATAAAATGTCATTCAGTGAGGTCCCCGAGCTACTCTTAAAAGATGCGTCGAACACGCAACGAATCTTCGCAGAGTCCTTCTAATCCACGCCGTGATGAGGTACTTGGAGAACGTTGTGCGGCTGATGGTTCAACCGGCTGCATGTGGCCCAGAGTATTATAGTAACGCATAAACTTCTTATATTTTTGCTCTAAAATAGAGTCACGGTTAAATTTCTTTTCGAGTGAATGTAATCTATTCAATGCTGAGTTTCTCGTTTCTCCTGATGAGTGGTCACCCTGTTTGAAGGTCAAGCGCACCATGAATCTACCATCCTGAGTACGCGAATGCGTATGCTTAAAATGATCCTCACAAAAAATATCATCAGATGATCAGTGTTATTGAGCAAGCATCCTCCATAAAGGTACAGCGTTAAGACACTCGCCGCAAGCTCTTTTGACTCCATTGGAACACACAGTCCATCTAATCTTTTTTGGTAGTGTTTTTCCGGATTTTAATCATTATTTCTTCGCCATCATTTTTAGAGGGGGAGGGGACTACCGTGTTTGCGGACGGCCAGACGGCCAAAGAAGACAAGGTAGAACGAAGCTTAAGATGGCTGGATGGCGTCGAACAAGACCTAAAGAATATTGGTGTGAATAGCTGTCAGGAAGGGTTTTCTTGACGAGGCTAACTAAGGCCCGCCCGCGGCTGTAACGCCTTAGATGATGACGTGCGTGCTATATGCCTGTGGAATGCTTGCTGATCCATGCGACTATTTGGGTTTGCTATGCACTGCAGTCTCCATGCATTTGAAATAGTCATGTCCACCATATAAGTGAACAGAACCCTACCACCATTTTTGTCCTTTCATCCTAATTCGGTAAAATCCTATGGACTGATCCATTTGATCTAACTTGCCCATCCGCTTATTATACTTTGGACCACGTGCAGCATGTCTACGTCTACTTTTGTTTGTTCGTGGAACATACTTCAGAATCATTTTCCCAAGGATTCTAAAGTATCAAGATGGTATTCCATTTTACCAATAAAATTTCGTTTGGCTTTTTGCGCATATCCTTAGGACTTTAATTTCGGCTTCATATTGCACAGTGGTTTACAATGTGGATTTGTTAAAAAAAATAACAAAGTTAAAATTAATAAGTAAATATAAGAAAAAACTGGTGCTTAGTTACTCTCCTGTGATCGAAAACATAGTTCAAAATCAAGCAAGGTTCGCTGTAAGATGGGAGATAAAAGATTTCTGATTAGAGATGTGCAACTTTCCTCTGGCGACCCCATTTGAGATACGAGGGGCATGCCAAAAGAAGTTAGATACTCTTTACTCATTTGATTGACACTGGCAAGTTATACACCATCTTATAAGCTGGTTGTTTATTGATATATTTGAAAATAGAACACACATTTCATTTTATTTGAATGAGCATCATTTTTCCGAGAATCTGGCATAAATTCGCTTCCAGCAATGGAGCTCAGTCGTCGTGATTTTCGCGCTATGATTTATTATGACTATAAAAAAGGTTTAAAGCCTCAAGAATGTTTTGAACTTATGGCAACTACTTTTGATGAGTCTGCTTGTTCACGAGCAACAGTATTTAATTGGTTTCCTGTATTTAAAAGAGGACGGGAATGTCTCTAAGATGAAGCAGACAGGTCGGCCGCCAACCGCGGTCACACAAGAAAACGTTCGTGCAGTCGAAAAACTTATTCGCGACTTATTTGTGCTCCAACAGTAATATCAGCTTGGTGTGACAAAAGACCGAAGTCAGGAATCCGGCACCTTCTCTGGCACCACGACAATGCGGCGCCGCACACTTCTGCTAGAACACTGGACTTTTTCAACTCAAAAAATGTGTCAATCCTTCCTCACCCACCATATTCCCCTGACCTAGCGCCTTGCGTTTTTTACCTAATTCCAAAAATTTTATAAAACTAAAGGGGAAGAGGTTTGAAAGCAAAGAAAATGCAATGGCTGCCTATAATTTCGAGATTTCTGAGGTGTTTAAAGGGGGTTCACAGGTATTTTCACAGGTATTTTATAATTGGTTCAAACATATGGAAAAGTGTATCCGTGCTCAGGGTGAATACTTCGAAAAAAACGATACTTGTAATAAAGAATAAATTTTATAATTGTTGAGTAGGTATCAATTTCTTTTGGCATGCCCCTTGTATAGTCCTGAGGGTGGGTATGCTTCTTCACTGTCACTGAAATCTTAGCTTATAAAAAGATTTTTAAAAATACCAGGTACTTAATTGTTTATACAGTGTAGAATATGATTCATGGTTTATTAATCAGTAAGCAGTAAGACCCATATTCTAGAATAGTACTCAAGCACTGATCTGTACTTGAGTAGAGATTCAAAAACGTCAGCTCATACAAAAATGTCACTTAGATCTATACTCAAGTACAGATTTTGTTTCAGAATACGGGCCTAACTCTCTCGCATAGATATGCGAAGCGAATATGGTTTTTTTTTTAATAAAGTAAGCACTAAAAACCTAAATACGATATCAGTTAGTGAGTAACTGATATCGTATTTAGGTCTTCAAAAATACATTACGATTTATTCGTGACATTTCGATGTGTTTGTTTGATGAGGATCAATCAGCCTGTTTCACGAGGACACGTCGCGGAGCGGAAACATTTCTATAGCGCGATCTAAAAGAGTACAACTCCATCTAGTGGCGTCAGAAGTTTTCACTTTATTTGCGGCCTGTCTTCATCAGACTCTTCTTCGTCAGTTCTTCCCAACCATTTTGTGACTTTTGACATAATAATGCACGCCCGTGGAGATCCTTTATACAATTAAAGATTGAAGTATAATGCAATACTTGATGGGCGCTGTTTCTTTTTCATACAAGTGACACGTGTTTATCATCTCCGAGTCCCATATCCAAACTTACTAAGGTTTTTATACAAAATGATTTTGTTTTTTGTGCAAAAGCTTAAAAAGATCCATTGCTATAGCACCTACAAAGTATGACTCATAATTTTCCTTCATGTATAAATAATCATCCGTATATAATCGGCGTCAAAAACAATGTTCCTAGACTCACCACTCATCTCTATCCAAGGCATCGACCAGCGGCCTGATGACTCCAGCGTCCACCATCACAGATATCGGCGGGTTCTGTTCTCGGGAGAGCATGCGACGAGCGGCGCGGGCTGCTGCTGTCTTCACTGATAGGTCTGATGATTTGAGGCCTGAGGAAGAAAGGGAAATGAAATGATTATTCATCATAATCATCATACAGCTCTGTTCCCTCATTTAATATAGGACAAATTACATGAACAATAAGGGATCATCTGTAATATAATACATTTAGCTATTTTTCCATTTATTTTGAACACAAATCTCTTCGAAAAACTCCAGCCTGAAGGTTGTGCTCTTTCAATCTGCAAAGGAAACATGCTATGAAACTTGTACATGTGCTTTAACACAAAACAAAAATGAGCTTTCAAGGGGTTTGAACATTTTTGTATGGAAGCTGGCATAGCCACCTGTCCGCCATTTTGTTTTTTTTTTATTTCTATTTATAAGTGTCACGATCACGAAAAAAAAATGCCGGCTAGAAGTCTAAGCCACAAAGGTTCAACCCCTTTTTCACTTTTGTTTAAAATAACTAGACACTACTGGGCAGTCCTAACTCATCCACTTGAATAAACTCACCCTGTACAATTTCCTCCGGCTTCATAGCCTTCTCTTCCGGCTGGATCTCCTCGCCAGCCTCCGGGGACATGGCCCTCCTCTTGAGGAGCTGCTCATCTCTGGCCTGCTTCCGCAGGGCGACACTGAGCTCAGCCCGCTTGCGGCGAAGATCCTAAGATTACAATGAAAACCTATATTGCACATATGTTTGTTTGCTTGTGTAATTTACCCAAAATACAGAACAATTCGTTCAATTAGCTTACAAAAGTTTTGAAGGAACTCACTAAGGTAGCTATCTAAGGTAAGTTGTTGTCCTGAATAATTTCATCTTCATAAAGTTACAGGAGATGAGAAATGGACCAAAGCAGTATTTGCATACTACCTACAGCGCATTTGATTAATGAGCCTACAAAATTATTAAATATTGGGCAGCAGTTGGCTTCAGCAAAGTGTATCAACATTGTTGATCAAAACCACCACTAGTCACTACCTCGGATTGGTTATCATCACGATGGGTTGTTTTAATAAAACATTCGTTTGACCTGGGGAATGAACCTAGGATTTTGATTTGCACTTCCCACTCAGCCACCAAAGCATTGATTACTGACATTTTGCAAATCCAATCCAGGCAAATCCATACTCAAGTTATAGTTTGGATGACTTGTTAACTATTTTATTGTTATTTTTGACAGAATTGTATTATTTCTTGTTGACATGTGAATTATATTTTTTTTGTATTTAATTGTTCATTTATTGTATTTATCTTAGTTTTTGACATTCTCTTTATTTTATTAATTGTAATTTGTATAATAATTTTGACAATCATAATGCAAATTCTTATATGTGACATCGAATGTAATATATATTGTAATTTTGTCTTATGAGATAAATAAAACTAAACTAAACTATACAATGAGTATTTATTTACGATTCACATACCTATTTGTATTGTCTTACTTATCTTACTAATATTATAAATGCAAAAGTTTGTAAGTATGTATGTGTGTATGTTTCTTACTCTTTCACGCAAAAACCACTGAACAGATTTAGATGAAACTTTACAGTAATACAGCATATACGTTCTGACGTATACGCTGTATTACTGTAAAGTTTACAATATAGGCTACAATTTATGAAGATATTATGTAATTTGGCCATGTTAACAACAACGTGGGTGAAGCAGAGGGCGGAAAGCTAGTTTATTGAATAAATTAGTGGAAAAATTTCTCAGTTAAAAAAAAAAATAAATTCCTTTGTTATATGGAGAACAGCATAGCCACATTACCATTTCAAAATGTTGTCAGCTGAATTTGGTGCTCCCTCACATGTACATTTTGAGGTGCAGCTGTGTGTAACATACAATACTAGCGCGAAATGGTAGAAGATACCTATATTTAACCACATAGACTACATCTTGTGTCATCAATAAATCCTGTGACATATACAAATGTCACAGGATTTATTTTAACCAAGATGTAGCTACATACATTACAGTATTCAACACAGGCAGTATTCATCATAACATATTTCTGGACATAGTTACTGAAGAAAAAAGTTCAGAGCTGGTACAGACGCGTTCACATCAACCTTTACAAAACCATTGCAAATTGGGTCGTAAGTCAGTAATGGAAAGATTGCTTAACTATTTTTTTTTAGTGGATTGTACCCACCACCAGAAAGGCTTACAAGACAATCACGTCTGACAAAGTCAACAAGCCAGTCAAACATAGGTCTCTTTATTTTATTTTAGTTATATTCAGCGAAACAATCAATTAAGTAGTTAAGTAGTATTCAGTAGCTCAGCACAATTAAGTAGTTTCCCAAACTTAAAAAAAAACTAGGTACCCTCTCCTTAATTTTAATTCTTAGTCATACATGCATGATTTAATAAGATCAAGACTACAAATGTTTACTAATTCCTTGTATTAAAGAAACATTTAAATTTAACTTACTATTTAACTACATACTTGTAGTTTTTAAGAAGAAGAAGAAACAAAAAAAAGTGCACGAAACTACTTGTGATTGTGACAAAGGAAAATAAAACTTACATTGGTGCCAACGCCTGCATTTTTGTACGATGCCAATCTGGATGCGTGGGTTTTATTAGTATCTGCCATTTCACTAAATGTTATCGAACTAATAATAAATTAAAACAAATTTTATAAGATTTTCAGTGAACAACAGGTGAGCAGAAATTTAATTTTTGAAAGCACAACGGCCGGAAATCTCTGGTGTAGTGTCAAATAATATGTTGCCACCATGCAGCAATAATTTCTACTACATCCTAAACAAATCATGCGAGGTTAAGGAAAGGATCACACAGGCAGGTCAGTGGCCAATCAATGTGTCATGTATGTCGGTGTAAATATTTATAAAGTATCTAGTTTCATATTTTAATTTTAGGTTAGTATTTTAGGCAGGTTTTAGTAACATTGAAAATTTTAGGTAAATTATTTTTGTAGACTTTAAAAACTACTTTAACGAAACATGACACAGAGCGCGACGCGGTTAGCCTTGAAATACGTGATCGAGGGCGTTTATAACACGACCCCAGAAAGAAGCTGATCACGCTGATCACTGAAACATGATAAATAAATAAATAAATATCTGGGACAATTCACACCAAGATCATCTGACCCCAAACTAAGCAGAGCTTGTAATATGGGCGTCACAGACTGATAAACATAATAACACCCAGACACACAACAAATATAAATGTTCGTCACACAAATATTTGTCATGGGTGGGGATCGAACCCACGACCTCCGGCGCTAAAGGCAGGATCGCTGCCATTCACATACCTATTTGAAATATTTTCATATTTACCTAATTGGTACAGCTAAAAACAATTTAGGCAATCGTGTTGGCTCATTATGACTAGCAACGCGAATCGATTGTTATAGTCGCTCGCATTTTAACAGCTTGTCAGCCGATGACGAAGCATTATTCGATATCAAATAGCAATAATCGCTGTCAAAATCGCGATTTTCTTACGACCGAAGATAGTAATAATAAGCAATAGCCCTTTAATCCATTCCATGAGGGAGAGGTACTGTGACACTTGAAGGTTATTCATTTCACGCACGATGTGAGTATTCGAAGAAATTACAAACTGAGAATCTATAAAGTAGACCTTGAACCAAATACATGCTTAAAATATGTTTGAATTTACATTTTAATTATAAAATACTGCTTTGCAGTATTAAAAAAACTCATTTTCAACCGACTTCAAAAAAAGGAGGAGGTTCTCAATTCGACTGTATGTTTTTTTTTATGTTTGTTACCTCATAACTTTCGACTGGGTGAACCGATTTTGATCGTTCTTTTTTTATTTGAAAGCTGGTGCTTCCCGAATGGTCCCATTTTAATTTGGTCTAGTTCTGACAGTGGCACCCATGAGAAAACCATATAAGTCTTAAATCTAGATAGACAAAATGCGCGACAAATGGACGACAAATGGACGAATAACTTAATATTACGCCAACCGATTTTGATAATTCTTTATTTATTTGAAAGCTGATGGTGCCCGTGTAGTCCCATTTTAATTTGGTCCAGTTCTGAGAGTGGCATCCATGGGAAATCCATATAAGTCTTAAATTCTAGATAGACAAAATGCGCGACAATTTGACGGGTAACTCAATGTTACGCCAACCGATTTTGATAATTCTTTTTTTATTTGAAAGCTGATGCTGCCCGTGTGGTCCTATTTTAATTTGGTCAAGTTCTGACAATGGCATCCATAGGAAATCCATATAAGTCTTAAATCTAGATAGACCATATGCGCGACAAATGGACGAATAACTCATTATCACGCCAACCGATTTCGATGTTTCTTTTTTTATTGGAAAGGATATACTTCAAGGGTAGTTTGATGAGTGTTAGGTTCTGATTATGGGATCCATGACAAAGTAACGGAACTCTTCAATTCTTAGGAGCAATAAGGACGATACTTTTTCGATGTACGAGTATAAAATAAATAAGAACTACCTATTCACTGAAAATAAAGAAGTAAACAAAAATGTTAACAAAAAAAAACCAACTTCAAAAAAAACTATTCCAAAACAAAGCACTAAAAAGTAAAGAAATAATTGCATATTCTTCTAAAACTTATACGATAATATAATGTAGGTACAATTTAATAAATAAAAAAAATTTTTTAGCTCAGCAATGTAGCAAATTATGAACAATTAGCCGAAAACCTGTTATTTCTTGACGTCGTGCACACGTTAAGGCGTTAGATACTTTATCATAGTGTTGGGACATTTCAAATTCATGTTCATACCAATGATCTGTGTAAATTCACGAATAATCTAACATTTCATTTTATATATTTTATTTTATAAATCTACAATTTTGGTAGATAATATAATATATGGGGTTGCAAACTGTCAATCAGTACAACTTAAAAGGAGCCAACTGTTTATTTATTTACGTATTTACGATTTGTGTTCAAAATGGGACACTGCGTAGCTTTTGAGAGTAAAGAAATAGGTGGTAAAGAAACATGAATTCCCAACCAAGTAATCCAAAGCAAGGGCCGGTTCCTTATTTACATAAAATGGCAATCTAAAAGGGACGCTTCCACCACAAAACTTTAGTATAGAGGGCGCTATATGTCTGCTGCATAGCCTGCATTTTTCAAACTACAACATTGCCCATTCAACAGATGTTTGACCCAGCTAATATCTTATATATCAACGGCAAAACTTTAATTCAAAGTGAGAAAAGGTATTGGTATTTGTTCAAGTGATTTGCAACGGTTAAAACGATGTAGTAACGTTGATATTTATGGTATTAGCTGGTCCAAATATCTGTATTAGGCGCATTGTTGGAGTTTGAAATAATGCAGGCTATGCAGCAGATAAACAGCGCCCTCTACACTCACGTTTTGTAGAATCATCCCTTTTATATTTTGATTTTAAAAAAATGGATCCGTCACCTTATCTATGCACTACTTAAAAAACAAGAAGGATGCTTAAAAATATTACATCAAAATATCGCTGGTATATTAGGCAAACGAGATACTGTAGAAATAACCTTAAATTGTCTGAACGAAGGTCAGCATAGGGTAGACGTTTTATGCCTGTCTGAAACTTTCATTAAATCCGGAAATGAATCTAACCTGAAACTTAATGGTTTTGCTTTGGCCGATTGGTTTTCTCGATCTAAACAGAGATGCGGGGGAGTTTGTATACTTTGTAGAAAGAATTATAATTTTAAAAAGTTAAATTTTCTAAAGGAATTAGGAGCCGAATCTACGTTTGAGTGCTGTGGTATAGAGATTCTGAAACATAATTGCATTGTTATTTGCATTTACAGAGTACCAAACAGTAATCCTTCGATTTTTCTAAATAAACTGGAGATGGTTTTGAATAAACTTCAAACTAAAATTAAAAAGAAAGTAGTGATAGCAGGAGATTTTAATATTGATGTTCTTAAGGAATCCGCAGTGCTGGAGGAATATAAAAGAATAACACAAAACTACAAGTTTGAAATACATATAACAAAACCAACTAGACGCAATGCTTGTCTGGATCAAATCATAAGTAATGTATCGGGATGCTACTGGAGAAATTCTACCACTAGGTCTGTCTGACCACGAAACTGGTCAACTGCTGACTGTCCGGACTGAACATAAAGAGTTGCCTTACAGAGCTGGTTTCATTCTCAAGAGGGATCTTAGTATCGAAAATATGAACAAGTTCTTAGACTGCATAAGCAGTGTTTCATGGTCTGATGTTTTCACTGAACACGACTGTAATAGGGCCTTTGATAATTTTCACAAGTCTCTTACCTTATACTACACCCTGTGTTTTCCTTATAGGCTTATAAAAAACAAACATAAGCAAGTCTTTTGGATATCGAAGGGACTAAAAAGATCTGCCAAAACTAAACGAAAACTAAGATTCCAATTCTATAAGACAAAATCCTACTCAGACAAATGTCAATATCTTAGATATAATAAACTATTTAAAAAGTGTGTCATTGCAGCTCATAAGATTTCAAATGAAAAATTTCTTAATAAAGCTAAAAATAATTGTACAGCGTCATGGAAAATTATTAATGATTTGACAGCACAAGAGAAAAATATGTATGCCAAATTAAAAATTATTCATAATGACATTGAAACTGATGAACCTTCAGAGATTGCTAACATTTTTAATCATTATTTCATTAATTTGACTAACATTGACATTAAAAGTAGTAATAATTATAATTATAAGTATGACATAAAAAAAAATGATCAAAGTATGTACCTTTTTCCAACAGATGACGAAGAGATACTCAAAATAATTAAATCATTAAACAATACTTCGTCTACAGGCTATGATAATATCTCTACCAAGGTGGTTAAATACTGCTCTCGTGCTCTGGCTCCATTGATAACTCACGTTACAAACTTATCCCTTTCTCAGGGTGTATTTCCTGAACAATTGAAGAAGACCGTCGTAAAACCAATCCATAAGAAAGGTGATAAAACAAACCCAGCTAATTATAGACCGATAGCTCTAATCACCATTTTGGCAAAATTACTCGAAAAAGTTATGCAAAAAAGATTGATGGACTTCCTAAATAAGCATAATATTTTGTGTTCTGAGCAAAACGGATTCCAAAAGGGTAAGTCCACAACACTAGCCGCATTCAAACTGATAAATGAAGTTATAGATCATTTAAACCGCAAGGTTGATGCCACGGCTATATTTTTTGATATGACTAGGGCATTTGATTTTGTGAGTCATAAACTACTGCTAAAAAAATGCGATTGCTATGGTTTACGTGGCATTGCTCTTAATTAGCTTTCTAGTTATCTGAGCAATCGAACGCAATACGTAGAAATACCATCGTTTAACTCAAACATGGAGCAGGTATTCCATAAGTCGACTTTATTGAAACCTAAAGAAGTTGGTGTCCCACAAGGCAGTATTTTGGGCCCGCTGCTGTTCCTTTTATACATCAATGACCTTCCTTTTATTATAAAACAGAAAAGTATTTTGTTCGCTGATGATTTGTCAGTTGTTATCCCGAATGATACACTCTTAGATTACAATGACGAAATCAACACATGTGTAAGAAAAATAATAAATTGGCTCAATACCAACAATTTGAAAGTTAATATTAATAAAACCAAATTTATTCAGTTTTTAAACAAAAATGCGAAAAAGAAGCAATTAAATGTGATCTACGATAATCTAGAATTGACTGAAGCGGATGAGGCTACATTTTTGGGTTTAATAGTGGATAAAAATTGTTCGTGGAAGTCGCATGTTGACCACGTCTGTGGAAAGATTAATCGTTTTAGGTACGTTCTTTGGAGACTAACTAAGGTGGCCAACATGCAAACTGCCTTGAAAGCATATCACGGATTCGTCCGTCGACCTGCGATATGGAATTTTGCTGTGGGGCAATTCGGTTGGAATACAAAAAGCATTTATTGCGCAAAAACAATGCATCCGGGCAATGAAAGATGTGTCTCCCTGGACTACTTGCAGGCCCTTGTTCAAGCAATTAAATTTACTAACACTTCCTTCTTTATACATCTATGAAGCTTGTAAATTTGCTAAGCAACATCCTCACTTATTTAAGAGAAATAAAGACGTTTGTCTGTTTAGGACTAGATATCCAAATAGATTGGTTCTGCCGCAAATACGCACCAATATGTGTAGTAGAAATAGTTTTGCTATGGTGGTCCGAATATACAACAAACTACCAACAGATATTTTAAATTTGCCAGCAAATCAATTTGATAGAAACTTATTTCAATTTTTAATTAACAAATGTTTTTACTCTGTTTCGGAATACCTAAATAGCTGAAAAATTTCAATGTGACCAAGCTGAATTTCACTATCGACATTGACATTTAATTATCGTGTTATTTTATTTTAATTTATGATATTGTTGTAATTGTTGTTGATGACCGTCATTCGAAAATGTATTTAATATTTACAAAATTTGTAAGCCAGAAATGATAGATGTGTTGTACTTAAATCTATACCTTGTCACCTTTATGTCACCCACATTTGAACAAATAAATGATTGATTGATTGATACTATGTTAAGTGTTTTCTGTAGGGGACTATTTGTCATGTTTGCGTGATTAACTTTTTTATAATATTCTTTATCGGTTGATCGTAAAAAGTCTATGTACGGGACTCTGAATAAGCAAATTATCATTCATACAAGTAGTCAGAACTCGGATAATCCAGATATATAGGACCAAGGCACAAAACAGCCATTAGATTATCTATGGCCGTGCAGTCCTTTTTGGTCGGCCTTTTTTGTGTCATAAAAAATTGTGACTACCACCGGTGGATGACAGTTGGTAGCTTACCTCAACAGTTACTTTGAATAAGATTCTTTCCTTATTATGGGGTAAAGACCTGATATTTCTTAAAAAAGTACACCATGCCTACCTGCCTAAGAGACCTAGAGATCTGATCAAAACAATAAAATTCCTTTTTAGAAATAAAAACCTATAAACTTGTACATTGCGTGTTCGGTTTCAATTTATTCAGTTACTTATTCAGAAAACTTGTAATCGATTGCAATCCCTTGGGAATTTAAATCGATTTTTCGAATGGATAATTTTTGGTACCGATTATTTTAACTACATGCTTAGTCCAATCAGTTTGACATCTGTCAAATCGTATATCAATAGGGCTGCGTTCCAAATCGAGTGGAAATTACACTCTGAGGAGTAAAAATCACTCGAACCTCGGTTTCACTCGGGGTCAATTTGGAACGGATTCGAGTGATTTTCACTCTTCATTGTGAAATTCCACTCGTTTAGGAACACAGCCTAATTGGACTGTAGTCGCTCGCATTTTGACAGCTTGCCAGCTAATGACGATGTCACAGATTACAGAAAATATTCGACATCAAACTTCTAATGCGATGCGAATTTTTCGAGAAAAAAAATCAATTGTACTTATATCGAAAAGTTGGAATGATTATTTCATTTTATGAATTGAACTGCTTTCATGTGTTTCCCTATTTGAAAGTGATACCATTTTATTGCAAAATGTACACATACCTATTTAAACATCGATCTATGATAGTTATCATTCTATCGCAACTTGCATCGAATTTATGAAACAACTCTTTCATTTTGTGAGATGGGTTTTCATTATGAGTTTCCCGTCCCGAAACAAGTACAAATTCTTTGCACAATGTGCACTCATAAGTTTCAGTTCCACTTACTTTGTGTTCTTCAGTTTCAATATGTTCATATTCTTTTGCTTCATCTATGTAGACATTACAGTGATCGCAAAATAGTTTGCCATCTTTAATTGAAATGTTATTCACTTTTAACATCTCATTATAATTAAATCTATGATTTAGACCTTGTATATGCCCGGAAATGTTACTTGTACTCCAAGTAAGTTTAACTTTACAAACTTGGCAAACGTAATTCAGTCCATTCCATTTCGCATGGTACATAACATTTGTTTCTTCAGTAGGTTTTATTTCAGCAATCATACTTTGGACTTCATTTTTGGCTTTAATATCTGATGTATAAGATGTTTGTAATTTATCAGCGGAGGTGGTTTCATAGGTATATCGCATATCTTCTATAGCATTCCTAGCATTGAAATTCCTTGCATTTACAGCATCTGCAGTAGAGTCTATGGAAACAGCACTATCTTTGCCTGGTGGCACATTGTGACTAGATGTGCT
Organism: Udea olivalis; assembly: GCA_947369235.1. Lineage (NCBI taxonomy): Eukaryota > Metazoa > Arthropoda > Insecta > Lepidoptera > Crambidae > Udea > Udea olivalis. The sequence goes on along the minus strand of OX376370.1, from coordinate 9,275,891 downwards.
ATCAGTAGAATGTTCAACCAGGGATTTATTTGATTTAATATAAATTTGCTCGCTTAACCTGTGTTTGTAACCATATGAATGTGATTTAAAATTGTGAGTATGGATGTAACGTTTACATGGCTTGCAATATGTTCGGCCAATATCATTCCTTGATCGTGGTAGTTGTATTTTTGCTTGAGTGCACGGTTCCTCAACTTGCTTGGTATGGTCAAACTGTTCACTTTTATTTAGACTCATTGTATCAACATATACTGATAAATCAGGCTGAATATTTAAATTATCCTCACTATTTTCAGAATGGTTTTTTACATGAATAACTTCTTTAAAATTATGATCATGCTCAATAGCTACATTTTCACCAACATTGAATTCTTCGAATTTGGCATTAGAAATGCCATCTTCACAAGAGGTCTTGTTTTTCCTTAAATATTCCAAATTAATGCTATCTAAGTACTCTGGATCTTCATATACCATTAGCAGGTCATTCAATAATCTGTCATGCAATAATGCTTTCTGGTGCATATTGGATGAAATGTGTGCCTTCATGTCGGTGGCTTTTACACCCAACGCACATGGCTCACAGAAGTCTGAATTGATGTAGCTGTGACTTCTCACTTCAGAATTTGTCATAAGGTCTTTGACACGTTCCAGAACAATATGAGCAATTTTAATACTCATTTTATGTTTAGGGCTATGATTATGTTCACTTCTGAACATGGTTGGGACGTCTAAGTTACATATCGCACACTTATATTTGTTGGTGTTGATATCATTTAAATCTGAAACAACAAATGAATTTAATGGCAATTTGAAGATTATTAATAATAATGATTAAATAAATAAAAATTGTTATTTTTCAGTCTAATATAGTCTACTTGAGCACAGACATTATTAGAAATTATTAAGAAATTAACTAATTATAAAAAGGTATTTTAGTTATTATTCCTGAAGTAGGCGGGTAATAACAAACCAAAACAACACCAACAACACGCAGATCAGATTTTAGTTGGTAACCACTAAAATCTGCCTGACTTTCTTACCATCATCCACATCAGAACAATGATCTTCCTGTGACTTAAAACATGCTGGATCTCTTAGTTGAGCAGTTACTATGAATTCGCAATAGTCTTCACATTTTCTTGTTTTCAATTTATTTAAACTCCACAGTGGCGAAATAGTTTCAGAACTTGAAGTTGTATTTATAAGGTAATTAATATCTATATCATCAAGTTTTACAATATATGAACAACTGTTGCCTGTGATATTCATGATTTAAACGTTATCTTAATGCTGCAATCAAATAATCGGTTTATCAAGTGGCTCTGTGAAGGTAAAGGAAAATTCAAGAAGTCTCACTTAAATTATATTGCCTACTCTTTGTCATCCCGGACACATTAACTTCTTGGGGTAGCCAAGAAGTTATTGTGTCGGGAATTCTGGATGACACAATCTATAAGGAAAGTAGAAAGATGACCTACCTCTACTAACCTCCGAATACTTATACACTTGTAAAAATTCTAACAGCAGAAGGTATGAAAAGTTCCTATTCAACTTTATGTGTACTTTTTCAACTTTTCAAAATGTCAACTGTCAACAAACAAATTGATTGACGTTTGATTGATTGATGTGAAATTGCTAATATTTTTCTACTGTCAACTCATGTCAACAGTCATTCCGGTCATTTTGGTAAAATTATTTCTAAAAGTTGGAACTTCCAAAAAATACATCGATATTAAAATTTTCGATCACTTAAAAAATATGATCATTATTAAAATAAATAGTAATTAATTAATTAAATAGTACATTAACCATGACGTATTTTTTATCTCCTATAATTTTACAATGGGTACGTTGTTAAAAAAGTGATGAAAATTAAAAAAAAACTGTATACTACAACAAGCAAAAATGATCCGTTTGATCGTCATTTTTTTATAAGTATTACATTTCGCAATATTTGTATGTTTCTATAAATTCGTTTCTTCAAAAAAAGACTTAATTTCATAGTAAAATTGATATTTTTGTAAGCAAAGCCATCTGCCGTCTAAGCCTGGAACTTTCTTGACGTTCATTATTCTGTCTTTTACAGCATCGTTGTAACTACATAGTTGTAAGAACGGCTCTTCAAATTGTGACACTAAAAATAGTAAACAAGGTTATTTATTTTGTAATTTGTGGGACTTCCCCTGCTTGTGTATCAACTATACTAGTTTCACTTTATGATGATATGCCTGACAGTTCTCATTGTTCCATGTCATGCATACTATTTCAAACTAAATAAAAATAAACTGGCAAAAGAAAATGTATTAAACTATTGACTGGCTTATTGGTGCAATGGCAGCCATCCTGCCTTTATCACCGGAGGTCGTAGGTTCGATCCCCACCCATGACAAATATTTATGTGACGAACATTTGTGTTCGTTGTGTGTCTGGGTATTATTTATTATCTATATGTATGTATTTAGAAATATTTAGGTATTTTTATCAGTCTTGGACGCTCATAGCACAAGCTCTGCTTAGTTTGGGGTCAGATGATCTTAGTGTAATTTGTTCTGGATATTTATTTATTTATTAAAAAACTATTGTCCTTTCGAAGCTTATCGAGTAATGAGTACTTAATCCGAAACTGAAAAAGTAAATTATGAACTGTTAGGGATATCATCTTAATACGGCGAAAGTAGTACAGTTTTATTATTCTTTTACATTCTCATTGACAGTAGGTAAATGTTAAAGTAAACTCCATCAGATAAAAAAAACGTGCTTTCTCTCTGATATAAAAGTTATTTTCCGAATAGTGTCATAAAAACTAAGGTAAAGCTTAGATGAGGAACCCATAATATTAACAAACAATTATTAAACTTCAATCTCAATGAACTATTTATAGGCCTAGGAAAGATTATAGAAAGAGGGTAAGCAAGTGAAACTAAAATTATGATTCGTAAATATATTATGTTTTTTCATGGCCCTGTATAAAAACAAGTTATGCAGTATTGTTTTTAATTATTTCATAGCTGCTATAATGCCGTTGACTTGAAAGACTTGAAACTCAGACGACGACCTGCTAATTAGCTTATTTCTTCACGAAAAAACCTGTTAATTGTTTTTGAATATAAAAGATAAACAAATCCAACAAAAGTACCTATTCCTTTAATCAAAAACACTGATTCGAAGTCGATACCTACTACATCCAATATTTAATGAACATACTTAAATGGTGTTATAGCTTTACTCATCGCAAACGTGCCCATCTACCCTCACACATAAACAAACTGCATTGCGACTGAACGAATGCAGCCAAGATGTTCATCTAAAAAAAGTACTGAATAAAATAAAAGCAGTAGGAGGCGCCCCACGACAGATATTGAGTGGTGGGTCGGGCTCAGCATGCGCAGACATCTATTACACAGATTTAATGTCTCGTTGCTCTATAATTAACCTATGCCATGACCGACACTTTCATATCACGACCTCGAGTACGCAACGATAGTAAATTAACGTTATTAAAACAAGTTTACAAGCCATCTCGGACGTATAATTACGCAAAACGTTACGCCGCTGGGCGTGACATCACAAATCAGTCCGGTTAGGCTGAAGACAACACGCTGTTCTGCCGTCCTGTTTTTTTTGTTCGGTTTAGACAGGGACGGGGATAGCGGGCAGGCCGCCGCTGATCGTATTCTGTCGAGAGTGTCGCCATTTTCGTTTTGACGAATATTGACAGCGCAGACAGACAGTGGCGCGGCGGTCGACAGTGCGTCTGGGTAGACTATTTTTATTTTGATTGTACATCATTTAACGACCGCACATCGGTCATCGCCTCGTCAGTACGCGATAAACTCTCTATTTACTAAACATTTTCGAGTGACGTGTGTATAAGCGTGGATTCACCCATATTTTGGTGCTAACCTCTTCCTTTTTTATTGGTGTTTTTGAGAGACTGCAAGACTGTGATCGATATGTGCAAGATGTATTACAGATGACTCTGTGTTAACATTCACAATCAACTTATTTCAATCTGGTAAGTGTTTTTGATATGCATTTCTATTGTATTGAGTGACTAAAACTCAATAATCATGTTAGTATCTAATAAAAAGATATATCTAGTACTAGAAATGATCGAATGGAAGTTTAAATTTGTAATACGAGTGGTTTTGCTTCACAAAATGACAGTCGGTCTTTGTTGCGGTAGCTCCAGTTTTGTTTACGAACTGTCACGGGCAGTATACGGCCTAAGATATATTGCCTGGGTTGGCGACTATGCGTGGGCAGCCCGCGCGTGCGAAAAGTTAACTTACTAGTAAGATCATAAGGTAGAGATTCAAACGAACAGTGCAGCGATAACGGCCCGTAGAATTAATTTATCACACGCCGAGCTTGACAAGTTGAAAACATAAATTCGACCTTGCCGCTCCACGTGGTTTTAACTCATTCATTGCGCTTTCTTTTTTCTCCTCCGATTATAGATTTATTTCCACGGTTATTAAAAATCGATTTGTGATCCGATTTTTTTGTTGGTGGTGGCACGACTGTTCGTCATCGATTAAAAAAAGTTATTTGACAGTTTATTTATCTGCACAGATTAGAGAAAAAATACTTAGTGTTTTTGTTAATGTTAAATAACAAAACAAACGATCATGAACTAACTATCGTTATATTCGTTATTCTAAAAATAAGGTTTTTTTCTGACGCTTTTTAAAAAGAATTTAGTTAATTTTACTTTATACCTATATTTTTTTTATAGTGTTAAAGTGCTTCACTTCAATTTTGTTGTGAATAATTATTAGAATCTTCAAGTGCTCTTCTTTGGGTATGTAATTTTTACAATTGTTTTTACTATCTATTTACGAAAACCCTTTTTCATACGTAATTATTGCATCCAAGTTGACTGAACTTGTCAACATGTTGGTGTTCCCTATTATCATATAATTCATAGGTATCAAGAAACAGAGAAATCTTTTACTATCTTGTGTACCACTACCCACTTGTTCCGTTTTATGGGTATAATAATATGTTCACCTTATTATTATCTACTAGCTCAACTGTATTATTTAATACTTTTACTTACATACTCTTGTCATAGTTTCTTTATAAAATTTTCAACATAATGTTGTCATAGTTATTTCTTGACGTTTTGTATTATGACTGTTTTAATGTTATTTTTCATAATTCTGTTTGATCTTCTACTGTAATTTGACCGGCTTAGTTAAAGCATCAAATTAGATTATTTATTTCTAAGAATATGGTTAGTACTTAATAATTGTGTCAATTTTTTCCTATTATGTATCACAGTGATTTTGCAATGTTATATTATATATTTGATCTATGATTTGTACTGAATCAGAGGGTGAGAGCCTGGCGATCCGTCACACAGGGATAATCCTAGTATGGACACCATCACAGAGGTGTAATTGGCTCAACTTAGACTATATTAACACTCTAGATTGTAAAACCTAAATAAAATAAATAATAATTTATAAAACCTCATATCTGGACCTCACAACCGCTTTCCATCAGGTGGAGTGAGGTCATCTTGACGGGCAATAGAAAAAAAAAAAAAACCCACCCTTGTGAAGAGAAAATAAATTACTGTCATTATTTATTATTTTGTAACATAAGATCCTCGGTCATTTGTTAGTGCTCTTACCAGCTATTACTGCCATAGAAATATGAATAAATATAGATTAGAGTACAAAATTATTAAAATCACTGTTCTAACATATGAGCTGAATCATTATTTCATCCTCTATAATTGTCTTACATTCATCAAAGTTATTAAACATAGACAATTTTTGAGATTGTTTTTTGTAGATCAGTGATTAAGTAGAGCTTGGACAGTACAATTCCATACAAAATCATCAATCTGTTTCTTTAGTCATGAACTGATTTTAGTAATTTATGTAAAATAGCAAGTATTTAATGAAAATTTCTAAAACTAATTCTGTAAATATACTTACTTACTGCGCTGGCTCAGCAACCCCAAGTGGATCTTGGCCTCTGACACGAGATTTCGCCTATCTGCTCTATCTTCAGCCACCCGTTTGGCCATACTATTGTTACAAAACCGACACAGAGAAAAAATCGATCTGATTGCAACGACGCCGACCAAGAAGCGCCGAATATACCGGATGGAGAGGGGTTTTTGAAAATATAAATATTCTAAAATTCATATCGCCTATGTTCATCAGGAATAACATAGGATTCTAATGGTATAAGATTTTTTTTAATCAGTCCAGTAGTTTAGTAGCTTATTAGATACAGTAAAAAATCAAATCATTCCTCTTTAAAATATTAATAATAGATAAAATAAATATAATAATAATAAATAAATAAATATCTGGGACAATTCACACCAAGATCATCTGAACTGAGATGATCTGAATATATTTAATAATGCCTCAATTATGAAGTAATTAATACGAGCCACACTGCAATAAATAAATATTAATATACTTATGCTTGAATAAATAAATATCCGGGACAGATTACACCAAGTTCATCTGACCACAAACGAAGCAGGGCTTGTACTATGGGTGTCAGAGACTGATAAACATGCATACATAGTTGTAAATAAATACTCATAAAGATAATAACACCCAGACACACAACAAACTTAAATATTCATCACATGAATGTTTTTCATGGGTGGGGATCAAACCCACGACCTCCAATGCTAAAGGTCGGATCGCTGTCATTGCACCAAGAGGCCAGTCAAAATTAGCTTATCAGCCATATGCATGCTAAGTAGAGTAGCATGAAGAGTTTCATGGGAATGATGATCAAGATTATTTAAAGACCTCTCAGCAAGAACCACTCACCGCTGAGGAGGTCGAGGAAGAACACAAGCATTTGTCAGGACCCTCACGCAACCTAAGAGGATAAAAATATAATTCAAAAAATAAGTATTAGAAATTTAAAAAAACTTTTTTAAAAATGTTTATCATTTCTGGAGCGTGTAATTCGAAAACGGGTGGGAATATGGGAAAAGTGTTAGACCAAAGTTATAAAGAATTTCATAAGCTTTAATTTCATCTTAGAGCATTTTTTGCTATGACGCACCATTTTTTAAATAATCGCGAAAAGCCTAAAATTGGGAACTTTGAACCTCCCCCTCCCCCCCGCCTCGCCTCCTAGACGTTGGGACTTTTATGCCCGTATTTTGAAACGACGCTCAAGCGCGCTTTGAACTGTGATTACCTGATCTATTCTTGAGTTTAGAATCTGTTCTTGAGAACGTTGCTTATTCTAAAACGAATTTCAAACGGGTCTCGGTCGAATCGACTTTCAAACAAGATTTGAGTAAAGATTGCTTTTTGTCTATGAATCAGGCTTGTTTTCGTTTGCATTATTTCACATTTACCTTTTTTACGTTCCGTTACATGCAGACACTAAGACAAGTTTGCGCGTTTACCGCTAAGAAAACTCCATTCACTGTAGCTTCTCAGTTCCAGAACACCACCCTTACCCTAACAAATAGTATTGAGATCCTTGGTGTTGACATGTCTAGTGACGTACAGTTTCGGAGTCATTTGGAACAAAAGGCGAAGTTGGCATCCAAAAAGCTTGGTGTGCTAAACAGGGCGAAGCAGTACTTCACTTCTAGGCAAAGACTGCTGCTGTATAAAGCGCAAGTCAGGCCACACGTGGAATACTGTTGTCACCTTTGGGCAGGAGCGCCTGGATATCAACTCAGTCCTTTTGACTCAGTCCAGAGGCGTGCGACCCGGATTGTCGACGATCCCAAACTGACGAGCGGTTTAGAGCCGTTAAGTCTGAGCAGAGACTTCGCCTCCCTATGCGTGTTCTACCGCTTGTACCACGGGTTTTGTTCTGACGAACTGTTCGATATGATGCCCACGGCTACTTTTTACCACCGCACCGCTCGCCACCGACGGGGCGTTCATCCTCACACTCTGAATCCGCAATGGTCTCGTACAGTTCGGTTTCAGAGATGTTTCCGTCCAAGGACGCTTAAATTGTGGAATGAACTCCCTACCAAGGTTTTCCCGATGAGTTATATATAGTATGGAGTTCTTCAAGAAGGGTTCGAAAAGGTTTTTGCAGGGTCGACAACGCGCGAGTGATACCCCTGGTGTTGCACGTGTCCATAGACTGCGGTAACCGCCTACCATCAGGTGGTTCACATGCTTGATTGTCACCGAAGTGGTATAAAAAAAAAGATACTATGTTTTTATTGTAAAAATTAAACCGATACACAATGGGTTTGCAGTTTTGCACCAAGAAAAGGTTTAACTTGCCTTTTAATACATAACTTGTTCATGTTTTTATAATTATTACACTGAAACTATTTCAATTTAAGTTTTATCTTATTATATGTTAATTTAAGCTACTCTACTAACTGTAAAGGAACGTAATTGTACCCTGACAAGGGATGGAATGGACTCGATATAATCTGTGCTTGGTATGTATGAGTGTGTGGTATACTATACCTACCCCTACATATAGATTTGCAAACCCACTTTGTTTTTTTTTAGGTAGGTACTGAATTTCTTCCTTATTATGGTTAATTACAAATTGTAGTTAATCCAGGAATGAGAAAAATGAAATTATCTATATTAATTGAGGTCGTCAAAAATATCTAAGGATCCTTCCTTGAAGGAATCCATCGTTTTTGACAAGCAAATCTTTACGATCAAGCGTGGTCAGGAGGTCACTTGCATGATCACATATCAAATCTCTACTTGAGCGCTGATTCGCACCTTAGTGACGTTTCGGAATAACTCTAAACTGTGATCAATGAATCTGTACTCAGGGGCGGTTCTTGAATAAGATCTCTGCTTAAATCGAATTTCAAGTCTAGATTCATGCTTCAGCGTCGTTTCAGAATACGGGCCTTTAGTATGTTTTCTCCATAAGCACCCTGAATAAGTTTCTGAAAAAAATCGCTTAGGTCCCCGCTCACGCACTCTACTCTTAATTGACTGAACTAAAAGCAACTTTCATTGTTAGCCAAGCAAGGCCTGATTGTATGCTCCTGAAATAGTTTACGAAACCATCCCCCAAATAGAAACCCCGAAAATAGGGGCCACAATCATTTTGAGTAACCTAAAGAACACATTTACTTTCGCCGTCCCGACTCCCGATGCAAGCTGAGAATATGGCGGTTCGGCCCCGCTGAGTCGCGATGCACAGGGAGACCAGCTGCAGATTACTGCCCCCCCCCCCCCCCCTTAAATGGTCGTGCACAGCAGCCCTCTTCTCGCACTCAATGAAGCTGCGCTCATTGGCGGATAGCCTTGTGCATCACACCACCGGGCGTCGTGGTGGTACCACGACGCCCGGTGGCTGGCGCGGAAGTGGTATGGTGAATTTTCTTGAACCTACCCTAGATTCTATGCCTGTGGTGAGATGATATTGAGAGTGGTCTTAAATCGTGATTATTTACACCGTAGATTTGACATCATTTTGGGGCCGCTACCCGAAGTAGCCACAGTAGCGGCCCAAAATAAGAGCAAAATTTTGCAAAAATGGCGTCTTTCAAAGGAAACAAAACTAAGATCCTTCTTTGGGAGTCGAAAGCCAATCATGCTTTACCACTTCCTTCTACATTAGGGCCAGCGCTTGAAACTCGCTAACCTAGGCAAGTATGTACCTTACAGACCAGCGACAGTTAATACAATGTCCATTAAATTTTTTTCACAAGTTGTCGTAAGATAAGACTAGTTTTAGTATACTCCATGTAACAACTTTGTGAGAGAAAATAAATGAATATATTATTATTATTTTATTCGTAATTGGTTCGCTCTTGACCATATGGTTTCACAGTGGGAAAGAATGGGCTACTTCTGGAAGTCTCGGGTTATAATGGACCGTAAACAAACACAGGCAGACTATGCCATTCTTTTTCTGTGCTCACTATAAAGGTGGAAGTTTGTCCTTGTGGCAGGGATGTCGCCCACATACGGGTGACACGTCCCAGAGCGCCTGAATGTTTTTAAGCTGAAGGGGGATGGATGGTGAAAAAGGCTCATGGTATTTCATGAAGCAGTGTATGTATAATGACGATACCATGACCGCTACCTACCCTTTTTGCAAGCAGTCGCTGACATACTGTCGCTCGCTCCCTTGAGGTCGGTTAGACTAGACCATTACATTGTATTACATTGTTTTTTGAATGGCACAAACAATACAGGCAAAATGATTAGTTCTATAGTCAAAAACGACGAATGCTTGATATTCCCTTACAAGTAAATGCTCTAAACTGTCAGCACCATTAGTAAGTTCAGGAGGCACGTGCGGTGCACGTAAGAATATACTTTTGGGCACCATATGCTGCCAACAAAAGACCCAAATTATTGTTATTTTATACTACGTTACGTCAGTGAGAAACCAGCACGGGGACCGCCTGATGGTTAGCAGATACCGCAGCCTATGGACGCGTGCAAACCTAGACGCATCTCCCATCCCCCTTGAAGAACTCCATGCTCAAGCTCATTGGGTAGCCTCGGCAAGGCTCATTCTACAATTGAAGCGTCTTCGGAATGATGCATCTCGGAAACTTAACTGTACGAGACAATGGTGGTATTATGCTTCCAACATGAGACCCAAATTGCTAGAGTTTTATAAAAAGGCTTTTCGTACGTTCTGGTTGATTGTTAACTCACCATCAATCGGTCATAGCCTTATCTTTTAGCAGAAATACTAGTTAAAGTTATGTGTGAAGGTTTGGGGTTTTAGCTTAAGTCTAAACCTCCCAGGCTTAACTAACTCATAATTATTAAAATTCACTTAGTTAAGCCTCCCTAATAGCCCGTCAAAAAGGAAATGGCTATGACAAGAAGTTCTTAATAAAATTATAATAATATGCTAATACAACGCGCGAGGCCTTCGGTGGAACTATGCTTCTTGAGTCACATGAACGGATCGACCGTTGGTTTGGTTGTTGCCTTGGTTTTAGGTGACCCTGCCGATCGAAAATTCGTGTAAAAGTCCAAAGAATTCCAAACTATTTCACGCGGACGAAGTTGGGGTATAAACTACTTTTTACGTAGTAATCTATTAACAGAGTACAGAGTGCGAGTTGCAGTTAGATATGCGAATGCGAGCGAGCAAAAAACGCGAATTTGTATGGCATCGAGTCAGCGTCACCTAGCGGCCTTAATGTTGCCCGAATTTGCCTTGCACTCTGTACCTACCTAGTATCAGTTCAGTGACACCCTTTGTTCAAGAACTGCGGTGATTGCGGTCTGGCCCCTGACTCTTGAATCTAATTTCGCCGGATTGGAATTACATTACTGTCACCAAATTTTTTTTTAACCTTTCTTAACCTAACCGATTTGGATTTGCGTTCCTTTTCACGCATCAGGCGCTGTAAAGATATATTAATTTCATTTCATTTACTTCATTTATTAACAGTTAATAATAATAACAATAATTTACTTGATAAGATTTTCATTTTTCAGACATTTTCTTTTGCCAGTTTCTTTTTATTTAGTTTTAAATAGAATGCGTGACACGGAACAATAAGAGCTGTCAGGCATATCATCTTACAGTGAAAATAGTATAATTAAAAATGGATTTGCGTCTGGCCTCAGACTAGCTTGGTAGAAGCTCAAGAAGAACACGCGTTCCCAGAATATGCTTCCAAATTCCAATTTTAAAAATGTTATAAATCTTTCTCTATAAAAAAAACACAAACGCCCGAATTCAGTAACGGTTAAAATTGAGCAGCGCTTACATCTACAGCTGTCCCTTTTGTTTCTACTGACATGTGGCTGGACAGCATCAACTCGAAATTAGTGACGCGGTGACACCCTCACACATTACCTACTGATTCGATTTGAAACAATACTCGATTTTATTTAAGAAGAACTTTCAACTTTCAATCAATTTAATGCATCGCAATGTACTTAGGTTTTTTTTTTAAATTACACATATTTCTTTCATAGACCTGTGTAATTTAAATGAATCTATAAATATAGCGTGATGAATCGTTGTAATAAATAATCTTTACTAATTTTATAAGGAGGTAAGCGTTTGTGAGTTTGTGTGTTTGAGGTAGGTAATCTCCGAAACTACCAAACCGATTTCAAAAATTCCTTCATTGTTAAAAAGCTACATTATCCCTGATTGCTATAAGCATATATTTCTTTTGAAATAATAAGCTTTCAGCCAGATCAATGAACACTTATTTATTTATTTATCAATGCAGCATGCTAATAATTATTAAGTAATCCGGAAAAAAAGCGCCACCGTAAATCTTTTCGTGCGTGCGCTGGCCCCCTGTTGATTATACATGCATACAACATACAATGTACTACAAAAATAAAGGTTTTTAGTAGATCCATAAAAAAGTCCGCGGCACAGTACTTACATCTATCTTTTATAAATAAGTAGCTATACGAAGGGTGTTCAATAAAAAGTAATAATGGCATAAAAACTCCTTGAACAACAAAAAAGTAAATACTGGCAGGTAAAGCCCAGACATTTGATAAAATTAAAAAATCAAAATTTGTGATTTTCTTTTCATAATTTAAAAATAGAAGTCATTTGTTTTCTTCGTGTCGGAGCGTGGTACAGAGGCGTTCACATTAACCTTTACATAGGGGCACCTTAAGATGCTGACATAAGACCCATTTTGCAATGTCTAAGTACCTAAACTAAATTGAACAATGCTCTGGTGTTTATTTACTGTTATGTTGTGCGATTTTCTTTTTATATATAAATAAATAAATAAAAATGAATAAATAGTGACTGGTGGGACAGTTTACTTCAGAATCCCTAATGTTTAGACTGGTAACTTTGTATTTTGATCTGATATATTGCTTAATTAGATATTTTACAAAAGATAATAAACCAATTTATTAAACCTTTAAAGAAAAAAATAACTCATACCAAAATATGGTGATATTCAGTTGTTAAAGGAGTGTGACTGGTGGGACAGTCAAAAATACCTCACCTCCGCCTTCTGAACTGTCAATCGAGATTTTAGCATTGAAATATTGTGTACTTACTAGCGTAAAACATAATACTTCAATGGATTTTAGCTCAAATACTATACATAGCCAGAAGTCTTTTACTATGCTATGAAATGATTAAATAGACTTCAACAGAAACTTTAAATAAGTATTAAATTTAGTTTTTACAAGAAAATATAGAAAGTAGAAATTGTGACTAGGGCGGGACATTGTGTTGTGACTAGTGGGACAAGTACGAAATTGGCCTAAAATTTTACTCGTTTTTGTGTGATATTTAGAATTGTTTATTTGTTTATTAAGTAATAAAGCAATGTGGGGTGTAAGGGGGTCCTCCAACATCTTCGAGGCCCCAAGCCAACCTCGCCTGCAAGCTGGTGCACCCTGCTGATCAACGAAGGAGGCTCTGGCGACGGCTTCCCTTTATGGGTTGAGAGGTCAGATGGCAGCCGCTCCCGTAAAGCCAACTCAAGCCAAAAAAAATGGAAAGTCAGCTAGGAGTACCCGATTCGGATAGGGCGTCGCCGGAAAACGACGCGCAGGAGGATCGCCCTACTCCTGTGTTAAGTGGGTTAGGGCTACCGGGCCATGGGCGGGCCCGGTTAAAGACATTAGTCCAGAGGAAGATCCGCTTCGCATCGTAGAACGTTGGCACGCTGACGGGACGCGCTCGCGAGCTGGCCGATGTGCCCGCTAGGCGGAGGGTAGCCGTGGCGTTCCTGCAGGAGACTCGCTGGAGAGGCAACAGGTCCCGGAACATCGGGCACTGCTACAAGCTGATCTACGCGGGTTCTCCTGGTGGGGCCAATGGAGTGGGGGTGGTGCTGTCCGAGGAATTCCAGAATAGTGTCTTGGAAGTAAATCGCGTTAGCGACCGCCTTGTGGTCGTGAGGGTGCTTATCCAAGGGGTCACGACCAATTTGATAAGTGCCTACGCACCGCAGGTCGGTTGTAGCGATTCGGATAAGGCACTGTTTCGGGAGCAAATCGACCAGCTCCGATGCACTATTCCATTGTCCCGAGGACAGTGTGAGGAATACGGGCGTGTTCACGGTGGTTTTGGTTTTGGCAGTCGTAACGCTGAAGGCGAAGAGATTCTTCGGACGTGTATGACTGCCGACTTGGCCGTCGTGAACACATTCTTCAAAAAGAGTCCCGAGCATCTGATCACCTACAAGAGCGGTAGGAGCGCAACCCAGATCGACTACTTTCTCACCAGGAGAGCCCAGATCGGCAAGGTAGCTAACTGTAAGATCATACCCGGAGAAAGTACTTACTGCCCAACACCGTCTTCTCGTGATGGACCTGTGAGTAAAGCCTCGAGGCAAATGCCGGGAGCACTGCCCGCCCCGAACCAGGTGGTGGCTGCTTGAAGGAGCCAGATCCCATGACTTTGCTGCCGCTGTCGGTGACCTGTGCATCGCAGCGGATAGTGAGTCCGGGCAACAGCTCTGGGATAGGTGTCAGGCAGCTATCTACGAGGCGGCGAGGGTGGCGTTGGGTGAGTCTCGGGGTGGACGTGGGCTTGACAAGGAGACCTGGTGGTAGAACGAAGCAGCCCAGAAGGAGATCAGGGTAAAGAAAGCCCTCTTTCAAAGCGTGGCAAGCGTCCAAATCTCCTGAAGATCGCGCCACGTACAGGGATGCCAAACGTGCATCTAAACGAGCTGTAGCCAGAGCCAGACGTGACCACTTACGTCCTTTGTACGATAAGTTGGATTCGTCTGAGAGGCAGAAGCTCGTTTACAAGTTGGCACGTGCGAGAGTCAAAGCGGCCTAAGATATTTCCATGTGCCGCTGTGTAAATGACACTCTTGGTAACCTGCTATGCGAAGACCGCGCGGTGGAGAAGAGATGGCGCTCTTACTTCCACGAGCTGCTCCACAAGCAGCACAAAGAGGTGCAGCCACCTGAACTCCCTCCAAATCAGGGACTAGTGCCCCCGGTAACGCCTGATGAAGTCCAGTCGGCTCTTCGCCGCATGAAGAACCGGAAAGCTGTCGGACCCGATGGAGTCCCTATCGAAGCGTGGAAATCGATGAGCTGGGAAATGTGGGCATACTTACCTACCTTTTCAACCGCATTCTTCTCACCGGGAAGATACCTGATCAATGGAGACTGAGCATTATCACGCCAGTCTTCAAGGGCAAGGGCTCGGTGCAGGAGTGCAGCAATTATCGCGGCAAAAAGGTGATGTCCCACACCATGAAGTTCCTCGAGCGCATTGTAGACTCTCGGATCGGACAGGAGTGTACAATCTCGGAGTGTCAGTATGGGTTTCGACCGGGTTGCGGGACCATGGACCCCGTATTTGCCTTAAGAACGCTCATGGAGGGATACAGACTGAAGAATACACCTGTGCATCTCCTTTTTTAAGACATGCAGAAGGCCTTCGACTGTGTCCCTCGTGAGATGATCGGCTGGGCGCTGCGGTCCAGGGGCGTTCCCGAAGTCTTTATTGACATTATCCGGGACATGTATCACGATTCCAGTTCCATAGTTAGGGCTGCGGTTGGTGACACGCTTCCCTTCCCTATCACCGTTGGAGTACACCAAGGCTCCGTGCTTAGCCCGTATCTGTTCAGCGTAATATTAGTCGTTCTGTCAAACAGCATCCTAGACCACCATGAGCAACCACCCTGGTTGCTTATGTATGCTGATGATATAGCGCTAGCAGATTCGGACAGGGGACGGCTGGTACAACGGGTGAATAAGTGGAAAAATTCACTTGAAAACGGCGGTCTGAAACTCAATGAGGCGAAGACGGAGTACATGGCCTGCAACACTACAGATACCTAGTCCGTCCGCATAGGCGTTGACGTGGTCGAGCGCATGGACCGTGTCAAATACCTGGTATCTGTGTTGTGGACATAGACCGCGACGTCAGAGCCCGAATTTCCGCGGCTCGGGCCAAATGGCGTGAGGTGACTGGTGTTCAAACTTAAACTTAAACTCAAATAACTTTATTCAAATAGACTGTATCAGTTCTTTCAAATCGTCAAATTTACAGCAAAATATACTAAATAATAGACATAAATACCATAAAAATATGGATATGTAAATAAACAGTATACAGACATAATGCGACTCTACCACGGCGTCGGAGTTGTTTCTTGCTGAGAAGACCCGGCGAGAAACTCAGCAGTTACTCTTTTAAACTTGTTTTGGGTTTACACAGCGTAAGTACAAGCAGTGTGTCATTTTGATACAAATAAACCTAAAAGAATATAATACAAAGAGAAAAAAAACAACCATAAATGAATATAAAACAAAAATTCATTTAAACAATTCAAAAAGAAAAATTGTTAGTCAGTACATACTAGGTACCTATTAAATATTACAATAAAACATCTGTTACAATAGAGCTATTTAATCCCGCATCGAAATAGAAATACAACTTTTGTATGTTTTCGTGTGACTGGTGGGACATGGACATGGTACATGCTCTAAGCTCTTTGTATTAAGAATTTAACTCTAAAGTAAAATTCTTACTTTTTTGGCTGTATTTTGAGTCATTAAAATTGAAGAAATTTGTATCACTCTCTAATGCTGTTCGGTTTAAAATGTTAATAAAAACGGCCAAAACGATTTGTCATTATGATGCAAAAAAATCGTATGACTCGTTCACTTAACAGCAACTTGTCATAGTGAAAAAAATACCGAATCTTGTTTTTCTTAATATTTTTTACAGATTATATAAATCTAATTAATATACATTGTTAGATTATAACCAATTTATTCTTATAACACATTGTGTTATAAGAATAAATTGGTTATAATCAACTTTGAGCTTTTATATTCACGAATGCACGAGTTAGAAGAAACAAGAAGTTTTCCAAATAAATGCATCATAATAATATGATTTATTATGAATTATGATACCGAGATTTTACAAATAATAGTACATTATGATATAAGTGCGGTAAGTTGAAAATTACAGCCGAGGCGATATTGCTAGCCCGAGCCGTAGGCGAGGGCTACATGAAAGCAGGGGCTGTAATTATCAAAGCGCACGTATGTCATACGACGTTTTATAACATATTTGAGAGGAAATAAATAAAAATCGGACTTTCTAAAACAAATAAAATCTTTAATCACTTGCTAGAGCAGTTAGAAAATGTTTACTTGTTCACAAATTAGCGATGCGCGCGCATCAGCGCTTTTTTTAAGGCAAAAGGCATTAAAAACAGCCAGTATTACTAATAAAGTAAATTAATATTTCTGTGTTTTTGTTACAGATGGTTGTAATTTATTGTCAAAACTAAAAAAATTAAAGAATTAAATGTTTATTTATTATATTTCATCTCCCAAAGTTAATTTTATTCATAAAATGTTGACCTCTTTTCTGACATAAAAACTCTTTGCTAAAATTTAAAAAAGTACCGTTCGTTTTAGACGGAGCATCTTGCTAAACCGTACGTTTTACCATAATAAAAAAAACTCGTGCGTTTTACATTACATTACCGCACAAGTGCGTAATGAGATAGATACATTACGTTATTGAAATTGGTGAAATAAGAGACCCTTTACGAGCAAATATGTTATAAAAAAACATTACGAGCGTAGTTTCTGGATTAAATACTGGCAGCAAGATAAATTTCATGTTTTCATAAAATCTCACACACTGTTGCATCGATCAACACAATAAAAGTACCTAACTTGCTATCCATTGCTTTCATTTTAACTATAATTACCTGCTCTCAAAAAATGGACAACGCTTCAAAAAATTTAAAGGTTCTGAAAAATCTAACAATAGTATTATTCGAGCTAGCGGGCTTTATTAAAATCTGTCCATAACTCGTGCTCGCCAATTATATCGCCGGCCGAGCGCGTCACTTGTCCGTAATGGCCGCCGTTCCCGCCTTTTTCGCTGTCAGAGCGGTTTTTTCGCGGGGAACTGCAAAATGCGACGTTCCGTTTTCTGCGAAAACCTTTTTGCAGTCTTAGAAATGATTTTTGGAAATAATTTTTGGGCTTTGCTGGTAAAATATTATTATTTGGGTGGTCAATCGTCTGTAAGCTACAGTTGTTTGAAACAGAAGAAAAGCTCTCTTTACGAAGTTGGACTAGCCGTATAGTGCGATGTTTGGTGAATCTACTTACCTTAATAGACGGATTCGTGGACTAACAAATAAACATATTAAAAAAAAAGATCGTTGACCATACAGCCAAACTTATTGTGTTGTTAGGTTGGGTTCTGGATTTTCATTGTTTTTGGTTGCCGGAACAAAAGGTAATATTTGTTTACTAGCTTTCCGCCCGCGGCTTTGCCTTCGTCACGGTAATATGCTTGCGTGAACTTTATTTATTTTACGAGTATATATAAAATCATTATACATTGTGGTCTATGTGTTATTCTGATGTACTCGTAAGTATTTATAAGCTGTATTACTGTAAAGTTTCATGTAAACCTGTTCAGTAGTTTTTTCGTGAAAGAATAACAAACAAACATACTTATTTATTTACATCTTCATAAACTTTCGAATTTATAATATTAATAAATTCTAAAGTTGAAAGATGTTGTCAGATATTTATTTGTTAATATTGAAAGACTAGGTTTGTGAGAAAAAAGGAACTCTGCGATATGCAAAATGCAGCTATAAAAATAAAATAATTAAATCACGTTCTGTCACAAAAACAACCAGAAAAAAAAAATTACACGTGCAAAACATTCTACTTGAACTTCCAAGAAAGTGCATTTAGTTCATTATACAACAACATTTTGCAAGCAGCTTAATTTTCTGTTCGCAGGAAAAATCGTAACTGAGCTGCTGCTGGTGTATGTTGGCCTATGTTGAGACCAAGATCTTTCGGTCAACTATTCATAAGACCTCCAAAAGCGTCCCTAGTTTTTAAAAAACAATTTTTAATTTAGACTTTTATGGTCTGGTTTGAACTGAATTAAATTTTTATCAAAAATGTTATACAAAGTCTGAAGGAGGTTTTTATTAAAACTAAAATCTGAATTACGACTTTTTCAGTGAATAGACCTTTGTTATTTATCGTGTTGTTATTAAATATTAGGTCGGACACTATAGAAGAAAAAATGCAAACTAGCATAGCACAAAGTATAAGAAAGTCAACTTAATAATTATCAAACCCATCTTAATTATATTCCGGGCCACACGAAGAGACTGTGCCACACATGGTACAAGATTTCAAGTGAATTCTCGTTAGTAATGAACATTCATAAAGTTATATGAACAAATTCTTTGAAAAAGTACGATCGGAGATGATTGGCAAAAGACTAAAAAAATCGCATCTCGCCTGTATTAGCACTGGCCAAATTAAAACTTCGTCCGGACAAAGGAGGTAGGGTGTGTTTTATTTTTTCAGATAGGGTTGTTCTTTTTCTGGTTTTGGGACGAGTCGATTAATGAGTTACCAGTTCAATGAAGTTCTTAAATCGGGATTATCAAAATTGTAAACTACGTGTACCTAAAGGTAATACTCTAATGAGAACCTACTACTCTACAAAAAATCTGGAGGTTCTGCGTTCTGAAGCGGGATTCTGAACTTATTATAACAGACTTTCTTCACACACAGACACACAGTAAATAATAAAGAATGATTATCAAAACCTAATTTTTATGTCATTCCACTTACACATTCAGAGGCGCTTCATCGTTGTTGTCAAGTGTTACAGACTACGCAATTTGAATCCCACATCAGAGGGTGCGCGGGTTGAAATGAGTTTTTAGAAAAGCCATGTTATTTGAATGTTTTTATCACCTAATCAGTAAACGAGGTGATTAAACCCGGCCATTGTAGCAATAACGTGATTACAATATTAATCACAATACTTAATAGAAAATAACAAATCGACATGTTTAACCTAACTCAATTTTCACATCTCTAGCAGAAACAGGAAGCGAGGCAGTTCGGATTCAAATTTGAAATTGGATCGAAAGGGATGCTGACGCGGCACCTTCCAGTTTTGTTTGGGTGTTCTTTTTTTTCTTTTCATTCGGACAAACGAATTCATGACGAAGGAAGGCTCATGTCTTTTTCCGAACTCGTCGATTTAGATTGAGCTTATTGATTGGTTTTCGGCAAACGTAGTAGTTTAGTTTGATCTTTTGATACTCGTACCATCTGCCTCTTACAGTATAAGAAAATATCCATAAATTTCAAATCGCTTTTTAATCTTAAAATGTATTCGTTTGCTTCCGTGGATGTCGCTGTCATGTCCAACCAAGCTTAAAAAAGCTTATTACATCTTCTTTATGGTACCGTACGAGATTTATAAAAATGGATCCTATTCACCAAATTAATGGCGACACGATTGCCGTCATTGCATTGGCGTAGTGTGCTGTACTCGGTTCCAGGTTCGATTGCGATGTTTTCTAAATTGACTCTGGTTTGTGTGTGCTGGGAGACGCCCCAGGCTTAAGAGCATTCTGATTTTTGGCGCATTTTTATTTATATTAATTAGTGGCGTGACTTCGGCTGTCTCACTCAGCTGCATCTCCCAGAAACGCCTATTGCTATTGACTTGAAAAGTTGGTAGAAAATTATGGATTCAACTATTCAATCAATTTTGCTGAAATATTTATAATATGTTTCTCACTGTGTGTCAACCAAGTCTGTTTCCGAGAAACGATCGAATTTGCAGCGTCCATACTATTGAAACCTGAAAAGGGAATGTAGTTCCGGCTGTCTGAGCCACTCATCCTACAGAGATCTCGCTTATCTAGATTGATAACGAATCGTTAGTGACGGCAATCGATCAAGGTTTCATCGTTTGTGACGCTATACTTTCTTTCTAACTCCTACCCTGTACCTACCTACCTACTAGTAAAACGATTATTGGTCCCTCGTGTAATCGAACTCTGGAACCCGAACTCTCGAGAGATTTTAACCACTGTTACGAGTACTGAAGCATTACCTACCCTACGAGTATACCAACCTCTTAAGGAAAGACTAGCTCTCCGTCAGCGGCTTCGCCCACGTCAAAATATAGCCTAAATTTAAAAAAAATTCAGCCTGTCACTCCCTGATAATGTGGCTTTATATTGGTGAAAGAATTTTGAGAATCGGCCCGGTAATTTTGAGCCTATACAATACAAACAAACAAATCTTTCCTTTTTATAATAAGAGTAAAAAGTAACCTACCTAACTGGAATTTTCCAATCCAGTATTAAGTAGCTTCAGAACATCTGGAATTCTTGAAAGTTGCAGATGGGGCGTGTGCGATCGACCCTCCGAATTTATGATAAATATACGTTAAATAATAGAGAAGGATTGTATTAAGATACGAATTTGTTTTCGGCAGGAAAGGGTACGGTTTCGATTAGGGATGTCTGTTGGTCGAAAGACAGATATCGATAAAATGATCCATATTTTGAGCCAATCGATTACGAACCCTGCCCAATGGCAGGGTAGGAAAGACTGTAAATAACATCGCATCTACTCCAGTGAAAGTTTCGAAGTTTTCGTAAACACAGATTCATTTAATTACAATAAAAACATATCTGCTTTCACTTAATTCTCTATATTCATAACATTAAACTCTATTCGCAATTAGTCTGCTTGACATTATATACGCTTTCCCACAATACCTGATATTGGTCTATCTAACTCCTCTCCTATCAAACTATGGCCTTCCTAGCTCTCCTGAGTTCCTTACTTTGTGCGTGTCCTTTGCTTCTAAAAAAATAAAACAGCAAATGCTGAGCTATAATATTTTTAATCGATAATTCAAATCCCACCCCTGCACAACACTACCAGGAATGGCGTATAAAATAACATTCTCGCGCCGCAACGCATCTGTTCAAATATTGAGTCTCGGATGCGGGAATCTCGGGATTGCCCGTGTATTTATAATCTTGTTTCTCCTTCAATTCGACTGGAAAGCTAAGAAAAAAAACCCTATCATTTATGTAGGTGAATTGGGTGCCGGATGCGGATACCTTGAATCTCGTTTGTTGTTGATGGAAATACATCCATACGAAAAACTACAGATACGAGTAGATTACAATAGAGTAACGTAGTAAGATCATCGGAGAGTAGTCTATGCCTGGGGGCCTACCACCAGTGCTACCACCCTAACACAGTGTCTGAAGTATTGGGAAAACTAGCACTCTATAAATATATTTAGTATGAAAACTTGTTCGTTTTCAGTTTTGATGAAACGTACAATTCGTTTGTAAGTACACCCCCTTAAATTTAATTCCGCCGGATTACCTATCGCTTATCAGTATTTTTTTTTAAACTTGCTTCATGATTTTGTTTCTCCCATTTAATGTTCGACATTTCTTCTAAATTAAATTGTTGATCCAATGAAATTGAGGTACATTCACCATTGTTCGTCTTACGAACTAAACAGTTTTCCCTCGTCGCGCCTACATAGATAATAAAATATACTGAAGGTCGCCATACAGGGCGACAGTGACCTCTGATATTGCAAGCGTACATTTAGTTGTGTTATAAATACGAGTAGTTAACCATTAGGTGTTGTTATTGTCTTGGTTTCCGCCGAAGAAACTTTTTCAAATCTTTCATCTGTTATATTTATTTCCACAATTAATTCATAATTCAATTATCCATTGCTCCATGTATAAAGCTGTTGGTCTTAAATATAGTACTTATATACCCTAATGGGTAGGAAAATGGTAGAAATACATGAGATTTACATAAGGTAATAATCGATAAAAGTTAATAAAATGGTGAATAGCCCAGCCCTATGGCTGTGAGGAGCGCGACATGCACAGAGGTCGGAGACTTTCTTGGCAGTTTTTCAACTGAGCTCATTTTGCTAAGTTTTCTTTTTACCTAGACAAAGGAGATTCATAACGGAATATCCCTGGACAGTGTCATATTCATAGCATAATTTTCTCTAGAAACTCATACATAAAAAAGCATTAAACTGTCACAAGTGTCACATAATATCGACCTGGGAACATACATCGCTGATTCGGCAATTTTTATCCACAATCTAAATTTACAGATACCAACGGCTTACATGTTTAAAAGAAAAGAAAAACAAATTAGAATAGGTACTTTCCTTGTATAAAAAAACAGAAACAAATTAAAACAACAGTCAGTAAAAAAGTAAAAATCAAATAATTCTTTGAATAAATGTGGATGATGATGATGTCATAAAATATGACAATCATTATTATTTAATTGTTTGTTGGTACGAGGTTGGTATCCGCCTTAGCCAACCACCCTGACTGATGGGTCGTTTATTTCTGAGGTTGAACATAGACTTTAGTGTCGGCAAGTACCTACTTACTCACCAGAATAGCCCCCCTAACAGGTTGCAAACTAAATATTGTAGATCAAATTACCACACTTACACCGTTTAAAATCCTCCATCGTTGAATGTCGATCGCTAAGTGGTCGTGATGGGTCTACGTGTGGTCGAAAATCGACAAACATTTGGTATGGTGCAATTAATGGAAGACAACGATTTTTCTTGCTGCCTGGTTGCCTCGGAATGCTACATAATTAAAAGTTAGGCTCTCCAATGGCTGAAAAGCTGTCAAGAGCAAGCCACAGATGTTTTTATAACAAAAGTTAGTCTGTTTTTGAAAAATAGGATGAGTTATAGTATGAAGTTCTTCAAGAGGGGTTTGAAATGGTTTTTGCTGGGTCGAGAAAGCGCGAGTGATGCCCCTTGTGTTGCACGCGTCCATAGGCTGCGGTAACTGCCTACCATCAGGCGGTCCGCGTGCTTGATTGTTACCTAAGTAGTATTAAAAAACGGTTTTTTGCCTATAAATATGAGTTTTGTTAAAATCATATGAAAATAATCTTATCCACAAGACGTCTTCCATTCCATTACGGAAGGTGACTGCTAACGATTGAATAATTTGTTTCGATCTAGCAGTAAGTGAAGCTCAGTTTACTATAGCAAACAGATTATTAGATCGATAAGCAAATAAGGCAAAATCGCTTGTAACTTGCACCACCCCCGTATATTTGAGGTTACCTATTAATTAACACGTGTTAAAAGTATGAACCAGTTTCATTAAGGATGGTGATGTTTCCTGTACAAATGTAACATGTAGAAAGTCAATACGAAGGTGGTTGCATAGCTTTACTTGTTTGGGGCAAGTCTCAGTAGCCAAATGTTTGTAATACTATGGGTTTATGGGGGCTGACTGCTTACCTAGATTTATCAGGCTTATAGCGGTTTTAAACTACCGCTTTTATCGCGCTTACACGCATCGTAAAATTAAACGCGCGTACACGGGCTTGTTGCGGCGCATTCGCTAGTAGTGATGAGTCAGTATGTATATGTATTATACGAGCTTATAAGCGCGTGAACGCTCGTAATAGTTACTCGTGTGGCACTGGGTGCGTCCGTTAGCGCCTACATGTTACCGGATCAAAAAAATCAGAATTACTTAGGTAGTTATTATGGAACGAGCTGTCCCGACAGAGTTCGTTCTGTCAAATGTTTTACAGCTGGTGTCCATTAACACATCTTGCCCGCTTTTCTCCGACTTGATTTACATATACTATTATTTTTCACTGATTTTTTTGTTAAGTCATAATAGAATATAGCCTATAACACTCCTGGATAATTTAGCTTTCTGTTAGTGAAAGAATTTTCACGATCGTATCAGTAGTTTCGGAGCCTATTCAGTGCAAACAAACAATCAAATCTTTCCTAAAATAAATTATTCTTATTCCTCTTTTTATTGTTAGTAAGGATAAAATAGCTTTTGTAAAAATAACTTAAATGCCTCACTCACCGCGTCTCGTAAAGCATCGTCAACATGTGTGGAATGAGATTTTTTTTTAAGATTTTCGTTTGCTTCTGCATTATTTACCTAAATTATTGTAGGGATTTCAGACGGCTCATTATCCCAACGCATGCCGGACAAAGACCTTTTTTTACCGGATATGTCCGTAAAATTTTGGTTGTCTGGCAATTGTATTGTAATGGCTGTTGTATTGTATAGTTTAAATATTTTAAGTGTTCCCGGTTTGCAGTGCCTTTACAGGGTTCATGTTCTGAACTTAATTGAAATATAAGACCAACAATGTACAGCATGAATGCAATAAATAATTTGAATTTGAATTTGAATGGCAACCCCACACTTAATTGAAGATACTTAATCTTCTTCCTGATTCTCTACCTGAAGGTTGCTTGGAAGAGATCGCTACTAGCGATAAGGCCGCCTATATTGTACACCTAATTTATTTAAATGAAACTTTATTGCACAAACAAAAAAGTGCAATAAAGTTTATCTTGCCTTATCTTATCCTTCCTAGTGGCTGTGAAATCGCAGACTCAGTCTTGTGTGATTAAAATTTATCGAATCAACTGAACAATGGTAGTTTAATTGCCATGAATCTCCCAGCATTTATGATATAATTTGATTAAAGCCAAAGAAAAAAAGAAGAGTTTAATGTATGTTAATGTTTTTTTTCTCTTAACACAGGCATTGATGCTTAAAAGGAGATCCAGGCGATTTGTATGTAACTATGTTATGAGATACACAATATTTTTTTTACTGATTGGAACGTGCTCAACGGTCAAAGGACACGATTTCTAAACGGCCTAGTCTGTCTTTGTACCAACAATATTTTTGAATTTCACATGTCGCGCGAAGCCATTAAATAACACAGTCCCAAATCAATGGTTAGTATAAAAAGGCAAAGTACAACTTATTGCAAAGGTCGTGCGTGTTTCAAATACTAGGAATCTCATTTTCATATACAATGTGTACTAGTACCAAATCCGACAGTGAGCTTTACCGCAAAGTACAGCTACGTGAAAAAAAAATCCTTATCTAATAATGAAAAGAGAAAAGATTTGATTGTTGGCATTGAATAGGCTCCGAAACTCTGGACCGATTTTGAAAATTCTTTCACCAATATAATGCTTCATTATTAGGGAGTAACAAAGGCATTTTTAAAGTACATAGTTGACGCAGGCGAAGCCGCTGACGGAGAGCTAGTAATGTAAGAGGAAGACTTCGTCCGCGTGGAGTTCGTTTCTATAATTGTCCATCCTACAACCTGTATGGTGTATGAATAAATTATCTGCGAAAACAAAATATACCACACTGCACGCAACGTATTTAAAATGTATGCTTCCTTTATCAAGTTCGTAACATCACGGCGTGTTGTGGATGCCAGTCTTTACGCAACGTCAGGAATCCATCCATACTTACTTTTTATAAATGCTATGTAAGTTCGACATATTGCGTGTCCGATTTTAGCGCCTCACTGATTTGCCATCATTCATTGTAATTAGCACGTCACCGCTTGATTACGTATTCTAAATTTGTCTGCTTGGCATTAAATTATTACAATTTACTTAAGTACTAGTATCATTCAAAGATGGATGATGATGGATATTTAGTGTGTCCAGCCAGAAATCCCAAACAGGAAAGACCTTTGTAGTCTCTATGTGTAATCATATGAATTTATTTAGAGGTCCAAAGTCGCCTTTCAGGAAAATATATCTAAGTTTAAATATTAATACGAGTATTATGTGAGACGACTGAGAAACGTCAAATTGTGCAACGGGCAGTCCGTTTGCATTGCCGCATTGAGTGTTCACTCATATCAGTGAATTCAGTGATACGTGCGTCTCATCCAATAACGATCTCTCTCTTTCCCTCTTCTGTGCCGGACTACCATTTATCAATTCGTAAGATATTTTATTACTCTTAACTCTTGAATAAAAAGAATCGCCCAATGTATAAATTTACACAGTACAGTATGTATCTACTTACCGTAATGAACGCGTGCGGACTACGGCCTCATCCACACACAATTCAGCATTTGTTGGCCTGAACTAAAACACAAACAAACACAAATGTTCATAATTCATAAACTTTATTTGCATAAGAACATGGTATTAACAGATGTACATATCATAGAGAAAGTGTGCGACATGTCTTGCCAATTTATTAGCATGCAAATCTTAATCCGAAGAGTAATAATTAATTAATAATATTCCAAACAATAATGTCATACTAGAGCCACACAAAACAAAGCGAAAATAGTAATAATGTTAAATCAAATATGGCTGGATCAGTACCTAGATACTAAATTAAATAAATTGAAAATTAATTAAGAATGTCACACTTAAAATCTACGGTCAATGAATTCTTTAATGTCATATATATTATTAATAATGAGCCATTTGTATAACTTGGCCTTGAATGCATTCAGAGTCAGATTTTTTATATCAAAGGGAACTTTATTATAAATTGTGACACACATGCTTACACAATTCTTTTTGTACTTAACTGATTTAGGAATGATGCTTAGGACCAGTCTCTCGGGATCTCTTTTAAGTCTACTGTTCATGTCTTTGGCTTTCATGAAAAGTTTACTATTTTTTTTTACAAAACAGCAAATTTCGTAAATGTACATAGCTGGTAGTGGTAGCAGATTAAGATTTCTAAAAGCTTGTCTGCAAGATTCGCCTGGGGGAATACCACATATAGCCCTGATGCATTTCTTTTGAGCTACAAATAATCTATTCTTATCCGTACTATTTCCCCACACTATAACTCCATACCGCAGTATAGATTCAACATATGCATGGTAGGTAGTGACTACCGTTTGTATGTTAGTGACTTTCCTAATTTTGTTTAGTGCATAAACGAAACTATTGATTCTATTGCATAAGTTATCCACCTGTAGTTTCCAATCTAAGTCTTGGTCAATAACAACGCCCAAAAATTTGGTATTTGTAATTTCTTTTAATCTATCAATGTTTAATTTAAAATTGCAATGAGTATGTTTAGATTTATTAAATTGAATGAAATTTGATTTAGCGTTATTAAGTTTCAGGGTATTTGCGTCTAGCCATTTTATTACGTTGTCAATAGTTTTGTCAATTTCGATTTCATGTTTTCTAATAGAATTGTCAGTTTGTTTCTCAGATGTCACTACAATGGATATATCGTCAGCGAATAAAATACATTTGTGATTGGTCACTTCTATTATGTCGTTTACATACAATACAAATAATAAGGGGCCCAACACGCTTCCTTGTGGAACTCCATTTGTATTTATCTTATAGCTAGATGCGCAAGGTATAAGCTCATCCTGTACTATATTGTTGATAATTACGCGCTGATATCGATTGGTCAAATACGATGATATCCATTGCAAGGTGGGTCCTCTCACTCCTATTGACTCCAACTTTTTTATCAGTATATTGTGATTGACCAAATCGAAGGCCTTTGAAAGGTCAAAAATAGTCCCGTGGTATGATTACCAGCATTAATGTTATCTAGCAAAGTTTTTATGAGCGTGAATATTGCCAGAATGGTCGATTTGGCCCTTTGGAATCCAAACTGTTCATTTCTGATAATGCTAAATGTGTTACAGTAATTCAACAAACGCTCATACATGCACCTTTCAAATACCTTAGAAATAGTAGGTATCAATGTTATTGGTCTATAGTTAGTAATGTCTGTATGTGCTCCTTTTTTATACAAAGGCTTGACTATGGATTCCTTTAGTAATTTAGGAAACGTTCCCGATGAGAACGAGAGATTTATTAAATATGTTAGGATAGGGACTAATTCCTCTACACATGCTTTAATTATCTTTGTACTTATTCCATCGAAACCTTCGGACATAGTGTTGTTTAGACCCATTATTTCTTTTTTGACTTCTTCCTTCGCCATAGGACGAAGAAACATTGAATTACATGCACGTTTATTTTTATGTAGCTTTTCTTGTGTGTTTGGTCCGTCATTTTTGGTCACAGACAATTCTATAAAATAGTCGTTAAACGTCGAGGCTATGTCAAAAGGATTTGTCAAGATTTGATTATTAATATGGATTTCAGATATGTCGTCATTATTTTTTGAGTTACAAATTTCATTTTTAGTTACAGTCCAAGCCGCTTTACATTTATTTTTACTTGTATTTATATATTTTGCATTAGAATTCTTTTTGGCCCGTTCGATGCATTTTTTCAGTAGTGTAGAATACTTTGTGTAGTTATTTTTATTTACAATTGTTTTGTTTTTATAATATTCACAACGAAGTAGTCTCTTTGTCTTGCAGCTATTCTTAAGTCCTTTGCTAATCCAATTGTTCGTCACATAATTATTTGTCATGTGGGGATTCAACCCACAACCTCCGGCGCTAAAGGCAGGATCGCTGCCATTGCGCCAACAGGCCAGTCACTGAGTCAGAAGAATGGGTTTGTAACAATAGTTGAAACTCAAAGGTAGTGCTGCAAAAAAACATTCTAGACAATTTCTTTCTTCTTTGTTTTTCACACTTTCTTTCCCAAAACATGTTTAACAGTTAATTGGCGATTAGCAAATCAAGCACCACCCATTGGCTACTTCTACCTAATCGCCACTCCAAATCTTCAATTCAAATTCTTGTTTTCTCTACTGGCAACACCGTCGTTCCAAAATTGAACTAATTGCGAAGGAAACTCGAGGGCCAGTACGTGCTCAGAAAAAAGAACGATTGTCGATGGCTTTTCGCTTTAATTATCGTGACTCAAGTGCATATAACGGATCGACGGGGCTGTTTTATCTGTTCTTTTCAGAGGGAAAGGCCACTGAAAACATTGAATTTGACGTCGTTATTTCGAGAAGTTCGACCAGAAAATAGAGGTTAAACTATACTATGAGATTGCCACATAGAAAAAGACTGAAGTGGCTCACAGTACAACCTATGCAATTCCTCAAACTTTAGAACCAAACGTTACCTCCTTAGAATAATCACATTTACGTTATTATTCTAAGGTCACCTCAGTGGCTGCTGTCACGATGCAAGCTTTAAATGTTGACTGGTTCATATCAAAGTTGTCGATAAGCTCGGTAGCCGTGTCAATTGTAATATTTGTAATACTCATTACTTGTACGTTGTCCACATTATTAACTGGTTATTTGACAGCTCACGCCCTAGAAGTTTCGTATTGTTTACGTTAAAATTTTATACGATTAATACTGTACTTTATGGACGGGTAGAGCCCCCTTGTTGAAGTATAAAAATAAAATGAATAAATAAATTATTGATGTGCTTTCTGCACCCCAAAACTCGAATCGTGGATCGTGTAGTCCCGAGTTCAAATCTGGCTAGATCCGAAATCTTTGTGTTCATTGTTAAATTTCCGACTAGCTCTCCGGTGATGGAAAACATCGTTAAAAACCAAATTAAATAACCACGGAAGGCATGCCACTAACTACCACGTCGGGTTCTAATATCATTTGTGTAAAGTGGGCTTCTAGGTGTTCCGTTCACCATGACGGCAGCAGTCACTTGCCTCTGACTACCCCGTTTGGGATTTAGTCGTGGTGGTATGTAATGTGAATGGATGTATGGATTAATTTTTTTCGCATTATTAAAATAAAGACGCAAACACACGGATTTATGTTATGTATTTCCAAAAAAACTAAGTAATTAATAAATCAAAATGTACATTTATCAATATCAATGAAATCACTTAACTAATTCGATTTTAATGATAATAGTACCATCGGAATGAAAATGTACCGAGGACTTTCCAGTAGGACTCCACACCTGGTTTAAAAAATCTCTGGAGCAAGCAGTGGCGTTTCCCATGGTATCAGTGCGTAGATCCATAGATTCGTGCCCAGTCAGATTAAAGGCCTGTAAAAAACCAAAGGTGGCCATTTCGAATAGTTTTTTTTATTGCTGATACCTTGATAAAGATGTACATATAAGTTTTGAGTAGTAATATTACATTACTTCATAAAAAAAATGCATTCTCATTTGTAATAGAACTTATGGCCGGACTAGGTATAGACTATAACTATTCTTTATCGCTGCTCTAGATATATCGATATATTTTCTACAACTCTATGTCTAGTCGCACATCGAGTCACAGACTCACAGCAGACTTTCTTGCTGTAGTCGTCTTGATGTGAATTATTCAAGGAGACTGCGGAGCTTGAAACTAACTGAAAAAATAAACTTCAAACCATAGTTGTTGTAAGCAAGTCCATCTAGTTTTGGTTTTCGACGAAAAAACGATAAAAGATAACTTTAAACTATTTCAAAACAAAACACTAAAAAGTAAAAAAATAATTGCGTATTCTTCTAAAACTTATACGATAATATAATGTAGGTACAATTATTGTTATTGTTGAAGTCGGTGTCAGCCAAGGAAACACTACAATATACCAGCAATATACCTATTTTTTACATCACACGTTCAAGTATGTAGTTATGTAGTTACAAACGTACATTGGCTGTTTCTGAAGTTCTTGTTTATTTTATACATCGGAAAAGTATCGCTCATTTGCTCCTAAGAATGGAAGAGTTCCGTTACTTTGTCATGGATCCCATAATCAGAACCTAACCAAGCTCTCATCAAACCACCCTCGAAGTACGAGTATAAGTATCCTTTCTAAAAAAAGGCATCGAAATCGGTTGGCGTGAAATCAAGTTATTCGTTCAGTTGTCGCGCAAATAGTTTATCTAGATTTAAGACTTATATGGTTTTCTCATGGATGCCACTGTCAGAACTGGATCAAATTAAATGGGACCGCACGGGTAGCACTATCTTTCAAATAAAAATGATCAAAATCGGTTCACCCAAACGAAAGTAATGAGGTAACAAACATTAAAAAAAATTTACAGTCGAATTGAGAACCTCCTCCTTTTTTCAAGTCTGTTAAAAACGCGTCAAACTGGCAGTTAATGCATACATTTATCACCAAAGGCCTCATAACAATATTTACAAAAAATGCTCATTTTTTTTAAACGCTTAAATATTCAAGCTACTTTTTCTTGTGATGAAAAACAGCTGCGTAGGTATGCAGTGTTTTGACCTCCAGTGTCACGTCTATAGTGCCACTTTGACCGTCTGAATTTGTCTCACAGAAAATGGTACGTAGGTACCTAAGTATAATATAAAACAAGAGAGAACGCTGATGTTTTATCGGGAGATATTTTGTTCTGTTTTAATTAATGTGGCTTATCTTTCTTCCACGTTTCTTTGTCTCACCAGTTAATTTTCTTGATTTAGCCCTAAGCTCAAAACAAATAAAATGATCATTAAAACAATAGCTTGTTGACACCATCGACTGTTATTTTTTAAACATCAACAGTATTACGACCGCCTGGGTCGATTGCTTCTTAATGCTCTAATTGCATTTCAATTCAAATATACGATTAATTAGTCCGAATATTCAGTCATTTGACTTTGCTAAATGAGTGACGTTACTTTACCTTTGTCTCCTGGTTTAGAAGCAGATCACGCCAAGACCCAGAATGAAAAAAAAATTACAGCATACCTGACAAGTATTAGCATGAAAATGTATTATTTGAAGTGAAAAAAATTGCGCGGGTGTGACGAACTGATGGCCGTTGAGCAGAAAGGTTTCAGAGCATTAATGATTTAATGATGTCACATGTGAAGTCGTCTATGAGACATATCCGTTCTGACAGGTATAGATAAAGTGTCCTAATTGACTAAAGTTTCAGGTCATTACTGCATTATAATTGAATTCCGAAGTAGCAAGTCAAATCAAATGGGTTTCTTAGTAGTTGCATTTAGTTTTTTACATGTTTGTATATTTTGTGGCAGGAGTCTAAAGGCGGTGAATTATTCACGCTGCACTCGCGTCTTGAAATGTCTATTTTCTCAGACGCGGCTTCGTTACAGGATACCCTAGTGTTGTGTGTCCTGTCGATTATTTTATCGAGATTCAAGAAAACGAAAATGACTGGCGAACACTGGGGAAAATACAATGTAATTCTATTTTAGTTATTATGTACTAACATATCCAGTATCACAGTCGAATAACATTCTTCTATCTATCTATATTACTTAATTTATTCGTAATTAATAAATTTATAATACTTGAATGTAATTTAAAAAACTTTTATTCCAACGTTGCTTAGCGTTCCAACTGCCTATTAACCAATTAATAAGGACGTGAATATTAGGCATTAAAGCTTCTACGATAAAAAAATTATGTACCATGTAAAATATTTCTTGGATAGATTATTCGTTTTCTCCAGAATAAAATAAGATGAACTTTAAAAGCGGTGGGGATAGTTATATTCTACGCTAAGTCAAAGTCTGCTCTGCTCGTTATAATAGCCATTTCCAGTGGACAGCAAGAGCAGGAATGCCCAGAGCAACCACGTTGAGAGTGAGCTGTGAAAATAAATCGTACAATACATCGTACGACTACCGTCTACTATGAAAGTCTTCTTGTATCTAACCGTCCTCTGAAATATATCCGCTACTATATAGTTCTCTGCCGAAATTAAATTTGTTTTATCGATACGCGCCCATCACTAAGTACCCGCGTAAACGTAGATAACACGGCCATTTGAATGCCGCCCGCGCGCGCCCCACCCGTTCCAAATTCGAATATTTACAGGCGCACGTACCATAGACAGCCGAACTTCCCGCCGATTTGTTTCGTTATGTTGGTATCTGTGCCAATATGGCCGCGTGGCGGGAATGTTATTGGCATATTTTGACTAATTCTAAATGATATGAGATTCGAGGATTTTAGCACCAACTGTTCTCGCATGCGACGTCCGAATTCTGTTTAGTTCGAAAACACGTATCATTCAACAGCAGTTTGTAGCTGCGAAAAACGTCAGCCAAGTGTAAGAGAATTAGGTAATTCCGTTCCCTATTTGCTCGCTCACCTGTGACTTATTCATTCAATATTAAATAAAAACGTAGGAAAATGTAGCGCTCGTAAATTTTAGCTTAACGTAGTTAGGGTAAACTGAATTGTTTCAAGGATAGCTAGAAGTGTGTGATGTGGGAAATGCATACCATCACCCCTAACACCTCTTTATCCCTAAAACTCAGAAGCCGACTTTTCACCAAGCGTATTAGAACCCAACATGGTAGGTGATGAGCCTTTCGCCGTAATCCGGTGTTTTCCATCACCGAAGAGCTAGACCTCTTCCTCACCGGCTCGGTGCGTTTTCGTTTCGGCACACCGCCCAACAAAATAACAAATATTTTTCTCTTTAAAAAAATAATTAGTACCAAGATGGTCTGGCCTGATGGTAAAAATCGGAATCACATGGGTTCCGAGCCGCAGTGCTTAACTCCTAAGCCACGATGCTCCAGAAGTATTTGGGAAATGTGGCAGAAGATTTAATTTTATGTAATCGTAAAAATCAAAAATCAATCCAGCACAATGTGTTCTCTTCCTATTATAGTTCCTGGTTCTTCAAGCGAGGCGTGAAAAGACAATTCTGCAGGCCTTCAAGATCTTCATCTTCATCATGGCCACCTCAGTGATGCCTTTGCGTTACTGTGCTTGTCAGCCTCATATCTGGACCCCACGACCGCTTTCCATCACGTGGAGTAACGTCATCTTGACGGGCCATAAAAACAAAATCAATCATATCAAAAAAAAAACAATCTAAACCCTTGCAAAATTAACAATAATGGGTTGGATATTTTATGTTTTTAACTTTAAAATTGAATCCTAGTTTACAGCCTTTAAGTTTGTTACATTACATACGAATGGTTGGCTCTCTGTATATAGTGAGCGAAGGCCTCATAATTCAGACTTATGTAAATCCCTAAAGATCGCAAAATCAACAGACATTATAATCTTTACACAAACAAAACACTTCGTGTACCAATAAACAACAACGATACACCCTAAAACAGTGGTAAACACGCCTGGCTACACCGACACTGCGCGCCCGACTCCCGAGAGGCAATAAAAACGGATATTAAAAGCCGGAGACCACATTCATCACAAATGTTGCCAGTAGATTGATATAATATTACCCTTGTTTTCTTGGAACTGTTTTTTTGGGGTGTTACGGAGAGAATTAATTTCTTGATGGGTTTTTAATAGGTAGTTAAGGGATCGGGGGGGAGTACTTTGTGTATTTATTTAATCCTTTGGACAACACATGGACTTGTGTCTCGGTTATGATTCCGCTAAGACAATTTACCGGCTAACTTTTCGTACGTAGATTTACTAGAATCCCACTATTAGGCCCGGGCTACACGAGGCTAGTTTTTTAGCTAGGATAGCAAGCCAGTTCTTTACTAACTGTCCTGGCTTGCTGACCTAGCTTGCAACATGCTAGTTCTGTTTACATGAGGCTAGATTATTTTAAGCTAGTATTTTTGCTGTGACTGAGGTGACCACACGTCCATGATAAACTGCAGACGAAAAAATAACACTATCGACTGAAACGGTTAGGTACTTCGAAAACTGCGCCAATTCGCTCGAACTAGAAGCTGACTTACTAGAACGGATGTGGACAAGACCGACGAATTTAAGAAAAAATGAACGTGGATCATCTGCTTTACTTCTGGAGTATTAATCACTATACTTAGTTTGGGCATCATATGCCCAAATCTAGAAAAGTCAATCAAAGCTGAGCAGTCCTTACATGTATAGATGTCCCTTTTATTTCTATTGACATGTGACAGGGCAGCATCAATTTGAGGTGTGCTCAACTTTTGATTTGCGTTTGTGATACGAATATCAAACACGTCGCAGTAGAAACAAACGAAACGCGTGGTTCCTGCTTACTAGCCAACTGAAAACTATACTTCATTAATTATAACATTAGAATTAAGAAATAGGGGTGCTAAAATGAATGGGGAATTTTGTAACATTTTAGATTTGACAGTGAAAATGTGTTCGGATAAAATCCTCTGCTTCTTTTAGGTTTTTACATCGACAATATGATTAGATTTTAATAAATTCGGCATAAATCAAACTCAAACTCAAACTCAAATAACTTTATTCAAATAGACTGTATCAGTACTTTCAAATCGTCAAATTTACAGCAAAATATACTAAATAATAGACATAAATACCATAATAATATGGATATGTAAATAAACAGTATACAGACATAATGCGACTCTACCACCGCGTCGGAGTTGTTTCTTGCTGAGAAGACCCGGCGAGAAACTCAGCAGTTACTCTTTTAAACTTGTTTTGGGTTTACAACAGGGGTTAGTAAAGTACAAGCAGTGTGCCATTTTGATACCTAAAAGAATATAAAACAAAGAGAAAAAACCAACCATAAAAGAATATAATAACAAGAATTCATTTAAACAATTCAAAAACAAAAATTGTTAGTCAGTACATACAAACTAGGTACCTATTAACTCTTACAATAAAACATCTGTTACAATAGAGCTATTTAATCCCGCATCGAGAAGAGCGCTTATACCCAGGCATTTTTATCTATAAGGTAGTCTTTTGTAGTATAATAGCCCTTTTTTAATAAAGCTGTTTTGATGTGATGTTTGAATCTATGTAAAGGTAACTCACAAATGGTTTTTGGAATTTTGTTGTAATAATGTATACCTTGCCCCATAAAGGATCCTAAAACTTTTTGTAACCTAAAGAGTGGAAGTGCAATTTTATCCTTATTCCTAGTATTTCTGCAATGTATGTCACTGTGTTTAGCATAGAGACCAATATTTTTTCTGACCAAAACAATGCAATTGTAAATGTATTGTGACGCTACAGTGAGGATACCAATTTCCTTAAAAATCTCCCTAAGTGAAGCCCGTGCACGAAGCTTATAGATGGATCTGATAGCTCGCTTCTGGAGGATAAAGATGGTTTGTATATCCGCCGAAATCTTAAAGTAATCATGTTTATTGTACTTTTACCATAAGTTGTACCCTAAAAATGGGTTACCTACGCCATATCGAATACCAAATGATCGAAAATCAAAATATCGAACACTAATCATCGAACGTTCAAAATATCGAATTTACAAATATTATTTATTTTGATCATCTGGTATTCGATATGGCGTAGGTAACCCCCTAAAAATAACATTTTTTACTTCTGTTTAATGCCAAAATGAATGGAGTATAGTTTCGCCGGCCACATGGAGCCACAAGCCAGGATAGTCAAATCAGTGGTCCTGGCTTGTAATAGCTTAGAAAAGAAGCTAGTTTTGTCTGACACAAAAAAAAGACTTAATGCCCCGAGGCATTTTCTACCAGACAACCACATGATCAAACCGTTGAATTAAAGACGGAGCAAGAGATTAAACTATCACACATCTTACAAGGAACCTCTACCCGACTGGAAGTAAATACCTTCGCCTCACAGAAGACCACATCTAAATGATCCTGCTTTAATATAAATATAAATATTCGCCAGACAACACACCTCTTGTAATGGTCTCGA
Source organism: Udea olivalis (assembly GCA_947369235.1). NCBI lineage: Eukaryota > Metazoa > Arthropoda > Insecta > Lepidoptera > Crambidae > Udea > Udea olivalis. The sequence continues at coordinate 9,238,873 of OX376370.1, read as the reverse complement.
AGTAGGGATTATTAAATCCCTGTGTTACGAGGTACCACATAAGGAAATAAGCTAGGGGCGTCTCGCAGCACACCCAGACCCGAAACAATTCAGAAAAGATCGTTTCCTGAATTGACCCGACCGGGAATCGAACCCGGGAAACTACGGACATCGAGGCGAGAAACCGTGCTACAGCACACTACGCCAATCGTGTCGTCAAATTGCAGTGCTATTGCTGCTTCTGGCAAGCATGATGTTCTTCTGAATGACGGCACAATAGTTTCCTTACAGGGTAGGCAGCGCACGAGTGGTAAGGTGCATTTATACCAAACGAACATAGAGCTAGAGTAAGAATATTGATGATATAATGATAATTCGTTTTTCATTTACACCTCAAGAATTCGAGGTATCGAAAAAGTACGACGAATCAAGAACGAGCATTTTAGGTCGCCGCGAGCATAGCTAGAAAAACAAAAAAATGTGCGGTCTCTGTTCACACAAAGATAATTTGATAGAGTCGGAATATAATAAGCATTTGCTCGTTCGGTCTCAATGCACCTATGCGTATGTGCGTATACTTGCTAGCCACTGATACGGACGTTGCAGAGAAGAACCTTCCAAGTTAATGGCAGAAGTGTATCGGTCTCCGGTAGCCCTTATTTGCGTCTCTGTTTCTGGTCTTGGACACGCGCGCGTACTGGCTCATAATGCCTTACCCTAAAAATAGGAGATCCTAATCGTCAAAAGTATTGTTAATGGCTAAATCAGAAGAGTTTATTTTTTTTAAACGCGACACTGCCATCCATGTTATGACGGACGACACGGCTGGCGTAGTGCGCTGTAGCACGGTTTTATGCCTCGATCTCCGTAGTGTCCCGGGTTCGATTCCTGGTAGGGTCAATTCAGGCAATGATTTTTTTTTAATTAGCTCTGTTCTGGGTGTGCTTTGAGACGCCTCTTGTCTGGTAACACAGAGTATTTATCCTTACTTTGAGACCATGACAAGTGTTGTGTTGTCTGGCGCCTATTTATTATCTTGTCTAACCCTGAACTATGCTTTGTCCCCAGATGCGGCTGCGGGGCTGAAGCGCGGCGGGATGCAGGGCGGGGGGGGCGCGCCCGCCGCGGACGCCGACCAGGCGCAGTTCGAGGCGGACAAACGCGCCGTCTATAAGTTAGTACACTATCGATAATTCAGCTTTCGATAACCTATCGATGGTGCTATCGATAAAAATTTGATTACAATCGCACCTGGTGAGTGAGAGAGAATGTGGTCTTCAATGGTCTGCCCAGTAAATTCACAATCACAACACATGCGCATTGGCAGCGAGTGTACTCTTTAGCTATTCTTTTATAAAAGGGTCCATGTATGGCTTATGTATACATGAGAATGAATAAACTGAAATATTAGCTAATAACTTCATTTTTATAGGGTATAAGCAATACCCTCATGTGTATGGCTCACGGCCCCAGGTACAACACTGCCAAGAGTGAACTCCTAGTTTTTAAAGCTTAAAAACAAGAGCTACAAAGTTCTACCAGTTAGGCTTAACGGAACTACTCTCAAGCAAGTAAATTGTTTTAAATACCTGGGACATTGGGTCACCGAGTCACTTAGGGACGACCTTGCCTTAGAGCGGGAGCTCAGGGCGTTGTGTGTTAGGGCTAGCATGCTAGCTCGCAGGTTTGCACGCTGTACTAAAAAGGTTAAGGTTACGCTCTTTAAGGTCTATTGTAATTATCTGTACACGTGCAGCCTGTGGACGAATTACACCCAAGGAGCGTACAGGGCCTTGCGCACTCAGTATAATGACGCATTTAGGTTGCTGATGGGGTTGCGACGTTTCTGTAGTGCCTCAGGGATGCTGGCAGAAGTTGGAGTTGATACCTTTGCGGCTATTCTGCGAAAACGCATAGCTTCCCTGATCCAGCGAGTGCGAGGCAGCTCCAACAGCCTTCTGCAGAGTGTTGCGGCCAGGCTGGACGTGGACAGTGCTATTATACAGCACTGGACTCTCTTCCACCTAGCCAAAGATACGAAAATAATATTTCGGGAGACATGATGTATTTTAAGTTTACTAATATAGTTTTTAAGGCCTTACCTTTGTTAACACGTTATGGGTAATTCCCGAAATAAATGATTTTTATTCTAATTTATTTTATTTATTTATAATAATAAACAGAGCCCGGCTATGGTTTTTCTGCCTTAAAATCTTATGGGCACCCATCAGATCCTACTTGTCATTTCGCCACGGATGCACAGTTCGGCCCGCCCGGCGGCTAAAACTGTGCGTATAATATGGCTGGCTGCAACTGAAAAACTTTATATCTATAAAATTGTCTGGGTTTTGCTGCCATTCTACCTTGATTGATGATTCTAATCAATCGCTCGAAAAACTCAACTTACCTATCATCTACTTTCTCCTTCCAGGCACCCCCTATTTCCGCTCCTGGCGCTCCTCCTAGAGCGCTGCGAGCAAGCCACGGCGGGGGCGGAGGCGCCCGCGGCCGACGCCTTCGGGGCCGACCTGCAGGCCTTCGTGCAGCACCAGCGGAGGGACAGGCGACCGTTCCTGGTAGACGACCCCGAGATCGATGGACTGATGATCAAGAGCATACAGGTGAGAGGTGCTATCATTGTTTTAATTTAACATTTGATAGATTTTAAAAAAATCACACGGTACATTTTCTATCCCCAAAAAACCTTTTACAGCACCTAATAAGCATGGCCGTATCGTTTCCCTTACGGTTAAAAAAACACACGGTATATCTTCCAATTCACTAAAAAATAAGTCCAAGTAAGCAGATAATGTGAAGTAAAGATAACCTTAAGGGTTTTTTTGTATCATGCGATATAAATAAATATCTGGGACAGATAGACTTGTAATATGAGCGTCAGAGACTGATAAACATACTTAAAATTTCTAAATACATACTTAAATAGATAATAACACCCAGACACACAACAAATACAAATGTTCGTCACACAAATATTTGTCATGGGTGGGGATCGAACCCACGACCTCCGGCGCTAAAGGCAGGATCGCTGCCATGCGCCAACAGGTCAGTCCACATACCTCACAAATTGAGGCTTTTTCCTTCTATTTGTCAGACTTTCCTTCTTACCAAGTTAATAATTTTAGGTCAACGAATAACTTAGGGTTTTGATTAATTTTCCAGATTCAAAATATGCGGGATAAATTCCCGTATTTCGATCACTAGTTTTTTACTGTTTTCAGAGGCTGTAAAAGTGTAAACCTTAAGTTTTTGATGATAATTTATACTCGATACCTCCCCGGATTCCTTATAAGCTAAAGTAAATCGTTAACGATCTTGAGATATACAAAGGATTCGTCGTTTCGATCGGTTTGATACGATGGAAAGGATCAGTCACGGTGAGACTGATCTTTTCGATGGGGCCCTTTAGACGGCTCCACCGAGGCTTCCACCACTTTTTGAAGTATGAAAGCAACTACAGCAGGGGTTTATGTATAAATGTTTGTCATATGCATCACAAGGCTTGGCGAACAATGGCTTTGAATCGTGAGGGATTGAGATTGGGAGGGGAGGCCTTTGCCCTTCAGTGGGACGAAATAGGCTGATTTAGATTTAAATTAGATTTAGATGTGTGGGGGATCTCACCCACGACCTCCGGTGCTAACAGGATCGCTATACTATTGCACCAACATTGCCAGTTACATTCAGTCAGTGGTTCAGTCATTTTCATAGGTCTCTATCCTTCCAGGTGCTCAGGATCCACCTGCTGGAACTGGAGAAGGTGCAGGAGCTGTGCCGCGACTTCTGCGGCCGGTACATCGCCTGCCTCAAGACTAAGATGCAGAGCGAGAATCTGCTGAGGACAGATTATACTAGCGGTGAGTAACAAAAGTACCTACAATTCGGAACGTCGGGTGAGAGTACAGTAAAGACATAAAATAAAATTGAAAGAGCATGGAATATGGTTGGTATAAGTACCTAGTTTCCCCAAGAGAGTCCCACTTTGAAGAAATTAAAATACATTGGCCAGGGATGAAACAAATAATTAATATCTCCAAAAGTATATCGTTTTCGAGATTTTATCAAAATACATTTTTATCCATCTATTGCCATACGTTTCATTACTGGCCAAGCGCCGACCATATTTTTAACCGACTTCAAAAAAGGAGGAGGTTCTATGTTTCACTGTATGTATTTTTTTTTATGTATGTTCACCGATATCCCTTTCAATTGTGGACTGATTTTCAAAATTCTTATTTTATTCGAAAGAGTATATTCCTGAGGTGGTCTCATTGTCAGCATATCAGGATCGGATGGTGGGATCCAGGAAAAATCGAGGGAACTCTTCAAATATTATAGGCACACCTATAACGATTTAGGTATTTCTGATAGTAACTCATGCAGTTGCTCTCGGAAAGTACCATTTGGTGAAGTGGAACTGCTGATGAAAACCACTGATGGCCACCGGAACTACCCAATACTAAATATTTTTCGGGTTGCAATATTATAGTTTTAATATGGGTGCTAAGCAATTATCTTTTTTTGAGTCATCATCTCATGTTGATGAGCTGGTGATGAAAGGTACAACTCCTTAACGGTTAGTAGTTGGAGGATATTTCTTTAAATATTATAGACGTCAAGACCGACAATCATATTCTTTCTGGTTATTTAAGTGAACTGATGATGGCAGGTTTAAACTCCATAACCGTTTCATTATTGGAAAGGATATACTTCAAGGGTAGTTTGATGAGAGTTTGGTTAGGTTCTGATTATGGGATACATGACAAAGTAACGGAACACTTCAATTCTTAGGAGCAATTGGACGATACTTTTTCGATGTATCAAATAAATAAGAACTATACACCGAAAATCAAGATATAAACAAAAATTTTAACAAAAAAAAATCAACTTCTAAAAAAACTATTCCAAAACAAAACACTAAAAAGTAAAGAAATAATTGAGTATTCTTCTAAAACTTATACGATAATATAATGTAGGTACAATTATTGTTAGGTACTGTTGGAGTCGGTGGTTTTTTGTTAATTTTTTTATGATTTATCCATATTGGGGTTCTCTTAGGTAACATAGTGGCCCGTCCCAAATCGCTTTCCGCAGAGTGATTTCACACCCTCCTCGGATAGAAAGAGTCAAAACGAACAAAACCTTCGTCTGACAGCTGTCAGGTGAATTTCATCGGGCTCCAGGCACCGGTAGAATTTGCACTTGTCAGTAGTTGTCAGAGTGATAAACGTCACCCCAACCCGTTCCGAAACAACGGGGAAACTGTCAGGTGACAGCTCAGTCCACCTCGGTTTTACTCGGGGTCGATTTGGAACGGGTTCGTGTGATTTTCTCTCCTCAGAGTGGAATTCCACTCGATTTGGAACGCAGTCTAGGTATATCAGGCCCCATACAAATATCTTTCATGCTCTTTATTGATGGACCACAGTGTTACTGACACCGCATCTGTAGACCGCCTACTCAAATTCTGTGATTTTTGATAAAGGGGGCCCACCAAGAACAAAGAAGAGTGATTCACACCCCGTGATGCGGAAGGGTTTGTTTACTTTGCCTTATTTTGGCGATGCGATGCGCACAGAGATATGAACATTCAGACGTAAAAATAAATGGATATTTGTTTTTGTATAAAAGTAAAATGAGTTAAATTATCAAAAGTCGTAGAACAAATGTTGTTGTTTAAGGTAGGTACCTAGTCTTGCGAGGTAGTTGATGTTTAACAAATAACCCTGTATAACTTTGTAAGTGAAACAACCTGAACATTATCTGTTTGATCGTTCCAGGTGGAGTGGAAAGCAACAACAACCTGTCCGGCTCGCTGGACGACCACTCCAGCACCTCCAACTCGCCGCAATATCAGGTATGAAATGTACGTCTTCTTCTGCTATTCGTTCATGACATTTTCAGTTTTTATTCCTTGTAGCCAATGACATTAGAATTACGAGGACTCCGCATCAGCCCTAAGTCAAAAAACAGAAAAAATGTGCCAAACAAATAGAGAACGCTGGATTGAAGATGTCACTGTGCCACGTGTGTTTTTCGATTGTATCGCGTGCATTATCTAGATGAGAATCATTGCTTGTATCCTGAGGGCGGTTTCAGACTGGCGTTGTTTTTTTCCCTTATTCTGTCGCTTTGGCATACGCGCTTACACGCGCCCAATTTCGCGATTCCAAATTCGTTGTTCTATTAAGTTTCGCTTAATATAACGAAGCTCATTTTAGACACATTTGTAGTCTATTGAGACAGCATTTGATAGTACTACTCTTGTTTACTTTATACAGGATGTCCCAGAAAATGAGTCACAAGCGATGAAGAGCATCAATAGGCCTACCCGAATCACCCCCATATATGTTGCTCGATTTTTTTACACGAAGTAGAATCAGTTTTACACGAGAAAGCTACTATTATTGAAACTTTGTGATGTGTTTAAAAAAATGCATTTGGTATACTTATAATGTTAATTAAGTTTTATTTTCTACCAAAGACCTGACTTTTACACTTCCATATTGAACGTAAATTAAAGTAAATAAAAATTATCTCATTGAATTTTACTAGATGAATTGTTGACATTATAGGAAAGTTTTTTAAAAACATTCGCATAAAAAAGTTTATAATTTTTATTTAATGGACTTCAAAACTTTGGAAAAGCACAGTATTTTCCACTTTTTCAGTTTCATATTTTTTTCTAAATTATTATTCAGTGCAGTGTTATAAGAAAAAAAAAATAGGCATAAACCTCGACTATTTGCGCCGCGGTAACCAAAAAAGTGAAATCTTTGAAAATTCGTAAAAAAATTAATTACTCGAAAACTACTAAAAATCGCGGAACATATGGGGTGATTCGGGTAGCCGGGTACCCTAGTGATGCTTCATCACTAGACTTCCGCTTGTCACTCATTTGTAGGACACCCCCTATGTCTACTCTAAAATTACAGCTTACTGTAAAATGACTGGCTGCCATAAAGTTACCTACTGCTCGCAGTACGAATTTGTCAGTGAACTAATTTGGGTTGTATTCTTTCGAAAACCTTCTTACCTTTTATCGAGTGGAGGTGGATTCCTTCCAGTTGAGGTCGGCCCCCCTTAAATTGTGCTCAGGACAAGAATTTTAAAAACAGTTTTATTTAATGTTTTATGAAATTGTAATTTTTTAACCTATTATTATTTTTTTTGAACTTTAAAATAATTTATTGCTCACTATAAATAAATTGAATATAAAACTGAAAGCGCCTCCTTGGCCTAGTGGTTTTAGAGCTCAGCCCGAAACCCCCCGGGTTCAATTCCCAGGTCGGGCAAAGTATGTTTTCAAATACAAATACAAATCGTTTATTTGCTAAGAATAGTGATCTAACCTGCATTTGTCAAGCGTGGTGATTAAGCCAATAATCATCCATTGTAGTGATGACTTGATTTCAATGATGGAGGCCTTTGCCCAGCAGTGGGACAGTATACAGGCTGATTACTTCACTTTACGTTTATAAAACTGAAGCACGTTGTCTCCAGTCGCCCCCGGCGGCGGCCGCGCCGGCCTACCCGGCGCAGTTCCCGCGCGCGGAGCTGCCCTTCCCCGCCGCCCCGCGGGACACGCGTGAGTATAACCAAACATACTCGTATCATCGTCAGTTCATTCAAAATTTATCTATTTGACATAGGACGGGCTCTGCCTAGTTTGGGGGCCAGATATGTCCATAGTTGTTACTGGGTTTCTTAATAAATATTTACTTTACTTTACTTTACATTATCAGTAATTGTGTGTATTTTCTAATTTTTTTTGTGTGTATTTTCGTTATTGTGTTTTAGTTGTTATTTTTGTTTCTCTAGTTTAATTTATGGATTGTTTTAATTTTATTGTAAGTAATTTGGTTTTGATTGTAATGTTATTTTGATTGTATGTGTGACCTGCTTGTGTTTTAGTTAATAACTGTAAGCAAGCATGATAGTTAAATAAATTAATATACTACGGATATATATCTAAAAAGGCAACGCCAGCGTTTGGAACAAAACCAAACGTGTTACTTTTCTGACGCTCATTGTGACGTCACGATAGCGTTGAGAGGACACAGCACGGGCGAGAAAATGTAAAAATAGGTATTTGTATAATCTATTGGTGTCCCTTGCTAACTTTAATCAGGGGACAACGAAACCGTTGTCCCCTGATTCCTTTTCGAAAATGTAACCGATTTAATTACTTTTTTCATTAAAAATAGAATGGCTTTGGCCGTGTTCCTATATTTTCTCATTTTTTAATATAAATTGGTCAAATAAGTTTTCTTAAACATAGCGGAAAATCTGGCCAATTTTTAATTTTTGAAGGTTCAAGAATTCCTAGGGACATGCCAATAATAACAATGGATTAATTGAAAAAAATACTCATAATTGTATTTGTTATTTTCCACCCATTCGCTGTATTTTATGTTGTTTTTATTTTTTACTTGTGATTTTGTTTTTCTGTGTGATGTTTAACAAATATTTTTTTGTTATTTCTTCTTTCTTTCTTTACTAGCAATATCCAGGGATCTACGTTTGTTTGCAAAAACGGTCCTTCTTTGCTCCTAATTGATAGATATCCTACATTTTTTAGTTAATTTATTATGTTCTTACGAGTAGTTAATAATCGCAAAGAAGGAAAAATTATAAATCTGTTTGATTTTGTCATCCGTTGCCATAACGGTTGAGCGTGGACTGATTGAAGCATCATCAGCAGATGCAGTACATCTTGCATGATGCTACTTCGTTTAGTCCCTATACAGCTATATCGCTTTATGTCTATGTCATACTTATTGAAAACTGTTTTCCGAGCAACCAGTAGTGTGAATATTGCGCCGTTGAAAAATACTTATAGTAACGGTTCGAAATTGATGTTGACATTATCGTATTTTATTGCACAAAATACATTCAAAACGACTTTTTGTGTGATTTGAGCCTTTATGAAACATAACTTTCGGCCTGGGGCTCATTTGCCGAATCTCTTTAAATCCATCCCGTTACCATTAATCAAGATTCATCTTAACTCATCAGATGGCAACATGCATGAAGAAAGATGACCCAGTGATGATTTATATGAAATATTTGAATTTCAGCATCCCATGTGGTCCAAGGCTCGACTCCCATCAGCCAGATAGGTGCTGGACTGCTTCCGACAGATTCATTCACTGGTAAGTCAATCATTTGCATGGTTAACATTGGAAAAAAATAAAACATGTTAAAAAGAACAACTGCTAAGTTTCAAGTCCCCAAAACAACAGCAAAGGCCCTAGACCACTGTCTTTTGGCCCTCCACAGCTGTGTGTTTGTGTTTATCTGTTTTCAAATTCGCCCGGGTCTAAGTGTGCTGGGAGACTTCCCTGGCTTAATTACAGGGACATTAATCCCTGCTTCGAGACCATGACAAGTGGTGTGTTGTCTGGCGCATATTTCTTTAGATATCAGAATCAGGACCCTGCCCCCTGCCCCTCAGAACGAGGTTATCGATCGATTCGGTAATTTTTTTATAATTATAGTAAATGATCCGCTTAGCGGTAGCAATCAACATTTTTATATGTTCAAGCCAAAGGCCTTGAGCTTACATATAATAAGGAATTAAAAATAAAAGAAAATAACCGAATCGGTCGATAACCCTGTTCTGAATCAGGACTCTGGTCTATCTGAGTGAAGATATGTTTGTGGTTCCCAGGCAGCAACTCGAACAACTCGTGCTCGTCAGTGTCCGGCTCGCCGCCGCCGGAGGAGGACGCGGACGAGGCGGGCGGCAAGCGCGGCGTGCTGCCGCGGCACGCCACGCAGGCCATGCGCGCCTGGCTGTTCCAGCACCTGGTGGTGAGTATACCGCCATCTTACAGTTGCTCGTGTGGTGAGGATGCCACCGTTTCAGCATCCGGTGGTCAAGAAATTATCTTAGCATCTAATAGTGAGGATACCATATTTCTATTCAATGATGAGGGTACCACAACTTTGTTTTTCTGACACGGTCCCTTTGTGCTTTTTTGTTTCTTCCCATCCATTCTTGCCACAACAGCGTTTTACGTGGCAACATATTGTGGGCATGTGTGTTAGTTAGAATAGTTAGACAGCTGACCGCTGTCATACCATACACTGCATTTTTTTTATTTAACGCTTTGTTGTTATAAATGGGTACCGTAGGCACCTCCACACTCATGTTCGTTTTTTTTCTTTTGTCACTTTTGCACTCAAGACACTTTCTCCACCCACATTTTTAAATTTATTTACACACACATACACTGTTTACAACAGAGACCACACGACGAACACTCAACAACAGGCCCTGCCAGAATACCAGCGTCTCTGCAGTCTCCTTCTGCAGTGACACATGCTGAGGCAGGGTCCTGATTGGCCCGTTTTAATTTTTAATGTATTATTTTTATTTTTTGTTACTTTGATTGTTACTTTTACTATTTTATTTTATTGTGCTTGAGCATCTTATGGGTCAGTAAATGATTTTTCTGTCTTTCTTTCAACTCTTGAATCGAGTGGTGAGGACACCACCATTTTACATTGATCCTGTTCCAGCATCTAGTATCTAGTGAAGAGGATACCATCCTTTTACATTGAACCTGATCCAGTATCTAATGGTAAGTATACCATCATAAATAGCATCTTGTTGTGAATATACCATCATTCTAGCTTAAGGTGGTGAATTTACAATCATTCAAGAATCATGCGAGAATACCATCATTCTATTCTAGCATCTAGTGGTAAAGATACCATCATTCTAGCAACAACATCCCTCAGCCATCTGCGCCACGTCATGGCGTGAGTCCCAGCCTCCGACGTGTGCCTATATCGTTATTCGGTCCCAGGCAGCAACAATCGTGCTCGTTAGTTTCCGATTCCCAGGTGTCCCGAATCCTTGGTTCCAAGTGCCTAAGTGCATTTCCTGACGCCAAAAGGTTTCTAAAGACGTAAAACCTACATCATCATTCTCTCCCATTTCTGCACTAATTCTTTTCACATTATTATAAAAATTTCAAACGAAGTATAATAATTCAGGATCGTGTTTGTCAGTATGGCATCTCATAATCGTTCTCACGTTTGACAGAAAGTTCGAAGCAAGTTTTTCAGGATAGTCCTGTTAATTATGTTTGCGGCCCGATTTGGGAAATGAAGCCGAAATAACTAAAATCACTTTGTGTCCGTTCCAAATAAATAAAATCAAATAAATTTTCTACACAACTTAGATTAAACCAAAATGGAAAATAGGTGCCTCTAGCGCGTAGACCGTTTCAATCAGGCCCCCGTCGCCTAATTTCACTCGTCGCAATAGTAAATTTTACTCTGACGCACGCCTGTCTAGCTTACGTTAAGGTCCCCCGTTTTTAGTTGTCAATTTGAAGGACGTGCCGTATCTGCCGCTATTTGATTTAATCTAAGCTACGCAATGATAAAAACTAGAAGAAATATATATTTTCTAAATTGATATTTGGAGTTTCTTCTATGAGAGTTTACATAACGCTCACAGCTAAGTAAGTGCGAGATGGCGGAGTTGGTGACGTCATTCATGACGTCGCACCATCCGCCAAAAGCGCGCTTTTATCAATTCGGAACGCTTTTAGGCGCGCTATTAGTACTTTCGGCCCAAATCGGACCACAGTCCATATTTAGATCTTTGAATTTTCTTAAATTTTTTTCTTCATGAACGCGAATTACCATGTTGATTTTCTTCTTCATCGATTCACTCTGGACAGAGCGGACGAGGTCGTCATGTAGTCGTGGTCGTGGAGGGAACAGATAGAACACGCTACGATGCCTCGCCATCTATCTTGGCTTGACGTCATCCTACTGTACTCGTTAATGGACTCGCCCACAATGGACTTGATCTGATCGGTCCAACGCGTAGGTGACCTCCCGAGCGGTCTGGTGCCTTCTACCTTCCCTTGGACGACAAGGCGTCTAGAAACGTGACCAAAGAATGTTTATACCCGAGACTGTACTATGGAAAACAGACGTTGCTGCGACAACGATGATGTCTGTTATTAATAAATATTATTATTTTGAAATAAAGATTATTATTATTATTATGTTGGTACATTGTAAATTCACGGGCCCATGGGGGCCCGGTCCTTTGAGGCTTGCGTGGGGCCGAAGTCAACACGTAGAGGCCTTTTGCTACCATTTAATCTACTTTGCAATGAGTACATCTGCCGAGTTTTGTCTCCAGATAAATATTGAACATCTACCTAAAAACAACACCCGGCACATGTATGAACTATGGAATTATGTAAAAAAGAACTAAAACCGGGCTATGGGGGGGAAATTTTCAGTGGACTGATACCTGGGCTATTACCTGAGACAACGGACGTCTGCCATGCAAAATGTCTCATAGGTTTTGGTTCTCCTGGCAGACGGTGACTTGCTACTCACTTAATGGGCTACCCAAAATGTGCTGTCGCAAAAGGACGGCAAAGGCGGCAACATGGCCGTGAGTGGCTCAGGGTGTCGAGAGGTGTACGCCGCTTTCTACGGGGTGGATAAACCACCTCACCAACTCGCGACTCATGCATCTTTCACTTCCACCCTGCGAGCATTCCGCTCTAACGCCCCACTGTGAAGGCAAGCCAGAGGTGAGAGTCCTGCGGCCCCCCTTGGGGTCCACTCCAGCCAGCCGACTCGGGCCTGACCGACTCTCAGGGGAACTCGGGTCCGTGGTGTCGCTACACACCAACAGCTCGATTATTATTATCAATAGTTGTTTCCCCCCAGCACCCGTACCCCACGGAGGAGGAGAAGCGCGCGCTGGCGGCGGCGACGCGGCTGACGCTGCTGCAGGTCAACAACTGGTTCATCAACGCGCGCCGCCGCATCCTGCAGCCCATGCTGGACGTGGCCGACAAGCCGGGTCAGTCGCATACTCCATACAATAATTATAATATAATATATCATTTATCTTCAGGCATCTAAATTACATTTTAGATCTTAAAAAACATCATTGGATCATAGATAAATACCTAAGAGACATAACAAACAAGTCTTTCCTCTTTATAAAATTTGTTTGTTTGTTTGTATTGAATTGGCTCCGAAACTGCTGGACCAATTAAAAAAAAATCTTTCACCAATTAAAGCTACATTATCAGGGAGTGACATAGGCTATATTTTTTTAATTTAGGCTATATTTAGGCGGGAAAAACAGTATAGGTACGCGGGCAAAGCCGCTGACGGACAGCCAGTAATTAATAAGACTGAATCAAACTCATATTATGAAGAGGTAGTAGTTTATGAGTTTGTATGTTTGAGGTAGGTAATCTCCGAAACTACGAAACCGATTTCAAAAATTCTTTCACTGTTAAAAAGCTACATTATCCCTGATTGCTATAGGCATTTAAATACGTTAGGGATCCGTATGAAAACTTTGATATGTAACCCAACGTGTGAGAAAAATAGTCCACGCGGCGCGGGCGGAAAGCTAGTATAATAGAAGTGTATAATGTAATTCTACCACCTACCAGTTATTTCCTAACTAAATGATAACATTACGATGGACACATTTTAACTGGGTGTAAAGTTCTGTTGAAAAATATTCCATCATAATTTTTTAACTCGTTTTAAATAATTAATGACTTACTTGCCTTGTTTGCAGGTGGCAAGAAGAGCAAAAACGGGTCATCCATAAACAAGAGATACTGGCCGGACGCGCTCTCTAACCCACAATTTACTGCAGGTTAGTTAAAACTAAAGAAAAAGAAAAAATAAATATGCTGGGACTGTCCCAGCTGTTTGGAATTGACAAAAAGTAGAAAGAAAAATAATACCTACTCAAATTTTACCTTCTTTATAATGAAACTTCAGACATGTTAAGTTGAACCTTTAAACAAAATATGACTGAACTGAAAATTACCTTAGCAATAAAAATATTTCTTTGTTGATTTATTTGACCCCTAAAATACATAAAAACACAGATCAAAGTTTACAAATACAGGTGCGATTGTTTTAAATGACTGCATAGTCAAACAATAGAAGAATATAAGCGTTCCGAACAGGTTGTATTAGCCCTTTGATTAAATCAAAATAGGAAGATAGGTGACTCGCCTCTAGCGCGTGGACCGCTTAAATCAGGCCCCCGTCGCCAAATTTAGACAGGACTTCACTCTAACGCACGCTTGTCTCACTTACGCTAAGGTCAAAAGAAATAGGTTTGTCTCTGTCCTTCACATCCCGCAACGATAATGTGGTTGTGCAGCAGCCGCGTTTTCAGTTGACAATTTTAAGAACGTGCCGTATCTTGCGCTATTTGATTTAATCTAAGTATTAGCCTCTATTATTCTGAGGACATTATTGTTGAGCAATTGTTGCCCAGCTCCTGAGACTAGATATTTAGGGATCCGTACCTAGAATGGGAAAAACGAAACCCTTATAGGATCACTTTGTTGTCCGTCCGTCCGTCTGTCTGTCTGTCTGTCAAGACCCTTTTTCTCAGGAACGCGTGGTGGTATCAAGCTGGAATTTATATCAAATACTCAGGTCTACTTTCCTTTGGAGCTGTGAAAAAATTAAACTTCTAAGAGAATCAAAACCCTTTAAGGTACTTCCCGTGAACTCAGAATCTTGGAATTTGGTACGAAGCAACGTCTTATAGCACAGATAAGGGAAAATTGCGAAAACCGTAAATTTTTAATTACATCATATAATGAAAATATTTTTAATAAACATACCTACAGGTTTGTACGGAACCCTCAGTGCGCGAGTCCGACTCGCACTTGGCCGGTTTTTAAGGTCTTGTAATTATTGTGGTGGTAACTAAGATAACACGATGAAAGATTGTCACAAGTGTCATAAAAAGAATTGCTAACTAAATAATATCTCCATTTCTGTATCTCACATTAGCTATTATAACATTTTCATTACTTTTTAGGTCTACTATCCTCTTCTGAAGACGAAGGCGAAGATGGCGACCAGTCAGGAGACGAGCAGGAGTCTAGGAACGAAGAATCGCGAGATCTCACGACATTTCCACCCATTCAGCAGCCAATGCACTAAGGATATGAACATTTTTCAAGGTTATAAAACTTTTCAACGTCAAACCTTTTCAATTTCATAAAACTATTCAAGGTCATACAACTTTTCAAGGTCATGAAACGATTCAAACTAGGTTTTTAAGCAATTTAAAAAGGAATAAAGAATACCCGGTGAGTGAATACTAATCGAAATGTGAAGCATAGTTTGTATGAGATTTTGAACAGTGCCTCTGGCGTCAAGTTAAGGAACTAGCAAAGTTCTCAACTCACGAATTTTCAATAAATGTCATTAATTTACTAAAGTGAAAACAAATGTCAAAATCATTAAACTTTTCGAAGTAATGTCATTTCATGGAAATCTTATGATGAAAAGAGTGATGTGATTTGAAATCAGAGTATTTGTGAAACAAATGTTGGTAAAAATAAGATTTTATAATGAAACTTACAGCAGTTGTAATTATGCACGTTTTCGATTAAACGCAATTCGGTTTCGTTTAAAGAATTCAACCTAACTCTGATATGTCAAGCAAACTTTGATGGTTAACTAAAGCATTTTGTATGCTGTTTTTAGTTACATTTCTATCCACCAGAGGCGCTCCACGTTATCTCATATTTTTGATGTCAAAATCGAATTTGGGACTTGTATTACCATTCAAGCATGACAATTTGGACTGCCTACTGTTTAAGCGTAGTATGCAAATTCGTAGGAATGTGAGCTCAGCAAACGCCGGTCTTACATAACTTGCGACTTACTGAAGTCTTGTGTCAAAATTGTTCGAAAATATGTGCTAGACCGTTAAAGAATGAAAAGGGGTGGGGCAAATAGCTTTTGTATGTAAATTATTAGGAATATGAATGGAAATGGGCTTCTGGGTGATCTAAAGTAGACTCGAGTGTAAGCTATTTAATAAAATTCCAAAGTTTTGGGTTTAATATGCAAGATGGCGTATTGAAAGGAAAATTGAAATTTTTAATGTATAACTGGTTTTAAAAAGTATCAGCAGAGCCGATGATTGAAAAAGAGCGCAAAGACATTACTTTATCTTCAAAAATAGTAACATAATTAATTAACTTTCATATTAATATATTCAATTTAGACAGATGGGTAAGAGTAAATATGATTATTTAATGACAGACTTAATCATCATAATCCATCAATGCTGATCGGACTTTTTAAAATCTGTTGTACCTTTGAAATCTGTATACTAATTGTAATGAAAATACATGACAAATACCATGTCACAAATAAAAAAAGTTTTATCGTAAAAGACATATACGAGCAGTATACCATAATAATTAAGGAAATCTTTATATTAGAATAGAAAGGATAGGACGATAACTGTAATTATTTTATATCTAAAACCAAGGCGACTTAAGTAAAAAAAAGTCATTACACACTTTAATACAGGTACATATAGAATGACCCTGCGAAGCCAGAAATTTCAAATAGTGCTTAAATAACAGCGAGATATTTTTATTTAGTGAGCAACAGTTGTATTGGACTATATTAGGCAATAAGAGACAAGAGTTTTTTTAATTCCATAATGTTTTGAAAATTAATATTTACATTTTTTAAGGGGTTTAAAAGTGATACTATTAGCTTTGTTGATAGTTCAATTACACCCGGTAAATCCACCGATGCCATTAAAAGTAAATTAGCCTATATCCTGGTCCCACTGCTGGGCAAAGGATTCCATCATTGAAATCAAGTCATCGCTACAATTGATGGGTATTGGCTTAATCACCACGCTCGCGGGTTGCTTCTTTTTCGATCCAAGTAATGCTTTTTAATTACATTTGTTAATTCATTGCAGTATTATACAATTATTACTTAAATGAAAAAGATAATTACGAGTTATCGCCCATCCAACACCGCGTATACGTAATCCATACCTCAAATATTTTAAATTTGTAAATGTTTATAATTGTATCATTAATGAAGGCTGATTCTACGTTTTGCAAGATTCATTCAGAACAGTTCCTTAGCTTATCTTAGAAATGTGCACTTCAATGTTTGGCGAAATTAACAAATGTAACCAAACAAGTCTGTTAACGAAAGTATTATTAGATTTATGCAAACTGTGGTGGAATCTTCCCATCCTCATGAGTTATTTAAAATAGATACGAAATGGCAATAATACTTGAAATATTGCTACCTGTAATGTTGAATTTTAATTAAAGAATTATCAACAATACCGGGTGATTGATTATACCCTAAGAAATATGTGAATTTTTCAGTAAGTGATATCTAAACACCAGTCTGATTTAGATTGAAAAACCTGAAAATATAAGTTAGCTAAAAATCTGTTTTTCACTAAGATAATGCATCACCTACTGAGTCTTACGGTATAAATACTTCCACGGCATATTTCAAAACGAATCAGCCTTAACAAGCCGGTAGTTTTTTGTAAATCTATTTAACTTTGTGCATTTACATAGAATCCTGTTGAATCATTATTTAGATGCAAATACATATACTATACGACTATGTCGGTATACATGAATATTTTCAATGTGATATACTTTTTCATTAAAGATTTGTTGCTTTCCTTACTTTCTAGAAATTGAAACTTAAGGATTTTTAAGACAGTAAAAATAGTACCAAGTCTCATAGAGATTAAAAAAAAAATGCTTTTTAGATGAGGTGGTCAATTTAAAAAAAAACCCGGTTGTGAGAATTGTAGTTTCCTTTTTTCGTTGTTTCCCACATTCGCCGACTGAACCATAAAGAAATAGTATAAGAATATTTTTACCACGAAAACAACTATAATACCGTCCATAGACAAGATTGTATTTATTTAAATTGTAAAAATAAGTTTTAAATATACTCAATTGTAATTATTTTTATTTTTGTTTTAAAACAGCCATATTAGCTTTTAGATATCTTAGTGTATGCCTTTGGGATTGAAGAGGAAGCCATAGAGAAAACATCTGGTTTGTTTAAATGAAAAACCTTCGAACTGTTTCAAATTTCGATGTTTTGCAAGTATATTTTTTTTAACTGAGGCAACCTCTTCCATCTCAACTTTTGAAACGATTATACGAAATAATTATACGATTCAAATAAATAATGTATACTCTTAAAAATACTGTTCGATTCAAAAATTGTATACGCAGATTGTAAGATGAATAATCACAAAATTTTAAATGTACGTGTAAATTTTTTAATCTGTAAAAAAACAAATGATAACTAGATTTTTCAGACTGTCTTTTGCTTTTTATATTCTTATCCTTTGACTTGGAATATGATAAATGTAATTGAAACATCGTAGGGAAAACTTATTAATTTTGTAACTGATGTTCAGTCTTGTTTAAAAAATACCTAATGTTTTCAGCTAAGTTTTTTGATTTTTTTGAAATAATAAGTAAGAGATAGTTACAAAAATGGAGGCGTTTTGTCGTCTTGAAGTCTAAAAAAATATTTACTTAAAAAGCAATATTATGTGAACAAAAATTTTTCTGTAATTTATTTATAATTTTTGGTAGTTATACCTAATATAATTGAATTCTATCAATCGAATGCAAGTATTAAATTTTAAGTATAAATTGGCTTTTTTGAGCTATTTGAGTTTTCTTGAAGGAAAATATCAGTAAATAGGCTTGAGAACGACAAAAGAGGCCTTTGAACACGGGTCGTAGTTATTTTTAGAATGCTTCTCTGTTTTTTTTTGTTTTGAAATATTTCCTACACTGATATTGAATGTCTTCCAAAGTTGTGACGTCAGTGCTAGAAAAGAGTTCGTTACATCATCAAATGTTTGAATTTGAACGCAATTCTTTTCAGATTATAAACTTATTTTTAAGACTACGACCTACGTTCTTGTATGTATAAAATAGGATCTGTAATTCAATCTGTTATACGACGCAACGGATATACGTAATTTGGTGAAACAAAAAAGATTTTTGTATAACTACTAGCAGTAACTTGTAAGTATATTGTAGTCATTATGAAAATATTTTTAACGTATTTTTAAACTTGTAACTTGGAATAAAAATGGCTTGATGTGTTTGGCTTCCAAGTGAAGACAGTGATAGATAAGCTTAGGACTTGAAACAAGCCACTAGGTTACTTTTTTTTTATAAAAAGAGTAATGTGTGCCTCAAATAAATCTGCTCCTATAGAAAAAGTCAGACTAAAAGAAAGTTACAAATACTTTTAAAATATATTAAACTTGAAGAAGGGTAGAAAATCTGGAAAAAATCGATTTCGTACCTTGATGATCTCGAGCGGTAATCGATCCCGCGTCTCTCACACTTCTCTTTTATTTTTTTCTTGTGAAAGACGCGGGTTCGATTCCCGCTCGAGATCATTAAGGTCCGAAATCGATTTTTTAATTTTTTCTATCTTTAGATAATATGAGGAACAAGCATTGTGAAATACTAAAATAATCAAAGTAATAATTAAAAAAGGGTTGGTTTTTGCTTGCAGTTTTAATGCAGAGGAATTTAAATGCTGCCTAGTTGGCACTATGTATTCAACGTTTTTTTGGTAATCATCCAAACACTTAAAAAAATTACAATAACAACATTTAGGTACACGATCGTAACTTTCACAGAATAACTCAAATTCTGAATCCCGGTTTATTCCAAGCTACACATTAGATATAGTGAAACTTGTCCAGTTATAGTATATACGTTAGTAACGGTCGGCCATTTTGTAAATATACAAACTTCTACCTACCGGATGTTCCAACAAACGGAGTTTACTAAATAGCGTTAGTAATATACGAATACCTGTATATTTTCAAAATGGCCTTCCCATTCTACGCGACGCTTCTTAGTGATATAAGTTGAAGTTGAGTATACTATTAACATACTACATTATGGCATAATATTTTGCTAGTCAATAAACTACATTCTAGGCTCAATTTTGTTTTTTTTAAATCCTTCGAATTGTATCCACCGGGTGATTATTATTAAAATATTTACAAAAATGATATGGCGTACTCAGTATGTGATGTAGAAACTATCGAAGTAAAAAATGTATTTGTTCAAGTAACTAATTTCAAGGTCTTCATAGAAATCAGTCGAACAGTCAGTGTTTTTTGTATGAAGACCTTAAAATTAAAGTCAATTGAAAAAAAACTTGTTTTCACTTACGTAGTTCATCACTTACTGAATATGCCATATCGTTTTTGTAAGTCTTTTGATATTTACCCGTTATAATGTATTAAAGGAATGAAGTAGGTATTTTTTCCAAACGTATTGGTTGAGTGTCACTAGGAGAGTGACACTAAGTGTGTGCGTATATTCAAACTCAAATAACTTTATTCAAATACTTAGGCTTTTACAGTACTTCCGAATCGTCAAATTTGAAGCAAAATGTATTAAATAATGGACCTCTATCGATATTAAACTGCAGTCCGTTGAGGTATTTTCATCGAAATCTTTTCAAATAAATGGATATGCAAATAGGAATAATAAATACATTAAAAAAATTCCGACGACCGACTTGGTGTAATGGTTAAGAAGTTGGCTACTACACCAGAGGTCGCGGGTTCGATCCCCGCACAGTACAAACATTTGTGTGCATGAACATGTCTGTTTGTACTGGTCTGGGTGTCTCCTATGTATAATAAGTATGTATTTACAAAAGAAAATGTATTTAAGTATGTTTATCCGTTGTCTAGTATCCCATAACACAAGCTTTAATTAGCTTACTTTGGGGCTAGATGGCGCTGTGCGGAATAATGTCCAGGGATATTTATTTATTAAAAAAACACGAATCCGATTATTCACATTTTATTACAAACAATATCTGATACAAAAATACCTTACAACTAATATTTACAATTTTTATAATAGTCACGTAATAAAGTAGTCCTTGCTACCCTAGTAACAGAATACAAAATGGAATGCATCATCATCTGCTTTTAGCTTCTAGAAAAAATCGAAGTCTAGACATTAAAGCTTCAAATGAACTCAAATAATTTAGTGCTTTGTTAAAATAAAACTGTGATTTAAGTTTAAACAGTAACTAACAGGCAAGTTGGGTCTCGTGGTTGATGCATTTGTCATAGCTGGTTGCGTCGCAACCTATAAAAAACGCTTCTTGTACAATTTTTCTTTGCAACTGTTAACTGAACTGTATTTTGTAATGTAATTCACAATTTGTTCTTTGATTACAGTCGGTCATCAGTCGTTTGCCCAGTTTTTGGGCCTTTCATTCAAGAGTCAGTATTTTTCGGGAAAATACAGTAAAACTAAATCATTTATTTCACTCACTTTTTGCACCGCAAGAAGTAGACTAATTCAATAATCTTGTTGAATTTGTAGCCTTGAAAAGAAAGCTGATTATTTTTTGAAACTGTTCACCTATACCACTAGAAAACAGAGATTTTCCTTAACTACGTAAACTCCCAAATGCAAAAACCACCTACCTACCAATCATTTGCCTGTATGCCCTATTTTAGACCTAAAAATCGTAAAGTAAAAAGAATAATCTGAACTCATCAGTGAGATAAGGGGGTCATAATTTCCGTTTATTTTGTAAAACAAAACATTAGTGATAATAAATATATCTCTTACAACTCATCAAATGTTTTTCTGATAATAATTTTTAAGTTACATAGAGTCGACTCAGTAGTAATTAAATAAAAATAAATTCCTCTGATGAATAAAAAACCCAATAAAAAAACGCTCTGGTTGACGACGCATTTAAGAGAAACGCATTAAATCAAATTAGAAAAGAAATATCTACTTAGAATTTAGAGAAAAGTGCATCCCAAAAAATAACATCCCTCACGTCTACGTGACAGTAAGTCTTTTATTTTTTAGAAATATATCTTTGAGCAAACTTTATTCGTCGTGTAGAAAGACCTCAGAGGCTTCTACGAAAATTTTGAGAACACTCAAAAACCTTGAACGTAAAAAATATCGTGATTCAAATTATATCACTGTATTTTGTGTCATGATTATTATGGTCAGAATCAAATTGAATTTAAATTAATGCGTTTTTTGACGTATGAAAAAATCAAGCTGCGTGTTATAATGTTCGTAGTAGGCCCTCAAGTATAGTTAGGTACTTATTTAACTTACCTATATCACATAAGTATTTAAAACTTACACACAAAGATATTGAGCTAAACAAAAAGCGGAAACATGATTCTGATGGAAACAGTGTAAAATCAAACAAAAATATTTCGCTTGAAAAACTTCTGGGTGTTTTCAAATATTGGAATTCTCTCTGTTTTTAATTAAATAAAATATTTTCATGAGTAGAGACAACATTTTTAAGGCACTTATTTTGCAAAAATATTGTACTCACATATACCACAATGCTGTAGTCTATTCCCGATGTTTCTACATTGTATCATCGCAAAAGGAATAACGGTACTAAATCTACTGTTTTATCGTAATAATTATCGATGAATACACTTTAATATTAATCATTGCTTGTTTATACTTTAGAAGGTATTAGTCTATATTTTGTATTTAAACATTAACAGTCAGGACCTCACCCAAATCCTACCAAGTCCCAAAATTAACTGGAATAATGTCCCTCACCGTTAAACTCTAGGTATAGATTTGCAGTATTTGTTAATTTTTTGTTATTTCGTAACCTTGCAAAGGGAAAATAATGATCCGGCAGATAGGACCATAATATTTTTTACTTTTCATGCTCTAAAAGTACGCCAATATAGCCTTACGAAGTAATTAGTTTTTTAATTTCCTTCATGTGACATGGACAAACTCAAACAGCCAGCAAATATACTATTATCTGTGGAATGTGTGTGGGACCATCTTCATTACGAAAGTGTTGAGAGTTTTAGTTCCATGGTTTGTCCGCAAAGAAGGTGGCGCCTTGTGTTTTAAATCTGTGACTGGTTCAGAAGAAAAAACTGACCGCGAAAATTTCAGAACTTTTGTTGAGTGTGAATTTGTTCGGATAAGGTTACTAAAACACGGTAATAAACTTAATATGCACAATCTTTTGAATAAAATCGACTAGCATTATCCAATTCAATGATAATTAGATAAAATTAGTAAGATCTTGAAACTATTGTCATGTGCTATGCATTTTCTACTCTGGTTTATTTCATGGCTTCAAAATTGACTTAATTAAATCACGCTAAATTGATAAACTAACCAAATTATTTCTACAAATTTTCTTATACATGTTTTCTAAAATAACATGAAGAAATAATTAAAATAAAACCAACAAAACATTTAAAAAAATCATAACGAAATGGTAAGTCACAGTCTTATGAAAAAAATATTTTAGCCATTCAATAATGCGATATGTATTTTTAAGAACTATAAAGTTGGCCAATAGACACTAAGTAATAATTATAAATTCTATAAGTATAAAGATGAGCAAATATCTTGTATAACTAAAGATTCCTTTAAAATGGGAACCAACATTCAGTCAATATACAAACAGTACATAAAATACACCGACATTTTTGAATTTGTTCGTAAATTCTTGTATACAGAATGTTATGTCTTCGAATGATAATTAACTTAGACTGGCAAAAATTTTTAAAATAAAAAGGTACACAAGTCAAAAATATGCTTTTTCTAGCAGCACCGTTAAAATAATCAATCATTTGAATGGTTGGGTATTTAAATCAGGCATTCAACTTGTGTTTATCTTTTTACCTCATAACGTTAGCATTTTTATAATTTTTGGCACAAAATAATCCATATGGACTTTTTTATTTAAAACAAAACACTCTGTATAGAATATATTTCCCTACCTACATTTCTTACAATAACCGATCTAAAACAGTCGAATAACTATTATTGGTACCAAACCTAAAAGCATAAATTATGGAAGCCTGTTAACCTGAAAACCTTGTATGTATTTAAGGAAACTTCCCGCTGAAATTAAATATGTGTATTGAAGAAATGTTTTGCTATATTTCAAAAGAGGTGATTACTTATAATCAAGGTATTTTGATACTAATAATAGTTTCAAAAGTGCTTTGTATCTACTTTCTATCTAAATATGTACCACAAAGTCCATGTACAAAATGATATTTTAAAAAAACAAGCACCAAAACGATTCTTTTATTTTTTGTAACACTGAGTTCATTGGACTAAGATTGCGGCTTTTATCAAATAATCTTTGTCAATTCAAAACTCTCAAGAATCCTGAATTCGTACTCACATTTATTCTCATGTGACTCCATTCACTTTCAAACTTCTTCTCACATCCCCCGATAGTCATACAACACCACAAAGTCATACATTTTTAAATTTAACCTATAAAATAGTTTCCGGTAATCTGAAGAAGTTATACCTACCGTGTTCGGATAGTATGAAAGAGTTATCAGAACTTATTAAAGTCTCTTTCTCAACTTCAGTGAAGTTAGTGCGGACAAATTCAGGTTTGAACTTAGACTTAAGTTCGTCTAAGCTTTGGCTGAGATCCGTCTTGACAAACTTCAACTCGTGAATTTTTGGGTCGATGATCGGAAATTCCTGCGAAACGTTCAAAGGCACATAAGTAGCTTCTTTTCCCGATAAAAGCTTGTGAGAGCCATGGATAATGAGGGTGGATCCTCGACGTAGAGTTTCTCGTCCATATTCGACGATTTCCATAGAGTTTTGACCTATGACGAAGTTTTTATAGGCCTTGATGAAGATAATAGCTAAGATCAGGAGGCCAAAGAAAATCATGGAGTAAGAGAGAAAGGGGGCAGCGATAGGGCCCACGGTGGTGGCCAGGTAGATCCAACGCCAGATTGGAGTAGTGACTTCATGAATACCCTGAAAGAAAATAAAATATTTATGTGAGTAAACAAGGGGTCGATTAATAAAGTTCTATGCAAAAAAACAAATAAATTAGGTCAAAATGCCAAAACTTTGTACAAAGTTTTGTTTTATAATTCAAGTAGATAGCAACAGATTTTCTTATGTGATAGATAGTGGAGCAGTGGCGCCAGAAATCAATAACTACAAACTATAAAAACAAAAAAAATTATGCTGTAGGTATTTGGAAACCGATGTGTTTTTACTTTATTGACGAGTCTTTAAATAGTTTGTAATTTTTGCACAAATTGGTAATTCTTTATGGACTGGCCCAAAACACTCACTGAAAACTGACGCTTTGTAGTTGATACATGTGCGGATTATTGAATGGTATAGATTTTAAAAACGGGCTTGTCCATCTAAGATCCAAGTTTGGAGGACCATGATACCTAAATTACAAATAACATAGAAACATACATATCATCATGCTTTTTTCCCAACGGGGTAGGCAGAGAGCACATCTTTCCACTCGCTACGGTCCTGACACACCTCTTGCGCTTCTTCCACTCTCATTAATCGTTTCATACATGCTCGTCAATTATGGGTTCGACTGATCTGACCGTTTCTAAGAACGTCTTGGACTTGTCCTAAGGCCTAGACGGACGTCTAGGCCTTCCCCTTCCAACAGCTCCATCCACCCTCGCCTTGTAAATTAGTTTCGTTTAACGCCTTTCATCCATCCTTTCCATATTTCATCCATCCTTTCCATATGCCCAAACCATCTTAGCATTCCCATCTCAATTTTAGTGACAACATCCTCTTTCACACCACAACGCTCTCTAATTATGCTATTCCTCATTCTATCAGTTAATGACACTCCTGCCATACTTCGAAATGCTCTCATTTCCACTGCATTTATCCAACTTTTATCCTTATTTTGCCATACCCAACTCTCACTTCCGTACACTAACACCCCCGCATGAACAGCCAGTCGCGCCTTCTCTGACATCTTCTGACTGTTCATAAAGGCATGCAGCGCTCTATTTTTCATATTCCCTGCATTCACTCTTCTATCAATATCACCCTCATGCCTTCCATCCCTCGTGAACCTAGTCCCCAGATACACAAATTCTTTCACTTGTTCTACCTTTCCACCTCCAATTAAAACATCACATTCTGCCATATCCTCCTCTCTTTCAAAAACCATGGTTTTTGTCTTACTTACGTTCACTTTCATACCTTTTGCTTCTAACGACGAATCCATTAATGTTACCAGTTCCTGCAACTCGTCGGCCGACGACGCAAGTATGACTTGGTCATCAGCGTAGAGAAGGCAATTTACAAGGAACCCATCCATTTCTCAGTCCATAATCACTGTCTTTCAGATCTGTCAAACAGTCATCCGTGAATAGGTTAAACAGCCATGGGGACGCTGCACAACCCTGTCTAACAAATGAGTTAATAGGTACTAAAAGTTTTTATATTGCAAATCTTGTTTTCTATAATAGGTTTTAAAATCCGATGATGTCAAATGCCCAATATCAGTTTGCCTAATTCCTTACCTCTTCAACCCACATGACCGGGAAGATGATGTCCGGGAACAGATGTATGTTGTTGACGCGAATGTCGGGCGCGCGGTCCACCTTCAGGTTGAGCTGGACGCGCACGAAGCCTTCGATGGGCACGCCTAGTTTCTGTTTAAAACAAATGAATTTATAAGATAAGATAAATATACTTTATTGTACAACTACATAGAAAATAATTACAACAGTGGTTAAAAACGAATAAAAACTTAGTCTAGCACAATTTAAGCGGCCTTATCGCTAGGAAGCGGTCTCTTTCAGGCAACCCACGTGTAAGGAATTTACTATCAAAATAAGAGAAGTGGGTAAGGTGAGAGATCATGAGATAAATTAAAACATATTGTATGATACCAGATAATATACCAGGCGATCATCATAAAACTTACAAAAACGAAATGACTTAATCGGCAAGTGAAGTATTTGATTTTTTCAATGACACCGTACAAAATCAGTCGAATGGTCACATCATTTGACGACCGACTTGGTGTAATGGTTAAGAAGTTAGCTACTACACCAGAGGTCGCGGGTTCGATCCCCGCACAGTACAAACATTTGTGTGCATGAACATGTCTGTTTGTACTGGTCTGGGTGTCTCCTATGTATAATAAGTATGTATTTACAAAAGAAAATGTATTTAAGTATGTTTATCCGTTGTCTAGTATCCCATAACACAAGCTTTAATTAGCTTACTTTGGGGCTAGATGGCGCTGTGTGGAATAATGTCCAGGGATATTTATTATTATTATTATTATTATCATTTTTTGTAATAAAACCTTAAAATTATTAAAGTCGATTGAAAAAATTACAATTTTCATAGAACGAATTGCCAGTGGCCTAGTGGTTCAGCACCCGAACTCAGATCGTGGATCGTGTGGTCCCGAATTTAAATCTGGGCAGAACCAAAATCTTTGTGTTCATTATTAAATATCCGACTTACTATCCGTTAATGGAAAACATCGATAACAAACCAAATCAACCCGGATAACGGCGGAAGGCTCACCACCTACGTCGTTGGGTTCAAACCATTGGGGAAAAGTGGGCTTCTAAGTGTTCCGTTCACCATGACGGCACGGTGATTTGCCTCTGACTACCCCGCTTGGGATAAAGTCGTAATGGTATGTAATATATGTATGACTTGCCGAGTTTGGTTTTGTATCTAAAAGTCTATATTAACATAATAAAGTAAAAGTAAAAATAAAGTAAAAAATATCTTTATTCTTAAAGGCTTATAAAAAGTACTTATGACAAGTCAAAAAAAAAGGAAAAACATAAGTACCAAATAAAAATAAACTTACATAAAATAATAATAAAGATGAGTACCATTACCATCAGTACCATTGGTGAAATGGGGCTTCTGAGTGTTCAACATGACGGCACAGTCATTTGCCTCTGACTTCCCCGCTTGAGATAAAGATGATGATGGTATGTATGTATGTTGCTCTTGTTATTAATTAAGAGGATAGATTTGTTTGTATTTAATAGGGGCCGAAGCCAAACCTAGTGCACTGGTTTTAAAAATTCTGCCGCGAATCAAACAAAGATTACTTTTGCTATATTTTTTTATTTAGGTTTTATTTTGACGGAAGAAACAGTACGCGAGCTAAGCCGCTGACGTACATTTGTTTACAAGGAATTCTGGGGGGACAGCGCGCACGCAGTCCCCACTACCAAAAATTACGCATCCGAGTTATCCACATTAGGGATAATCGCAAGGGTCAACCACTCCGCAGTGCAGTGGAGCAGCCTCGCCCTGGGGGAACCGCCTTAATGATCACGGTATCCCCTATGCCAGGTAAGTATGATTTCTCTAAGTCCAGTCGGGGTAGTCATTCAACGGAGAAAAATCTTAACACCGTCGGCTAGAAAACAGACGGGTCTAGAAAGCGCATCGCCATCTAGTGGTGACTGTATGTAACTTTTGCAAGCCATCTAGCGGTGATTGTTTGTAACTTTTGAGAGCTGGGGTGCTTTGCTTTTGCACTCTTGCTATTTTCTAGCATACGGATTCATCACCTTGCTTTGCTTTTCACGCACTTGCTATTTGCTAGCAAACGTTTTTAGCAGTGTTTTATAGTCACATTGTAATAGAGGTCGCCACCTAGCGCCTTTCACGGACAACTAGGCTTCATCTCGATTTTAACATTATATTAATTCGGATATTTTGTAGATAAAACTACCTAAAGCTAATAAACATACCGGTTGTATCATAAAGTAAGTTTCGTGTAATTTCTTCTCTGGCTTCAGACCCTCGAAGCCGT
This sequence comes from Udea olivalis, assembly GCA_947369235.1. NCBI lineage: Eukaryota > Metazoa > Arthropoda > Insecta > Lepidoptera > Crambidae > Udea > Udea olivalis. The sequence goes on along the minus strand of OX376370.1, from coordinate 9,210,373 downwards.
CCAGCAAAGACGGCTCAGCATCGAAAAAGTGAGGGTATGAGAGGTACACTGGAGCGTCTGGAAAAGCGATAACACAAATTGTAATAGTACATTATGATATAAGTGCGGTAAGTTGAAAATTACAGCCGAGGCGATATTGCTACAAGAAAGCAGAGGCTGTAATTATCAAAGCGCACGTATGTCATACGACGTTTTATAACATATATGCAAGGAAATAAATAAAACTCGGACTTTTGTGTGGTTGCCTTAGTGAATGAATGAATGAGTGGCAATGCGATTTAGTGACTGAAAAAGTAATTGAGTGTCCGTGAATGGGTGAATGGTTGCTCAAGTGAATGAGTGACCGGGTGAATGGGTGAATGAGTGAATGGTTAACCGTGTGAATGAGTTTTTCCTGTTAAAATATGAATAACAGTCTATGACTCACTGTATTGGCAAGGGCTGATGTTCATGTTCAGTCCCCGCGGCGGACACTACTCGCCCGCGCAGTAGCACTTTTTATCCGCGTTCACTACAGCTGACTCGAACTAATTATAATGAATGAGTGACTGAGACAATTAGTGTCTGAGTGAATTAGTGACCGAGTGAATGACTGAAAAAGTGAATGAGTGAATGAGTGAGTGATTAAGTGAATGATTGCGTGAATGAATGAATGAATGAGTGACTAAGTGAATGACTTTTTTACTGTTAATACATGAATAGGTACAGTCAATGACTCACTGTACTGGCAAGGGCTGATGTTCTGCAGCCCTCTCGGAGGACACTTCTCGCCTGCGCAGTAGCACTTGTTGTCCGCGTTCACGTCGGCTGACTCGAAGGTCGAACTGGGAGGCGTGTAAAGGCCGGTTTGGATGCCTGGTGAAGATTAAAAAGTTATAATATCTTTGAAACACTACTTAAAAGATTAAAAATATTGTAAAGCCTCGGAACAAATACTTCAGTACCTAGTGATTCTGCAATTGCGAATCTGTAAAAATCGAACTTGAACTCACTTAGGCCCATACTCTAGAAGTGTTAAACATTACTCAAGCGCTGATCTGTGCTTGAGTAGTATTGCTTTGAAAACGTCATCGTCAGTTCACACAAAAACGTCACACTAAGATCTATTACTCAAGTACAGATTTTATTTTAGATGAGCAACACACCTTTTACTTAAATAAACATTTTTTTTTAACTTTATGTTAAAGTCACATTTAATTTTATTTATTTCAGGAAAAAAATGCATCTCACAGCAAATTCACCATAAAAGGATCGAAGTAAGTTTTCAGAATAACCCAACAGCTACCAACCCGACTAGAACCATTTATGTGTTGAAATCCATTCAAACTTCTTTACGTTATCGAACGGGATTTGAACTTTAGATAGAGATCTTTAGTTAAGAAAATAAACATTGCAATATGCTTAAAACTACTTGGTTACGTATCACGTATCAGTTTTTTTCATTGTCACCAAAAATAAATGTAGAATTTCTCACCATCTTTGTAAACATCCTTCCGGTACTGCAGAGGCAGGATCCTGCACAGATCCTTGTCGTAAACATGCACAATGTCTGACTTGGTGACCGCGCGCGGCGGGAAGAACGAGCCTTCTGAAGCCCTGGGGAACAAAAACAATTAAGGATATTGTGCACAGACATATAAATAAATAAATTGACGGCACGATTTGCGTAGTGTGCTGTAGCACGGTTTCTCGCCTCGATTTCCGTAGTGTCCCGGGTTCGATTCCCGGTCGGGTCAATTCAGGAAACGATCTTTTCTGAATTGACTCGGGTCTGGGTGTGCTGGGAGACGCCCCTAGCTTATTTCCTTGTGTGGTACCTCGTAACACAGGGATTTAATAATCCCTACTTCGAGACCATTACAAGAGGTGTGTTGTCTGGCGCATATTTATTTATATTTATTTATTTAAATAATCATTTGGCTCCAAACTAACCAACTTTCACTGTAGCCCGCTGTGGGTAACAGAGATTGATAAACATATTCAAAAACTAGCTTTCCGTGAACCGTGAACTTCATTTTTATGACACAGGATTTTTTACGATTTACGATACTTGATTCGCAAATCCCGTCACAAAAAAACACAAACGTTCGCTACACTTGCCTACCGATAAATCGGTAAAATACGCATGAAATTATTTAATGTAAGTCAACATCATTATTGTACTGTATTTTAAGCAAATAAATATTGATTCATTCATTCAGCAAATAAATATTCATTCATTCATACATGTTTCGAACCTACGAACTTTAGCTCAGTAGACGGAAATTTTAAAAAAAGTTAAATATAATTTGAGATTATTTATACTAATATTTTTATTAGTTTGTTTGTTTGTATTGAATAGGCTCCGAAACTACTGGACCGTTTTAAAAAGATTATACTTTTACCAATATAAAGCTATATTATCAGGGTTAAATATTAACGGGAGAAATAGTCTATTCGAATAAAACCGCCGACGGACAGCTAGTGATTAACAAATTAACTAAGGTAACTAAGGTAACATCCTATCATGAGTTTATATCTACCGTAATCTATTAATGTCTGTAATAAAGTAGTAGGGCCTCTAGTAAATAGATGTAACTAAGAAATGGCAAACATGTTGCTTCATTCATTATAATATTAGAAATAAGAAGCAGGGGTGCTAAAATGAATGACAATTTGCAATTAACGTTGCCGTGACGATGAATACCTGAGTATAAGGTGGTAGAGTCACATTATGTTTGTATACAGTGTATTTATGTATTCATATTATTAAACTATTTAAGTCTATTTCTAAGTTTTTTTTTTTTCTTGTAATGACGCTTTAGAAGTACTTGTACAGGTCTATTTAAATAAAGATATTTTTTGTTTGTTTATTTGTTTAACCTGGCAAAATTGGAAACCCCTTCCGCCACAACGAATGAAGGGATTATGTAACATTTTAGATTTGGTAGAGTTATAGTGACAGTAAAAATGTGTTCGGATAAAAACCCCTGCTTCTTTTAGGTTTTTGCATCGACAATATAGTTTGATGCAACACAAAATAATTTATATAAGCAAAAGCCTCATCAATTCTGAAGTTACTTTACTTTAAATAAGAACAATTAAGAGTGAGTGCTGCTATATAAGTAGATTTTAATAAATTCGGCTTAAATCTTAAAAGTACTTTGACCACAAAGTGTACCCTAAAAAGAACCTTTTTTACTTCTGTCTAGTGCTTGAATGGAGTATACTCGTAGTTGGCTATGATATACCTGACGTGAACTCATTGGTATAGATTTTATAGTGATATTTCTGAATAAAGAAGTAAGTTCTTTAATTCTGGAAATAAGGTCTCGGGGGCTCCATTACAATCGATTATATCCAGTCAACTTAATTCCCTAAACTAAGTGTAGCGAGCAGTTTAGTCAGTTAATATCCAGCCTAGAAGATGCCTGGCTAGTGACAGGTAGCCGCTGACTGGCTGGAAATTAAAGATCATATTACGCATTTGTTTGTTACGCACAGTTTAGGGAATGAACTTGACAAGATAGGAGGGGGCCTTCTTGGGGCCTTATTACTCTATAATTATTATTTAGTTCTAGTGTCAAAAGATTTTTGCTATCAAACTGTTTTTATTCTGTGCAGGAGTATTTTGAAAGTGTTTAAATTGATCATAAATGTTAAAATGTGCATGAAAACATAAGTTTGTAAATAACTTACCTAATTATTCCAAAAATATCTTGCAGTGCCCTAGCAGGGTTCATTTGTATGTACTATATTTTTATTTAAGACCTGTAACTTACCACATGAAGCATCGAATAAATGAATTATGAATTAAGGCCCCAAGAAGGCATTTTCAAGTTTCAAAGTGGAAGTTGGTTTTTTCACAAAATTACTTCATTTTCACAAAAGTGAAGTGTACGTAAGTTCTGATTGTCGCGGGAAAATACAGACAAACAAATTTATGAGATGCGTCATAAATACATTTTAAAAGTAACCGGACGTTATAACGAAGTATTTTCCCTTTTAAAGTACATAATTTGCAAGCAAATAAGGTTTGTGTACTTGAAACAGTTACGAAGAAATGAACATCGTAACATTTATTCTTGAGAGTAGGTATGTCATCATTGTTTATTGTGATGGTGACATAATTTAAACTTACACGCGTGGAAACTGTGGTGAGTGTCGATAATTTACGAAATATTATAAATAAATAAATATCTGGAACACTTAAACCAAGAGTAGAAAAGTTTTTAGTTAATAAGGTTTACTACACTTTAGCAGATTTTTTTAATGATGAGATTAGATTTTAAGTTGCAGTTGCAAAATGTTTTACCTCTAAGTACTTCATAAGCTAATAAATGAGAATTGTTTGAAAGAAGAGCGGTATCTCCCTGACACAGGCTAATAAAGGCTTAAAAGGGAATACTTGAGTTACATGTTTAAGACTACAAAATATTAGTTACTGAAAATAAAAACATTTTATTTTTATTCATTTTTATTTCATTATATGTACCTACATTTAGGATGCAGCAGAAATCTTGCAGTCCTCTCGGGCAAAGCCGCCGGCGGAAATTCAGTCTATACTATTATCGGAGGAAAGATTCTATTGTTTGTTGGTATTGAATGGGCTCCGAAATAAAAAGACTGATTAAAAAAAATCTTTCACCAATATAAAGATACATTATCAGCGCAGCGAGTGATATAGGCTATTCATAGGTACAACATATATTTTTTTAAGATATGTTTTTAATGGGAGAGATAGTCTACGTGGGCGATGACGCTGACGGAGAGCTAGTAATATATAATCCTAAAATGCTTTAGAGTTTACTGTTTTGTTGTGTTTTTTTTATAAATAAATAAATTATGAATGCGATATTTTTTATCTTATTACCTGATGTCATTGCAGGGCCGATCCTTCCAGTGTGGTAGGTGGTCCAAGCCGTTAATCTTGTCGATGTATCCGAATCTATCCATTGCCTTCTCTCCAGTGTATATTGTCGATACTTCTTCAAGAGTCCCATTTCTCTGGAAAAATTACATTGTTAATAAAAAAGATTGGGAAATCTTTATTTAAAGTCATAATTTACAATCTGTAACTCAAATTTGTTCGAATTCTATCGCATGGTTTTAATTATAATTCTAACGTTCATTATCGATGGAAAAAAGTATTTACTAGATAACGTAGTGTTTTTATTGAAAAACCCACATGGTTTTATTTACGGTATAAATAATTAAACGGATTGTCAGGAAAATGAAATGGCAAATCATGTGTAGGTAAAAATCAGAATTTCAAAATAAACTTAAATTTTAGGGACTTTGTTTGTAACAAAGTCAGATTTCTATTTTTCATTTATACATGTTATATGTTGGTATAATGTGGCGGAATTTTGTCGGTCACCGGGAGTCAACAGCCTGGGTATGAGAAATTGTAATAAGGCCCGAAGTCAAAGGAATCTGGATCAGATGGATGTGTTTACATATGTGTCAGTAAAGCGTTTTGCCTACTGAAATGAAATAATAACGACAATGTTTGTTTTTTACACCAAAATACTTACAGCTAGCAAAAGTCCCATTTGACTGTTCGGCCGCTTGCCTTTAGGGTAGAAATAGTGAGCAAGAGTAACCAACGGGTCGTCGTATCTGTAAACATTTTACATACATTTGAAAAGTATCGATTGTTCTATCAAATTTTAGTTTTAATTCAATTTATTTGTAGCTGCTACCGTTGTTAAAACCGGCTTATTCGTTAATTTCAAAATAAGTCTTCTCCATCTGATCCGGCCCAAAGGACCAGTTTTGGTCCTGCAAGCCGGATGATTCCTAAAGTGTTATAAATTAAATCAAACCAACAGGAAATTTGAGAGTGTGTTAGCGGCTAAAGCAAAGGTTAAAGGTTTTCTTAGCTGTTATTAACAAGTCATATAAGTGAAGTGAGAAGTTTATTATGTTTTGCATTAAGAGAAAGTAATTCATGCACATACACTCTGAGAAACATAACTTTCTCGTTAACTACAAATAAATCGTTAGCATTAGGTTGGTTACCCATATTATTCCTTAATACTGTTGTTACTCCGTGGCCGAGTGGTTTCAGAGCTCGGCTCGAATCCCGGAGGGCCCGGGTTCAATTCCCAGGTCGGCCAAAGTGTGTTTTCGGATTTTTCGGAACATAGCCCGGGTTTGTGATCACCAACCCTCATTTGGCAAGCGTGGTGATTAAGCCAATACAAATCTATTGTAGCGATGACTTGATTTCAATGATGGAGGCCTTTGCCCAGCAGTGGGGCGGTATATAGGCTAATTATTTTACTATTACTGTTAATTTACCTAATATTCTAAATATCGGCGGCTTTTCTTGTCTGCAAGTGATATGGATAGCAACAGAAATAGATGGCCATTTTAAAACTTTATTAAAGTTGTTTCCATGTTACCTGATATTTCCTTTTTCTCTGGACAAAGTTTATGTGACCAGGTAGTAAAGTGTTAAACTATTTTTGTTCCTGTATGTCGACCACGAGTTGAAATTTTAAATTTACGTTATCGTTCACGTAAACAATTTATTGGGATTTGACATTCTCATGTCATGTCATTTCAAATCCCAATACAAATTTTTTCGCAAACGATAACGTAAATTTAGAGTTGCAACTCTTCGTAGACGTACTGTTGTTCCACTTGTGATTGGGTGTACCACTTGTGTTTGCATAATGTTTATTAAGGTTTCTCTTTTGGTCTCTTGTCGGGCTGAACTCGCCATAGGGTATGAATGTTTGAAAAAGGTTCTTACACTACAGACTCGCAACCAAAAGAGGCACTCCTTGCAAGAACCATAAGATACCATCAGACTACTGCATGCATTTTCATCACCGCAGTTTGCAGCCTCGCGGGGGGTTCCCTCAGTTGACGCCTTAACCTTTGCAAATGTCTCATATACCATCCTTTGGCTAGACTACCCACGTGTATGTTCGTCACCGTAGTATGATAATTTATCTCTACCTTGCCCAGTATCTAGTCTGGAAGACAACAATATATAATAACTTACCCAAAGACAAGCTCTTCCGCCGTCACGTGGACAAAGGGTTTGGCTCGGTCCTTGTAAGACATGGCGAGGCCGGAGACGAGCAGGTTGAAGAGGAAGCCAGCCAGGTTGGGGGAGAAGGAGGTTACAGTCTGAAAATAAATAAAAACTTTTTAGCTCCACCACACGCCTTATTTCAAAGTAATGTCAAACGCCGTCTTGGCATTATGGTAACAGAGCTCGGTCCGAAATCCGTAGGTCTAGAGTTCAAATCTCAGGTGGAGAGTCCAATTCAGACATTGTACAATTTTCTTTTTAACGATGTACCTATACTGACAGCTCATTTGCCGCCAAATTCAGCGTATCCCGCCCATATAAACAAAATAGTGCGAGAGATAGATGAATACTAGACGGGAATGTTAGAGTGTCATACATAATTATAGCTGTTGTTTTTTTAAATATAGTTACAGCTATGGATAATGCAAATATTATGCCTCATAATAATAGATATTAAAAACTAAACAGTGTCTTACCAATAAAGGAATGTTTGGCACCACAAGCTTCTGATTCTTGTCCACCGACATCTCAGGTACGAAGCGAAGTATTTTGTTGTGTTGAAATGTCACCGTGTCGTTGTCGTGAAACTTTATGTTCACTTTGTCCATGTCCTCTCTGAAATTTAAAAATAAAATAAATTTAAAGAAAAAACCACTACTGATATTCTAAATTAACTAGTAGTTGCCAGCGACTTCGTTCGCTTGGCGTTTAAAAATATCTCCCTGTATATGAATCTAAAGTGGGTACTTTAGATTCTTTTGATAATAGAAGCCGCGATTCTTTACGAGTATAACGTACAATGTTTAATTAAAATGAATTCATACATCAGTTAGGTCGTGAAGCTTGAATATTCAAACACAAATTTGAAATATGGTTTCTCGTATTTGGTGTCGGTCGTAGAATTCATCGAATGCACAGCAATGGGACAGTATAGGCCTTAGAATAATAACGTATAGAAGGATAGTCTTCATACAACCGCCCCGTCAAAAATGAAGCACTAATCCGATCCACACATGCGTGACTCTTGCTTGCTTACGTGCGGCCCGCTTTGACATTGAACATTGCGGAGCTGTAATGAACACTGCAAAGCATGGCTCCAATTAAGGTGCTTCAAAATGGTTGAGCGGACTTGGTTTCTATATGTAATTATCCTAAGGTATAGGCTATTACTTCTTCCTTACTTACAGTTTTACATTCCTAATTAGATATTTTTATCTCTTTATTTCAAGAAAACAGTCTTTCAACCTTACAACTGTTTTCACTACTATAGTGATTAAAGCACTGCTTAGTTTATGAATAATAAAATTATAAATAGTGTTAGTAGCGATTTAGCAACGAACAAGGAAAAAAACAAATTTAAGGGCCTGTGGAAATCGCGTTTTTGGACGCAGCCGGTCCAGATACGAGGTTGACAACACAGTTTTTTTTATACCACGTCGGTGACAATCAAGCATGCGGACAACTTGATGGTAAGCGGTTACCGCCGCCTATGGACACGTGCAACACCAGGGGTATTACTCGCGAGTTGTCGGCCTTGCAAAAACCTTTTCAAACCCCTCTTGAAGAACTCCATACTACAACTCATCGGGAAAACCTCGACAGAAAGGTTCATTCCAAGATTCAAGCGTCCTCGGAAGGAAACATCTCTGAAACAGAACTGTACGAGACCATTGCGGATTCAGAGTGTGAGGATGAACGCCCTGTCGGTGGCGAGCGGTGCAGTGGTAAAAAGTAACCGTGGGCATCTTAACAAACAGTTCTTCAGAAAAAAACCCGTTGTACAAGCGGTAGAACATGCATAGGGAGGAGAAGTCTCTCCTCAGACTTAACAGTAATGCAAAGCAACCACTGAGCTAGTCAGCCTCATCTTGAATGGCTTAACACCCCCCGCTTAAGGACCCCGACACTACAAAGAAAACACATGCGCTGGAAGAGTGTTCCACGTCTGGACGGTACCACAAACAAACGATTCACCGAATCTTTCGGTCCTAGATCGTAAGTGTGGATCATGTAGTAGTCCAGGACCCTGATTCTGCTTAACTACCAATGGAGTCGTAATTGAATGGCGTGATTTTTACAGTTTCAGTATGGACCAAAGTCTAAATCATGCCATTCAATTCCAATTTTATTGGCTTGAAGCAGAATTGGGCCGCTGGACTTTCGGCGAGACGCGGTCTCCACCCAAGAACCCGCTAACTCCAATCAGTAATTTTTAAATTATCGTTGGTTCCAGTTTCTATGACGGGCAGTGCAGACCTTCATACGATGGTTTTAGCTGACATTGTTATGACAGATAAATCATAATTTGATATACAAGGTGTAGGTGAAGGATTTCTGTTCGCTATTATTCTAAGGCTGGGTCGCAGTAGGTCGTCCACGTCAATTGCCTACACAATTGAGTGGAGATGGGCTTAGGATTAGTGATGTTGGACTGTAGATAGTTTTTCTATCGATAGTTGACTGCGAAACTTAGTATGAATATTATAAGGACACTATTAATATCGCAATAAGTGGTAATTCTGTTAAAGATGCTAACACTGATAGCAGCTAACTCAATGTTAAGAAAGATCGAACTTCAAGGAAACAATAAGCAATAAAAGGGTATCCATAACCGCCAATGAGAATCCTAGAACGATAACTATGACGAGGCCTCAGGGAACTACCCCGTTCCAAACTAATCCCACGAGGACAGTTAACTAATACCATTGTAAACCATTTTTGAATTGTTCATCTGGCCACACAGCTGAAATTTGTACAGTCACCAGCATAATTGAACAAATCAACGATCAGGAGCTTAATAGTATGAAGGGGTGACATGACATGTCAATGTCATATTTTCCAACTACCAGGAAAGCAGAAATTAACTGGAACTAAGAGCTCTTAGTTATCTATACTAATATTATAATTATTTATTTGTTTGTGTTGAATAGGCACCAAAACTGCTGATCCGATCGTGAAAATTATTTTAATATATGTTATATTTTATTATGATTAAACAAAAAATTCAGTGAAAAATAATAGTAAATGTAAATTAAGTCGGAGGATAGCGGGCGAGATGTGACAATGGACACCAGCTGTCAAACATTTGACAGAACGAAGTCTGTCAGGGCCGCTTGTGCATTATAAAACTGTGCCTGTAATATTTCTGTTACTACAAACAGTGAGCGTATGATTTCTGTCTTTGGTGGTAACCATTAAATGCATTCAATCCAGTGAGTATAAAATACAGAATACAGTCCTGCTCTCACCCGCACACAGAAACCTAGCGTCAAGGGTAATGTTCTGGTAAGCTTAACTAAAAACTGAGTGGACACCTTTTAAGTATGACAAGTTGGTAATAATATTATATACTTTAATACTGAATTTGAGTGAGTGTGGTAACACCGTACTTCAGTTTTTTGTACAAAACCTTTGGGCTATTCTTTATAGTTTCAACTCATATTATTAAAAAGTTAGCCAGTTACGGTTATAGTACATTAAGATATAAGTGCGGTAAGTCGAAAATTACAGCCGAGGCGATATTGCTAACCCGAGCCGTAGGCGAGGGCTACAAGGAAGCAGAGGCTGTAATTATCAAAGCGCACGTATGACATACGACGTTTTATAACATATTTGCGAAGAAATAAATAAAACTCAGACTTTCTTAAACGAATAAATCTTTAATCACTTGCTAAAGCAGTTATACAAATTTTTACTTGTTTACAAATTAGCGATGCAGCGCTTTTTTTTAAGGCAAAGGCATAAAAAACAGCCAGTATAACTAATAAAGTAAATTGATATTTCTGTGTTTCTGTTACAGATAAAGGATTGTAATTTATTATTAAAATTAATAAAATTAAAGAATTAAATGTTTATTTATCATACTTTATCTCCCGAAGTTAATTTTATTCATAAAATGTTGACTTCTTTTCTGACATAAAAACTCTTTGCTAAGAATTAAAAAAGTACCGTTCGTTTTAGACGGAGCATCTTGATAAACCGTGCGTTTTACATTACAATAACGCACAAGTGCGTAATGAGATACAATACGATATTGAAGTTGGTGAAATAAGAGACCCTTTACGAGCAAATATGTTATAAATAATATTACAGTAGTCGGGTCGGCTGATTATGGTATCTATTTGTGCATTATTAGGTACAACGTTCTGAGATTTAGATATTAGCCTGTCGTTGACATCACTATTCTGGATAGTCAATGTTTATTACCTCAGTATGTGTCTACATTAGTTTGTTTTGAATAGTAAATTAAATAACTGCAGCATTTTCCAATGACAACTTCACTTGCATGGAGTTTGACTTGTTTAACAGAACACCATTTGTACTACAAATAGTTGACTTTACACAAAGATTCGACCTGATCCTAGGGACTCAAGTGGGATTCGAAGCCGCGACCTTCCTAGTCCGGGTGGCTGCTTCCAACTGAGCTCGATAGGCCTCGACGATCGAGTGATCGAGGACATTTTCAGTTTCTCTTTCTTTGTGTAGATAATAGTGCATTAATAAATGCTAAAAATAAAAATTCAATTAGTTGACTTTAGTTTGCATCCTATTTTTGGTTCCATTTATAGCCACTTGGGGCGCTGTCCGAAAATCCCGTACAAAGCGTAAACGCGGATGGCTGTCATTGGTCAAAACTTATGGCAGATACTCATCACACTCATACAAGGCACTCTTGGTGAAGCCGTGCCGGTTATGGACGTGTACCGTGCGTGAGTGCTCAACCTTAAGCTCCTGGGGTTTATTACGATCGCTTATCCAGCCAAGTTGATTCCCTAAACTGAGTGTAGTAATTGCAGTAAATATCCAGCCTAGAAGATGCCAGGTAACTGCCGATTGGCTTGAAATGAAAGATCATATTACGAGATAGCTCGCTACACTCAGTTTAGGAATTGAATTGACAAGTTATAAGGGACAGTAATGAGGCCACTGTAGTAAGAACTCCAATAAACTGTTTATTTGTGTAGTAAATGCGGGCAATAACATTATCAGGAAGGCGTGAACTATATTCACGTGTATTAAATAATTCAGTGAATTAACATGAGCAACAAATAATATTTTTGACAGTTAAGTTTCAGATTACAATACAAGCGCCACTTTGGAACTTTCCTTCTAACTGTTACCACAAAATAAAGAGTTTACAGAAGGACCGCTCTCGCCTTTTTCCTACTAGCTCTGAATTTTTAAAATGAAGTAGGCAGTTTATACCTACTTTACAGAACCGGCCGAAAACAAAATTAATCATGTGCAAAATTGCACCAAGTTCGAATAAAACAAAAACACTCGCGACAGTGCGACTGGCCGCGACACTGATGCTCACCGGAATCGCCTGTAAACTCGCTGTGTCTGTGTGCGTGATCAAAATTACGTGTTTGTTCTAAGCTGACTATCTGCCAGAGGCGCCGCGCCGCTGTTAGTATTCTAAGGCCGCTTTTCCACCAGAGATGTGCTATGTATGAAGAACATTCACAATTTTTTTTTTATATTGCCCGTCAAGATGACTTCACTCCACCTAATGGAAAGCGGTCGTGAGGTCCAGATATGAGGTTCACAGGCCCAGTCATTAAAACGAATCACTGGGCTGGCCATCCTCACCTTGAAGGCCTGCAGAAATGCCTTTTCACGCCCCGCTTGAAGAACCCGGGACTATACGAGGAAGGAAACACATTTGCTGGAAGAGCGTTCCACGTCTGGATGGTACGACAAAGAAACGAGTCACCGAACCTTTTAGTTCGGGCCAACAAATGTTGAATTGTGTGTGGGTGACGCCGTAGTTCAGCACGCGTGGTACGGGAGTGGAAAGGTGAGAGTGGAATAAGCTGGAATAACTCGTCAGAGCATTCCCCATTGTAGAAGCAATAGAGAACACTTAGCCTGGCAATGTCTCTACGCAATTGGAGAAGCTCAAGGGTCAAAGTTGCCTCTGGGTTTCCAATAATACGGATAGCACGCCGCTACAACCTGTCAAGAGCTTCGAGTAGGTACTTAGCGGAACCGTCCCAGAGATGAGAGCAGTATTCCACACACGAGCGAACTTGTGTCTTATACAAGAAACAGAGCTACCCAGGTGTGAAGAATCGTCTCACTCTGTTCAGGATTCCGAGTTTACGGGATGCAGTTCCAATGACGCTCTCAATGTAGTCCCGCTGGCTTAGATTGCTACGAACATCCATGCCAAGGATATTTAGGCTATCCTTAATCGGTAGCGGGGTGCTCTGAAGGGTGGGATGGGAAAGGAACGGCGACGCCTTTGCTGTGAATGCACACACCTGCGTTTTCTTGGCATTGAACTCGACAAGATTGCATGCACCCCATTATGAAATGCGGTCCAACACTCCGTCAAGCTCAAGAATATTTATATGAAATAAATAGGATGTTAAATTATTCAAACATTCACAATAGCCCTCAGGCTTTGTCTAGCTTATCAGTTGGACAGCCCTATGCCAAGACCGATGTGTCAAGAGGCTAGTTGATAATGTGTGTTTTGGTAAAAACTACTGGAACGATTTTTTGAAAATCTATCACCAATATTAAGCTTTATTATTAGCTAGTAACATTGGCTATATTTTAACGGGAGAATACTCCACGCGAGCGAAACCCCGAATAAAATAAAATTGGCACTTAAATGTGGAATGAGCTCCTATGCCGAGGTTTCCCCAATGAGCTATTAGTACGGAGTTCTTTGGAGACAACGCGCGGGTGATGCCCCTGGTGTTGCACGCATTCATTGGCTGCGGTTACCGCTTACCATCAGGCTGTCCGCATGCTTGATTGTCACTGACGTTGCACAGAATAAAAAACTCATTGGCGGTAGGGTAAACATAAAAAAAAAGTTTTTTTTCCAAATAAAAACAATAATAAAATAATAGGTTAATAAATAGGCAATGAATATTTCAAAGTCCACAAAAGCGGAATTCCATAGACTTCAAGCTCAACTGTTGGGCAACCCAATGCCAAGAGCGATGTGCCAAGACGCTGTGTGTTTTGGTGAATTTCACCGCGGCTCGCGTGAACGCAGTTTTGTAATGCCCGCTCGGTCGTGCGGTGACGCTTTCGACAGAATGTGGTGCGATGTTTTTGCACAAATTTTGTGCAAAGAAACTACATAAATAAATTGACTGGTAGAGCATGCTTACGGGCATTAAAACCGCCTTTTGTACCTACTTATTTCATGTGACTTAAATAAATAAATGAAGCAAACTGCTAATAGCTTAGTAAAACATTCAAAAAAACGTAATACGTAAATTATTATTTGACTGGCCTGTTGGCGCAATGGTAGCGATCCTGCCTTTAGCGCCGAAAGTTGTGGGTTCGATCCCCACCCATGACAAATATTTGTGTGACGAACATTTGTATTTTTTGTGTGTCTGGGTGTTATTATCTATTTAAGTATGTATTTAGAAATATTTAAGTATGTTTATCAGTCTATGACGCCCATAATACAAGCTCTGCTTAGTTTGGGGTCAGATGATCTTGGTGTGAATTGTCCCAGATATTTATTTTATTATTATTATTATTATGAGAACGTTTTTTTACTTATATTTATTAAACGCAGTCCAAAAATCTTAATAACTGCACATTTGATGAAATTACTAGATGACTTAACCCAGTAACAAAATCAAACTTCTTAAAAACCATAATTGAAACATACTCGTACTACCGACGTATGAAGAGAATCAATACTAATAGTTATAGAGTTCTTCCCGTTAACCCAGAACAATGAAATTTGCCAAAGAGCAATGTCTAGCATATGTAGACAAGTCAGAAAACTGTAATGTACTGTGTAAGTACTTATTTAATATCACTAAATAAAAATACTTAATTTAAAGCAAAAGGTATTTTAAGAATGCATTTTAAGATATTTGAAAGATATGAATTAATAATGTTATGGAACTGTATTTTAAGATATTTGAAAGATATGAATTAATAATGTTATGGAACTGTATTTTTTGTGTAATGTACTAACAAATAGGTATAAGAATCATTATTTTAATACTAACACTTTAAGAGTCATTGTTGTAACTCGAAATAAATTATTTGATTGATTGATTGATTGATTTTATTTTGTGAATTGCGACTGTGGTTTTGCACAGCGTGCTGAACATTTTCGATGTACAACTAACACTTAAGGCTTGTCTCAATTTTCTAAACGTCGCAATGCAATCTCGCGCATGCGCTGTAGAGGCGTATACCAGTTATCAAGTGGACAGAGGCCGCGCGAATTACTACATAATCCAACTTGTTCTGCAGTTTACACTATATTACATTTATATGTTATTTCACTATTTTGTGCAGTACCGTTTTGATAGTTTCGAGGTTCTTTAAAATCTAACTTGAAAACCGTCGTGATATTTTTTCCCATTTTACCTCTAACCTAACAAAGTTTTTTTCTGTTTCGGACTGTACATAAGTACCTAGGCAAACACATTTAATTTTGATTAGTTAAGGTAGTTTTTAAAACACCTACATAAATTCCAATAAACAATTGTTATAAAACTCGCAATTCATAATTTTTTGTAATAATCGATTGCAATGTTAATGTTTCTGAGCGATTCGCACGCAATCCAAAAAAAACACAGGAATTTGTTTCTGTTTCTTTGCATGGTATACAACATTACACATGTAAACTACTGGATGGATCCTATTAAAACATGGTTAACTTATAATAACTACAATCACTGGATTAAAATAAAGTTTACTATAAATTTATGCTTTGGGAGTTAAGTTTCAAAAGCTTACTTTAAATAGGATTCCAAACCACTAATATCCCATCGCAAAATCCCTAACTAGTTAGGGTATTCATTAAAATAAATATTAAAATAATATATGAAAATACGACACGCGAAATCCAAACACTTGCGTAACTATTTCAATAGGGTATTTCACAATTGTTGTTGTTGAGGTGTTATCGAAAGACCTCTCAAAAATAGAAATATATTAAAACATATATTTCGAAAGCACATAAAAGAAAATAGTATATCTTATATCGAGGGACTAAACAAAGCCATAATATACCAGAGGTGGTTTGACTCCCGAGCGTGAGAGGGAGTCAAGGAGCAAGATCATCTGACCCCAAGCTAAGCAGAGCTTGTACTATTGGGTGTCAGAGACTGGTAAATGTACTAATATATTTCTGAATACATACTTAAATAGATAATAAGACCCCGACACACAAATTAATAGTATTCTTACTAATCTTACTTTTGTAAGGAGAATATGCTGAGGTTGTCAAATAGGTACCCTATTGCTGTGTGCAGCGCATTCCAATATTTATTCCGTTACAAAAACATAAAACCTCACCTATAAACGAACGGGCCGACCTCCACCAGCCGGGGTTTCTCCCCATGCTCCAGGAAACCCTGAGGGTTGGTGACGTTGAAGATGTAGACCTTGGTGAGCCGCATCACGCCCGGCCGCTGCCAGTAGCTGTAGCTCAACGAGCCATTCCACAATTTTAGTTCCTGGAACAAATAAATATAAGGTAAGTCGGTGAAGTCACGTGCCGTGAGGCTCTATAGTAATCTGGCTCTCTCTGCCGGCCTGCAGGATCTAGAACACCGGCGCAGAGTTGCTAACCTGTCGGAGTTTCACAGGCTTTATTACGGAGACATCTTTTCACCATAGGAGCAAAAGACGCACAATAGCCTACTAACCTCACGTTGTGGATATTCTAGCTATACGCACAAAACGTTTCGCGGACCCCTCATAATGCGAACAGCAAATGAGAGGAAGTCGCTGCTCGCGCATGTGTTTCTAAACCAATAAGTGCACTCTGGGTCTCATCAAGACGAGAGTGGTGAAGGAGAGGCATTATGGCTGTACATTACTAGGCAGATATGTTCCATCAGACATTGCATCACCACCACGTGCGATGCGATCAAATGACTCGTCTGTCCTAAATTTTCGACAAGCTTCACTTCTTTTCCGCATAATACTAACTACTAGAAGTTTTTAAAAAAATTACATATTTACTTACCCTAAATATAATATAATCCAACCATGGCACGAAAGATAGGATGATTCCAAGGGCAACAGTGAATATGCTGAACGTTATGACGGCGAGGCGACCTGCAACAAATACAGAAGAACATTAATCAGGTGAAGTTAATTACTAAAAAAAAATTTTGGTCCTAGGTGTATAGTGGGAATTGAACCCGGGACGCACCTTCTTGTATATGATAAACAAATGGGTAGTAAAATCTAGTGCTTATGTAGTATTGAAATACTTAATATAGTTTCTTAATTGAAGGTCTAAGTTATTGTCGAATAAAAAAGTTTTTAGACCCAGTGCAGTATGCAGTGCTGGACGAGAGACTACACGATACGCTCCATAATGCCAAGGGTAGGCACAGATGGCGAACCTCGTCAAGCAAAGGCTGACATAACGGGGGGATCACGACCCTTAGTGATGAGGAATACGATGCGAGGAGGCGGAGACCCAGTTAGGTCGCTATGATTGGTTTGTACTTTGTCTTTAAAAATATTGGTGATTCTTCAAATCATCGCTTATACCTGGATTTTTATACCGGAATTAAAATGACGTGGCATACCATACTTCGTAGGTCTTATATCAAACCCAATGTTAGTCAGTGATCTGTACCAAATAGGATTTTTTTAGCATTTTGGTTATTTTATTGTTTTAAACTAGCTACAAGTTAAACGTGATGTACGGACCAAAGCTCAGATGATGAGCGTGATGTTAGAAACCATTGTGAAGGGGTCATTCTGTTATCATAGAATATGATACCAGAATAACCCCTTTTGCAATTTTTTTTTTTACTTTGTAGCTAGTCTAAACAATAAAATAACTAAAATGCTAAAAAAAACCTAATTAGGCTGTTTGCTGCATAAAGTGCTTCAATGTTAAGCTTGACTTGTACATTAATTTGTAAAACTAGAAAAAAAAACCAATTTTGGTCCTTGAATTGCGGACCCTGCCTGATTTCTTCAAGGTCCAAAATTCGTTTTTTTTTTGGTCTAGAAAAATTTACCTTTAAATTTATTTAATTTACTTTTTTCTCGTTTTCTACCTTTTGACTGTATATGTGGTGGTGTGTCTACATTATAAAGTAAGTAATAAGTATAAATTAGATCACACGGGTACAACAATAATAAGTATACAATGCCTAGGCATTGTATACAATGCCGGAATATACACATTGCCGGTAACATATTATATACTTACCACTTTTATCGTGCGCGGAAACTTTTAGAAATAAAACAAAATGGCAGCAAGTGGCTATGCCAGCCTCTATACATCATACAATTCAAACCCCTTCAAAAGATAAACAGTCGTACAATTGACCGAATAAAGATGAATACATATTTTTTTTTTACTGCTTTATTTGCCAGTTCTATCTGAATAAAAAGCTGCGATGTTCAGAACAGTCATTTCAGAACATCAAATTACTGGTACCAAATAAAGTTTTTAGGGTTCCGTACCTCGAAAGAAAACAACGGAACCCTTATAGGATCACCTTGTTGTGCGTCCGTCCGTCTGTCTGTCAAGACTCTTTTTTGCAGGAACGCGTGGAGGTATCAAGCTGGAATTTATATCAAATACTATGGTCTACTGTCCCTTAAAACTGTAAAAAAATTAAACTTCTAAACCAATGCAATCAAAAGATACAGTCTTATGCTGCAAATTTTCGACACTCGCAAGGGAATCAAAACCTACAGGGTACTTCCCGTGAACTCAGAATCTTGGAATTTAGTACGAAGCAACGTCTTATAGCACAGATAAGGGAAAAATTGCAAAAACAGTAAATTTTTAGTTACATCATATAATACAAATTATTTTAATAAATATACCTACAGGTTTGTATGTAACCCTCGGTGCGCGAGTCCGACTCGCACTTGGCCCGGTCTTTTTCCTATTTCTATTTCATAAGCTTTCGACGTAGTGAGCGATCAGTCTAATAAACTCTCGATCCAATCAGGCAGTTTCGATTCACTCTAATTCGATGTAACGTACCGGACCCAGAGCACACACACTAAACCCATTATTTTTTCTTGATTGTTTTATATTCTAGTTACAACTGCTTTAGCTAGCTGCTGTAAAGTATGCAAAAAAACAGCTGTCAGTTAAAAGTGATTCTCCCTAGGGATGAAAAGTATTACTTTCATCCCGCTCCTCAGGCAACTTCAGACTTACTTTCAGAGTATGAGCAATGAAAAGTATTTTTCATTACTCATCAAATGATTTAAAAAAAACTAGTTCTTTTTCACATATCTATTGAACCATGTTCCAACTTTCTATACAGCCACGATGTAAAATTGAAATAACTTAAAGTTAAGTATTGATTAAAGAATATATATTTTTTAAACTCAAACTCAAAACTCAAACTCAAACTCAAATAACTTTATTCAAATAGACTGTATCAGTACTTTCAAATCGTCAAATTTACAGCAAAATATACTAAATAATAGAAAATTTAAATAACTTTATTATAATTTAGTTGCAACAATTTCTTTAAAATAACTTAGATTTGGGAAAAATATTTACCATTTTTCCAATGATGAAAATAAAAAATAATGGCTGAATAGCTGGCCGGCCACAGATAAAAAAACAAACAAAATAGGCGGGAAGCGGCAATTCGATCTTCATTTATTTTTTCGATTTGAAGACTTTTGTTTATACGTATAGCAGAGATTTGTACCTATAAAATGAGTTCATCTGATTCTGATATGAATTTAACGCCTGATTTTATAAGAGAAGAGGCTAAAACGGTAGTGGAAAATAAAATTTACTCATTTTTTCTTTAGCTAATTCATGTTTTTATTTTTACTTTCCTTGTATTTGTAATGAAAAGCACAGTGTTTACCTCGGGTTAAAGACTTATTTAGTCCCTCGAACTATTGGCACCCTCACGTCGTTCCGGGCGCCAAACCCCGTCTCGGGACTAAATAAGTTACTTTCACCCCTAGGGTAACAATGTACTATTTATTTGCAAACAAATGAATGTTCAGCGACTGAAATGTCAGTCGCAAAAAAATACAATTACTTACTTCTTTATTATTCAAAACACAGTCACGACCCAAGTAAACTTGTTAACGGTGTTATCTTGATTATCTAAGATCGCGGTTCAACGACCTCATTCGCGAAAGGAGACATGAAAAAATACTTTTATAGTGATTACGTGGTGATGGATGACATAACGAGACTGAAGTCAGTGAAAAAAATGCGTTAGGAGCTTATTGCGATCTTATTCTCAGATAACTGATCTGCGTATAATCTATATCTACTAATTTATAAATACTATTTAAATAGGATAAAGATGAAAGATTTGATTGTTTATTTGTTTGTATTAAATAGGCTCCATAACTATTGGAGGTCTACTCACTAACACAACCGTAGATTCAGTCAAACTAATGTGTCAAAAAAGCCGACAAAAATAAGACATTCTAGAATATTTATTTCTAATTGGTGATATCATATTAAAGAGTACAAAAATACGTGACGGTCGTTTAAATGTTCTCCGTTTGTACACTAATTAAGGCCATGTAAGTTTACCCGAAACTACGGACGTTGTGTTAGTGAGTACGCCCCCAGATCCGATCGTGAAATTTCTTTCACTGACAGAAAGCTAAATTATTCAGGAGTGATATAGCCTATTTTTATTATGATTGAACAAAACAATTAGTGAACAATTATAGTAAATGTTAATCAAGTCGGAGAAAAGCGGGTAAAATGGACACCAGCTGTCAAACATTTGACAGAACGAAGTCTGTGGCTAGATCGTTCCTATAAAAAGATTTGGCTGTTTGTTTGTTGAATAGGCTCCGAAACAACTGGACGCATTAAACAAAAACAAAAATACTCGCGACAGTGCGACTCGCCACGATACCGATTATGAGGGGCTACTCCCGTTCAACTTACGGCCGAAGTGTCGTGCGCTATTCCGTTGTCATTACAGATTGCATAGGTATGCGAGAGCAGGATAGCGAACAAAACTTCAGCCGCATCGCCTGTAAACTCACTGTGTATGTGTGCGTGATCAAAGTGGCGGTTCGTTCTAAGCGGACTATCTGGCAGGGCCGCCGCCCCGCATGCGTAATTTGTGGGGTTAGCTACTACTGAAATTCTCAAATTTTACAAAGTAAATTAAATTATTGCTGCGTTTGATGATCTATTGCATTTTTAATTTGAATAGTTGCATTGCATGGCACCTTCGTATGGTAAAATATGGCAGATCTATGTAAATATTATTATAACCAAAGGAATATACGAGTACATTCCATTGGTGATAATAATTGCTAATCTTCTTCATAATTTTAGTTTATTCAAAAGGCTGTTCTTACAGTGCTCGGTTCTAGAAATGTGTAAGTCTGATCTAAGGTCAACATTTATATAATAGAGGCAATACTTACTGCCTGCTCTGTGCAATAAATTGTATTTTTGGTTTGATGATTTGAGCGTGTGTACCGGACCGATAAATTCATATGTTAGAGATTTTCCTGATTATTCCCTCCAATATTCTTTTGTTTAACTACGTTTACTTCTAGTACATTTATAGTGGAAAATGTGATTATATTAGGATTCATACAACAGTAAGAGTTACGTCAGCATCATTGGCAAAATATCTACCACTAAGCTATCGAAATTATTAATGGGCTTAGAAAACATTTTGGATTTATTGTTTTTGAAAAATACTTCGCAGGATGAATTAAATGACCTTGTTTATTTTCCCTTGACCATATAATTTCTTTTTACATACAAACATACATACCATCACGTCTTTTTCCTAACGGGGTAGGCAGAGACCACATCTTTCCACTTGCTACGGTCCTGACACACCTCTTGCGCTTCTTCCACTCTCATTAATCCTTTCATACATCCTCGTCGATTATGGGTACTATAATATAAGTATTATTTCTTTTTGACTAGTAATAATTCTTAATTGTTGTTATATCATATTTACTTCAATTGTTTTTGATTAATTGCAATTTTCCTTGCAAATATCAATGTCAATTTACTTTGACATCTTGTTTATTTTTAAACTATTTATGATGAGTAATTGAGTTGAGTCATATCATTATCTAATTCTGATCTTAAATTTAAATGACGTTTTGAGTACTGCTGCGTTGTTAAAAGCTATGATGACCTTTAATCGATAGTACTCCTATGTTGTATTTTTTATTGTTGTTTTAATGAAGATGAGTTAAACTAAAGGTGTTGCAATGATTCAAATGATCTTCAATGATCTATTGCCTTGCGGCGGCGTCTTATATCCATCTCATTATTTTAATTACCCACGCAATGCTGAAGGCTGTCAAAAGAACGAACAGGTCACAGATTCTGCCTTTTAAACATCAATAGAATGGCATGTTTCTGACATTTGGTCCATACTAAAACTGTAAAAACACGTGTATTACCATTTTAATTGGATTTTAATAGTTGAATCTGGGCCCATTGCCTACGGTGATGAAATCCGCACGATATTAAAAATACCCTAATGGTTTGGAATAGGGCCTCAGAACGCTAATAGTTTGGAATAGGGCCTCAGAACGCTAATGGTTTGGAATAGGGCCTCAGAACGCTAATCTCAGTGTTTTTTGATTAAGTACCCATTTTTTTGCCAAGCTTGATGAACTATGAACCTGCCACAATAATTTCATTATCTTTACATTCATCACTGTTATGTTATGCTACTTTTGATCGTGCTAAAAATCGTATGTTAAGGTGTTTCGTACTAAGTATTTCGTCTTGGCAAGGCAAACATAAGCCGTTCATGAATAGTCTGTATAGATTATGGTTGATCACTGACGAAATTCATTCCAGGGTCATTGTACTAAAAATAAGATAATAAACATGCTCTTAACAATAATATTTACATAGCTAATACTATCTTGATGTATGTTGACCCAAATATTCATTGACATGCCTATTCTGAATTTTATACTTTTAAAACTATCGCCGCGAAGTGAGAAAGTTAGAAAAAAAAACAAAAACAACGAAATGGTTAGCCACTATAAGAATATTGGAGAGTAAAATCTCAACATTAATTCGACTGTTACATCTGTCAAAGATGCTTCTTCACCGTAGTTAGGTCAGAACATACCAACCTCAATCTCGAAAGATATCAACCCTAGATATCTTGCGTAATTCAAAGTTTTTCCTACAGATTACGAGATTGCAATACATTGTTCTAAATTGTTCTAGTTAACTATTGTAATACTAGGATATTAAGTCCTGCCAACATTACGAAATAATAAATCACTCTACGTGTTACTAACCACTCTGTGGTTTTAAGTTTTCTTGAGTGTTATACAACCTCTTATTCTCAGACTGTTTGCCATCGCGGCATCGATATCATAGTTGCCTAGTGATCAACGGTTAAGCTACACCTGGCAACACTAAATGTAATTCGGTTCTGCCAGATGTACAACCCTAATGATGCCAATTAATAGGATTATAGGAAGCTCAAATTGTGGAATAGCTTCCCCACCGAGTTCTTCAAGAGGGGATTGAAAAGGTTTTAAAAGGTCGCCAATACGCGAAAGGTCTCCTGGTGTTCCATAGGCTGCGGTTTAGGCTTGTTTGTCACCATCATCATCATCATCATCCGTGTGGTCTATCCCGGTTGTGAACCCACACTGTGGGGTCCCAGGGTCCGCCTTTCTTATTTTCTTGGCCCACTTCGCGCGGTCTTGTGCTTGTTTGTCACCAATGTACTTAGTATAAAAAAGTGTTCTAATTGTGCAAGACGACCCTATTTTCAGGGGTCTAGTGACGCTGCAGAATTCACCCTTGATCGGTACTGGATTTATAACTATGTTTTTAGTCTGTACTTAGACGAACTACAGACTATATAGAAATGTGAAGTTCATCATATTATTATTATTATCTTATTGCGCCAATAGAAGCACGGAGAGTCGGAGATGACCCAGAAAAAAATTAATGTATTTAAAATTGGACACCATCATCATCCGTGCGGTCTATCCCGGTTGTGAACCCACACTAGTGTGTGGGGTCCCAGGGTCCGCCTAAACTCAACCTATTCAAAATTAACATAACCTAACCTATTTGGAATTAACCTAACCTAACCTATTTAAAATTGGACACAGTGGACCAAAACACATAACGAACAAAAAAAATAGCTTTGACCTTTTTCTTGAACTAGTCGCGTTCAGTTCATCTTCAAAAGCTAATTTGGATTAAAGACTTTGAAGTAACTATTCGAAGAGTCTGTAGTCTGAGTCGGACGAACATTTGCGGCATTACCACGAGTGCCCAGACTCTGTTTCTATAAGTTATTTTTTTTTAAGCGCCAAACAACACAACTCTTAAAATGGTCTCAAAGTATGGATAAATATCCCTGTGTTACGAGGTACCAGTCAGAGAATTAAGCAAGGTCGTCTCCCAGCACACCCAGATCCAAGCCAATTTAGAAAATATCGTTTCCTGAATTAACCTGACCGGGAATCGAACCCGGGACAATAGGGAATTCAAAGCGAGAAACCGTGCTACAGCGTACTGAAAATCAGCGCCTGGGCCCATAAAGCCCAGGCTATATGCTGAGTGAGGTCCATTTGTCTTTTTGGGCATCGGGACACCGCTGTCTGATGGTATGATTTTTTTTTCCTGTTACCTATATGTTTTGTTGTTAATGCCTACTTCTTTTGTGTTTACTTTATAAATGTAACGATGTCCATAAAGTTATTGAATGTTTTTCTATTTCTATTTCTATTACTACGCCAATCGTGTCGTCTTTCTGTCGCCTTGATACGTTCACGTTTAATGTTACGAGTGTCGTAACTCGGGGATTGATGTAACGCATGGACGTAAACCCCCCTTTCTGGAAAGGCCCTTGTCAATGAAGATCTGACGACGAACACGTGGATAATTGTACAGAATCGTGACTGAAGCAGTTGCGTTTTATAAGACACGTAATTAGTTAAATGATAAGGATTCGTAAACCTTGTGGGGTTTGGTGCGAGTTATGAGACGAACGATTAGTTTTTTGATTCTATCAAGTACAATATTTACAATATTCACTAGGTGATTATTTTTAACGTACGGGTGAAATGATATGTGTACATACTTACTACAACTTATTAGATAGTGTAAAAGCCATAATTCGAAGTGAAAATTCATTTTTCTTTAAGTGTTTCAAGTACAAAAAACTAAGTAAGCCTGATTTTGTTTTGGTAAAAGTTATTTATAAAATCTAATTTTCACTTAGACAGTTCCTAAATCCCAGACTACGCATTGAATCATTTCAATTAAGATACTAATAATCAACCCGTGGTGAATCGGTAACGATGAGATGTTAAACTACGCTCGCCTCCATTGCTAATTGGATGACCTTAAGCTATCTTACTGATAAGAAAGTTCAAGGTCATGCTTTCTTGAGTAGAACTGAACCACTGTTCCATGAAATAATGTTTCAAAATGAATGAAAGTAGGCATATCAGTGCAAAAAATTAATAGACTTTAAAATAAGTAGACAATAATATTAAAGGGAAAACGAGTGACAATTATGGGCATACTTAGAATAATAACGTATAGAAGGATAGTCTTCATACAACCACCCCGTCAAAAATGAAGCACTAATCCGATCCACACATGCGTGACTATTACTTGCTTACGTGCGGCGCGCTTTGACATTGTACATTGCGGAGCTGTAATGAACACTGCAATGCGGTCCGTTTGAAGCCATTTATGGCTCCAATTATGGTGCTTCAAAATGGGCGCACGGACTTGGTTTCTATGTATTTAATTAACTATTAATATATATTCTAAGTGGACATATGTGTTTGTGTTAGTTGTATTTTGTAACTACGCCAAAGAATAAATAAATAAATACTGCGTGTAGGCTTTCCAAGCGTAAGAGTAGCCCGAATCCAAAAACAAAAATCGAAGTTGAGCAAACCTCAAATGTATACCTGTCCCTTTCACATCTTCTGACATAAGCAGGACAGCATCAATTTGATGGGTATTAACTTGCTTTTTCCGTTGCCTCTTGCAAATTGGACCTCACAGTTGGTAATGCCGTATAATCTGTCTTTTCCTTCAAATTGAAACCGTGCATCCGTTTCGAGAAACAACTATAACCATTCGCATATCACGCAACGTGTGCATCTTACCCACTATAGTAGAACTATTGAAACGTTTACGGTGAAACAAATGAGTAAGTATGAAGAAAATGTTCTGTTACTAAACTTGTAACTTCGTTTCCGCCAATTCACATCTATGACGTCACAACTAGATATAAAATGAATAATCTGACCATTTCACTGTTAGTTTATTGACAAATTGAATCAGACGTCACATCACAATACCTAAAATGACAGTTTTTGACCAATTTGTCCGGAAATTGGTCAGTCAAATTCAGTTCTTTTGGCCATTTTCAACACTGATCTTTAGTTAAAGGTAATAGTTTGAATTAATAACTAATGACACAGTAATGCTTGAGTCAAATTGAAGGAATTCGACAGTAAATTACCGGTCATATCTGGCCACATAATCACTTTACATCATTCGTCACAACACAGAAAGGAGTTAAAAATTAAATAAATATACGTATGAAACAACTTTCAAAAAGGTCTTTGTGGCTGAGAATGATATTATCATGAACATGATAGTTAGTATCCTGGGTCTTTAAACAATCTTGTTTCACATAGCTACCTTTTAAATGAGGCCTGCTTGTTCTTTTTCGTATAACGAGGTGCATTTTATAGGTTGACTTTTAAACTAATTTTATTTAAGGTTGGTAATTTAAAAATGACTTTACAATGCCAAGAAACATAAATGGTTTCATTTGACACTTTTTTCCTAATGAAATCATGAATGGTTACGGGCCCTGATTCTGGTATTAAAAACCAATAGAATCGTAATCGAATGGCGTAATTTTGACAGTTATAAAAAGACCTAATGTCACAATTACTAAATTTTGATGAAAATTGGCGTAGTGCGATGTAGCACGGTTTCTCGCCTGGATTTCCGTAGTGTCCCGGGTTCGATTCCCGGTCGGTTCAATTTAAGAAATTATATTTTTTTATGCTTAATTCCTTGTCTGGTACCTCGTAACACAAGGATATTATTTTTATTTACTACGGCCATGACAAGTAGTGTGTTGTCTGGCGCTATTCATATTTATATTCAATTACTTACGATTGATTCCATTTGATTTTAAAAGCAGAATCGGGACCCTGTTCCATTGTTTTATATTATTTAGATTAGAAACTCAGTAGGTTTATTTGTTTCAAAATGACATATTGTACTTTACTAACGTCTATTGTAAACCCAAAACAAGTTTAAAAGAGTAACTGCTGAGTTTCTTGCCGGGTTTTCTCAGCAAGAAGCAACTCCGCCGCGGTGGTAGAGTCGCATTATGTCTGTATACTGTGTATTTATATATCTATATTATTATAGTAATTATGTCTATTATTTAGTATATCTTGCTTTAAATTTGACGATTTGAAAGTACTTACTGTGAAAGTCTATTTGAATAAAGTAATTTGAGTTTGAGTTTGAATGTCAGCCATGAGTTAACATCATTGATTGCGTTGTAGGTTTTCTATGGGATTTCGGTACTGATGATTAGAAATGGACCTAACAATGGTACACAGGTTCACAAGTCAATTATGTATGTGTGTAGACATACTGGCAACAGTAAATATTCCGCCAAGGAGATTGTCCAGTGATAAAAAATCATAATACGAAGTTTCTCGCAACGTTCAATTCAGGAAACGAATTAAACATAAAACGTAAAAAGCCCACAAATACATTTCAGTCTTAAAGATACCCAAGTTATAGCGTTATTTTTTCCATGTCACCTGTCCTCGCAAACAGGAGGAAAATAACAAGATTTTTATCATTTAATCGTAATAAATCGAGGGTTAATAGGTCAATGCAACGCCATCCGCTTAACATATAATTGATATTATTGCGCTATAATTGCGCTCAGAGTCCTTTCAAAATAATGACATCGACTAGGGTTGCGCCTCGAAACTTCTAACATTAAATGATTTAATATTTATTCACATAAAATATACTAACTGACTACACTGGTTTTTATTGTATTGTATTATTATTATCTTCTTTTATCTATTGTATTTTCTGTTATTTTTTTACTGCATTTAGTGCCAAATAAACTTATTTTATTCTTATTCTTATTTGCCATATCTATATGTCGAACTATATCAGATCATCAGAATGGTAATGTGGGCGCTATTCTAAGTATGGGATCCAGGGTTCTTAGGCTATACATGTGGGGTATAGATAGTACTACGAAGTTTCATCGTCAAACAGTCAACATTCTATTTTTAAGTGTCATGTGGCAATAAAAGTCAGAAATTAGCTTCTTTAAGCTTTCCCACAGCTAGGCAATGGCCTCCATCATTTAAATTAATTCATAGCTACAATTTGATGGGTCCGCGTAATTTTTTTTACGTAAATTATTTCTCCCGTTAAAACATAGCCTAAAAATAAAAATTCCCAACTACCTCCTATGATAATGTATGTAGCTTCATCTTGACAAAATAGTTTTTACCCTCAGTTTGTATGGTGACTAAAACTTACGTTAACTGTAAGGTGGAGACCCAGGGACTCCATATTTATAAATTAAGAAAAAAACACTCACAGTTAAAAAAGTTATATATTGTTAGGGTAATATGGTTATTAAACTAATAATAACAAACTTAAGAAACGGTGATATTCATCAACATTAGTTAGAGACTTACATTTTACATTCAGTCTTAAAAATCACATAAAAATGGACATATCATTTGTACCTCTTGAACTTACAAAAAAATCAAGACAATTTTTTTTACTATTTCAACTAAATGAACATAACAGTCTTTTTCACATACAACATATAAAAAGTTAGAAAAAGAATAACATAAAAAACGTGCAATGGTTTAATGACTGGTCCGTGCAGCACATTGCCTGCAAACTTTTTTCTAGCAAAACAAACATATTGTAAGCAGTCATTCTTTTGATTTTTTTTTACTAATTAAACAATAAATCTTTTGATCCCGAAGAAATTTATCTTCATTTGTATCATAAAATATTTTTTCTTAATCGCCTGTATTTTTTCCTACATTTTCCAGCCATTCACATATAACTGAGGCTGCATTTTCATCTATCGGGTTGAACGATCTTATATTGCTACTTATAGATGCAATTTCGAAAACCTAAAACAACAAATAACTGTAGTATACGAAAAAACATAATTTAATAAAAACCATTTTGTTACATAAAGATTATGGTGGAGTCCACGGGACTCCGCAAGTGACAATTACTACCTTTCTGTGATGGGCTCGCACAAGTCCTCACGCCCCCGCGTCGGCCTCGACACGGATAGAAGCTACTGAAGCGCACAGCGCTATATGCGCGTAATTAAAAATATTATCAACCATAACAAATTCGCACGGAGTCCCTGGGACGTACCCTACAAATTAAGGGTAAAAAATCGCTTCACGAGCTTATAAGTTTGTATCTATTTAAAAAAAGAAATAGTTCTCTTGTATATTCAAAATGTAGATAGGCAGGTTGAGTGAAAGATTTGGCAATGAAACTTCAACTTTAAAACCTGTAAGTATTATTTGCTGTATAAAAGAAAGCCTTGATCTAATTGCGGATTTTTTGCTTTGAACGATTTCATATCAATTATATTTAAATGAGATATTCAAGAAAGTGTATATTTGTAAACAGCTTTAATTAACTGATAAGATATACAATGAGTACCTACATGATTGATTGTAGCTAATTAACTGCATAATTATAGGCTACAGCATGCATAAAAAGAGGTTATTCTTTATTGAGCAAACAAAAACCTAGCTATTTTATTAGAAAAGTGACAACCCTGTACATTGTTTATAGGGCGGGAAGTCCGTGGTTTTAATACAAGTTTCTCAGTATTTTGCGGTTTTAAAATAGGTACACATAAACGTTACCGTTTACATAAAGCATACTTAAATATGGGAAGAAAATTTTGAAAAGTTTTTTTTTATGCAAACGAGCCCTCATGTTTTGGTTTTTTTTTCTCGATTCCGATAGTTAATATCATGTGGGCATTTCCCTTAAGTCCCTTCTGAAATCAAGTTAGTTGAAAAACATTGTCAATAGACCTGAACCAGCATTGTAATATTTCAACTCCAAAAGCAAGAAGCGGTTCTATATCAGCTTGCAAGATTCAGACAGAAAACTGAGGAAACGGACAACCCTTGCAAGCTTAAGTGGAGCTTATAAAAATAAATAAAGTATTCGATAGTTCAGAACTTCACTGGGGGAATCCCATGTTCAGCAGGGAAGGGCAAGCATCCAAGGCCGTGAAACACAGTTAAAAAAACGTCCTATGGATATGCGAATAAGGATAATGAAATGAATAATAGGTTTCTTTCTACAAGTTAAGGACACAGAGTCACAAATACTCATTGCACTTTATGAAAAGAGCAGTACTTTTTTTTCCGTCAGTGACAATTTCAAACGAAAAATATCTACGACGCGAAAGATTACCGAAAATACTACAGAAATATGCTTTATTATAAATTTTCATTACTCATACTCTGAAAGTAGGTCTGAAGTTGCCTGAGGAGCGGGATGAAAGTAATACTTTTCATCCCTAGGGAGAATCACTTTCAACGGACAGCTGTCAAATTATTAAAAAAAAAACTAGTGCTATTTTACTTATCTATTGAACCGTGTTCCAACTTTCTATACAGCCACGATGTAAAATTGAAATAACTTAAAGTTAAGTATTGATTAAAGAATATATATTTTTTAATTAACTTTATTATAATTTAGTTTCAACAATTTCTTTAAAATAACTTAGATTTGGCCAAAATATTTACCATTTTTCCAATGATGAAAATAAAAAATAATGGCTGAATAGCTGGCCGGCCACAGAAAAAAAACAAACAAAATAGGCGGGAAAGCGGCAATTCGATCTTCATTTATTTTTTCGATTTGAAGACTTTTGTTTATACGTATAGCAGAGATTTGTACCTATAAAATGAGTTCATCTGATTCTGATATGAATTTAACGCCTAATTTTATAAAAGAAGAGGCTAAAGCGGTAATGGAAAATAAAATTTACTCATTTTTTCTTTAGCTAATTCATGTTTTTATTTTTACTTTCCTTGTATTTGTAATGAAAAGCACAGTGTTTACCTCGGGTTAAAGACTTATTTAGTCCCTCGAACTATTGGCGCCCTCACTTCGTTCCGGGCGCCAAACCCCGTCTCGGGACTAAATAAGTTACTTTCACCCCTAGGGTAACATTGTAATATTACACTTTTCTCTAAAGCAAATCGTTTCCCGCCACTAAAGACTTGAAAATATAACAAAGGCAAAGACATCAACGCGCGTGAGTTTTTAAAACTTAAGTTAATTGGTGCCAATAAAGAAATTTATTTTATTTCTTCCAAATTTTCTAACGCACAGTTTACAAATCCAAATGATTACCAAGTTATCACATGCTTGAAATTAATCACGCTAGCTTCAATGTGTGCTTTGTTGTATCTCGGATAAACTTTCTAAAGCGTAGAGTGATTATAATCGATCTATTTTAGCAAATCTTAGCAGGTAATGAAAAAGGCGTAGTTAAGAGTAGCAGTGCTAAAGTCAAAGTCTACCAGTGAATGTTAATGTTAAGTACCAGTGATGATAACCAAGTAGGTCTGCAAGGTGGCCTTTTAATATGACCCTTACATACCCAAGGTTCAAGGTCAAGGTCAAGTTGGTATACGAAATGAAAAGATCGGATGGCTACGGGGCCTTAGGTATTACAATCCTTATAACTTGTCGAGTTAATTTCCTAATTTACTGAACGTTGCGAGCAATTTCGTAATATAATCTTACATTTCCAGCCAGTCAGCTAACTACGTGGGCAACAAATGTCTGGCCATGCCGCCCCGCCAGGTACTGGTCGAAGAAGTCGACCCAAGAAGCGGTGGCTCGACGTCGTTAAGGGTGACATGCGTGCCAACAAACTCACCACTTCGCTGGGTTTGATTACGCTTCCCGAAGTGTAGGCTTCTGTGTGTTCCGCTTGTATGGCCACTGTAAACTAGCCTAAGATTGCCTCATTTGAATAATCGTGTGAGTGTTTGTTATGACTTATGATCTAGACTTTTCAGACTAAGTCAAACTTTAAGTCCTTTCTGAACACGAGATGAGTCCCGCATTCCTATTTTATCCTTCTGAAAATAGGTATTGGGCATGCGTGATGCTACTTAGGGGAGGAATAGAAGTGTATTTTTAATAATATAAACTTCCGAAAGCTTTATGGCATCTCACTAAGTAATGTATAAACTATCTTAGCGAAAATGAAATTTAATTAACTAACTTTAATTTTAAGGTCATCATACAAATCACTTGAACGGTCAGATTGTTTGTATAAAAACCTCAAAATTGACGTTATTTGAAAAAAAAACAAATTTTCGCCCATATAGTTATTAAATCACTTAGTGATTATGCCAACGTTTTCGAAAGTTATTTGAAATTTACCCGGTATAGTCCTCCTCATCGATTTTGACGACGGCGACCCCGACTATAATCTTACTCACAGTCTTATGTCGTATGGTCTACAGTTGTGGAGCTCGGCAGCGGATCTCAACACCATCTTTGTTCTATAAAAAAGAGCCATCCGCTCCGATTACAATCTTAGACCACGCGACTTGCTTCGTGAAGTATTCAGAGAAATAGATATTTTAACTGTGCACTCTTAATTTATTTATGATAATGATATGTCCGCAAAACTTGCATCTCCTCAAGTAAAACAGTAACGTTCATAAATTCAATACTAGAAATAAAAATAAGCTCGTAACTCCCAGTCTAAGACTGCATAGGGTACGGAAATTATAATGTTGGTCAATGTGTAAAATATTTTAATAAGATTCCGCAAACTCTTGTTGAACAACCTCTTCACCAGTTTTAGTCACAAATTAAAGCTAAGTTAATGAAGCGAGGTTATTATAGTGTAGAGGATTTCTTAAATGATAATAATCTGTGGTCATCTTAGGTATAATCTGCTCCTCTGGACATTTTTTGTTATGACTTTACACTGTCAATTCAATTTCTGTGTATAAAAACAAGTTTCTTGCCGGAGTCTTCTCGGTCGGAAACAACCTCCGAACCGGTGGTAGAGTCACATTGTTTAATTATGATATTTACTATCATAGTATTATTTTATGTAAGTTTATTTTTATTAAGTATATTTTTGTTATATATTTTTTGTATTTGGCTTGTCATAAGTACTTTTTATAAGTCTATATGAATAAAGATATTTTCACTCCACTTTATTTACTTTACTAATATTATAAATGAGAAAGTTTGTGAAGATGTATGTATGTATGTATGTTGTGTGTATGTTCGTTACTCGTTCACGCAAAAACTACTGAACGGATTATGATGAAACTTTGCAGTAACACAGCATATATATCAGAATAACACATAGGCTACAATTTATGAATATTTTATGTATACATGTCACAGAAATGAAGCTCACGCGGGCGCAGCCGCGAGCAGAAAGCTATTTGTGTAACAATCAAATCCATAGTGATACATGGGACAGGAAATGAGGTAAAGAAGCAGACTTCAGAATAGTATTCTTTGAATGTTATACACACCATACATACACACACAAAACATATCATCATAATAATGAACCGACACAACAAAGTATTTTATTTGCTTAAATAACATTTATTACGTGAATACTTGACA
This sequence comes from Udea olivalis, assembly GCA_947369235.1. Classification (NCBI taxonomy): domain Eukaryota; kingdom Metazoa; phylum Arthropoda; class Insecta; order Lepidoptera; family Crambidae; genus Udea; species Udea olivalis. The sequence continues at coordinate 9,176,672 of OX376370.1, read as the reverse complement.
ACTAAATTGGTCCTAATAGACGAGTTTATTATAACTTTGAAGTATTGACATCGGAAATACCTAAATTATAGAGAAGGAAAAGGTTGTTAGTACCTACAGTTATTCAGTATCTGTACACAGATATACGCTCAAATAGATAAATATAAATAAATGTGCGCCAGACAACTCACACCTTGTCATGGTCTCGAAGTATAGATAAATAGCCCTGTCTGAGGTTGCCTGTCCACCGAAGCGGAGCGAGGCAGTGCAGCGGAGCGGAGTTTAGGCAATTTACAACCAATGCAAAAGAGAAGCCAGGATATCGCTGCCACATGTAAGCCACGTTTAATGTTTTCAATTGCGACACGGTTAGCGCAGTGTCCTACAACACGGTTTCTCGCCTTGGCTTGCGTGTTGTCCCGGACTTGATTCCCGGTAGGGTCAATTCAGGAAATGATCTTTTATAAATTGGCTCGGGTCTGGGTGTGCTGGAAGACGCCCCAGGCTAACTCTCTGTCTGTGTAGTACCTCGCAACACAAGGATATTAATCCTTACTTCGAGACCATGACGATCGGTGTGTTGTCTGGTGCATAATTTTCTTTTATTTATAGTTTGCGTCAAACTCTTGGATTGTGTAATGAGCTTTCTGCTAAGGTTTTCCCAATGAGTTACCGTATGGAGTTCTTCAAGAGGGGTTGGAAAAGGGTTTTGCAGGGTCGACAACGCGCGAGTGATGCCCCTGGTGTTGCATTCGTTCATAGGCTGTGTTTACCATCAGGCGGTCCGCTTGATTGTCACCGACAATCAATCTCTGCACAGGGCCAACCCTACTGTAATCTCTGCGATAGTGTCTTTAAAATCAAATTTGGTCTTGTCATGCGGACGCAAGATTCTTAAATGAATTTATTATAGAACTAGCTTTCCGCCCGCGTCTTCGCCCGCGTTATCGTTATTTATATATAATGGCCAAATTACATAAAATCTATATCAATTGTAGCTTATGTGTTATTTGATGTATAAGCTGTATTACTGCAAAGTTTCATCAAAAACCATTCAGTAGTTTTTCGCGTGAAAGAATATCAAACATACATACATACATACATACATCCTCACAACACAAACTTTTACATTTATATAATTACTGTAGCGACATCTATCTCGCCACATACGAACTAAAAACTGACTTATCCTACATCGCGATATTAAAAAGTTATCCGAGCGATAAACATAATATACAAGAACCCGACAACAACCGTCGGGCAGCAGCCCACCAGACACAACACCCGTCTGGTCGGAGGAATATCCCTTTTCAATGGTGGATGAAGAACTTTACAGATGGAGTCGATGGTTTGCGGTCATGAGGAACATTAGTATCTAAGAATCAAAATTTCGTTATGAGAGCGTCGCGGCCTAGGAATTAAGCACCCCATCTCGGATCGTGGATCGCGTGGTCCCGTGTTAAAATCTGGCCAGAACCAAAATCTTTGTGTTCATTGTTTTTTGAACTCTCTGGTGATGGAAAACATCGTTAAAAAACCATATCAATCTGGATAAACGCGGAAGGCACACAACCTACCAAGTTGATACCTCGGTAGTATTCTCTTCCCCTAACCGCAGGGAACGTGGTCACAGTTCTAACCTAACCTAACCAACGGAAGAGACTGAGACCTGAATAAGAGCCTTGAAGAAGTAAGATAAGTAGAAATTAGCTTGTGGACGGTCAGAAGGAGGCTTTTGTCTGCCAATATCAGGAGTATTCAGGAGTTACCGCCCGCCCCGGGGCCCGAAATTACTACGTCAGCACCGTGTAGCTCGACTTCAGTTTGCTCGAAATAGTGCTTCTTGGACTCTGGAGGACTGGAATAAAGTATTGTTTTCTAATGAAGCTAAAATCTCTTTGTGGGGAGAGGGCTGACGCCGGCAAGTGCTGCGAAGACCACGGTAACGCTATGCGGAAGTGTGTTTCGAAGAAATCAGTCCTTATGGCGGAGGCTCCGTTATGTTTTGGGCAGCAATTAACTCGACGGAGCGTACGGAGTTAGTTTTCATAGAAAATGGGACATTGAATGTCCACCGGTACATAACAGAAGTCCTAATTCCACATGCACAACCCGCCTTGACTGCTCTGAGAGAAGATTCCATTTTCATGGACGACAATGCTCGCCCGTACCGTTCTGGCGACGTGGAAGCGTACATGCAAGAAGTTGGGATCCGTCGTTTAGATTGGCCAGCTCGAAGTCCTGACCTCAATCCAATTGAGCGTGTCTGAGATGTTCTAAAGAGACCGGTGAAATCAGTGCAACATGCTCCACAAAACATCAGGGAGCTAAAAAGAGTCATTGCCGAAGAGTGGGAAGGGAACGTATACCTCAAAACGTTATTAAAAACATCGTGAAAAGCATGCCCAGGAGGATTAAAGCTGTGCATTTGGCAAGAGGAGGTCACTCTCGTAATTAGGTTTATAACTTTATTTGATTAAAAAAAGTAAAAAAATCTTGTCTTTATTGCCCACCACTTCTTATTGTTTAGCCGTGTAAGTACATCAGTTTTAAAGTTATCATAGAAAATATTTTTTTTGTTATGATTCACTTCACGTGTATTCATTCACCCTGTTATAAGTATCCAGACTATGTCAAACAAATTAAATTACATTTAATTAACTGAAATCAACCTTAGAACGTAAATTTCCTTAGGTGCCCGATTTTTTTGCAAAAGAGTTTATATTTAAATATATCTATATGTATATCATATTATAAATGCGAAATTTTTTGAGGATGTATGTATGTGTGTTTATGTTTCTTACTCTTTCACCCAAAAACTACTAATGAAGTGAGCCATTTATACAATTCCATTGAATACTTTTTTTACAATGCACATTTTAGAATATTTATCTTATTCTCATCACAATTGATACATTTGTTGTTTTAAGTATTTAATGTAGATAAACTTTGTCTCTTACACTAAGTGATTTGGACGACTACTTTATATGTTATCACGATAAGATTGACCAGATGAAGCGCCTCTGAGCGCCTACCTACTATGAGTTGGCGCGGGCGCTCAGAAAAACGATTATTAGGGGCTTTTTTTTATCGCAATAGATCCCAAAACTATGATTTTTAGAAATTTTGTCTGTTTGTCAGTTTGTCCGTATGTTTGTTTGTCTGTGCGTTTGTGGGCGCTAATTTCACAAAAGTGGCTCAACGGATTTGGATGCGGTTTTCACGAATGTATTGTCTCCCTCACTTAATATTTAGTGTGTGTTGCATTTCAATCTATTATATAAAAATAAGTCGGGTTTTCCTTCCTGACGCTATAACTCCAGAACGATTTCCACGGTTCTGCATTCGTTGGAAAGGTCTCGGACTCCGTGAGGTTTATAGCAAAGAAAATTCAGGAAAAATTTCAACAGAAAAGCGGGAAAGAAAAATGAAGTTCACGCGGGCGAAGCCGCGGGCGGAAAGCTAGTATATTCATAAATGAAAAAGTTATGTCAGTTTAAAGAATCATGCGCAACAATAGTTCGTAAAAATGTTGTGAAAAATAACATTGGCTGTAACTTTAGTTAACATTATAACTATGTAGGTATTATGATCGGTAAATTAATATTTGACAAAAAAAAATTTATGTTAAGCTAAAAAAGTTTCTAATTTTTTGACACTACCAAAGTATGGTGAGCTCAGATATACGTTTTTTACCATAAAAGGTACACAGGGTTCAGGCTCTGCCTGGCCGTGGTCTTCATCACAGGAATCTGAAGAACATTGTGAGGTGAGACTTGATACATCTTAGGAACGTCAGGTCAGGTTATGTGCTACAGAAACATCGGCTCAGTGGGAACTTCCACTGGTTCACAATGTTCTCGAATGAGCCCTTGGATTTTAGAGAACAATACGTGCTCGATCTCAGGAGAAATCTGAAGAACGAGAAACATGTCTAACTGCCGATTGCAACGCTCATGAGACTGATACCTTTACTGACAAGGAGACTTGCTCGAACTCTCAGAGAGATCGGACTGCAAGGGATCTGTCTCAGTAGAAAGACTATTTTTTACCACCGCACCGCTCGCCACCGACAGGGCGTTCATCCTCACACTATGAATCCGCAATGGTCTCGTACAGTTCGCTTTCAGAGATGTTTCCTTCCAAGGACGCTTAAATTGTTGAATGAACGAGGTTTTCCCGATGAGTTGGAGTTATTCAAGAGGGGTTTTAAAAGGTTTTTGCAGGATCGACAAGGCCCGAGTGATACCCCTGGTGTTGCACGTGTCCATAGGCTGCGGTAACCGCTTACCATCAGGTGTTCCGCATGCTTGATTGTCACCGACGTGGTATAAAAAAAAACAAGGTGGTATGTAATCCTTCATATTTGTCTATTTGTTCGTTGCTGCATATATATTGAAAACTATTCAATCGATTTTAAGACTTTCTACACTAATACATACCATCATACCATCAAGACAGTATCCTGAGATCATCCTACCATTAGACTGTTGCCGTCATGGGGAACGGAACACTCTGATGCCCACTTTTCACCAATGGTATTAGAACTCAAAGGGGTAGGTAGTGAGCTTTCCGCTCTAATCCGGGTTCATTTGGTTTTCTATCACCGCAGAGTTAATCGCAAATTTAACAATGAAAACAAAGTTGATTCTGGCCAGATTTGAACTCGGGACCACACGTTTCAAGCCGGTTTACCTAACCCCTAGGCCACGACGCTATCCCATACTTATACCTACTGAAAAACCTAGAAATATACAATGAGACCCGTTTGTAGTGTTACAAACTTAAATGCTGTAACTAAGATTAAATTCATCGACAAAAAACATAAAATAGTTAGTAAGTGCCCGCAACTTATTACTCGTATTGTACATTTTACAGGGGTTAAATTTTTTTATCAATTGCATTTGTTTAATTACTTGTAATTTTGTGATTGTAAGATGTAGAGCTTACCAGTTTTTTTTTAGTAATTTTTTTTTTCTCTGCACGCTTCGGGGTGCAGGCATTGTCTTAGATGGGTTTGTCCGTCTGTGACAAGCCTGAAGAGGGAAGAGAGTCCGTGTCCACTTTACTATATGTATGCTAACCATGTCTTAATTAATTCATACTTTATAAAATATTTTGTAAAATTTTGAAGATATTCAACGAATTCCAAATAGTTTTCATATGTTTGAAGCTGTTCCTGAAAAATTTGAGGCTCACTTCGCTCGTGCTTTTTTATGTACAGAATGAAAAGTTTCAAATGTCAATTCTACACGGACGAAGTCACTAGCAAAAGCCAGTATCATATATATTATGCTGCAAACGTAATCGATCAGTATGTCACCTCATCATCTCATGTAACAGTACGCCGACTTGGCTTATTGCAATTTGAAATCGAAAGTTCTAGATAAAGAAGAAAGTTGAAAGTAAATTGCATAGGAGAGGTCAAATACTAATTGCGTGAGTGTTGATTAAACTTGAGATGAGTTCATGATCACGCCATGTCTATAGTAGGCGAGTGGGTTACAGATGTGAATCAGAATAGATGGTGCGAGTGTAAGAGCGGTTTTAGACGGTTTTTTCGCGCTTGGCATAATCGCATACATACATTCATAAAACCAAACTCGCGTACACGGGCTTATTACATGTTTGCTCGAACCGGTAGTGGTGAGGTGAGTTAGTATATGGATTGTACGAGCTTATAAGCGCGTCAACGCTCGTACTAATTACGCGTGTAGCAAGAGACACACCTGTACGCACTTAACATACACAACACATCCGCATACATACGCCCACACAAACACAACGCTTTGTTTATCTTTTGTATGATGCTAACCATGTCTTTCACTTCTGCGATGTAAAAAAATTCTCCTGAATCAAATCAAATCAAATCAAATCAAATAGTTTATTTGTGATACACAGGTACTTAAAAGTTATTATACATAGAAGAAAATGCACATGCTGTGATCAGCCGTATTGGCATACAAATGTCACATAAAGTGAATTAAATAATACAATTACAAAATGAATTGAATTGATTAAATTAAATTAAAGAAGGAAATGTCCAGAGATAATAATAGTTTATTATCTCTGGACATTTGAGTGACAGTATCTCTGTCGTGCTGGACATTATCTTTATTAGACAATATAATTTATTAGACGATATAAAGATAATGTCCAGCACAAAACAGCCCTTTCGACACATGTTTTTTTTACTATGGCACCAAAAGTATATAATAAGCTACCTCGTCATATCATACAAGCCTCGAGCTTAGTGCAGAAATCATAGATAAATATAAATTGTATGTATTATTTTTGTAAATAAATATTTTTATGTTTTTATGTTTATGTTATACGCGCTTATTAAATGCTAGTCTGAAGCTCTAAGTACTTAGTTGGTCAAAAGGGAGAGCAATGCTCTTAAAGGCTACTTCATTTAGTCCGTGCTCTCCCGCTATAGTATGGCCACGGATGTCAAAATCAAATGACTTTACAATGTTTAATTCTTCTGTGTTCTTCAATGTTTAATTCGCATTGTAAAACCACAACAAGTTTAAAAGAGTAACTACAGATTTTCTCTCCGGGTCTTCTCAGTAAGAATCAACTCCTCCGACGCGGTGGTAGAGTCGCATTATGTTTGTATACTGTTTAAGTATATATTCATATCACTATAGTATTTATGTCTATTATTTAGTAAATTTTTTGACTATTTAAAAGTACTGATTAAGTCTATTTAAATAAAGATATTTGAGTTTGAGTTCTGTCTATAAACACGATTAAAAAAATTAGGACCTGCGAGATATTTCTTAGATTTCCGTAGTGTCCCGGGTTTGATTCCCGGTAGGGTCAATTCAGGAAACAGTCTTTTCTAAATTGGCTCGGGTCTGGCTGTGCTGGGAGACGCCTCAGGCTTAATTCCTTGTCTAGTACCTCGTAACACAGGTATATACTTCAAGACCACGACAAATGGTGTGTTGTCTGACAAAACTTGAGAGCTACCGACGCTACCGTGGTGGTAATCGTCAAAAATGGCACGCATGTTGTCATAAAACGATGTGTTCTTCTAGTGTTACTTCTCTAATTGTGGCTTACAACTTTTATAATATATTCCAACTATCCGCACTCGACGGTTTGCTTTAATCCTTTCTTAGTCCGCGCCGCTAAGGAGTGGAACGCTCTCCCTGCGTCAGTTTCCGGATACTTACAACCTTGGTATCTTCAAGGCCACAGTGAATAGGTATTTCCCGGGTAAGCGTGCACAACTATCGGCCTCGTTATCGCTTACCACCAGGCGAGACAGAAGCCAAACGTAAACCCATTTTAAACAAAAAGAAATCATTCATTTATACAATGTGCGACCTTGGAGTACAAAATCTGATCAAAACCACAGATTGGCGTTATTAGTAGCAACTAAGCCATCGCAGAGCCTTTACCTTGACCTACCCTGGACCTTGGGTAATACCTTGTTGTATTTTACCTAATTTCGTTGCCATCGCAACCTCAGAAAAGTAGGTATCCGCTTCTGCGCCTGAATTCCTTCCCTTAAAGGGCGAGACGTTACTCAATCAAGGAAAACCTGTACTATTGAAAACATAAGGGAAGGTATTGTGAACAAGCACGCTAAAAACAAATAATAGATTAGTAGAAAAAAAATTGTCGGCATAAAGAAACAACAAATTCAATTTATTTACTGCAAACTAGGTATAATGTTATAGATCAGTAGTATTATGATTTTACACCAATGACCGCCTCCAGCGTATGCGTTGACGTTTTTGTATGGGATTTCGGTACAGAAAGTTAACCAAGAATGGCATACAAATTTCTGAAGTAACTATCGTAGTTTACGTAACGAAAGCTTATCGTGAACATACTGATAGCATGTAATCGCCAAATAAAATAAAACTTTCAAGCGGGATAGGGACTTGCACTCTGTGGGCTTCCTGGGAAAGTTACCTGGTTATTTAAAAAATGAAGATCAAATGGAGGCTTATGGATCATCATCATCATCATCCGTGCGGTCTATCCCGGTTGTGAACCCACACTGGTGTGTGGGGTCCCAGGGTCCGCCTTTCCTATTTTCTTGGCCCACTTCGCGCGGTCTTGTGCATCCTCAGTGGTGAGTCTGTTGGCACGCATGTCACCCTTAACGACGTCGAGCCACCGCTTCCTAGGTCGACCTCTTCTACCGGTACCGGTGTGAGTCCGTACGTCGACGAACTTTCCTAAGTGAAGAAATTGAATGGAAGGATTCAACCAATTTTATAGTTATTAACAAGTAATTAAATATTATTAAAATTCTCTAACTGCGAATGGAAAATTGCAAAAGGGAGGGCCTAGTAACTATTTACAACTGCAGATATCAAGCTCCCAGCACTGCGGAGGTACTACATTTTCATTAGGTATGTGCCAGTTTGATGTGAGCGCTTACATAAAAAAATCAAAAAGCAAAATCTCCACGTCACAATTTTAGCACATTCATGACAGCAATCTTTTTTTACCCCTCTGTAGAGTTCTCTCTCGAATAGTTTCTTACATCGAATAAACAAGCTCGCAGCGGTCGAGAAAGCAACTTTCTCCCGTGTGTTTACAAGTTTCATTAAGTCTTTTTATTAACTATCAATATTTACTGGGTCAAACGAGTTGCAAAATGCCGTGAGTCACTCTTAAAATAACTTATGTTTTACCTGTAATTATTCAAGAATATACCAACAGAACTATTGTATAATTATTGGAAATCTGTCGTCACTTAAATTACAATTTGCAGTGTAGACACAGAAACGACGAAGAAGCTCATGACTGTCATCTATACATCTTTTTATTGTAATGAATCAGTTACTGGGGCCTTTATACAATCGCTTAGGTATATTTATATCAAGTCAAGTCAGCAATTTCTTCAGTTAATACACGTATCCAGCCTAGGAGATGCGTTAGTACCAGGTAACCGCTGATAGGCTGGAAATTAATCGTAGTAATCTGAGTTTAAGAAATGAACTTGACTAGTTATAAGGGATTGTAATAAGCCCCCTATATCCTTAACACCCACATCCGCGGCAGCCTTCGTGTTCGTGACATCGCAGACAAGCTGCAGGAGTGCCGCCTTCGTTGGTATGGTCATCTCTCACGGAGATCGGCAAACTACGTCGGCAACAGATGTCTGGCCATGCCGTCCCCGCCAGGTACCGGTAGGAGAGGTCGACCCAATTAGTGTTGGCTCGACGTCGTTAAGGGTGACATGCGTGCCAACAAACTCACCACTGAGGATGCACAAGACCGCGCGATGTGGGCCAAGAAAATAAGAAAGGTGGACCCCGGGACCCTCCACACTAGTGTGGGTTCACAACCGGGAGAGTCCGCACGGATGATGATGATGATCCTTAACACTCGCTTCTGCCGGCGACTTCGTCCGTGTGAAATGATGATATATATCCTTTAGCCTTCCTCGGTAAATGGGCTATCTAACATTGAAATAATTTTTCAAATCGGACCAGTAGTTCCTGAGATTAGCGCGTTCAAGCAAACAAACGAACAAACTTTTCAGCTTATAATAATATAATAGATGAGTTTACGCTGAGCGATGACAGTAGCTAGCGTAGTACGTCTACCACGAGTTGCTACTTTAAATTTACAATATCGTTGGTGTATAAAAATGTATTGGAATTTGACATTGTCATGTCATGTCATGTGTCATCCCAATACATTTTTTTTACGCGAACGATAACGTGAATTTAAAGTGGCAACTCGTGGTAGACGTACAGGTGTATTTCGGAGAGTGTGCGCAGGTACTACACAACCTTATACTACCCTCTACATCCTACCACCGGACCACTAGATGCCGGGAGGGCTTCCACCCACATGTGGTTGACACGAACTTGTTCCAGCAAAGATTAATGATGAAGTCTAACACTTCAAGTTTTTAACTTAACTCCTTCTGGTATCGAGCTAGAATGGCCCATTTACCTGCTGTATATTGTAAGGAAAATCATTTGGCCTTCTTTTATGGCGGTGATAGGAAATTCCTACGATAAAATAGGAATTTTCATATAAGCTTTTAAGGTTTTCAGATAAAAGAATACGAATTTCTAAGGCGGAGATCTATAGAGCGTGCTTAACTGAAACTTACGACTTATCTTAGACTTTAAACAGCTGTATCTATCTATTTCAATGACTTCTTGTTGAAATTAAATTATATTTGTTTTAGTTAAACATCAACTTAGGTATTCAGTAGTCTGTATCAAGATTATAAAGAGGTAAGCCTTTGTGAGTTTGTATGTTTGGGAAAGGTAATTTTCGAAAATACCGAAACCGATTTAAAAATTATTTCACTGTTTCATAGCTACATTATCGCATATTGCTACAGGCAAATATTTGTTTTGAAAGAATTAGTTTTCAGCCAGATAAATCAACACTTATAAAGTAATCCTTTAAAAAAGCGCTATCAAAATGTTTTTGTGCGTGCGCAGGCCCCACTATTGATTAAACGTGCATACAATGTAATAAAAATATAGGTTTTTAGTAGATCTATAAAAAAGTCCACGACACAATACATCTATCTTTTATAAATAAGCAGCTATAAGGTATGTTATGTGTTAAAAAAAAGTTAATTAATAGGTAGAATTTGAGAACTATTAAGCTACACAAGCATAACAATCCTTATGATTAAAAGTTGTTTCATCATCAAGATAATTTTACAGATAATTTTTTTGTCTTTTGCAACACATTAATTGGATAGAATAGATTCTGATATATCGTGAAATTATAATCCTAATTTTAATCATTTATTGCATACCACATTGAAGTACAAAGTAATCTTAGAGATAGGTACATAAGGTGTATAATGTAAAACCAACAATTACATATTATTATAAAAAAGAACGATTCTCTTTTTTTACATGTTTTCATACTGAGGGAAAATTGTAAACACCCTCTTTTTTATCATCGAGGAATTCATTAATTTTGTAATAACACTCAGCTATTACAAATTCACGGAGCTATTTAATAATAGAAGGAGTTATTTCAGCGATTTTTATATAATTTGGTAACTTGTATATTTTGATCATCCTGGAATGAGGACCTGACGTGTTTAGCTTCAATTTCGAAAAGGGTTGTTTTAGAGTATTTTCGCCTCGGTCATTTCTCTTTTAATTTGTTTTTTTTACTGGTGAGTACAAGTACGCCTGATTTCTCAAACATTTGCACGACTCGTAAATGTATATACCTGTTAGTGTCGTTATCCTATGTTGTTTAAAGTGAGGTCTACAAGATTGCATTTGGTCGATGTTAGTAAGTATTCGTATATACTTCTTTTGCAAAATTAATAAATCCTGAATGTCAGTACAATTACCCCATACGCATAGTAAGCTGACAGAGATGTTTTAAAATCTGTTACCCTTTTCAAATGATAAAGGGCGTATATATTGTTTTATACAATGTCAATTTTTTAGATAGTTTTTGCACATGTGATTTCCAATTTAAGTTAGTGTCGATCTCAATACCCAGCAATGTGGCAGTATCTACACTTTGCAGCGGAAGGTTTTTATCCTCATAATTGAGATCTAAGTGGCTCTTTCGATATGGACTAAATTGGATTAACTTTGTCTTTTTAAAAGTTTTTTTAAATTAAAAAATACACTATTAAATAATATAAAAGCAAAAGGTCAAAAAATACAAGTGAATAGCTTTTTATGACGTAGGTGCTAATTAAGACGGGATTTTATGAATAACAAGAGTATCGTGAGGCGGAAAAAATACCATATTATTATGTCATATCAAAATCAGAAATATTATAAATGCGAAAGTTTGTGAGGATGTACGAGTATGTATGTCTGTTTGTGTGTGTGCATGGTTATTACTCTTTCACGCAAAAACTAATGAACGGATTTAGATGAAACTTTACAGTAATTCAGCTTATACATCAGAATAACTAGGCTACAATTCATTATCTTAGGAAAATTTTACCATCTTAAATCCGTATTGAATAAGCGCAGTCTGCGAATAATCTATTATGCACTGGTTGACTCAATACTAAGCTACGGACTTAGCTGTTATGGCCGAACCTTTGATACGTATCTCAGTGATGTTAAGACCCTACAAATGAGATTTCTGAAATATTTAATTAGCAAGAAAGTCAAAGCAAAATGTCAAGGTGATTATGAGAAATTGTTTGCTATTTGTAAAATCCTACCTGTCAAGGCTAAGTATCAGTATTTGGTTGTCATTGAAAATTATTATAATTTAGGTACTTTAAACTACATAACTAATAAATATAATACAAGGAGAGTAAGAGAAAATAAATATGTATGTCCTACTGTTAAGAATTATTATGGAAAAAGAACAAATAAATATGTACTGCCAAATATTTTCAATAAGATAGATATTTTGAGAGAAACTAAAAAAAAATGTAAATTTACCTTAAAAAAAAAAACTTAAAGCTATACTTTAAGACAAACTTAATGTAAAATTTGCATAGGGAAGTATCTAATACTTGTCTTTTGTGATAAAAAAAAAAAAAATGAGTGTTAACTTGCCAACAAACTGCTCCTGCAGTTTGGCGAGATGTATCTAATTAAGACAGTGTTATGTTTTCTTGATTAATAAATAAATAAATAAAGGTTTTATGTATACATATTACAGAAATGAAGTTCACGCAGGCGAAGCCGCGGGCGGAAAGCTATTCATAATTATAAAAATACTAAATTAGTAAGGTAATAATTGCTGGGATAAGTCTGTGCTTAGCTTAGTAACGACCATATCTGGGCCTGACTGACTTTGGATAGATAAAAGTTAGTTAAAAGATCTAATAATCTACATCATCTCCCGAATATCCAGCAATGTGCACTCAACGGTTTGCTGCGTCTTTTCTGGTCCGCACCGCTAGGGAGTGGAACGCTCTCCCTGCCTCTTTGTCTCCGGATACTTACAACCTTGGTGTCTTCAAGGCCAGAGTGAATAGGCATTTTCTGGGTAAGCGTGCACCACCATCGGCCTCGTCGTCGCTTACCACCAGGCGAGACTGAGGCCAAACACAAACCCAATGTAAATTCGGTACAGGGCTGTACAGTTACGTACACCTTAAGGATTAGTTGCGCAGAAGTTAAGTTGAAGTTGATGAGCACGTCGAATAGAAAAGGATCACCGTAGTTTTAGTAGTTTAATAAAGATGTATAAGTTACAGTTGAAGGTTGTGGCAAATCTTTTCTTGCGTAGTGTACAGTTGGACAGTTATTGATGTAGGTACTCAATTATTTTTAGTATAATTATTAACCTCGTAAACACTCGGTCAAAGTAGGCCGCAACGTGAGCACAAAACAAAGTTGAATGAACGGTAGCTTGCCCGTACAAGGGCTCTACTGAATGAAAACTCATGGTGGAACTGTTGTATATCTAGATTGTGCAAAATTAACACGTACTTTCTGCTTAGTGATAATTAAATAAACAAGGCAAGGATAATGTCGTCCTTGGGCGATGAACAAACATACAGATCCAATATTTATATAATGTACACAATACCTATGTTCAAATGCTTATTTATAAATTGTTGAGAATGCTATTTTGTTTAACTAAAGAATTCCTTTTTGTAATTTGTATGTTACTCAATAAAAATAATTTCATATTTTTTATCACAGTTACCACCATCTAAAGATAATGCTGACAAGACCTGCGCAGTAAGATGATTTAGGGCTAAATTGGTGGTATGAAAACCCCCCCTTCATACTGTACCCGTGCGCAGGACCATCCCGTTCACTTCCAAGCGTTCTATTCTACGTGACGTGATCTAAATATAATAAATAAATATCTGGGACAAATCACACCAAGATCATCTGACCCCAAACTAAGTAGAGCTTGCACTATGGGTTTCAGAGACTGATAAACATACTTAAATATTTCTAAATACATACTTAAATAGATAATAACACTCAGACACACAACAAACACATATGATTGTTTGTCATCGGTGGGGATCGAACCCACGACCTCCGGTGCTAAAGGCGGGATCGCTGCCATTGCACCAACAGGCCAGTAATTGTACTCTTAAGTTACGAGCCCCAAACAGACTTCGTTCTGTCAAATGTTCGACAGCTGGTGTCCATTATTATTTATCTCGCCCGCTTTTCTACGACTTGATTTACATATACTATTAATTTTCACTGAATTTTGTGTTCCATCATAATAAAATACAGAATAAATCACTCCTGAATAGTTTATCTCTCTGTTGGTGAAAGAATTTTGACGATCTGATCAGTAGTAAACAAACAATCACGTCTTTCGTCTTTATAATATCAGTATAGAATAACCTGTTTCAATTTTTAGAAACTTGATCTCCTTAGGTTGTTGAAGATGGGCTCCAAGATCATGGCCCTAGTTAGCATGTTCTAGCAACATTGTCTTTATTCCACTGCCGCATACAGGCCTCATTCATAGATTTCCAAACAGGCTGGCTAAAGGCGTCCTTCATTCACCAAAATACATGTACCAGATCACTAGAACATTACAAACTTGTATCTTTACAATGAAAACTAATAGGGTGCGAGCGCTTATGTTATTTTTTTGTCGATACATTACGAATAGGGTGATTATATACGAGTAGCTATAGTTTTTACGCTTTTAAAATCTTTTTTTGTTTTGTTTAGCGTTTGCGACTATGCTTCTTGTTCACATAAATTATTTAAACAGCTACGAGTATTACATGATTACCTGCGTACTTTAGTAACACACTAAATTGGAACTAAAGTGGTTAGTAACTGCTACAGCTCACGCAATTCTTTGAGACTGAATCTTGCAATCTCGCAACAAAGATGGATACTACTTCTTTAATTTCGTAATACTGGTGTTTTTTAATACGACGTCACTGGCAGTCCAGCATGGTGAGAACCAGCTAGCCCTTACGGTCATATTTAAAAAGTCTAAATACAAATAATAAATAAATATGCACCAGTTTCCAACAGTGCTGTGCTATGTGAACCAGAGATATAGAGCATAGCGAATCTCTGTTGGAAAAGTAGCCTTGGCTCTCACATGGTTCACTTCTCATTATTAATTTCAATCACATAACATAACATACTATCGCGACTTTATCCTAAACGGGGTAGTCAGAGGCAAGTGACTGTTGCCGTCATGGTGAACGGAACACTCAGAAGCCCACTTTTCATCGATGGTATTAGAACCCAACGTGGTAGGTGGTGAGCCTTCCGCCGCTCTACAGGTTGATAAAAACCCAATTTTTATCGATTTTTTCCATCTCCGGCGAGTTAGTCTGAAATTAAACAATGAACACAAAGATTTTTTGGTTCTGGCCAGATTTGAACTCGGGACCACACGATCCGCGATCCGAGTTGGAGTGCTTAAACACGCTCTCAATTCAATTTCATTGAATTGAATTTCAATCACAATTGTCATTAT
Organism: Udea olivalis; assembly: GCA_947369235.1. Classification (NCBI taxonomy): domain Eukaryota; kingdom Metazoa; phylum Arthropoda; class Insecta; order Lepidoptera; family Crambidae; genus Udea; species Udea olivalis. The sequence goes on along the minus strand of OX376370.1, from coordinate 9,161,318 downwards.
TTCACTTTGTTTTGTTAAGTGTACCAAAACGTGTAATAATAGAATTACCAGTTTACTAAATAAATTGGCACTTAAATCAATATTTGGAACAATCTACAATTCTACACCAATCTTGGTGTGGTTTGGGGTCAGATGTTCTCATCTGACCCCAAACTAAGCAGAGCTTGTACTATTGGTGTCAGAGACTAATACATATACATACTTAAATATTTATAAATACATACCTACTTCAATAGATAATAACACCCAGACACACAACGAACACAATATGCTCGTCACATAAATGTTTGTCAAAGTGGGGATCGAACCCACGACCTTCGGCGCTAAAGGCAGGATCGCTGTCATTGGGCCAACAGGCCAGTCAAAAAAATCCACGAAAGTATGATCAAATAACTTCTTCCGTTTTTTGAAGTCGGTGAAAAACTAAAAGGTCAGTCTTTAATTATTTTGTTTTTAATACAAATACAACAACAAATACAGCCTTATACGTCCCACTGCTGGGCACAGGCCTCACCTCAACTATGAGGTGGTGCGTGCCATACTCCAACACGCGGGCTCAGTGCGGATTGTTGGAGAGGTGAATGTAAGGCCAGTGATAAACCTTACCGTCAGATGTTATCAAGCCGCCGTTTTAGGCCTCTGATTAGGCTTTACGACTGGCATCTTGCGACGTCAGCCAGCACCAACTGTTCAACGTGTTGTGTCTGTGTGCGTGATCAAAATAACGGGTTTGTTCTAAGCAGACTAACTGTCAGAGGCGGCGCGCCGCATGCGTCATTTGAGCTTAAGTTGTATTGAGCCAGAGTTTCTGACAATCCTTTTTAATCCAATTAAGTCTGTCCCACCAAGAGATCTTCTCCAAAACATCTTGTTCTAGTGAAAGAAAGAAAGACATTAGCTATGTTTGATGTCCGAATGTCATCGAATCTTTCTCGCTTTGTCGGCTTCATGCGTGAAGGCTAGGGTAATCAAGGTTACTACGAACCATTACACACGCGGTGACCACAGACAATCTGGAGAGTGGTTCTTTATTTGAATTTAAAAAAGCGCTATTCGGACTCGCACATCTATCTTTTTTTAAATAAACTTGCAGGTTACTTGTTTTGATTCAATTGATTACAACAAACTGCATTAAATGTCGCTTCCATACATACCTACTAAGTGAACTTTTATACCTTGTTAAAGCATACTAAGTAGGTAATGTTGAAACTATCGTAGTGATAATCAGAATTTATTAGGTTTGATTTTGAGGATTTCACAAAAAATCACGACGATATAATTATAATTTTTGTATAAAAAAATTGAAATCAACTAATTTAAAAATTCTGATTTTCACATAAAAAGCTAGCAGGTACATCATCTTAAGTGTATGAGTGCCATTTAAAATTTTCCTTGCGGTATAAACTTGGGTAATAATAACCAAGTAGGTATAATAGTTTCAAACAAACACTTTAGAACAAAAAATTTAGTAAATTTCGAAAAAATAATTCGCAATAAATATCAATGATAATTTTATTATGTCTATAACATGAACGACACTGAATACGAAAATAAAATAAATTGAAAATCTGTCTAGTTGTATGTTTAAGGAAAACTACTACGAGTACCTACTTTGACTTGCCTGTTGGTGCAATAGCAGCGATCCTGCGTTTCGCACTGGAGGTCGTGGGTTCGAGCCCCACCCATGACAAACATTCACGTGACGAGCATGTGTCTGTTGTGTGTCTGGGTCTCATTATCTATTTAAGTATGTATGAAATACTAGTTTTCCTCCCGCAGTTTCGCCCGCGTTATCGTTTTATTATATATTATGGCCAAATTACATAAAATGTTTATAAATTGTCGCCCATGTCTTATTCTGATGTATAGGCTGTATTACCGTAAAGTTTCATCCATTTCAGTTCAGTGGTTTTTGCGTGAAAGAATAACAAACATACAAACATACATCATCACAAATTTTTAATTTGAGTAAGATTTAAGCAGTCTCTGACACCCATAAGCTCTGCTTAGTTTGGGGTCAGGTGATCTTGGTGTTAGTATCCCAGATATTTGTTTATTTATCATATTTTATAACAAAAAGCTGGATTGAATAAAGGATGCTTTAATTCACATAAAGGGAAAAGTGAAATAAAAAGATAAATTTACGAACAAAGTCGGTGGCAGGCAACACATTGTATCACAATAAAAAGATTCAAACTTTCCATGGTCGCCCCAAAGTTATTTACAAAACGATTGTTTATTGTAACAATTTGGCAGTTGGCCAGCCTGCGTGTGACTAATGATTTAATTGCTTTGTGTTGTACTGTACCTCTTCCGTGTCACCTTCGTGGGAATCCATTGTAACAGACGGACAAAACAGTTATGATTAGAAATTTAGGAATTTGCTGTAGTTAAGAAAGCCATCCAATCATTTATTTACTACACTCCATTCATCTAGCATTAGACAGAAGTAAAAAAAGGTTCTTTTTAGGGTACACTTTGTGGTAAAAGTACAATAAACATGATTACTTTAAGATTTATGCCGAATTTATTAAAATCTACTTATATAGCCTGCAGCTGTAATACTTAATTGTTCTCCTTTAAAGTAAAGTAAATTTATGAGGCTTTCGCTTAAATAAATTATTTTGTCTGGCATCAAACTATATCGTCGATGTAAAAACCTAAAAGGAGGGTTTTTAGCCACACACATTTTTACTGTCACATAACTCTACCAAATCTAAAATATTACATAATCCCTTCATACGTTGTGGCGGAAGGGGTTTTTAATTTTGCCAGGTTATACACATGTCATCGTCATGGAAACGTCAAATATAAATTGTCTTTAATTTTAGCACCCCTGTTTCTTATTTCTAATGTTTTAATGAATGAAGTATAGATAACTATTACCTAGCGGTTTCGCCCAAGTGGACTATTTCTCCCGTTAAAATGTAGCCTGAAATAAAAATTACCTAAAATATAGCTTATATTACTCGCCAATAATGTAGTTATAAAATTGGTTAAAGATTTTTGTTGAAAGCTTCGTTAGTTTTTGAGGTAATTATTTTTTGGCGTACCTATTTTTATCAAATTTTCATCAATGTTACGTGACCGGTTTTCGGGTAATCTAAGGTCAGATTTAATTAATTTCACATTTCTAACTTTGAAAACACGCTTGGCGTGCGCTGTAGCATGGTTTCTCGCCTTGACTTGCGTGGTGTCCCGGGTTCGATTCTCAGTCGGGTCAATTCAGGAAACTATCTGTTCTAAATTAAAATAAATAAATAAATATGCGCCAGACAACACACTTCTTGTAATGGTCTCGAAGTAGGGATAAATATCCCTGTGTTACGAGGTACCACACAAGGAAACAAGCTAGGGGCGTCTCCCAGCACACCCAGACCCGAGTCAATTCAGAAAAGAAAGTTTCCTGAATTGACCCGGCCGGGAATTGAACCCGGGACACTACGGAAATCAAGGCGAGAAACCGTGCTACAGCGCACTACGCCAATCGTGTCGTCAAAAATTGACTCGGGTCTGGGTGAGCTGGGAGACGAACCTGGCTTGATTCTTTGTCAGGTACATCGTAATACAAGATATTTATGACTCAGTTCGGGACCATGACAAGTGGTGTGTTCTTTGGCGCATATTAAAAAAATACTATGGACAGATTAGGGCATTTCACCCCTCTATGGTGACCCTTTAAAAATTGAAGTAAGGCTCTTTAATTGAACTCCGGCCAAAGACCCAAACAAGATTAATGTTACCCACTTCTAAACTTCAATTACATTCGAAAAGCCCCATAGTTATGTGCATAAAAATATATAATGCATTACCTACTTTTATAGGTATTATATTCCAACAGAAAATATATTTTTAAAAAAGCTAAAAGATAATCTTATATCAAAATGCTATTATACGTTCGAAGACTACTTTAAAGACTGCAAATAGAATATGATTCGTATATTACAATAACATATTGAATAAATGAAAATTGTTCATCAATAAATAAATATAATAATGCAATCATACCGCCAGAACAGCTTCTCCTAATGTTGTTAGTAGATGATGGCGATCAAGCTCATTTATAAGATTTGTATAGTACATTGTTACCCTAGGGGTGAAAGTAACTTATTTAGTCCCGAGACGGGGTTTGGCGCCCGGAACGAAGTGAGGGCGCCAATAGTTCGAGGGACTAAATAAGTCTTTAACCCGAGGTAAGCACTGTGCTTTTCATTACAAATACAAGGAAAGTAAAAATAAAAACATGAATTAGCTAAAGAAAAAATGAGTAAATTTTATTTTCCACTACCGCTTTAGCCTCTTCTCTTATAAAATCAGGCGTTAAATTCATATCAGAATCAGATGAACTCATTTTATAGGTACAAATCTCTGCTATACGTATAAACAAAAGTCTTCAAATCGAAAAAATAAATGAAGATCGAATTGCTGCTTTCCCGCCTATTTTGTTTGTTTTTTTTTCTGTGGCCGGCCAGCTATTCAGCCATTATATTCTATTTTCATCATTGGAAAAATGGTAAATATTTTGCCCAAATCTAAGTTATTTTAAGAAATTCTTGAAACTAAATTATAATAAAGTTATTGAAAAATATATATTCTTTAATCAATACTTAACTTTAAGTTATTTCAATTTTACATCGTGGCTGTATAGAGAGTTGGAACATGGTTCAATAGATATGTGAAAAAGAACTAGTTTTTTTAAAATAATTTGACAGCTGTCAGTTGAAAGTGATTCTCCCTAGGGATGAAAAGTATTACTTTCATCCCGCTCCTCAGGCAACTTCGGACCTACTTTCAGAGTATGAGTAATGAAAAGTCCTTTTCTCACTACTTTTAAGACCTTTTTATTACATACGAGAAAGCAATAAATAAATAAATAATATCTTACCAGCCAGCAATGTTTACCTCAAAGAATTGCTTCGTTAGCAGAAATTGTGTGAACAATGTATTATTGACTGTATCGAGTGTAATTCTGTCACGTCATGTCACCGTGGCCTCATTGTGAGTGTCACGATGGGCGTTCCAAGGGCGGGAACATGTCAAGGGAAACATAGTTGTTGGAGAAGTGCCTTTCTTTGGCGTTTTTTGGAAAGTACTGACCCATATTTTGTTTTTAATAATTACTCATATTTGATAGTTTTCTTAAAGCAAGGATAAAGATTCGACCTTCCTACTCAAGGAGATGACTATTTGTGTGAGTAATGAATAATTTAGGGATTTTCTATAAAAACAAAAATGGTTTTCATCTTCTTTTTATCATGATTATTAGGTACTTTATTTCTGACTATCTGTCCAGACAGAATCGTTATCGTCCTAATCTTTCATTTACCAAAAAAACCTTTATAGTGATTCTACTTAAGAGACCTATGTCTGTTCGTGAAAACCTATCCAAACTACTTCACTAAACGTGATGCGGTCTACACCAGACAAAAAAGAGAAAGGTTCAAGAACTTACTCCTAATTTCTCTCCTAATTTAGTTCGTTACACAAGGAAACTGGTGCTAGGTAATCTAAAACAATATATGTGTGTATACATAGATGTATTTATTTATTTATTTTTATATTAGCATAATATTCAAATGTAACTACTATTTTTTTTTTCTCCATAGCTTTTGCGCAGCCTAACTCGTCCTCTGTTTTAAATTTCTCTGCCGAAGGTTGTCTGGAAGAGATCGCTCTGTAGCGATAAGACCGCCTAAATTGTACTATAATATTTACTTTTTTTGTTTTTACGTGCTGTAAGTATTTGTTTTTGCAATAAAGATTATTTATCTTATCTTATCTTATCTTACTTTATCGACCCCCTGCCGAAAGTATATTTATGACAAAAATGTTTTTAATATGTGCATAACCATGTATAATTTACTTCCTGATGACCTGAAACTACTCGAAGGTAACAAATTTAAAAACAAACTAAGTGACTGGCTCCTAATAAATTGCTTTTATGACATTAAAGAATATACTGACTTCTGCAATAAGTGTAAAAAATGATTCGTATTTTTTTAATTATATAGAATTGTATAGTATAGTTTAATAATTGACTTTGAATAATTAATTTCATTGAATTTTAAATTTCATATAATATAATTTAATTTAATATTTGCACGTCTGCTTGCAGACGGAATACTTATGACATACCATTATATTAAGACCTTATTTGTAACTCTGTATTCTTGCAAATAAATTATTGATTTGATTTGATTTGATTTTGATTCGAATATAAAAGCTAGCTATACAGTACCACGGTATTTTTTGTAGAACTACTAAAGACCAACATTTTTGGTGAACATTATGTTCCTCTAGGGCTCGTTCCAAATCGTTTTTCGCTGAGTGATTTTCACCGTCGTCGAATAGAGAGATAAAACGAGCAAAACCTTCGTCAGACAGCTGTCAGGTGAATTTCATCGGGCTCCAGGCACCGGTAGAATTCGCACTTGTCAGAGTGATAAACGTCGCCCTAACCAGTTCCGAAACAACTAGGAAACTGTCAGGTGACAGCTCGGTTAACCACGGTTTCACTTGGAACGGGTTCGAGTGATTATCTCTCCTCAGTGTGCAATTCCACCCGTTTTGGAACACAGCTCTCTTAGCGTTTAGTCAGCGCACACCGGTAAAGCATCTCATTAAATAAATAATAATAATAAATATCCCTGGACATTATTCCACACAGCGCCATCTAGCCCCAAAGTAAGCTAATTAAAGCTTGTGTTATGGGATACTAGACAACGGATAAACATACTTAAATACATTTTCTTTTGTAAATACATACTTATTATACATAGGAGACACCCAGACCAGTACAAACAGACATGTTCATGCACACAAATGTTTGTACTGTGCGGGGATCGAACCCGCGACCTCTGGTGTAGTAGCCAAGACAACTTCTTAACCATTACACCAAGTCGGTCGTCATTTCGCCCGCTAATCTCCGAATTGATTTACATTTACTGTTATTATCAGTATTTTTTTGTTTAATAATAATAAAATATATCCTTAATAGTGTTGCTTTCTGTAAGTGAAAGAATTTACCTACAAACTAACAAAGTTTGAAACTTTACCTCTATCATTAGTATAGATTTACATTCATTTGGATCAATAAATAATAAATAAATAAATATGCGCCAGAACACACCTTTTGTAATGGTCTCGAAGTAGGGATTAATATCCCTGTGTAACGAGGTACCAACACAAGGAAATTAGCCAGGGGGTCTGCCAGCACACCCAGACCCGAGACAATTCAGAAAAGATCGTTTCCTGAATTGACCCGACCGGGAATCGAACCCGGGACACTACGGAAATCGAGGCGAGAAACCGTGCTACAGCGCACTACGCCAATCGTGTCGTCTATCATGTCACTATGTTCCAAAACACCCTTAAACACACTTCGCCTGGCCTGGTAATTGAACCCTGGACCACCGGATTTCAGACCAAGCTCTGTTACTACTCGGCCACGGAGGCATCAAGTAAAATTATTATAGTTTAATAAATTCACCTTTCGTAACCAACGTCAATATAACCTTGCCAAAAGTGATATATTGAAACATCTACACTAATAATAAAAAGGTTTGATCGTTTGTTAGTTTTGAATAGGCTCCTAAACTACTGGACGGTTTTTAAAAATTCTTTTACTGATATAAAGTTACATTATCTGGGAGTGAAATAAGCAATTTCTTTTAATTTTCGCGAGAGCTAGTCATCTATGACCTTAGCAAATCTGACGTATTGAAACATGGAGAAAACAGATTAAAATACATTCAGTAGGTCAAAGAGTTAACACTCTTGACCACACAATGACTCTTCTAAAACGAAACTGGCCAGCAATCTTTTCTAATTAAAAAAACAACCTTTCGTCTATTCATTCAATAAGGTTGATATTCAAATGCACTCTTGCATAGTCTACATCAGAAACAGGTTTTGCGAACGTACTGAAAGTGGGTTATTCGCTCTTGCTTCACCGTCGGTATTGTGTATAGGAATGCATTTTTTCAATTAGTTAAATTTAATAGTGTGAGAAAGTTGAGTATTCACTTATGGATCCAAAATATGGTCACTTAGTGACCGAAAAGAAAGCTCAAGGTCACACATTTCCGCTGGCCTTCAAGGTGAGGATGGCCAGCCCGGTGATTCGTTTGCATGACTGGGCTTGTCAGCCTCATATCTGAACTTCACGACCACTTTCCATCAGGTGGAGTGAGGTCATCTTGACGGGGAATATAAAAAAACACATCGAGCTATGAGAAGGGCTGTTAATCACCATGGACACACATTATTTGACTCTGCTACCCCGTGTACTGAGAAGACGAGACACTCGGCTAGGTGATCTTTCAAACATTTTCGGTTAACAAAAAAGTTAGTAGAGAATAAATAAATAAATAAAATAAAATCATTCATTAATCAGACAACAAGATCCAGAGTGTTAGTTACAATAGCTTATATCCTATGTTAGTACAATTCAAAAATTAAAGTAGGTTACAAGCGACTTAATCCTATCAATAAGTTTACCAATAAGTGGACAGTCCCCACGGTTGGCTATGGCATCTAAAACACTATTGCGGCTGTCGCGAACCCGCCTGAGCAATGAACCTGCTTTTTTGCGCAGTATTGTCGGGAAACTGTCGACCTGCGCATCCGCGAACATGCCCGATGCACTACACCGTCGCGGCAGCCGCAGCAGTGCCCTGAACGCATTGTTATATTGAACGCGAAGGCCGCTGTACCACTTTTGGGTAAAGTCAACCCACAGGCCGCTCGAGTAAAACGATGTACAATAGAAGTCTTATTAAAAAGGCGAAGTTCCCGCATTTCCGTAAAAAAAACCTAACATATGAGCACGCCGGTTTCTCGCTACGTTTTCCACAGTGTCCCGGGTTCAACTCTCGGTACGGTCAGTTCAGGAAACGATATTTTCTAAATTGGCTCGGGCCTGGGTGTGCTAGGGGACGCCTTGGCTTGAATCTTTGTTTGGTACCTCGTAGCACAAGGATATTTATCCACACTTCGGTAAAATGATAAGATGTGTGTTGCCTGGCGCATATATTTTACTAAGTATATTTAATCAGTAGAACGAGAGCGTCGAGGCCAAGTGGCTAAGCACTCCAACTCGGATCGCGAATCATGTGGTCCCGAGTTCAAATATGGCCACAACCAAAAACTTTGTGTTCATTGTTTAATTTCCGACTAACTCACCGGTGATGGAAAACATCGATAGAAAAACAAATAAACCCGGATATCGGCGGAAGGCTTACCACGTACCACGTTGGGGTCATTATAATAGAACTCAACGGTAAGTATTAACCATTGGTGAAAACTGGGATTCTGAGTGTTCCGTTCACCATGACGGCAACAGTCACTTGCCTCTGACCACCCCGTTTGTGATAAAGTCGTGATGGTATGTATGGATGGATTTAATAAGTAGAACAGAAACTGAAAAAGAAGGCAAAAAACCTTACAAATATATAGGTATGAATAAATGAAAGAAATATACCTACCGTTTAAGTAGATTCATCAAAATCTCCATCATTGAAATCATTTTAATCGCTGCAATTGAGTATTATTGCCTATATGCTAATTCGATTGAGTGGTCAAAAACTCAAGTATATTTCGAACTATAAGCTGTCCGTCAGCGGCTTCGCCCGCGAAGACTGTCTTTACCTTCAAAATGTAGCCTAAATTAAAAAAAAGTAGCCTATGATGATCCCCGATGATGTAGCTTTATATTGGTAAAATAATTTTTAAAATCAGTTTGGCAGTTTCAGAGATCAGAGACATACAAACTCACAAACTCTTTATAATACATATTAGTTTAGATAATGGTAACATGTCTATAATCTTAGGCATAAACCTGCGTCATATATTGGTAATTTAATACTCTTCTGATAACGGAAATAAGACATACTCCGATGAGACCGAACAATAAATAAATAACGTGATTTTAAAACAGTCATGACACGTATTCTTATCCGAAACTTGTATTGTTATAGAATTAACTATGTACGTACGCATCTTGGGCTAAAAAAGACATCACTCCGTTACGTTACTACTCGTGTGTGTCTACCTTAGATTAGATACGCAATATACGATTGACAGGACTTCGCTCTGACGCACGCTTGTCTCGCTTACGCTAAGGTCAAAACATATAGGTTTGTCTCTCTCTTTCACATCGCACAACGATTATCTATTTGTCCATCATCCTCGTTTTCAGTTGACAATTTCAAGGACGTGCCGTATCTTCCGCCATTTGATTAACCATCAGTTTAAACCATTGATTCCAAAAGTGGTGCAGGTGGACCCCAAGGGGTCCACGGGAGACTCGGGTCTATGTTGGCTTTATTTTTTGTCGAGTTTTGGGAATATGGTAGAGATGAGTAACTGCAGGGGGTCCACCGGAACCAGCTAAATCTTGAAAGTGGAATGGGTTTACAACCGGGATAGACCGCACGGATGATGATGATGATGATGTACCCTTCAACGGCCAAGTCACACAACATTAACTATAATAATAAAGAAATCGCAGTAAGGAACCTTAGACTTGGCACGACTTTGTCTAGATTTCATTACTTTTTAGAGATAAACAAGCAGCTCCATCGAGACTTGGCTAGTTTTTTAAAGAATGTTTTTGGTGGGATTTGGTTTAAAGAAATAAATATACCGGGTGATTTGCAAAAGACTTACATAAATGTTATGGCATAGTCAGTAGGTGATGTAGTAACCATGTAAGCAAAATAGTTTTTTCCAATTTAATTTAACTTTGAGATTTTCATAGAAAAAATTCTGACTGTTCGACTGATTTGTATGGTGACTTTGAAATGTTTATTCATAACTTAATGAGTATGCCATATCGTTTTTGTAAGTCTTTTGATAATTACCCGGTAAACTTGATCAATCGAAATGAAAAACTAATTATCATTTACACTAAAAGATCGCGAAAGAACATTCTTGCTCTAGCCTTAGCTCTATGTTCGTTTGGTGTAAATGCACCTTTACTGAAAGCCTTTATATACTTTAAAAATTTAGAATTCTTGCAAGAATCATTCGATCTGTCGACTCGTCACGTACGTCGGGGTAACCGGGTGACATAGATAGTCCATCTAAGGTGACGAAACGCTCACGTAAGAAATGAAAGCAAGCTAATTAGACGTTTTACTCAAATGCTGAGATTTAATTAAGTCTTATTAATTTGTCAGCAGTCTGTAAATTGCGTTGCTAGGCAACTTGAATTAGTCTCTTGTCCCAGTAATTCCTCAGCGGTGGCAAACCTGTAATGTAACCATCCAAGAACCAATTTGGAGTCTCTTGTTACAATACTACCTCATGGTGTTCCCTTGTTACACAAACTGACATTTCGTAGAATTTCGTTTCGCAGAAAGTGTTTCATAGAATATTCAGTCCATATATTTTTTTAACGACTATTTACTTCATAGGAACATACAATAAATATAATACAATTTCATATCATATATTAGTACTACTAACAAATCGAACTTATAATAAGTAAAAATTGTTACTAACAAACCAATTGTACTATGGATGGATTTCTGAAATAATTGTTTTTTATTTTATTATTTCTTTTATTTTTACCAAAATTATGAAACTGTAGATTTTTCTTGAAAGACAAAAAGCAGTCACTAACATGAGAACAAGAAATAAATATAAACAACTTGTAATTCGTTTAACATCACTATCACATCACATCCATTCAACGCACTTTACAATCACTTTTCTACGAATAGTTTCCGACAACGTCTTAGTTAAGTTTGGCTTCAAATGCGCTAAACGAGATACCTTACACTTTTTATAACTAACGATAACTATGAGCCTGTGCTTCTGGTAAGCTTGGATATATGTTTTTTATATGATTTGTTCTTACCCTCGGCAATACCAGGAAACTAGCTCGACGTGTGCTCCGTTTGGTTGCGCGTTTCTTAAGTGTTCATTTAGTATGGAGAGAGCCGCGATTATTTTTTATACTAGAAGGCATATACTGTATATGTATAATTGTTTTATGTTCATAAGTTTGGTCTCTTGGTATATTCTAGTAGTGCATGTCAAATAGTTATTATGAAAAAGCGTTTTTAATATTTTGTTTTGAAGGATTTGTAGTTTGGTCAAGATTTAAAAGCGCTACCCCATATTTTATTGATTAATCTATAAAATTATAACATGAGAAACAATTTATGTGAAACTATTTTCTAAGAAATAACGTAGATACAACCGTTTGTTCTATCTCCACAAGTTCTAAAGGCAGTACCATAGTAAAATGAGAGAGAAGTGAGCCGACTCAGGCCCCGAGCGAGAGATAATTGCCTAAACACGCAGGGCTGTTGCAGTTTATTCAATCGTCAAAAATGCTGCGTCAATCTCTGAACAATCAATCTGAACTACAAATCTGTATCCGATTAAACACAATATTATGAATCTTAGTGAAGTTAGGTACTTAGGTACTCAACGTTCTTATAAGGTGGGAAATGTGAAGAAAGACAACTCTGGTTTGAATGAGTTGTTATTAAGCCATCCATAAACACTACAAAACCTAATACCTATTTACGCATACTATTTTGTAGCAATTCTTGAGCTCAAATATAGGACGTACACGCACCCGAAACAAAAATTCAAAGCGGCAGCTCAGCGTTGCGTCGATGTGCGCGGCATTACCCACGCACGGCACAGCCACGACTGTCTCACCCTATTTCTCCTTATATTTTATCTGTGTGTGCGTGCGACGCGCGTAGGAACGGGCATAGTACGGGCGCGCTCACATATAAACCGCGCTCGGAGCGTATGTATGAAGACAAACTACTTCTTTTCTTTTACTAAGGCAGTACTAACTACTCGTATTAACTTATAGTTTTACTTAGATACTACAGGTAAGGCGTATTGTACTATTACTACGTAGTTTATCAATGATACACGAGATCTAATTCAGGTATTTACTTTGTTCTTTACCTGTTTGCGACAATTAATTTGAACAACACTTGTTACTACAACTTTATTACGATCAATCCTTAGCGGTCGTAAATAGTTGAACGTTATGGTTTCGTAGTGATGTAGCGATCTAATTAGTCGATTTTCTGCGAAGAATAAAAACGATAATGTTCACCCGATTCAATGTTAAATTTATGTTTTTACTCGTATATCGTTGACTCAAAATATTGCTAAACAGGAGTGACCTAAAAGTGACAGCGTCGACGATTTTGAGCAAAGTTTAGTGATGTATTTTTTGGGCTCTGATTTGTTTGTATGTGATCATTATTTGTGTTGGCAAATGAAATCGAATGAGGGAAAATTAATTTAATTTAATATTCAGTTGAAAATATGTTTTTTTACGAAAATACAGATCACAAGTTTTTTAAGTAATAATAGCAACCAAAAAATGCATGCAATTATCTAAGTGAAAGCAAACAAGAAATTGAATGTGCAATTTTGACATTTACGTTAACAATCTTTATTTTTATAACAAACTGGTTCATCTTTCATGAAATATAACCGATGCGATGTACCTTTAAAAACTATTGTATTGACTGGCCTGTTGGCGCAATGGCAGCGATCCTGCCTTTAGCGCCAGAGGTCGTGGGTTCGATCCCCACCCATGACAAATATTTGTGTGACGAACATTTGTATTTGTTGTGTGTCTGGGTGTTATTATCTATTTAAGTATGTATTTAGAAATATTTAAGTATGTTTATCAGTCTCTGACGCCCATATTACAAGCTAAGCTTAGTTTGGGGTCAGATGATCTTGGTGTGAATTGTCCCAGATATTTATTTATTTATTTATTATTGTTTCGGCAAATAATCGAATATAAAATTGATTGTTTCTAATCGATTAGGCCCGTCACTAGGTTGCTATGTTAATTTTATTATAATCTGTATTGTTGCGATGTCGGAAAACGAGCACTATTGAGATATCTGCGATAAGGAATATTTATGATTAATGCTGCTTCCATATAATTACGATAAATAAAATTAACACTGAACGTTGTTAGTATTTCAATGAACCTACATATCATTTGAATAAATAGTAAGCAGACATAAACATTACTTACATACATACCATCACGACTTTATCCCAAACGGAGTAGTAGAGGCAAGTGACTGTTGCCGCCATGGTAAACGGAACACTCAGAAGCCCACTTTTCACCAATGGTATTAGAACCCAACGTGGTAGGTGGTGAGCCTTCCGCCGTTATCCGGGTTGATTTGGTTTTTATCGATGTTTTCCATCACCGGAGAGTTAGTCGGAAATTAAACAATGAACGCAAAGATTTTGGTTTTGGCCAGATTTGAACTCGGGACCACACGATCGGCGATCCGAGTTGGAGTGCTTAACCACTAGGCCACGACGCTCGACGACGTTACTTAGTAATTAATTAATTGGGTCACTTTACACCAAGATCATTTGACCTCAAACTAAAACTAAATACAATGGGTGGCAGAGACGGAAAGACCCGCAAACGTTTTTATTTAATATTCTATTCTAAAATTATTAAAAGGATAAATTAGTTTGTTTGTTTTGAATAAATTTCGGCTCCTGGCCCGATTTCAAAAAATCCTTCACAATTATAAAGCTACATCATCAAGAAGTGACAAAGGCTATAATTAAGGCTATATTTTCTAGGGTGTCCCTAGAAAAAAGGATCAAATCGAAATAGCCCACAGCGGGGGTCATTTCTGACCTCTTTATCCGTTCATTTTCTGAAAAAAAACTGAAATTGAACATAACTTTTTAACGGTTAGAAATCGGACCAATATTGATTGGGTTAAACAGGTCAGAAATGACCCCCGCTAAGCGCTATTTTGATTTGATCTTTACTTCCAGGGACCCTGTATATTTTTTTAAATTTAGGTTATATCGTGACGGGAGACGAGCGAAGCCGCTGACGGACAGCTAGTAAATAATATGCGCCAGGCAACACACCACTTGTCCATGGTCTCGAAGTAAGGATAAAGTTAAATATCCCTGTCTTTCGAGGTACATACCAGACATGGAATTAAAACAAGGGCGTCACCAAGCACTCCAATACCAGAGTCAATTTCTGAAATATTGTTTCCTGAACTAACCCGACCGGGAATGGAACCCGGGACACACGCAAGTCAAGGAAGAATCCGTGCTACAGCGCACTACGCCAAACGTGTCATAAATATTCATCACATGATTGTTGGTCATAGTTGGGGAACAAACTGACGATCTTTGCCGCACCAACAGGCCAGTCAAATACTTATTTTCAGTTCTGACTATGTACAAATAACAAATCTTGATTAATGCCTACGCAACAACTACTTAAAGACCCAAAAATCTGAATTTTAACGCAACAAAGCGAGAATTGACTCGTTAAATTTAATTTTGCACGTAATTAATTGCTGTCGTAATGTCTCACTTTCATTTCGTTGGTTTTGCAAAGAAAGGAGTTTCAAATTACTTGAAAATGCAGCTCGTAACTAAATGCTGAATTCTGAATTTCAAAACTGAAAGTCTTTACGTCTACAATACATTTTTAAAGCGATGCGTGCAGTGTTCAAATGTTATAAGCAAGAATGATTATTTTTCAAAGCTTTGCACATGTAATTATCGCTATAATCTATGGGAATTGGCTCAAATACCACGCTCACCAAAATGAAGTTTGGTGATCACACACCCGGCACAAAATAACGAGTTTGTATAAGGTCCGCTCGCGTGTTTTTCCTTAACTTGATGACCGCCTGGGGTCACTACTGTATTCACCCTGCATTTTTAAAATGAAGTAGGTAGGTTATACCTATTTGACAGAACCGACCAAAACAAATATCCATTTAATCTAATGTATTACATATGTATACACCTTAAAAAATAAGGCATGGAAGGCGAGTCTAGGCACCCGATTTGATGCCACAAATATGCTAAATTTTAACTTACTGTGAGTACTCAATGTCAATTTTCCGGGGTAAGAGCTCCCTCAAAATCTTTATTAGTGGTTGTAACAACATATCAGAGAAGCAGAAATAGTATTCATCCATATTTATGGATGAAAATTATGATTACAGGTGAAACGATTGACAGCTGCTTTTGGCATCACAAATGGTTCACCTTTTCGTATGGAACTATCCTTCTAGGTGTAGTGTAATTATTCTAAGATTCACTCTTAAAAAAACAAACACATATCATGACGAGACGAATTCTCGACAGGTCCTGCCAGAATACCAGTGTCTCTGCAGTCTTGGGGTATTAATACAATCCCTTATAATAACTTGTCAAGTTCCTTCCCATAACTAAACGTAGCGAGCGATGTCGTGATATGATCTTTCATTTCCAGCCAGCCAGTGGTGGCATCTTCTAGGCTGGATATTTACTGACGAAATTGCTCGCTACTCTCAATTTAGGGACTTAAGTTGACTGGTTATAAAGCGATTGGAATAAGGCCCTTGTACTGCAGCGACACATGCTGAGGCAGTGGCCTGATTAACCCGCTATTATTTTGTAACAAAAATAATATTGTTTATTTTATAGTTTTTTTATTTGTATTTGTTTACGTGGGGTTAGAAAAATATTTTTCTTTAAAATGAAAAGAAATTAGAGCTTTACGCTTCTCAATGGCAAATCTGTGTGTACATGGAAAATGACAACAATATAAAGGGTTAAGTATTATTTAACGTTGTATAATCAAGGAACATTTTACTCACACTTGTTTGGAAGTACCATTCAAATTGTCATTGTCATATTCAATCCTTAAAAAATCGAAATAATTAACTTTTAATTTATTTGCAATGTAACCCAGAGGTGGACGTTGATGGCTGCGACACAGTTATTTATTTAACCAATGCAGCTATTAACGTGCACATTGTTATGTAATTTTGTTATAATGTTTTAATAATGTTCCAATAAGATTAGTTTTATTTTACTCAATGTAACAACTCTGTGAGAGAAATAATTAAATAGTTAAATCGTTAACATTACCAGTGTTAAAGTCTTTAATTTTAACTTCAACAATAGCAAAACATAATATAAGATGGCTGAATTATCTCTATCTTCATAATGACTGGAATTTTACGTCAGACGCAGGTTCTACGTCAGAGTGTAATAAAAGTCATTAAAATAATTAATAATGTCAGTAATAATGACTAATTTTTTGGTCTTCGGTCGTCAAATGATGATATGACAGGTATCATTATGTGCGCTTATTATTTAACTAAGGTTTACCCCTGGTTTGTCTGTGAATATAAGTGTTACACCCTTAAACGGTCTGAACCTTAGTTTCATTGATTTTCACCAGGATTGAGATTCAAAATAGTGTGGTAGGTCTTGCAAGCGTCTTAATTTTAACAAGATCAGCAGTTTCATGAATGCAAATGATTTCATTGAATAAACCCCTATTAATCGAAGGGACCACTATTTTGGTAAGGATTCTTCTTTTGCCAATCACGTTTAAAGCCAAGTTCATGAAAAGGAAAAATCCACTTTATCTCTCTCTTTTAGTCTCATGAATCAGTCGCGCAAAGCCGAGCAAGCGAATAAAACTAGCAAAATGCGAGATTGCTCTTTTTAAAATTAAAATTTCTGGCGAACAATGCTATAAATATGGCTAATAAAATTAGTGGTTACTATAGTGAGAGCGTCGTGGTGGTGGTTAAGGACCTTAACTAGGATCGTGGATCGTGTGGTCCCGAGTTCGAATCTGGCCAGATTCTAAATCTTTGTGTTCATTGTTAAATTTTCGACTAACTCTCCGGTGATGGAAAACATCGATGAAAAACCAACTCAACCCGGATAACAGCGGAAGGCTCACCACCTACCACGTTGGGTTCTAATACCATTGGTGAAGAGTGTTCCGTTCACCATGACGGCAACAGTCACCTGCTTATGACTACCCCGTTTGGGATACAGTCGTGATGGTATGTATGTTTTTTTTTTGTTTTTGGGATTTGTTCGTTTTTGTAATGAAATTAGGGCAAATGATTTCTGGCGAACATTAAGTAAGCCCTATCGTACGAGTATGTTAATAGTATTATTAGAGAAAACCAATGTTGCTGAGAAAATACTTTAAAATACAGATACACAGACAAACCTAGGATTATTGTGCATAACAGTACTCATGTAACTTACTAATGATGGTGTTTATGGCCATTAGTCTGATGTTTTGTACCCATTGACGTTAATACTTAAAGGACAATGATTTAATAATAACTAAACGTGGAAAAACAATAAAACAACAGAGGACTTGTCTTTCAATATACAGTATTGAGGACTTCAATAGCAAAAGTGAGTTTACACCTATACCTAAATAGGTATTTGAGTATTTGATTTTTGAGGTTTCATCAAAAGACGTCTCAAAAATAGAAATCCTTTATGGGTACACTACTACAACAAAGTTCCTCAGGCCATTGGTATTTTACCGCTGCACAGATTCAAACGTCAAATCTGTTTTATTAAAAAAGTGGTAAGTATTATATTACCAATGACTACCTTTTAAATAAAAAAGCCTGGGATTAAAGCTCTCTGCTCAGCGCGGGATCAGTAACCTCTTGTAATACTTATTAATTAAATACCGGACTCAAGTGTATTCTTCTTCATCCGTGCGGTCTATCCCGGTCGTGAACCCACACTGCTGTGGGGGCTCCCAGGGTCCGCCTTTCTTATTTTCTTGGCCCACTTCGCGCGGTCTTGTGCATCCTCAGTGGTGAGTCTGTTGGCACGCATCACTGAGGATGCACAAGATCGCGCGAAGTGGGCCAAGAAAATAAGAAAGGCGGACCCTGGTAAGTGTATTAATGACTAAGAATTTTTATCCTTGGAATTATATAAATGACTTGGTACTTAGGTACTTACAGCCTATTGTTTTATATTCTGTAGCTTTGTTGTACTTGTTAGGTTGTTCTGTCTGTTAATGTTAGAATTTAAGCAATTTTTTTTCTTAACAAATTGTACCGACTCTTCTAACTCGCATTGAAAACTCGCAAAACCACAACAAGTTTAAAAGAGTAACTACTGAGTTTCTCACCGGGTCTTCTCAGTAAGAATGAACTTCTCCGACGCGGTGGTAGAGTCGCATTATGTTTGGTATACTGTTTATTTATATATTCATATTATTATGTTTATAGTTTTTTTTTACTATTTAAAAGTACTGATTAAGTCTATTTAGATAAAGATATTTGAGTTTGAGTTTGAAACACTGGTAAAAAAATATTTCGAAAGAACCAAAAGTGCCCGAAATATAATCATATTTTTAAATTTTTTGCAACAGGCGTCTCCCATCACTAGCACATCCGAGCCAATTCAGAAAAGTTAGTTTCCAGAATCGAACCCAGGACGCCACGCAAGTCAAGGAGCAACCGTGTCAGTGTCAGCAGGCATTGGGAGGGCTCAGGGAACTGGCCCCACTCGAATCTGACCTCGCAGGGCCAGTTAACCAATGCCATTTTATACCATTTTTGAATTGGTCAACTGGCCCTACAGCTGAAAATTGTACAGTCACCAGAAAAATTTAACAAATCACTGTTAAGGCTGGGATTTAGGGCGCCTTCCGGTAAAGCATTCGGTGGGCCACTGATTAGTTATGCGCGAACGGAATAACGCCGCGGCTTCCTTCTGTTTTCGTGTAATGAATTTATTATGAAATACCATTAGACAAATTAAAAAGTTTTAAAAGTTGTCGACCTAGAATATACAACTGCTGTAACCGCGTACCATCAGGTGGTCGGCATGCTTGATTGTCACCGACGTGGTATAAAAAAAACAAAGACCTGGGTATCTATATATTATATATTTTAAGTGCAAAATGTTATTAATGAATATTTGAGAGTGAAACAAAAAAACCGTCGACGTACTTCTTTGCTTTTTTTATCGGTGTTACTATATCGTGTTTTGGAAAAGTTGTCGCCTTAGTTAAAGACACTGACCTACTCGTACAATTTTTTATTTGCTATAATAAACAAAGTCGATCAAATATTGAAAATCTTGGGAAAGCATAGCTTAGTTATTCCGTTCGCGCAGAACTAATCAGTGGCCCACCGAATGCTCTATCGGACGGCGCGCTAAATCCCAGCCTTAACGGTTATTTGTTGAATTTTTCTGGTGACTATAATTTTCAGATGTGGTTCCAGTTGACCAATTCAAAAATGGTATATAATGGCATTGGTTAACTGGCCCCGCGGGGTCAGATTCGAGCGGGACCAGTTTGTAACGATGCCGTTTCGTTCCAGTCTCGTAGATCTTAGAACCTCCACGATGGCTGGAAACTTCATAGTTTAACTTACTGGCCATCAATAGTATTCTGTACCTGTCCTTTCAAAATTTAATTTTATCGTTCCACGTTTCCTGTTCAGCATTTTGAGTCAGTCCTACCAAAACCATCGTACTGAACAGAGCTTGCGAGCATTTTACCAGATTACCAGTTTAAGTTTAACTTACGTGATGGTGTATCTTTAAATACTTTAAATAACCAATTATTGTAATCCGTTATGAGTAGCAGGAACCTGTATATCGGGGTAAGCATATCATACCTATTTATTTACCTATTACTATTCGATAATTTATTACCTAGGACTCTTTGTATTCATTTATTGTTATTTTGTTACAGTTCTTCTTTTACCTTAAACAATAAACAAGTCACTGGATTGGCCGATTATGGCAGCTTTTATTCACTATTTCATAACTGCATCTACTCCTAAATATTGTGTGACGAATCCCGGCGCTCCGGCTTCTGTATTGCTGGCCTGCAACGAGGATTTCGCCACAAGCTCCCTGAGCCCTCGGCATTGGTGACAACTGGCCTATTGGCGCAATGCCAGCGATCCTGCCTTTGGCGCCGGAGGTCGTGGGTTCGATCCCCACCAATGACGAACATTTATGTAACGGACATTTGTGTTTGTTGTGTGTCGGGTGTTATTATCTTTTTATGTGTGTATTTAGAAATATTTTGAAATTAGGTATTTATCAGTCTCTGACACCTCTCATATTAGTACACACTGCTTATGATCTTGTTGTAATTTGTCCCAGATATTTATTTGTTTATTATGTTGGTAGCTTAGTGTTTTAGTAGCAGCCGCCCTGTTTGCGGAAGACGCGGGTTCAAATCCCACATCTAGGGCAATTATTTGAGTTTTTCTGGTTTTCCTATCTTAACCCTTAGCTACGTTGAGCCTATGATTTAACATTGGTTTAAGCATCATCGACGAGGGTTAAAGTCAAAATACAATGGTCCCAAACATGTTTCAGACTAGTGTTTTTCGCGCGGATACGGTTCGACACGCGCTCACACGCTGCTACGGGCTTAATACGTGTCGTAAAGGGGTGTCAGTAGGGCTCGCGCCTATTCAAGCTTACAGGCGCATCACCGCGAGTGTGTGTAGCAAAAGGCTAGCCTGTACGCGCCTGCATGTGATACCAAAAACCGGTTTGTATGCGCGTCTAAAACGCAAGATTTTAAAACCGTTCAATCGTTTAATTTAAGGTTTTTAAAGCTGCGATAACGAAAGTATCTTTCAACAGTTACATAAGAGGATACAGAAGCGCCGTTTTTCCATACAAACTTAGTCCCCTGTTTCCTCCCTGGATATTGCTAGTAGAAAAAAAAAAACAAAAAATCTATTGCCGCTATTGGCATCTCCCTGTGTTTTCCTTTTTATTATTAATTAATTATTAAAAGAGATACCCAGAGAATATTGACAAGATTTTCCGCTGTGTTTAAATATACCGAAAACGAATGTGACTAGGTACGAGTAGTTTATATAAAAAGAGGAAAATCTGCGTGTCTTCCACAGTCCTGATGTAACCAAACTTATATTTATAAGTCTTGTTAGAAGCTCATTAGAATCTAGCGCATGTATCTGGAATCCTCACGAAGCTAAGTATAGGCTAATGTTGGAAAAGATTCAAAAGGCTTTTCTTCGGTACTTCTATAAGCGAGTGTATGGGTATTATCCCTTCATGTACCCCACCGATTTTTTGCTGGGAATGCTGCAGATGAACTCTTTAGAGGTGAGAAGAGCCCGTTTGGAGGTTTCAACTGCCTTAGCAATCTTGCGGGGCTGGATGGATTCGCCCGAGTGTGTTGAGCAATTGTCCCGTCTATATGTGCCTGATAAATATTTACGTATTCGCTCCGGTCGGAGACATCGGCTGTTCGCTATTCCAACGTGTCGTACAGTAGCTCGTGAGCAATCCCCGCTGTGTCGTATGCAGAGGGCGCTAAACATGTTACTGGTCGCTAACCCTGAATTGGATATATTCATTGACAGTCCTCAATCGCTTTTAAGCAAAGTCGAAAAATTGGTGTAATGTATTCCTTCCTGTAGCTTTCATAATTATGTAACTGGGATTATCCCGTTTAATTGTGTTAAATAAATAAATAAAATAAATTAAGAAAGCCAAAGTGATTTTTAAATATTTAATGAAAAAAGTAATAAATCGGTCAAATTGTCGAAAAGGGATCAGGGCACAAGGAAATGCCGATTTTGTGTACTTTTGATAGGTAATTTCGGTTCGAGTTGCAGTTGTCTCTATCGCACTCTGCGGGGGTTCCTGCGTTAGCAGCAGACAGCAATAGATTTTACAAACACCAATTGTTACATTTTATCCTCTCGCCCGTGCTGTGTCCTCATAAAAGCTGCAAAAGTATCTTTCAAAGGTTAGTTAAGTCTTGTCTAGACTCAAATATCCTCAGCTATGCGGTCACCCATCTGAACCGCGGTGGTGACATCTCAGTTAGTCGGTCAGGAGACGTTACGTCACGGTTACGTAACGCCATCCACCGGCCGCGCAAGTATTGCGTTTATGATACATTTCTTAGATAATATTGTAAACAGAATAGTTGAAAGAGTTGGCGTTTAGGAATAATATACATACCTACTGACTTAACATACCTCAAACATACGCTGAAGATTCAAAAGTGGTAAGGTAAGGTGCATTTACACCAACCGAGCGAATGCTCATTCTATCCCCACTCTATCAAATTGATAGAGTGGGGATAGAATGAATACCTCTTTGTGTCAACAGAGAAAGAGCATTCTTTCGTTGTTCTATCTATGTTCGCGGAGACTAGAGCGCGAGCTAAACTGCTCGTTCATGATTCCTCATACTTTTTCGTTATAATTATTTTGGTGTAAATGAAAAACGAATTATCATTGACACTAAAAATATCACGAAAGAATATTCTTGCTCTAGCCCTAGCTCTATGTTCGTTAGGTCTAAATGTACCTTAGGGCAATAGGTAAATTACAACGACATTATCAGACCCTTGCGCGACTCGTCTATATACCGCCATAACGGGGTTAAGTCAAACTAAACAGCGGCGTTATAGTATATTTTATATCGAGGGACTAAACGAAGCCATAATATACCAGAGGTGGTTTGACTCCCGAACGCGCGATGGAGTCAATGAAACCGAGGGTATATTAAGTTGGCGTTTAGTCTCAAGGTGTAAACTGTGCTTTTCACTTTGTGTTCGAGAAAAATAGTCGATTTAGTACAAAAACATTTAAAACTTAACAGTTTACACTCGACAAAAGTTCTGAATTTTTCGCGGTCAGTTTTTTCTTCTGAACTGAACCAGTCACAGATTAACAATTTATAACACATGGCGCCACCTTCTTTGCGGACAAACAATGGAACTAAAACTCTCAACATTTCCGCAATGAAGATGGTCCACACTCCACAGATAATAGTATATTTTTACTGGCTGTTGGAGTTTGTCTATGTGACATGAAGGAAATTAAAAAACGAATTACTTTTCACTCCCTAGGGAGTAAAGTGGTCACTTTAGTTCCGCTTCGTAGGGCTATATTGGCGTACTTTTAGAGCATGAGAAGTGAAAAATAAATCAATATGCCCCAGACAACACACCCTCGTCATGGTTTCGAAGTTGCGATACTATACCGGGTGATTATCATATAGCTTCCGAAAACGATATGACATACTCACTATGTGATGTAGAAGCTATTTAGGCGGAAAATAAATTTATTTAACTAACTTTCATTTCAAGTACACCAGACAAATCACTCGAACGGTCAGTATTTACTGAGTACCTACCTATTCCATATCGTTTTCGGAACTTATTTGATAATCATCCGGTATAAATAAGAAATTAAGCCAGGGGCGTCTGCTAGCATACCCAGACGTGACCCAATTTAGAAAATATTGTTCTCTGAATTGACTCGACCGGGAATCGTACCCGGGACACTAAGGAATTTGAGGGAAGAAACCGTGCTACAGCGCACTACATCAATCGTGTCGTTAAAAGTCGTCGTGTACAATATACCTGTAGTTAATAAAATAACCAAAAATCGAAAACAGTAAAAAACCATACAACTCAACTTCCCTCTGATTACCCCGTTTGGGATATATTTGTGAGCGTGTATACCTATGTAACGAAACAAATTTACAAGGCCAGGTGGATGGAGCTGTTGGAAGGGGAAGGTCTAGACGGACGTAGGTATTTAGGACAAGTCCAAGACGTGCTTAGAAAAGGTCAGGGGCCGTATTACCATATCGAGCCAAGTTCTAAGCTGGGGGTGCGAGCAATTTGGTCTGTAAATATCTGGCCTAGAGGATGCATTATTGACAGGTAGCCGCTGACTGGCTGAAAATGAAAGATCATATTAGGCAATCGCTCGCTACGCTCAGTTTAGGAAATTAACTTGACTGGCTATAACAATGGAGCAATACGGCCCCAGGTCAGGAGGACCCATAATCAACGAGCATGTATGAAAGGATTAATGAGCGTGGAAGAAGCGCAAGAGGTGTGTCAGGACTGTAGCAAGTGGAAATATGTGGTCTCTGCTTGTCCCGGGAACAAGGCGTGATGGTAGGTATGTATGTAAGTGTGTATGTATAATAAATGATTTTACTAAGTGCCCAACATAAAGGAAGGGCCACGTCCAATGCCCTTTGAATGGGAGGAAGGCCACTCTTATCGTTTCCTGAACAATCTTTTAAATTTTAATAATTAGTTAATTTTTTTTCTCCAATGTTTTTATCTAAGGTTGCCGACATTAGATACATTATCGTGCCCTTTAAATATCCGTTTTGCAATTAAAAATAAAAATTTAATCGCAATTTGAACTTGACCATATGAATGTCATAAACTTGACCGATAATGTTGTAGAGGTCAGTTGTTGTGATACTGATTTGCAACACATTTAGGCAATGCTAAGGCTATGCTTTCCCAAGATTGACAATATTTGATCGACTTTGTTTGAAGATAACTACTAATTTAAAAGATATTTTAGCAAATAAAAAATTGTACGAGTAGGTCAGTTCTTAACCCAGGGCGACAACTAACCCGAAACACGATAAAGCATAATTTCACCGATAAAAAAAACAAAAAAGTCCGTCGACGATTTTTTTGTTTTACTCTCAAATATTCATTATTAACATTTTGCACTTAAAAATATATATTTATATAGATAGGCCTTTGTATATTCTAGGTCAACAACTTTCAAAACTTTTTGATTTGTCTAATGTTATTTCATAATAAATTAATTACACGACAACAGAAGGAAGCCGCTGCGTTATTCCGTTCGCGCAGAACTAATCAGTGGCCCACCGAATCCTCTATCGCTCTATCGGACGGCGCGCTGAATAAATCCCAGCCTTCGCTGCCACACAAAAGACTAGAAAATCGATTGTTAAAACGCACAGATGCGTGGTGTGCGTACCTGTTGAGCTGCTATTCCACCTAAGATGTGCTATGCAGCGAAGATGAGCATGCTAAGCTAGTGATGAACAATCCTCGAGGCATCGAGTTCTATTTATGAAGCTTCGAGGCGGATTGGCCGGACTCAGTGAGCTCGGTAGGCGCGTAGACCCGAGCCCAGCCGAGACGCGAGCTCCCTGAGCCACGCCTCAAAAGAGTTCGAGCCCTCAAAGAGCTTGAACCTAACAAAAGAGCTCGAGCCTTAAAAGAGCTCCAGTCTTCTAAAACCTTTTCACTAAATTATTTTTATCATCGTTTTCTGTTAATTAAACCTCAATTTTTAAAAATGCACTGGTCACATATATTATATCCCACAAACACATATGTAATTGCCTGCTTTGAAAAGGAAGACTCCAAACGGACAAACTTAAGCGCGACTCGCCACGTAAAAAGGTCTCGAGCGCTAAAAAACACACGAGCCCTGAAAAAGACTCGAGATCAATCGAGCTCGAGTTCTGGAAAAAACTCCCGAGTCGTCGAGCTTCATACAAACGCGGCGAGCCCTGTAAACGACACAGAGCTCTAAACAAAATGACTCGAAAGCCTCGAGCCTTGTACATTGTACATCACTATGCTAAACTAACGGAACTATTAGACCGTTTCCACTAATGCTTTGCTATGTAACGAGGCGAGTTAGGTGTGCTACGAAGATGCGCAGGTCGGACTACGCAATGGAACGGCATCCATAGCATGCATCCACAGCACGCATCCATGTGCCATATTAAAAACATAGCTAGTATAGAACCTGTTTCCACCAGTGCTATGTTATGTGGACCAATGAATGAGATTGGTGGATATCAAACACACCCACAGCAACGAAGCATAGCACATGTCTGGTGGGAAAGGAGCCCTAAACTGTCAAGCTTGACAACAAAAGCTGAACGGCAAAAATCCCTATATTATGCCTACCAGGGGCCTTATAACAATCCCTTATTTCCAGTTAAATTCATTCCCTAAACTGAGTGAATTGTGATCTTTCATTTCCGGCCAGTCAGAGGTCACTAGCTCATCTTCTTGGTTAGCTAGATGGCTGGATATTCACTGTTAAATAAATCATGTGTCATCTAGTATTTTAACCATGTATTTACCAGTACCGTGGTTCGTTCGTTGGGCTTCCCTCATCATTCCCTCTGAATATCTGTCACGCTCGAGTATAATATATTTTTATGGCCTATAGTTTTCAGACAGCCTGCAGACACCCCCTACCCTACGGCTGATAAGGCATATTATCATATATATTTTTTCAATCTTCTAATTATCAACAACGAAAGTGAAACTATCTAGGTTGCTCTCAACCCAGAATCGATTAAAGTAAGTAAGTTTAATAATATTCAATAGAAACTGACAGCAACATTAAACGGAAGCGTTTGAGGTCGGCCCTTGACCTAGTAATATTCAGACATGACTTTTTGATTATAATTTAATTTCATATCCGTGTCAATCTTCTTCGAAATCATAGTTATTTGATGGTTTTATCTCTTCATCAATGGTGTGGTTAACCATAGATTGACTATAGAGTCATAAATGCAATTGCTAAGAATAGTTATGTACTATTATTAAACAGCGTTTGCTTGGATTTAATTAATAATCAGTTATCAGCTAGCAACGCTACATTTTTAGGTTATATTTTAACGGCAGAAATAGTCCACATTTGATGAAGCCACTGGCAGAAAGCGAATCTATATCTTTACTACTAATATTATGAAAATTGATTGTATGTTTATTTGTAGGTACTGTATACTGAACCAATTTTAGAAAATCTTTCGCCAATCTACAGGGTTTTTGAAAAAACATCATCAACATCGCAAGACTAGGTAGCTACCATCGTACACTACGACATATGTTCTACGAGTTTTATCATAACTCAATACATTATTTAAAAATGATTTTACAAACTTTTTTTGTACTGTCGTGACATTTGTAAGTCTATCTGTTCCATTCACATACGAAAAGGCGACGCGTGCGGGAATCGCGCAGGATTTTGCTGATATTGATATAAAGTACATAGTAAGTGATTCGGATTCACACCCCGTGATTCAAAAGGGTTTATTTACCTTAATTTTGCGATGCCATGCGCACAGAGTTAAGAACATCCAGACGTAAAATT
Organism: Udea olivalis; assembly: GCA_947369235.1. Lineage (NCBI taxonomy): Eukaryota > Metazoa > Arthropoda > Insecta > Lepidoptera > Crambidae > Udea > Udea olivalis. The sequence goes on along the minus strand of OX376370.1, from coordinate 9,133,554 downwards.
AAATTGATATTTATTTTTGTATGAAAGTAAAATGTGTTAAATTATCAAAACTCGTAGAACAAATGTTGTTGTGTATTATGGTAGCTACCGAGTCTTGCGAGGTTGTTGATGTTATTTCAATAAATAACCCTGTACACATATCGGCGAGTATCATTGGCTTCATTTCTTTAGTCCATATTTTAACGGCAGGAATAGTCTACGCCTCCTTCTGTGAAATTAGTAATTATACAGTTCTAGCCGTCTAACAGATTTTTTAAAATCGGTCCAGTATTCAATACAAATAAATAAACAATAAATTTACATAATATTAGTAGTAAAGATATAGATTTCCTAGAAGCTAAGCTTTGTGCCAGTGGCTTCGTCAAATGTGACTTATTTCTGCCATTAAAATATAACTTGAAGAAATATAACCTAAAATGTAACGTTGCTAGCTGATAACGTAACCACTCATTAGTGAAAGAATTTTCAAAATCGGTTTAGCAATTTTATAACCAGGATAACAGCGATAATAAATACCAGATTCCTATTATCCGGCGTTACGGGATCCTCCTAGGATTAACCCGAAAGTCCGGCTTTCAAGAACAAGGGCTTCTTAAAAAGAAATTGCATCAATGTAATTAAATACACAGCTACACAGCATTTCTGAAACGATGCGTAAATGTCATCCACACACAATTCAACATTTGTTGGCCCGAACTAAAAGGTTCGGTGAATCGTTTCTTTGTCGTACCATCCAGACGTGGAACGCTCTTCCAGCACATGTGTTTCCTTCCTCTTATAGTCCCGGGTTCTTCAAGCGGGGCGTGAAAAGGCATTTTTGCAGGCCTTCAAGGTGAGGATGGCCAGCCTAGTGATTCGTTTGAATGACTGGGCTTGTCAGCCTCATATCTGGACCTCACGACCGCTTTCCATCAGGTGGAGTGAGGTCATCTTGACGGGCAATATAAAAAATAATAATAATAATAATCCGATGACAAAACCGAGATCACAAAAAGTTGTCTGGCGTCGCGTATTTTCATTCTATTCATACAAAGTCGATTGATCTAAAAAACTGTTAGGACATGAAGTATTTTGTGTTATAAGGGAAATTGCACAATTCTCGTACGAGTAACGCGTTTGTGTGTGGTGTGAGTGATAAAAGTAGGCGGTTATAAGCAAGCAAAACATTGATTTTGATGCGATTAGGGAGCAATGATGACTTGTTTTAAATCATCGTAGACGATCCGCCATTTTCACCGCAAGGCCTCCTTGCACTAATTTTATATTCCATCTCTCTACTTTATCCGTGCTCCAAACTATCTGATTCCATTCTTGGATCTGATTTGATGGTCACTTTGAACAATATTAACGAAATTCTCAATTTTTGCATCTCAAATTCTCAATTAACAGTAAATTTACTTATTTATTATTTATTCACAGTGTTTTCAACATTTTTTTTTTGACCGTAACCGGAATAATGACTAAAGATAAATAAATAAATATGCGCCAGACAACACACCACTTGTCATGGTCTCGAAGTAAGGATAAATATCCTTGTGTTATGAGGTACCAGACAGGGAAATAAGCCGGGGGCGTCTTCCCAGCACACCCAGACCCGAGCCAATTTAGAAAAAGTCATTTTTATGAATTGACCCGACCGGGTATCGAACCCGGGACACCACCACCACATTATTAACGAAGATTAGCGGTAGAGTTTCGTCATATTTTTTGTGGATAACCGTTTTATTTTTAAATTATCCTATACTTATTCTATCCCTCTGCTGAGAAAAAGCCTACTGATTATTAATATTTTCTATATCCTTTATGTTAAAAAAAAAACAAAAAACCATTGTAATTTTTTTAAGCTACATAAATAAGTACTAAATAAAGACATTTTATATTTTGTAAGAAATATCTACAGAAATTTGTATGCCATATTAGTTATATTACTTTTCCCCATTCACAAACTTAACAACAGTCACTAGCGACTGTAATCAAACACAATAATAGCTTCTAAAGCCTATTAATTTAATCTCCAAAACCTCTTTCTCTTCCAAAACTAGACACGTTTTAACTTAAAGTACAGGAATGTTTGGTTAAAACAGACATTGCAACAAATTTGACAAAATCGCTTTCCGCTTCCGCTTTTCGCTTGTGGCCTAATCATTACAACGGCTCGTGTCGTGTTGCAACTAACGAAAATTGCACACGCCTGCACACTGCATTCTGCGGCCAGACATTTGGTGCGTTTGCTGATTTCGTACAAATTTAGCGCAAATCACACTTATTGCAATCAAAATAGATACAAAGTATTTTGCTACTGTTTATGTGATCACTGTTCCATTGAATTTCATAAAATACTTGACCGGTTTTTTCAAAATTGACTTTAATCTTAGATTAAATCAATTAACGGAAGACGGCACGTCCTTAAAATTGTCAACTAGTAAAAAATAGTTTTTATCAATAAAAAAAATCGACTTCAAAAGTAAAAAATAAATTAACTCGACACGAAGTAATACGGATATACCTATTTTGATTCAGTTAAACCGAAATTATTTAATGCTTCAAGAACCGTATTACAGTAGCATTTACTACCTATAATGTTGTAGCATTTCCTTGGCACCGACTTCAAAATTATATTATACCTACGTATCTAAAAATTTTGGTCTTTTTTGTTAAAAATGATCTTGTTTTACGATTTTAAGTGATATAATCAGACTTGTAATAGCACTTATTTAACCACATGGGTGCAATAGTACATTGTTACCCTAGGGGTGAAAGTAACTTATTTAGTCCCGAGACGGGGTTTGGCGCCCGAACGAAGTGAGAGCGCCAATAGTTCGAGGGACTAAATATGTCTTTAACCCGAGGTAAACACTGTGCTTTTCATTACAAATACAAGGAAAGTAAAAATAAAAACATGAATTAGCTAAAGAAAAAATGAGTAAATTTTATTTTCCACTACCGCTTTAGCCTCTTCTCTTATAAAATCAGGCGTTAAATTCATATCAGAATCAGATGAACTCATTTTATAGGTACAAATCTCTGCTATACGTATAAACAAAAGTCTTCAAATCGAAAAAATAAATGAGGATCGAATTGCCGCTTTCCCGCCTATTTTGTTTGTTTTTTTTTCTGTGGCCGGCCAGCTTTTCAGCCATTATTTTTTATTTTCATCATTGGAAAAATGGTAAATATTTTGCCCAAATCTAAGTTATTTTAAAGAAATTGTTGAAACTAAATTATAATAAAGTTATTTGAAAAATATGCATAATACTTAACTTTAAGTTATTTCAATTTTACATCTTGGCTGTATAGAAAGTTGAAACATGGTTCAATAGATATGTGAAAAAGAACTAGTTTTTTTTAAATAATTTGACAGCTGTCAGTTGAAAGTGATTCTCCCTAGGGATGAAAAGTATTACTTTCATCCCGCTCCTCAGGCAACTTCAGACCTACTTTCAGAGTATGAGTAATGAAAAGTTCTTATCAATATGAATAAAGTAAGTCCAAACAAAAGGTAGCTACTGTAAACCGTTGAGGAGTTCTCTTAACTGTAGGACTTCTTCATCATCAGACCCCTATAAAATACCAATTTAATCTACCACTATTGAATGACTGCACATGTTAGGTGATTAAGAAATCGTTAAGTTACAGTTTTGATTTTTGGTCAAATATATATATATATATATTTTTTTTAATTCATCAGACAACACACTTGTCATGGTCTCGAAGCTAGGGTTATTATCCCTGTGTTACGAGGTACCAGACAAGGAATTGAGCCAGGGGCGTCTTTGCATCCTGAATTGACCCGACCGGGATTAGACCCGGGACAACACGAAGTCAAGGCGAGAAACTGCTAAAACGCACTACGCGCCAATCGTATCATCGATTAATTTTGGATTGTATGTTCCTACTTTTCTTTATATGAAACCTATTTATTTAGTTACTTGAGTTTTGGCACCACTTGCAAATCAGATTCTGAAAAGATAAACCTTGTGAAGCCGTATTAAGTAAAATCACTTATGAGCAGTAATTAATGGATAATTCAAAATCAGTACCGATATAACTGAATTTACCTAATTTATTTGCCGAACGAAAGTAGTGCATTGCCACATTCGGGCAATGAAAAGTAAACTGTATGTTTTCCATTAACACCGGGTGATTTATCAAAAGACTTGCAAAAAAGATATAGCATAATCAGTAAGTGATGTATATTATTATGTCCTAGTATATAGGAAGAGCCGGATGATAGGAATCTAGCCTTTACTATCGCTATTATGTGACTTAGAGCAATAAATTTGGTGTTGTTTTGTAGCTATTGTTACTAGGTTTCTGTAATTTACAAAAATAATACACCTTAACCAGCTAGTTTTCAAAGTATGTTACGTAATAGTAAAAAAACAGACAATTTTTAAACAAAAATCTAACATAAACATTTTTTTATGTGGCATTGTTATTAGGAACCGTATGTTTCTTTTTTATTGGGTGATAGGAAGTATTATTAGCTTTTAAACACAATTTTTCTACTTATTAGGGCTTTCAAATCCAGAGATATTGTTAATTTTCATCAGCAACATGAAAAAAATTTAAAAAAACTAACAATAGCTGTGATTTCTAAAAGAGAGCAGATGGACCCCCTTAAGGGGGTGTTTTTATCGATAAAATTAAGTATACAACATGCCCTAAAAAGATCGCTATCTCTATCCCTAACACACTGTATAGGGGAAGTGGGTCTCCAACCCGCGTCTGCCATTAACAGACCTGGCGAATTTGTCTAGTCCATTTTACGTTATAAGCCAACGTTGTTTCATCAGTGATGTAAAGTAAGCGCCTGACACCCGAAATGAATATTTTTGCAAATATTTTACTTTCTACTAGATGAAACTAGCTGTAGGATAGGTGAATTAATTTAAATTTAATCACGAGAAAAGCACGAGAAGTTTCGCAGTGTCTTTCTTTCATAATGCGGACAGGGAAGGAGTGGAACTCGCTTTCCGCGGAGGTATATACTTTGAAACCAATACTACCTGGGTCTCTTCAAGACAAGATTTCCTAGGCAGACATGTTCCATCATAGACCACATTGTTTCTTATCATCGGGTGCGATTGCAATCAAAACTGACTGTCTTGACAAGTTTAAAAAAATGAGGGGAGCCTATCATAATAAAGCTTTTATAATAAGTTTTAACTATGTAGATCCAAACGGTAACACTCAGGGCTTGGTTCTCATTGTTGGAGAGGTGTATGTGATTAGGGTTAGTGATAACCGTTCTGGCTTAATAGCTGACATCCGAAAACAATTACTTTACACGCCTTTCCAACTACGGAGGGTCACGGTTTACTCCAAAATACTTCATTTTTTTTAAGTTTCTATCTTAACAGAGCATTGCTATAATGCTAAAAAGAAGAATTCAAAGTATAGGGAAAATCTGAAACTGTTAAATTATAACCTAAAAGTTTGCACGCAACTCGGAAGCGCCTTTTTTCGCGGCGAGCCAATCAGTAAAAAAACTCACCTCTATTGATCTTCCCTTGCTGGGATATGAGCATGTTCAGCGGGACCCCCCGGTCGGAGATGCGGGGGGTCAGCCCGAAGAGCCGGTCCCCCACGGCCCTGTACTGCTTGTGGCCCATGGTAGAGAGTGGGGGTACCAGCCTACATCCGGTAACTTCTGGGGACAAAGAAAAAAATGAGAAGGGTGAGGTGAAAATAATGGTTTTAATCGAAATCTCTTTTGAGTGACGACTTGCAAAAGGCTAGTTGAATTTTTATTATTTTTATAGTGCTCTATTTTTCATCCAAAGAAAGGTGCTTGCCTTATAATATTAAATTAAATTGATGAAATGTTGCTGGCTTGTTAATGGTTTCGGTAGCTTAGTGATCAAGAATAATAAAAAAGTGAAGAAGAAATAAACGCAAGCTCGGGTCAGGGGGGGATCTCTGATTGTTTTTATATTTTATCCTTATTTTACTTTTGATTTGTATACTTTTATTTCTACTATGTAAGATTACTACAAAAATGAAAAAAATAATTCTAGTTAGTTGTTAAGAAATGCTGTACCTATTTCCAAAATTGCTGTGTACGCCTCTAACGGGTATGCATATAAGAATTACTTATCTTCAAATTTAAAATGAATGTATATATGTATACTGTTGGTGTACCTTATAAATAAATAAATAAATAAATAAATAAAGAATAGCCCCCGAAATAGAATAGTTTAGCGAAAGACGCGAATTCAAGTCTCGCTCGACACCGAGGACCGTTGTTATTTTCTAGTTTTCCTGCCTTTAGGTTTAAAATAACATTGTAAAATGCTAAAAACAGAGTTTTTTTTTGGAATATGCTTCAGGAATTTTAATTACAATTAAACATTTTTTTTGACAGAGCGCAGACACAAATTCCGTGTAATTTGAAGGTCATTGGTTGTAGCAGTAAACATCCAGCCCAGAAGATGGGCTAGTGACAGGTCTGACTGGCTAAAATTAAAGATCCTAACACTATACTCCTATATACTTCTTCTTCTTTAGACGACCGACTTGGTGTAATGGTTAAGAAGTTGGCTACTACACCAGAGGTCGCGGGTTCGATCCCCGCACAGTACAAACATTTGTGTGCATGAACATGTCTGTTTGTACCGGTCTGGGTGTCTCCTATGTATAATAAGTATGTATTTACAAAAGAAAATGTATTTAAGTATGTTTATCCGTTGTCTAGTATCCCATAACACAAGCTTTATTTAGCTTACTTTGGGGCTAGATGGCGCTGTGTGGAATAATGTCCAGGGATGTCCAGGGATATTATATACGCAAACGCAGCCTAGATAACGACAGTAAACTGTCAGCAATAAGAGATTTTAATAGACCGCCTGACCGGCTACAACTACAAATTCATTGAAATACAAGGAGTATGTAATGATGATGCTAACGGTTACCCAATCGACGCGTAATTTTCATGTAATCTCAACCATATATTCAAGATTCAACGTAGTAAAGATATCTGATAATTTTATATTCACTTCAACTTGAGTATATTCAAGTTCGTAGTAAAATATCCTCGTGCACATTTCAATTCAATAGAAAACATTGATTAACTCGTTTAATGTCATAACAAACAATACATTAATACTCAATACTCAATACTCAATTCTTTATTGCATTTCACAAAAAACTATTTATTGCAACAAGATATTACTGTAACATGTTTTATTTAAGTTTTACTAAAAAAGAACAATTACGTAAAACAATCGTTGTGACCTTTCAGATTATCATTGGACCATTCGTTGTTTTTGGTTCAGTAACTTATGGGAGAACCTTATTCTGTGGTAAAGGGCCTTATTGCAATCCCTTATAAGTTATGTTATATTATAACTCATCAAGTTCATTCCCTAAACGGAACGTAGCCAGCAATTTCTTTCTTCAAAATCTTTTAGGTAGGATATTTACTGACGAAATTGCTCGCTACGCTCAGTTTAGGAAATTAAATTGAATGAATATAAGCGATTGTAATAAGGCTCCAGGACTTAGAATAATAACGTATAGAAGGACAGTATTTATACAACCGCCCCGTCAAAAATGAAGCACTAATCCGCTCCACACATGCGTGACTATTACTTGCTTACGTGCGACGCGCTTTGACATTGAACATTGCGGAGCTGTAATGAACACTGCAAAGCGGTCCGTTTGGAGCCGTTCATGGCTCCAATTATGGTGCTTCAAAATGGGCGCGCGCACTGGGTTTTTATATGTAATTATTCTAAACCCTAGGATTTGGTTTACCAACAACCAATTATACAGACCTAACCAAAAAAATCCTCCTGAAAAACTACCCAGAATATTAATAACAAATAAGACATTGACGGAGATGTAATATTTACTGAAAATTCCCCTAAGGGCTCCAGGACGAGATCGAACCTGCATGTGCTAAACAAGCAACCGGGTGCTGTTGTAAGCAGAATATGCAGGTTCCACGCCGGCCCGATGTCTCTCTTTACTTGTTATACTAATGTAAAAGACCTAATGACTTCATTGACGGCTCACTTGATTGGGGTAAGCAAATTGGCGAGGTTAGCAGCGGAAGGTGTTTGCATCTGCAGGTGCACTTAGCAGATTGCGCAATTTTTTGCCGATACCCACAAAAATTTCTCTCGTACAGGCTCTGCTTTTGCACATTCTGGATTATGCCGACTGCTGCTATCTTGACATTACCCAGAATTATCTAAATAAGCTTGAACGGCTTCAAAATTTCTGTATCCGCATCATCTTTGGCCTACGGAAGTATGATCATGTGTCTGAATTCCGCGCCCAATTAAATTGGCTTCCAATTCGTCGCCGAAGAGATCTTCATATTCTCTCTTTACTGTACTCTGTTTTGTTTGATCCCCGGTCTCCTCCGTATCTCAAGGAGCTGTTTCTTTTTCAGAAGTCTGCCAGGTCTGATGATATGCGTTCAAGCCGGAAACTCTTTCTAGCTTTTCCCTCTCATTCATCTAGTTACTATTCTCATTCATAGGCAATTCCAGTCCTTACATACTTTCAAGTCCCGAGTAAAAGCATATTTCCTCTCTCTGTAACCTGTATTTTAGTTATCTAGTGCGTGGATAAGCCAAACCAAATATTTTTGTTCTCCTTATTACTATTTCTTTGTGTATGTTGATATTTATCTCTAACACGTATGTTATATGTTTATATTATACTATTATTATCCATTATAAATTCACGACCTGTGTATGGGAGTACTCATACAATATGTTTTAATTTATCCTATGATCTCTCATTACCTTACCCACTACTCTTACTTTATTAATAAATTCCTTACACGTGGGTTGCCTGGAAGAGATCGCTTCCTAGCGATAAGGCCGCCTAAATTTTACTAGACTAAGTTTTTATTCGTTTTTAAGCACTGTTGTAATTATTTTCTTTGTATTTGTACAATAAAGTATATTTATCTTATCTTATCTTATCTAATGACCTAGTGAGAGCCAGTAAAAATGCCCCTTGGGTACCATTCCTATTGGTCACCCAAAATATGAATCTGATTTCGACAGGATAAGAAAGAGTTTCAATACTCCAGGGCAAGAAGAACCCTGAAAAACTGCTCAAATTTTTTTAGTATCTGTGGTAAGCTACAAGACACGAGTGAGGGAGACAGCACAACAACACAATCGTTACCGATCAATCCAGTATAACTCATCGCTTGAAAAACTACGAAACTCGGTCAAGGCGTTCATACAACGCAGACTCATACAGACGTATTTTCCATTTAACGGCAGTTATGTAACTTGACGCTTGTTGATTCTGTTTCATCACTATTTTGCGTATTTTATGCTTTGTATGCTTTCTTCCTTTTATCATACGACCACGACAATATCCCCGACGGGTTGTCAGAGGAAAGTTGACTGGTTTTCAGTCCTGGTGAGCGGAACACTCTGAGTCCACGTTTCGCCAATCATACCAGTAGCGTGGAAGTGACGAGCCCATTTCTGTTATCCGGGTTGCTTTGGCTTTTAACAGTGATTCTAGTCACCAGAGATTTAGCCCCATTTTAAGGTGAACGCATAGATGTTTATGGCCAGATTTAAATCAAACCCCTGTGGTTTAGTAGTTTTGAACCCAGGGCCAATTTTGTCACCGTAAAATTTTAATTGTTTTGAATGGTTGGAGGTACCTACCTACTACTCGTATTGGTAGTGAGCGACCCTGCCTGCTATACTGTATGGGCATGCTCTTCGAACCACATCCAGGACCAACATTTTAACGAACATCTATGTCTGTTCAACATCATTCTATAACAGAGAAGAATATAACTGGTTGAAACTGACCCAATTTTAGAGTCTTATGAAGGTATAAATCACTCTATCCATGAATTTAGCTAGGTAATGTTTCGATAGATTATCTGCAATAATCTTTTCGGTTTACAGTTGCTGAAGCAATTATACATTCTCGGAGTATTAACTGCGTTTTCGTCTAGCGGATGTTTCTACATTAGCCCTTGATTAGATTGTATTAGCTTCAAGGTTCGACTATATTAAGGGATATAACGCCTTAATTTTACTTACGCAAATGCGTTAACGTCTATCTAGTATAATACTAAGGTCACAATTAAAAAGATATGAAATCAGGAAAGCTATGCGAAAAAGTCATGCACTTTTGGACTAGCAAGGACAGACTTACCGTCCGGGTAAAAATACCTCCTACCTGCGGCCTAATTACAATCGCTTCACTCAAGCTAATTCACTAAACTAAGGGTAGCCAGCAATTTCGTCAGTAAATTTCCTGCCCAAATGACGCGATAGTGCCTGGTAACCGCCGACTGGCTGGATATGAAAGATCAGCAGCAGGGCGCTTGGTGTGAAACTGTAAGTAAATAAATAATCAACTTACGAAATTACTCGCTACGCTCAGTTTAGGGAATGAACTTGACAAGTTATAAGAGATTGTAATAAGGTCCCCGCAACCTAAACGAACCTGTTACGACAGTGCAGTGAGTGAGGTAGCCAGAGCCTATTGAGGAGTCGTTGTGTTGCCAGCTGGATTTCAATTTTTTGCATTTAACCACAAAATAAAGATCTTACAGAAGGACCGCTATCGCCTTTTTCCAGTACAAATCTGAAACTTGCCTGACTGCCTAGGGTTACTACTATATTCGCTCTGAATTATTAAAATTAAGTATTATACCTACTTGACAGAACCCGCCATAAACAAAATTGACCATGTGCAAAATTGCACCAAGTTCGACAAAAACAAAACCAACCGATTCTTGCAGGCATCGCCTGTATCCCTGTGTCTGTGTGCGTGATCAAAATGGTGGTTTGTTCTAAGCGGACTATCTGTCTAATTTGTGATTTACCTATGTACTATTTTCTACAAAAGAGTAGAAATTAGAAAAATTCGACCTGATACTAGGAATCGGAACGTAAGGTACATGAGAGTCTGTTATTAGGCTCGGTAGCTCAGTTGGAAAAGCAGCCACCCGGATCATAAAAGACGCATGTTCGAGTCCCGTGTAAGCTCTAGGATTTAGTTGCTATCTTTGTGTGCAAAACCTATTTCTTATTGCAGTTTTCACACAAGTACAGGGTTGGCAACGCACGAGTATGCCATTAGGCGGTCAGCATGCTGGTTTGCTACCGAGGTTCTTTTTTTGCAAACAGGTAGTAGGGTAGAGAAAAAGTAACGCATGATACGAAAAAAAAACATTCGTTTTAGGGTCATGAAATGAATTATCTGCTTTAATTTATTTTGTTTAATTTACTAAAAAAACCTCATTTATCTAGACCCGTATTCTGAAACAAAATCTGTAGCTACTTGAGTATTGATCTGAGCTGAGTGTCATTTTTGTATAAACTGACGTTTTTAAATCTCTACTCAACGCTTGAGTATCTAATGTTCTAGAATATGAGCCTGAAACTACACTGTATGAATTGATCATAATTATGTTCTTCACGCTCGAATCCAGAAACGTCAATCAAAGCTGAGCAGTCCTTGCATATATAGCTGTCCCTTTCATTTCTATTGACATGTAAGAAGGCAGCATCAATCTAAATTGTCTTCAACTTTTGATTAGCGTTTGTGGATACGAAGGACAGCCTATAGGCAAAAAAATTACTCGCTCCGTTTTGATTCAAACGGTCACCATTTCAAATATATTCTGCTTGCACCCTCGGCCATCGAGTTCTTCTTTCTACTTGCCCTAACCACTGCCACCATCTCCAACTTACCTACCTGCTGGACTACATCAAAGAGTTTAGTTCTACGGCGGTATATTCACAACTTCTATTGCAAAAAACACTTTCTTGACTGCGTCGCCATTGGCTATCAAGCTGACATGACTGAATACTGGCACATTGCGAGTTGAGGATCAAGGAGGATTTCCTCATTCCTGATTCTAACACGCAGCGAAATACTGAGAACAGCCATCTTCATACATTCATCCATGCTCACGACTATATCCCAAACGGGGCAGTCAGAGCAAAGTTGACTGTTGCCGTCATAGTGAACGGAATACTCAGAAGCCCACTTTTCACCAAGCGTATAACCCAACGTGGTAGGTGGTGAGCCTTCCGCCGTTATCCAGTGTTTTCCATCACCGTAGAGTCGCATAAACAAAGAACAAAAAGATGGTTTGATCTCGGGACCACGCGGGTTCCAAACTGAGTGCTTAACTCCTAGGCCACGACGCTCCCTCTATAGCTCGTCAAAATAATGAATTCTTAGTGAATAATTGCTTCACCAAGGAAAGAAAGTGCCAGACAGCGTATTCAACCTTAACCTACCTACCTACCATAAAGAGTTAACTTAACAAGTATTTACATAACCGCCTTTTAAGGACGTCCAGAAAAATTGCAGTTATTGTAAATAAGACTTTATTTATCGAGGATCAAGGTCGACTACTGTCGTAAGATTGTTTACCAATATTTTGTGATTGTGATTCAAAAGGAACCTTAATACAATCTCTTACTTTGAGAATGTTACCTACCTAACTTAAGTTCACGAAAGCTTGTAATTCAAGGTCAATCTTTGTATACGAGTAAACCTTACGTTCCTTCCTCTAGGTATCTGGGTAGGTCGGTATAGTTAAGGCAAAAAATGCTGAACATGTTTTTTGGATTCCTATTCCTGTTATTAATCAAATCACCTCCTGAAAATTTAATTTTTACTCCTGTAACGCCAGTGGGCATCTTGCAGCTGCTAACATTAAAAAACTATCTGATTATATTAAATCTAGCGTTGACTTAATGTCATAGGTAAACTTTTTTTTTTTATAATGCCCGTCAAGATGACCTCACTCCACCTGATGGAAAGCGGTCGTGAGGTGCAAATATGAGGTTGACAAGCCCAGTCATTCAACGAATCACCGGGCTGGCCATCCTCACCTTGAAGGCCTGCAGAAATGCCTTTTCACGCCCCGCTTAAAGAACCCGGGACTATACGAGGAAGGTAACACATGTGCTGGAAGAGCGTTCCACGTCTGGATGGTACGACAAAGAAACGAGTCACCGAACCATTTAGTTCGGGCCAACAAATGTTGAATTGTGTGTGGGTGACGCCGTAGTCCAGCACGCGTGGTACGGGAGTGGAAAGGTGAGGGTGGAATAAGCTGGAATAACTCGTCAGAGCATTCCCCATTGTAGAAGCGATAGAGAACACTTAGCCTGGCAATGTATCTACGCAATTGGAGAGGCTCAAGGGTCAAAGTTGCCTCTGGGTTTCCAATAATACGGATAGCACGCCGCTGCAACCTGTCAAGAGCTTCGAGTAGGTACTTGGCAGAACCGTCCCAGAGATGAGAGCAGTATTCCACACAAGAGCGGACTTGTGTCTTATACAAGAGACAGAGCTGCTCGCTCAGGCGTGAAGAATCGTCTCACTCTGTTCAGGACTCCGAGTTTACGGGATGCAGTTCTAATGACGCTCTCAATGTAGTCCCGCTGGTTTAGGCTGCTACGAACATCCATGCCAAGGATGTTTAGGGTATCCTTAATCGGTAGCGGGGTGCTCTGAAGAGTGGGATGGGAAAGGAACGGCGACGCCTTTGCTGTGAATGCACACACCAGCGTTTTCTTGGCATTGAACTCGACAAGATTGCATGCACCCCATTCTGAAATGAGGTCCAACACTCCGTCAAGCTCAACAACAAGACTTCGCCTCTTCTCCTCGATGTTAGTCTGCTTTGCCCCAGGGCGCTCGAAATAACGCGCGTGGACCGTGCTATCATCCGCATAGCAATGAATATTACCAAGAGATAACATGTCATTGATATGCAGAAGAAACAACGTCGGCGAAAAGACGGAGCCCTGCAGCACTCCGGCATTAATCTGGAGAAAGCGCGATTTTCGACCATCGCAAAGGACGCGAATTCTACGCCCCTCCAGAAATCCGGCAACCCAGTCGCATAGGCGAGGTGGCAGACCATATGCCGGAAGCTTGGAAAGAAGCGAGCGATGCCATACACGGTCGAAAGCTTTGGCAATGTCAAGGCTGACGGCCAAAGATTCCCCATGCTTGTCCATAGCCTCCCCCTAGATGTGTGTTACGTACGCTAGAAGATCACCCGTAGACCGTTTTGGTCGGTAGCCGTACTGACGGTCGTGAAGGAGAGAGTGTGATATCTAGGTAGCGGATGAGCTGCGTGTTTATGATCCGCTCGAACACTTTAGCTAAAACTGAGGTTACGGCTATTGGACGGTAATTGGCAGGGTCAGACCGGTCCCCTTTTTTGGGAACTGGTTGAACGTTCGCCTCCCTCCAAGACAGCGGCACAAGACCCGAATTGTAGGAGAGGCGATACAGGCTAGTGAACACTGGAGACAACTCCGCTGCACATTTCTTCAGCACCACAGATGGAATTCCATCAGGGCCACTGGCTTTCCTGACATCGAGTGACCGCAGTTCCGCACGAACATCACACTGCCTGATACGAATATCAGGCATTGTGGAGCCGCAATGTGGTATTTCAGGCGGCGCAGCACCGCAGTCATCGATGCAAGAGTTTGCGGCAAAGAGGTTAGCCAGTAAATCGGCTTTCTCTTGCGGCTGATGAGCCAACGACCCATCAGGGTATCTCAGTGGGGGCAGCGAAGGCACGCAGAAGTTAGATTGCACGTGTTTAGCCAGTCGCCAGTAGGAGCGGCTACCCGTAGGGTGCGTGATGAGTTCTTGGCCAACACGTGCAATTCGCTGGGCGTCTGCTCTAATGTAAGCCCTCTTCGTGGCCTTGGTGGCTTTAATGAAGGCTGCTTTCAGGGAGGCAAGGTTTGAATGATCATTGAGTGCCTGGGCCCTAGACCAAGCACGGTACGCCGCCTATTTTTGTTCAACAGCTGACACACTCGCGATTGAACTAGGGACCAGTTTTGCTAGCACTGACGACATCAGTAAATGGAATGTAGTATTCCATTCCGGTACTGATCTCGTCCGCGATAGCAGATGCACTCTCTGAAGCATCCCTTTCTCCAAAGCAGCACTGCCGCCAAGGGACGGAGGCAAAGTATTCTCGCAATCCGTCCCAATCTGCCGACGAGTAGTGCCATAACCACCGCGTCACCTCCACAGGTTGTGGGGGAGCTGCACAAGGCACTGTAGCGCCAACCAGACAGTGATCGGAGGAGCCCATTGGAGCACCAACCGACACTTCATACCCGGCTGGGTGACTCGTCAGCAGAAGGTCCAATAAGCAGGGTGTATGACCGGCAATATCTGGTACCCGGGTGGGCTGGTGTACCAGTTGCGTCAGGTCTTGCGTGAGAGCAAACGCATGGGCAGTTCGGCCTGCATGGTCTGTTTTTGATGAGCCTAACCAGGACTCATGGTGGGCATTGAAGTCTCCCAAAAACACCATTTCGGCATTTAGGAACTGCACCTGAGCGTTGTCTGCGGCCTGACTCAGATGTTCGAAGAGTCGAGTTGTCTCGGCGTCGCCTTTGTGGGAGCGGTATATGCACGCATAGACCCGGCTCATGGAGCCCAGGTCCACGTGCACCCAGAGGGTGGAGAAGGATGGGTCTTTTAGGTAGCGGAGACGGCTACAGCAGACGTTCGCCCTGACGAATAGACATACACCGGCTTTAGGTTAACTTAAATAGACTTCCAGAACTTGAACTATAGTTAGTCGTTATCAAGTTAGTAGGTCTTTATATCGCTTATTCAGTTCAGTTATAATAACGTTACTTTATAAGTGTCATAATACTATAATTTAGTTAGAATTTAGATGATTATCAAAGTACATCTAGACCGGAACTATGTGCTTTTGCATTTTGAGTTCTATTGCATAGAAATAAAGCTTTCAAAGGTTGTACACCGTTACGTGCTTCACGGCACATAGTTTTGGGTTAAATATGTAATAGTGACGGTTCTACCGTCGGCTTACCTTGCTGTCTAACAGACCGGAACCGGGACAGATGATTTAGTTCCGCTTTTAAAAACCTTTCTACGCCCACGTATCGAACAATTAAAAAAATAAAACTAATAACCTCTCAACTGTAGGAGGGTAAATGTCAGAAAAGTCTAGTCTGTGAAGAATGAAATCCTCCACTCCCCCGACAGGGGTTTTTTTCGGCGCGCGGAGTTTAAAAACTGTAATAAATCCATTAGTATTATGAATTGTGGCTTTCTTTTATATTTTCCTAATTCTGCATTAGTTCCTCTTCCTATTTCTTTAAGTTATTTCATCTGCAATATTAAAATGAAGCTGTTATACTGCACCTAAGTGAAGGCACCTAAGTCGAATTCAATTACAAAAATCTCAATGAAATTCCCACAGTCCCCGAAAACTAGACATTATATTTTCGATGTTTTGGACTTGAAAACTCTTATTCACGTTAAAAAAATCCAACCACTTAAAAATACAAGTAGATGCTTGCAGTTTTTTCTTACTTACTTCAAATAAAAAATAAAAAGTTCTATACGCATATAAGTTAGGTGATTTTTTTATTTTGCATTTAACAATGAACTCTTCTAAACTGGCATTAAAAATCGACCTGGCCCCTGACTCCCGAACCAATTTCGCCGGATTGGCATTAAATTACTACCACCAAAACACCTAAATGCTTGGGCATAAGGTTCATAAATTACTTGTTTGACATTTCTGCAATGCTTGTCTAATGAAATTCTGTTCAAGAGTCAGGCCCCAGATCTTAGGACTCAGTGGGATTGAGTCCGAGGATCAGGTCGAAGTTTTCTAGTTTCTATCATTGTGTAGAAAATAGTGCATTGTTAAATGCTAAAAATAAAAATTCACTTAACTTATAGCTAGTTTCATCTAAATCGAAAGTTTAAAATTTGCAAAAATATTTCTCTCGGGTTTTGCAAAGGCGCTTTTGCCATTTAACATTTATGAAACAACGTTGGCTTACAACGTAAAATGCATTAGTGACTAATGTATTTTATTCGCCAGGTCTGTAAGTTTTAACGGCCTCGGTAGCTCAGATAAAAAAGCAGCCACCTGGATTATGGAAAGTCGCGGGTTCGTATCCCGCTTTAGTCCTAGCATCACATGTCAAATGTTTCTAGTTTCCATCTTTGTATCATATTAGTTCTTTACTAGCAGTTATTTCTTCTTCTTGCGGTGCCATCTTCTACCGGAGGTCGGCTATCATTAGTGCTATCCTTATCTTTGATACAGCAGCTCGGAACAGGGATCTTGTGCTAAGGTTGAACCATGTCCGGAAATTCTTTAGCCACGAAGTACGCCTTCTTCCGGGTGGCCGCCTTCCCTGGATTTTCCCCTGCATGATGAGTTGGAGCAGGTCGTATTTATCATTACGCATTAGGTGACCAAAATACTGGAGCTTGCGTTTCTTGAGTTTTCAAGATCTCCGACTTTTTGTTCACCATCTGCAAAACTCTTTCGTTCGACACTCTATCCGTCCACGATATCTTCAGAATCCTTCTGTACACCCACATTTCAAAGGCCTCCAAGCGGTTGCTCCTCCTAGCAGTTAATTACTAATTGGAATTTTGCGAGGGTGAAGTCGCAGTCAGGAGCTAGTCAATCATGAGGAAATCAGGCCAATCCTTTTTTATGCTATAGATTTCACTAGTTAAGCTTCTAAACTTTTAATAGGTTTTTGATTAATGACTATGTTAAGACCACGAAGATTTTAAGCCGGCTGTCATAAGAAAAATATATATGCATTAAAACTACGAGTATTAATCACAATAGCTCAAAACTTTCTGAATTAATTTTAAATTGGACTTTACTATGATATATTTAACCTATAGAATAATAATAGGCAGAAAGCGAGTCTGGACCCCCTAGTGGTGGGTGATCCCACAAATATTTAGCCATGACGGCTATATGTATGTACGAGTAGATTGCTCAGTTTCAAGCACTTTGCTAAGGACTCGAACAAAATGTCCGTTTACATAGTTAATTGGTGCAACAACCTTATCAGAAAAGCTCGACCAATATTCATGAGCATGAAATGGTACAATTTTTTTTTTCAGGTTTCTAGCTTTAGATATTATGAAAATAATGTGCTTAAATAAATGCTTTTGTTATTTAAAATGGGTTTGCGAAGGCCTTAGTCTCGCCTGGTGGTAAGCTATGACGAGGCCAATGGTGGTACCTTACCCAGAAAATGCATATTCACTCTGGCCTTGAAGACACCAAGGTTGTGTGTGCAGAAATAATCACAGTAATAATTATTTTGACAGTTCATTTTGGCAACACTGTTGGGGGCCTTTTAGTAAGAATCTATCTGGATGTTATTCTAAGATTTAACGTCTTAGGTGGTAAGGCAATCAAGCAGTGTTGTTGTTACGGGCGCGGCGACTTACGTCCGTTGGCCATCTCCCAGTAACGCCCTAAGCCGAGGTTCGTGTCCCCCCTTGGGGCGCCCTTAGGCACGTTACTTAAATATCAGGGTTGAGAGCCTTCCGCTCACCCACTTTTCCGGTGAACTTGTGAAAGATCAGCGGCTAACAATGCATGCCACGTAGATAAAAAAGGGCGCGGCGACTGTAGCTATGCTATATTTTTCTGGTTTTTTATAGGAAACTTTTGAACATGCATTTTTACTTTTCAGTGTTTGAATTTAATATACTACATTTACAATTGTACATGACACCCATAGTAGATGTTCTGGTTAGTCATATTTTGGTGTATGCTGTCATAGATATTTTAATTTAAATTAATAATTATTACATCTATTTAAATTACTGCGCATTTTGCTTTCCTTACGGTATTGAAAATGATATTAACGAACGTGCTAGTACTAAGAGTATATTCCAAACGGGGTAGTCAGAGGCAATGTTGACTACTGCTGTAATGGTGAACGGAACACTCAGAAGCCCACTTTTCACAAAGCGTATCATAACCCAACTAAGGTGGCGAGCCTTCCGTCGTTCGTTATCCAGTACGTCCACCACGAGTTGCCACTTTAAATTAATGGTAACGTTCGCGTAAAAAAAATGTATTGGGATGACACGTCATGACATGACATGACAATGTCAAACCCCAATACATTTTTTTACGCGAACGATAATGTGAACTAAGTGGCAATGCGTGGTAGACGTACAGGTCTCTTTGATTTATTTCACTTCTCGTGCTCTAAAAGGAGGCCAATATAGCCCTAGGAAGCGGGACTAAAGTGACCACTTTAGTCCCTAGGGAGTAAAAAGTAATATAATATAACACTATTATCTGTGGAGTGTGGACCATTTTCATTGCGAAAATGTTGAGAGTTTTAGTTCCATTGTTTGTCCGCAACGAAGGTGACGCCATGTGTTTTAAATTGTTAATCTGTAAAAAAAAACTCAGAATTCAGAAGGAAAAACTGACCGCAAAAATTTCAGAACTTGTAAGTGTAATACAGTGTAAATTTGTTCGGTTTTAAATGTTTTTGTACTAAATTGACTATTTTTCTCGCACTCAAAGTGAAAAGTACAGTTTGCACCTCGAGACTAAACGCCAACTTAATATACCCTCGGTTTCATTGCCTCTGGTATATTATGGCTTCGTTTAGTCCCTCGATATATGAATACAAATATGATCTTGTTCAGAATTTTACTTTTGTTTAAGTACCCAGTTGTAAGTTCATTGTGCAAAATAAAGCTTACAATAATTTGTGTCAACTAACCAATGTATTCAACTAATAAAATATCTCACAAGGCTTTTACTATGAATAATGGCCAGAGAAAGTCTAAGCTAAGACATTTGTTTGACCACTATCGCGAATGTGTAGAAGCGTCAGCTGACATGTCCGACACTCGAGTTAATCACTACATGTAGAAACAGCTCGAGAAAGTCTAGTGTATGTTAGTATATGCTTCTGAGTTCGCTTGCTTTTAATGTTCCATTGTATCATGGATAAAAAAAAACTCAAATCTGCCATACATACACATTGTACATACATATTGTACATTTGATGTCTACTTACTGTTTAACTTGCTGTATTTGTTTGTTTGTGCAATAAAGATTATTTATCTTATCTTATCTTATCTTACATACCGGGTGATTATCAAAAGATTTATATTAACTATGGAAATGTTGACTTTAATTTCAAGGTCACCATACAAAGCCAGTCGAACATTCAGAATTTTTTGGCTGAAATCATAAAATTTAAGTGAATTAAAAAATCTAATTTTTACTTAAACAGTAAAAATGATATTTTTGAAAAAATCAATCGAAAAATGAACGGGAATGAATTTTTTTTTTTTTATGCAACAGACAACACACCTCTTGTAATGGTCTCGAAGTACGGATTAATATCCCTGTGTTACGAGGTACCACACAAGGAAATAAGCCAGGGGCGTCTCCCAGCACACCCAGACCCGAGTCAATTCAGAAAATATCGTTTCCTGAATTGACCTAAATTGGATTTTTAATTGGTCTTCTCTGATTGTACGTTTCATCAAAATTGCTGGATTTTTTTCTATGAAACTGTACACTTCTTTATATTTCCCGCCGCGCGCTTTCTGTGCGATTGCGCTTATATCTTCCGAACTACGAAACGGACTTTACTGCTGTTTTTAGAAATAGACAAATTGATTCAAGAGAATGGTTTATAAAATGAGAATGATTGTGAGAAAAGCTTTTATTATCTACATCGCTAGTAATAAACCCTTGAGTGTCAGCCGAACACACGGGTGTTCGTAAGAAAACCCTAAGAAAAAAATGGCAAACAATGACTCACAATGCAAAAACCTGAACAATAGAAACACGGGACGGGAAACAACAATGTCAAAAATTAGTAACTGAAATGAACTTGATTTGTATGCAACCTTGCACACTTATTCTAAAACCTGAGCTGGAAGGATACTTTTGATTCAAATACAGGATGAAAAAAAATTAAAGGGTTAAGCCACGCATATAGCTAAGTCCAGGTGGGCGGTCTCCGTAACAGGTAGTGTGAAATACCTTTAAAAAACGTAAATTACTATGATAGAGATTGAGTTATTCGAACCACAGGCAACCCTAAGTCCAGTGGCTCAAGATGGCTGAACGAAAGTGAGTTAAACCCAGAATGCGCTTATTATCGACGGAGGCCGTTCCAATAGGCCATGTTGACCATGGGGAGCGAGCGAAAGCCAAGCTACAAGCTCAAGTGACTATGCTGCTCACATTTTTATAATGATAATTAAACATGCATTGCCTGATGGCACAAATTAAACATGCAGCGCAGCTCCCCGGGCAGATGTCCGTTCAGAACAAACCGCCATTTTGATCACGCACACAGACACAGGGAGTTTACAGGCGATACCGGTGAGAATTGTCACGCGGCTAGTCCCACTGTCGCGAGTGTTTTTGTTTTTGTCGAACTTGGTGCAATTATTCAGATGGTAAATTATGTTTTAAGCGGGTTCTGTCAAGTAGGTAGGTAGGTAGGTAGGTACATACTTTATTTTAAAAATTCAGAGTGAACATAGTAGTAACCCTAGGCGGTCAGGCAAGTTTAGGTAATTATACTAGAAAAAGGCGAGAGCTATCTTTCTGTAAACTCTTTGTTTTGTGATGATGGTAAGTTAACACAGCCTATAAATAAAGATTGAAAAAGACAACGTCTAAACCGGTAGTAGTCTTATTATGATTATTATTTTTATGACATTTACCGTCATGGTATTTTATTTATGTTTATTTATGATCATGTTTTTTATTTTGTATAGACTTAGTAAGTGCTTCTTATAAAATAGATCAGGAAATTATTAAAAAGAACTAACAAAAACGATATGGCATATTCATTAATTAAAATACAAATTACTTATAAAGTGAAATTTCAATTTTTTTCATTTCGAGGTCACTATACAAAATGTATTGAAAAAATCGATTTTTCACATATTCCTAGTTACATCACTTACCTACTGAATGCCATATCATTTGTCTTTTGATAATCAACCGGTATTATAAAATATATTTTTTACGTTACTTCATTTTACCTAAATAAAGACAATTATTTTAAGTAGGTAGGTACTTCACAGTGGTTATTTGCCGAACCTGTAATTTGCGCCCCTTTTCATTGGGCTAATCTCGGATGGATTTTAAGTGTCAATTGTTGGCCAATCTCCTTATAAAGTAGATCAACCATGCCTTCCATGTGAATAGGTACACGGAATCAACACTCCGAATCTTACTAATATTATAAATGCGAAAGTTTATATATATAATACAGCTCATACATCAGAATAATACATAGGCTACAATTTATGAAGATTTTATGTAATTTCGTCATAATATGTAACGATAACGCGGTCGGAGAGCTAGTATTTTCATACGATCGCTTCTTTTATTTCGCATCGCATGTCTGTGGTTGCCAAACCTATATCGTACGATATTAATGACAAAATATGACCATTGCCACATTCAACAAGGTCAAGAAGTGATTTTACAACGGTATTCTATATACTGGTTAAAGGCGCGTCACTCTGATATCGTATTCGTCATTTTGAAGGCATGATCATTTGTTAACACATTTGTGAAAATCAAACTTTTTGGAAAAAAAAAATACTTAAGGTGCGGATTCTACTCGTGGAATTTATGTTTTTGTATAGGCCAGTAGAATGAAACAAAAAGTAACAGTAATCAAATCGGATTTGAATCCTACAAAAGATTTTATGTTTTAATGGCTTCATTTGTTGCCCAATAAGACCATCCCCGGTTTTCCCCCTTGTGGGAGTTGTGCATCAGTTGTGGGGGGCAAAAGTGTACCCCAAAATCTGTATTTTCATCCTCACACTCTGAATCCGCAATGGTCTCTTACAGTTTCAGAGATGTTTCCTTCCAAGGTCGCTTAAATTGTGGAATGAACTCCCTCCCTGCCTAGGTTTTCCCGACGAGTTATAATATGGAGTTCTTCAAGAGGGATTTGAAAAGGTTTTTGCAAGGTCGACAACGCGCGAGTGATACCCCTGGTGTTGCACGTGTCCATAGGCTGTGGTAACCGCTTACCATCAGGTGGTCCACATGCTTGATTGTCACCGACGTGGCATAAAAAAAATATTTTTTAGCGGTTTTACGGTTATATCTCGTAAAGGACTCAAATTGTCAACAAGTATTCTTTGTAAAATTGTAGAGCGTTTAATTTTGCATAGAATGAGAATCGATTCTAATTATTAAGACTACTCGTTCTCATGATGCTCCTCAAAGTTGTACGTATTTTAAAATTTTGTGAAAAACCCTCTGCTTGTTCCCACAGCCCTCGAGGTGTTACAGGGGCATGAGAAGGTTGTGGTAGTCAGTGAGGATAAGGACCTCCACATTATGCTCCACATAATGTCCAGGGATATTTATTATCAACTTTTGATTTAAAGGTCGTCTTTGAGATACCTGTAAAATTTTATACTTTTTTTAATAAGCAGATCTTTTAGTCATTTTTTTATTTTTTTTCAGTTGGTAGGTCTAAAAGTTGTGGGAAGATTCGGCATCGCGAGGGTGAATCCTATGGTAGATATCTAAAGGCTGCAGCAACCGTACCAGCAGGTCTGCAACACATCTTAGGCAGTATTTGTGGTATTATCAAGGCGTGGTGTTTCGAAAAGGTTCAATATTTGAAAGTGAAAGAATCTGTCATACCTACACCGATTGCTTAGGTTAGTTTAGCTTCATGATATGCACAGGCAGACACGAATACGTGCTGATATATAATTGGTTATTGCTTAAGAGGACACAGCGCGGGCGAGACAATTAAAGAATAGGTATTTGTAAAATTTATTGCTGTCTGTTGCTAACCTCAAACCCCCCGCAGAGTGCGATAGAGACAACTGCAAGTTGGACCGAAATTACCTAGGGGAGGTGGTTCACAATACACGATTTTAGAATTCATTTTTGAAGTAGTAAACAGTGAAATTTAAATCTAATAAAATTTACTAATATTGTCGAGGAAATAACACAGAATCCATTCATTCGGTAGGAACATGACTTGATAAAGTTGGCTTGATAGAATAAATTCACAAAGTTACCTCTTTTCGTGACATTTTGTCTTCTATATTTGGTTTTATTCCTAAAATAATTGATCTGATAATATGGGTCCTTTACCAAAACAAAGTTCAAAGATAACTGGAGGGATCTCATCCGAAGGTTTTTTTTATTACATCGATTAATTTTTTAATCGGTTGTTTTAGTGATTTTCGGTTCGCGTGGCGCTCACCAGTTTCCTTCGGGAAATGTTGTGCAGAACCACCTCGCCTTAAAAGTACACAAAATCGACGCTTCATAGTCCCTTGTACATCTACCACGAGTGGCCACTTCAAATTTACATTATCTTTCGTGTAAAAAATTGTATTGGGATTTGACATTGTCATTTATTTATTTATTTATTTATTTATACAAACACACATAAGCTTACAGAGCAAGTCCAAGTCGCTTACAGGTTAATAATTGTGACACGGATAATGTAATACAATGTCACAAAATAACAGTTAAAATTACAGTAATATGTTAGAATACAAATAATGCCAAAAATACAAAAATGTCAGAAATACAAATAATGTCAAAAATACAAATATGTCGATATACAAATAGAGTCAAAACACGAATATGCCACAATACAAATTTATACAATAAAAATATGTCAAAATAAAAATACGAGTAGGTACTTATTCAAAAATGTCATTTATGAGCAAGCAGAATTGGTCGAAAACATGCCCAATCTGGTCAAAAAAAAAAATATCTATGTCCGTGCGCCGAGCGAGCAAGTCCCTGATCAGAAGCAGAGCGCGGACCGTGGGCGCGTGCGCGGCACGCTGCGTGCGCACAGCGAGGCGCAGTTTGCACACCTGAAGCATCCCGTGGTATATTCCTAGGGACTTGGAGATAGAACTTCTCCAGGATAGATGGGCTCTCGATTACATTCCTTATGATGAGGAGGTAATGTTTGATGAGGAACATGAGTCGCCTATATTTAAGGGAGTCCATATCGACCATGGCGCTGACAAACATTGACGGATACAAGTATGGGTAGTACCCGTACCGCTTTTTGTACAACCAGCGCGCAAACTTTCGCTGCACTCTCTCCAGAAGCTTGACATATTTGCTCTCATATGGGTCCCATATCACCGCACCATACTCCAGCCTACTGCGGACGTACGCATTAAATAAAACCTTTGCCACGTCCGGGTTGTCGAACTGTGCTGCAGTTCTCAGAACGAAACCCAGCATACTACTAGCCTTTTTACTGGTTGCTAGAACGTGCGTATGAAAGTCCAAGTTTCCGTCAACAATAATACCCAAATCACGAATATTGCTAACTCTTTCCAATGGTGCGTCAAATAAATTATAAGTAGTCATTATTGGCTGCCGTTTTCGAGAGCAAGTTATAACTTTGCACTTGTCACTTCTCCTTAACAAAAGTCCAAAATAGTGTAGGTTCGTCAATAATAGTTTTCTGTATATTTTCAATGTCGCTTGTATTCAATATCAATTAATCTTTTAACCCTTTCACGGTAGAATTTGTAGAGTTCCTTGTTAAACTCTTTGCCTTCTTTTTTATACCTTTTAAGATGGTAATATTTCTTTTTTATATAACTGATTATTTCACCGGTATACCAATTTGGATAATCGTATTTCCTATTGTTAGTAAAGTACTTCTTAATTGGAACAAACTGCTCAATACAATTATACAATTTAGAATAAAAAAGATCGACAGCACAGTTAACGTCTATCACGCGTAACAGATCAGACCAGTCCATCGCTGCCAATGCTAAGTACAGGCCCTGCAGGTCGCCTTTTCTCCAATTAAAATCAGGACTACGACTTGTTCGATATATAGGCGGGGAAATAGGAGTTTCTAAGCCTGAATTTTTGACCGGAAGTGTAAGCTCTATTTCAAAAGCTGGATGAAGCACATCAATATTGACAAGAGGATCTGCTCCGGTAACCGCGACGTCATCAGGGTCAAGATCGCTCAGCACTAAATCTAACATTCGACCAAGACTATTATATACATTATTATATTGCTTTAGGGAACAGAAGTCACAGAATAAATCAAATTGCGTCTTAACACTAGCACTACAAGAGTATAAATTAAAGTCGCCAACGATAAACACACTCAAATTGGAGTATGCGCATATTGCGTCTCCAATACAAGTCAAAACATCTAAATATCGATCATCATTGTAACTAGGAGGCAGATAAACAACACAACATAAACATTTAAAATCTTTACAACTAATTATCGCCAATATAAGTTCTTTATCGACAGACTGAGACTCAATGTCATCAATAACTCGGACCGAGAAGCAGTCACGAACCGCAAGCAAAACACCTCCGTAGCCAGTGTCTTTTTGTCTATCCTTGCGTACTATTTTATAACCGCTTGGAAACAATTCACCGTCACACACTGAACTAGTTAAAAACGTTTCAGTCAAAGTAATTATATCGTAATTACACTGAGTAACATTCTTGTAGATTTCTTCTGTCTTAGACCGAAGACCCCGAACATTCTGATGGAATATATTTATTTTTCTCTTTCGCGACATGTTTTTCTTTTGCGATGTTTTCTTTTGCACGAAAGTTCTGCCTCCAAGGCTTGATACATATGTCTGCTGCCCAATTATTAGGGCTCATGACGACGTCTGCAACGTTAGACGGCACACCGAGCTTAAACGACGCATAACGTCCACGGGACTTTAGCGCCTCTACAGTGCATGTCTCACATCCCGAGATAGCTACCAGATGTGCACTTACATCCTCTCGTGATGTACCCTCCTGCACGTAGTAGAGGTGAAGATACCGCCGTCTTTCAGAAGCTTTCAACAATGTGGCTCCCGGTGCAGCGGTGCCCCTAAGTACTCCACTCAGCGAGCTGCGCTCACGTCGTTTACGCGTTACCTCTGTCCATGCTTCACCCCCATCCTTGTCGTCACTTGCAGAAAGATCAAGATCACCGCTGTCCGCAACACGTTCCGGCGAGGTCGACTTGGTCGCGAGGGTAGCTTTATTTCCCACAGCACGCGTTTTTTCGGGAACAGCACAGGTGCCCGTTTGGGGTTTATGCCTCGAAAACGTTGACTTTTTCGGACGTTGACTAGGTCCTGCAGAGTTTTCTACTTCAGCGTTCGGCGCTTGGAGTTTTTCTGGTCTCGTTTCGTCAGTTTTAGTAGTCCCAATTTTATTTAAATGTCCAATGAGCTCGGTCTTAAAGGACGATAATTGTTTAGCCACAAACATTTGGATCTGGTTAGACAGCTGCGTTTCAAATTTAGACATGTAGCCTTCGATAGCAGTCTGCAGTTCTTCCCTTATAACACTGCGTATGTTTTCCAAGGTGGGAGACATCTCAAGATTATCACCTCTTTGGATTTGCGTATTCCTCTGAGAGAGTCTTTGGGCTGTTCGCATGGTGACGTTTTCAAAACCACCCATCGGGGTACCTGAGGGAATTACGGCTGGGTTTTCTATAACACGTCCAATTGGACTTGGACGCAAAGGAGTGTTCGTGTTATCTCCTTTAGGTTTTTTGCTCCGACATTCCAGGCACAACCATTCCCGTATTTGTAATGGAGTTAGTTTAAGGAAAGCCTCTTTGGCCACATTTGCACAAAGAAGGTCATACCAACCATTACACAGCGAACATTTCATGCAGTCTTCCTCATTAATTGATCCACGGCAACCGTTGCAATGAGTCATTTTTGTTGACAATTTGTTCCAAGCAGTCGTAGTCAGTAATTAGTCGTCTTCGTCTTTCGCTTGAGAGCGCGGACGACCAATTTTTCCAATTAAAGTTGCTTGTTTAGTGCCACCAGATGTCGTTGTATGGTTCTTTTTGTATGTAGAAATAAATATTTTTTTATCTTCTTGAAAACATATTTCTAAGAGCTGTGGTGGTCCTTGTATATTAAGCGACGGGTAACAAAAACTGATTATCGGACACAGCCCAAAAGTCCAAATAAATGCCGCAGGTCAGATGCGAACCCGTGCCGCCCGAGCCGACTCAGCGCCTAGAGCCACTACACCAAGAGCACTTTAAACTCTGTAGACGAATTTAGCGGTCAGATGCTGCCAGTAAATGTTCGTTATTTCATTTGAGTTTATTGTGTATTTTTTTTTCATGTCATGTGTCATCCCAATACAAATTTTTTACGCGAACTGTAATGTCAATTTAAAGTGGCAACTCGTGGTAGATATAGATCCCTTTTCAAAAAACTTGACTGAGTGAATTACTTTCATTTAGTTAAAACTAGAAAAAGGCTTTAGGTGTTTCTATGTTTTCTTTTTTATATTTAATACATATTCTCTAGTCAAATTAATTTTCTGGAAGTTTGAACACAGCGGAAAATGAAACCAATTTTTTACATTTTCGAATCATTGATTTATTAAAAAAAGGACAACATAGGGACATGCTAATGGTGACCATAGATCTTTTGTAAATAAAATATTCCGCTACGAGCATTATTCAGGAAGAAAACAGGGGACTACGTTTGTATGGAAAAACGGCGCTCCTGTATCCTCTTAAGTGAGTACATTCAATAATTGCAATTTACATTCAGTCATCTTGATCCGACTATCAACAATAGCCTTATAACTTTAACATGAAATACATAAACATTCGCCAGGCAAGCACCACTTGTCATTGTCTCGAAGTTGGGATAAATAGCACAGCCAGACCCAAACAGATTTAGAAAACATCGTTCCTGAATTGACCCGACCGGCAATGGAACCTGGGACACCACACAAGTCAAAGCGAGAAATCGTGCTACAGCGCACTACGCTAATCGTGTCGTCACAATAATGTCCGTGTGATACTGAACACACCTACAGAAAAAATCCTAAAGAAGTTTTTTCTTCAGTGTCGATAATAAAAAAAAATTTTTTCATATTTCAATACACGTTTTTTCTCTGCTTACGATTTTATTTACTTTATCTGTCAATGATTTTCCATAACTGGATAATGCACGCACGTTAAAGAATAAAATATCTTATACATGGCACATGCGTCACAATGACATCCTGCCTTTTGTTTCTTTGTGACATATATGAGTGAAAGGAGTAGGAATACCTACAATGTTGTGCTTAGATAACGTTTAGCACACTGTTTTCTGTTCTTTGACTGAGCTCTGATGCGGAGTCCTATTGTTTCAAATGTCATTGATATCTAGGTGAATTTATTTTGTACGAGCTGCCCCAACAGACTTCGTTCTGTCAAATGTTTGACAGCTTTTGTCCATTATCATTTCTCGCCCGCTTTTCTCCGA
This sequence comes from Udea olivalis, assembly GCA_947369235.1. Taxonomy (NCBI): domain Eukaryota; kingdom Metazoa; phylum Arthropoda; class Insecta; order Lepidoptera; family Crambidae; genus Udea; species Udea olivalis. Next base: position 9,104,448 of record OX376370.1, on the reverse strand, counting down.
CTTGATTTACATATACTATTATTTTCCACTGAATTTGTTGCTCAATCATAATAAAATTTAGCCTATAACACTCCTGAATAGTTAAGCTTTCTCTTAGTGAAAGAATTTTCACGATCGGATCAGTAGTTTCGGAGCCTATTCAATACAAACAAACAAACAATCAAATCTTTCCTTATAATATTAGTATAGACCGGCTGGCCATCAGCGGCTTCGCCTGCGTAGCCATTTCCACTCTTGAACAGTGTAGCCTTAGAATAATAACGTATAGAAGGATAGTCTTCATACAACCGCCTCGTCAGAAATGAAGCACTTATCCGAGCCACACATGCGTGACTATTACTTGCTTACGTGCGGCGCGCTTTGACATTGAACATTGCGAAACTGTAATGAACACTGCAAAGCGGTCCATTTGGAGCCAATTATGGCTCCAATTAAGTTGCTTCAAACAGTGCGCGCAGACTAGGTTCCTATAGCTTTATTATTCTAAAAGTGTAGCTTTCTATTAGTGAAAGATCTCATGATCGGATCAGCATTTCCGAAGATTACGCCCTACAAACAAACAAAGTTATGAACCTCTTTAAATTATAATATTAGTTCAGAAGTATAGGTTAACTGCCCCGACAGACTTCGTTCTTGTTGGTAATTGAGAACGCAACCATATAGTTGTTAAGTTGGCATTGCGTAATATCTTATGTTGGTAGCATTTTTTTCTTTCCTCCATTTTTTCCCTCGTAATGTGAGTAGTACTGTGTAGATATAATTATTAATTATTAAAACGTTTTATTTTTATACCAACCTCTAAATAACATCAGTTCTGTCAAAAGTTTGTACTTTTTGACAGCTAGGAACAGTGGTTTTTAGGGGAAAAGAAAAGTGTTATTTTTATTATTGCACCTTCACCTTCTTTGTGCCTTGACAAAAATATGAAAAAAATAGTCCAATTAGTCTCGAGTTTTGCGCTTAGCAACATCTTTGGCGATTCATTTTTATTTATACATTTAGAATAGATGCTTCTGTCAGAGATACATACCTAAAAGTCATAATAAGACTACAAACCGATTACCATAAATTAACAGTGAGAATAAAATTGTCTGCAAAAAATACAGAAATAATATGACATCATCAATGGGTTTTTAAACACTGTTAAAGTGTAATAATTGTAGGAGTGTGAATAATATTTATATTGTACAAAGAAAATCGTAACTGGGGCCTTATTACGATCTCTTATAGCCAGACAAGGTAATTCCCTAAACTGAGGGTGGTGAGCAATCTCGTCAGTATATATCTGGACCAGAGTATGCATTATTGACAGGTAGCCGTTGACTGGCGGAAAATGAAAAATCATATTACGATATTGCTCGCTACGCTCAGTTCAGGGAATTAACTTGTCTGGCTATATGAAACCGTAATAAGGCCCCATGGGCTTCGCCTGCGTGAACTTATATTATGGCCAAATTACATTAAATCTTTATGAATTGTGGCCCATGTGTTATTCTGATGTATAAGCTGTATTACTGGAAAGTTGCATCCAAATCCAATCGGTAGTTTTTGCGTAAATGAGTAACAAACATACATACATCCTCACAAACTATAACATTACCTTTTCGATTTAAGTCTTCGGTCAATATGTATAAATATCGCTACCAGAAGCAGCGGCAACAAAAAAGAAAAAATACTTAACATATCGATGATCAGCATGATAATCAACTCATAAATTATATCAAACATTCAACCAATCAAAAATTAGTTGTATGTTTTATCTATTACCATTTTGGCCATAGGCATCACTAATCGCTAAAATTAATCGTTACCAATGCCTTCTCCATTTCATTTCATAATCAATGCCGAATTCTATCGATCTCAAGGTTTTATGGTACAATTTACATACTAATAACTTCCCGGTAAAAACCAGAATCAATTTAGCCACAGAATAAAAATGAAGTTGCAACAACAGAACACCGTCAACCGTCAAACAAAACCATCAACCGTAAAGAATAAACCCTTTAGTTGTTGTTTATATTACATAAATACAAATCCGAAACAAACATCTTATACATAAATAAATAAATAAATACCTGGGACAATGCACACCTAGATCATCTGACCCCTAACTAAGCAGAGCTTGTAATATGGGCGTCAGAGACTGATAAACATACTTAAATATTTCTAAATACATACTTAAATAGATAATAACACCCAGACACACAAAAAATACAAATGTTCGTCACACAAATATTTGTCATGGGTGGGTATCGAACCCACGACCTCCGGCGTTAAAGGCAGGATCGCTGCCATTGCGCCAACAGGCCAGTCAAACCAGTGAGGTGTAGACCTCACAGCTGTCTGTTGGTTTTGTTTAAATCTATCAATACTTACATAATATAGTCTGTGGTACTATCCTGTTTAGTTCCCTCCCTAACTTCGCACCCGGCGCCACCAGCTTTTTAAATGTTGGGTGACAGTTGCTTGAAATCATATCGTTTGTCGTTTCGTAAACGAACAGTTACAAAAAGAGAAAAAAGTTTTCGGTGAAATTTCTTTTGATTTCTGTTAAAGTGCCTCTAATCCTAATCGCAATGAGCGATCATAGTGGAGACAAAACTCACCGAAAATCTAATCCCGATGGAAAACCCGGTGAGTGCTTTTTCGAATGGCTGGTCCTCTTGTACGGAAGACGAGGATGGTATTGCAAGTCCACCTCCAAATAAGCGTAGGCTTAAATACAAAAAAGCTAATACCAACCCGCGAGTAGACGCACTTGTGAATCAAATGGCATTTATGTTACAATTTTTAACAGAATTGGCCTAGCCATCTAAACACGTGTCGAGACCCTCCTAGTCAGATTTCTAACAGGAATGATTCCAATTCCCATAACTTTTTTAAGCAATCCGTGACAATCCGCTGATAGTCTTTCTTTTAGGGATCCTCATGTTGAATATAATAATCGGTCAATAATACCTTAGGAGCGTCTCTCTGAAATAGTTCAGTATATAGCCTTGAAAATTAATGAGGAAATTTTCCATTTTAATCAACAAAAAGACTATTTACATTCCACGGAAAATTTGTTGGCTGGACTAGGTATCTAATGCTCCCCCCCATGAGCCTTCGCCTTGTGGTGGCGGGGGGGGCTTAGTACTGGTGGTAGGTGGAACCCAGCCGCGGTGCACAACCGTTTGGAGGGGGTCAATGATCCGTGGCTGGCCCCCCCTGTGCACTGCGGCTCGGCGGGGCCGCACCGCCAGATGTGGCAGCGGATCCACCTTTTAGGTGGATCGTGGTTGCGGACCTAGTAGGGTCTGCGTACGGTGGGAGCCAGCGGGCTTGAGTACGGGGGTGCTTTTGCCCGCAATGCACGGCTTTCACCCCGCCGGTGGAAGTACCTGCGTGCTCTAGGTACTTCCGTGGCCTCCCCCCTTCATTGGGGGGTCGGCTGGAGGGGGCCCCAATACGGGGAAACACTGGCGGCGGGGCGTTGCGAAACTTTTTAGGGACCCCGCCTCGCCGCTGAAGTGTTGAGGTCGAGTACCGTGGGGTTTCAGTCGGTAGAAGTCCGACATAACCCCGTCGTTCCCCCGAGCGACGAGGTATCCATGAGGATACCTCGTCGCCCACGATAATAATAAAAAAAAAAAGGTATCTAATGCTGTATTAGAACAGCGACAATAGGTAAAATCTGGTCTTCAGGCCCTTGTAAACTGGGCTGCCGCACATCCCGAGGGGCATGCATAACTTGTTTAATTAACAGACATTTTTGGTCCACAAGCAGAAGTGAATAAAAAGGGCCGAATGTAATGATATGGGAAAAAACCCCCATTGATCAGTTCAGGCTATTTTTCCAAAATGTTCCTGGTGCCAAAGCCCACACACACAAAGAAGGGGTCTCAACCTGCCAGTGGAAAAAGTCGCCACTGCCAAGTCAGTCCTGACCAGAATAATAAGCCAAAAGAGTGGCACTCTGAAATAGGCTCAGAGCCTATTAGGTCTAAAGGGACGCTTACACTGCAGAAATTTCCAAATATATCTCAGAGGGTTCAGGCAGAGCAGTCACAGATAAGGAGAAAAATTCTGACTCCAAAGATTATGAAAGACCTGAACTTGTGGCTGGAGACGATAGATCACAGCTCTGTCCCAATAGAAAAAAGAGAAGTCACTCACTACCTAACATCCGATGCAGCAGATGTAGGCTGCTACAAGACGTACTGCAATTATACTACTGCTAGCTTTTAGCTATTAGTTCCGGGAAAAAATTGTATTATTCAAGATAATAAAATAATAAGTATTATGGCCTAAATTTGGATCCAAAACTGATAATGGAACGCGCCAATAATCTGGGTTATTATCGGAACACCAAAACCCTTAGGTTTGCCCAGTTTATCATTTGAAGAAGCTAATAGAGATCACCAGTAATAGACGTGGTGAGATACCAGAATTATTTATTTCAAAAGCTGGTACACCCAAACCAGCTACAAGAATTATTATAGAAGGATGGGTATGATCTATTTTAAGGAAGCTTCCATAGATTCATCTCCTGGTAGCATTAGATCAGCTGTTGCTTCCAAGAGTTGGGTTGATGATAGACCTGGTCTGGAAATCATTATTGTTTTTAAGTCCGACCTATCTACGAATCAGTCAGAGGACTTATTGTACTCATTTTTTTCTGTTATTTAATTAATTTTGTTGTCATTTCCATTAGTCAAAGGCCAACTAAATAGTGATCATGATGAAGAAATGTAATCAGAATAAAGAAAATATATGTAATAAATTTAAATGTTATTTTTCATTTATAGATTCGCTGTGACCAGAAGTTGTGGGTTCGATCCCCACCGTTCGTTGTGTGTCTAGTTATTTAAATTTAAGTATAGATTTAGAAAAAATAAGTATGTTAATAATTAATTAAAAATGGTTTTAACTGTTTTCAGTTTTAAGTTATAAAGTTTTAAGTATAAAAATATTTCATAAATTCACTGTTCTAAAGCATCCGCCTTTATGTTGGCCAAACATTTGGCCAAATGTTGGCCCGTGGGTAGGCTTTATCTTTTTCATTTTCAGTTGGGTATTTCATTGTTTATGATATAAATCAGCATTTTCTTGCTGAAAGTATGATATTCCGACCGATACGTTTTTTTTCCAATGGTCATTTCTACAGGTTTTGAAAGCACACTAAGGCCTTGTGGCATGTCAAAACGTTAGCGCAGTTAAAAAGCAATTTTACTTTAAAAGTGGGAACTTCATTATGTTCCCACTTTTGAAGTGGGGCGTTATTTGCTCGGTCGTTTTTGACGCTCTGACCGTTTATCTAATGTATTGTTGATCGAAGGTTTCATTAAACACATAATATCTGATTTGTTTTAATCCAAAACAGTTCTATTTTAAGTGTCAACTGTCAAAAATCAGAAACAAGGAAAACAACAAAGTTTATTGTTTTGGCAAGAGAACATCATTTGGAGAACATTTAATTAAAACACAAATAGGTACATCTTTAATTTATCAGTGAATAGTTTTTGGTAATTGCCAATAGATGAATCTGGTAATTTCATCAAAACAAAGTTTTTTTTGAGGTTTTACCCGCCCGGGGTGTCACTACACCCCAACAGCTCGCCACAAGCTGCCCTGCGGGATAGCGTCGGGATGATGGTAGCCCGGGGTGTCGCTACGCCCCAACAGCTCGCCACAAGCTGCCCTGCGGGTTAGCGTCGGGATGATGGTAGCCCGGGGTGTCGCTACGCCCCAACAGCTCGCCACAAGCTACCCTGCGGGTTAGCGTCGGGATGATGGTAGCCCGTGGTGTCGCTACGCCCCAACAGCTCGCCACAAGCTACCCTGCGGGTTAGCGTCGGGATGATGGTAGCCCGTGGTGTCGCTACGCCCCAACAGCTCGCCACAAGCTACCCTGCGGGTTAGCGTCGGGATGATGGTAGCCCGGGGTGTCACTACGCACCAACAGCTCATAGAGCTGCCCTGCGGGCTCATTATTATTATCGGCTTCTAGTGGCCTCAGTTGTTAGTAATACATTCCTGGCTCTCAAACTAAATCACGCAGAGTCTCATGTCCAATTAAAAAAGAAGCAAATGGCAAAGTGCATGTTCATAAGCAGTAGGTAATGTAATAAGTAACAAAATCGAAAAAGAACGGTCAGTGCAACATTCTCTTCGGGTCAGCGGGGCTTGTCGGAGCGGCGTGGCGGCACAATTTGCTAACCAAATTAAGATACATTTTATTATTATGTATTAATAAGATGTATACCCAAAAATGAATTCACTGGATCTCCCCAGGAGCTAATTACGGAAGGAGAAGAAATATAATTTTGTGACAAATTTATAAATGGAAGTAAAGTGTTTACAGGAAGAGTGATGTAATTATTGAGATATTTTGTGTGAAAAAAAATAATAATCGTTGAGTATAGAAAACCAAAACTCATAATTTAAATAATAAAAGCGTTATTATAAAAGAACTGCATAATTACCATGTAGGTATTAAGGCTGATGCTCTGAGCAAATAATCACCAGCCCCTCGGGATACAATGATTGTTATTTTGAACAAGATTGGGAGAGGGCACTGAAAGCATTTTACAAAAAACAAAAAATGGGACAAAATGTATCTAACAAAATACTTAAATAAGTTTATTGGTGTCAAAAACATTGGCTAACCTGTTGCCTTAATGGCAGCGAACCTTAAGTGCCAGAGGTCTTGGGTTCGATCCCTTCCCTATGACAAACATTCATGTGACGAACATTTGTGTTTGTTGTGTGTCTGGGTGTTATTATGATCTATTTAAGTATGTATTTGGAAATATTAAAATATGTTTATCAGTCTCTGATACCCATAGTACAAGCCCTGCTGAGTATGCATTTGTGTCCAATTATAAGATATTTTTTTTATTTACTCTTATTCCCTGTTAAGGTGTTTTTTTGTGTGCTAGTGTGCCGGAATTAAGAGCTTAATAATGAAATATCTGTATAATTTTACCTCTGTTTGAATTTTGAATTTTTCATTACAGATTTTTTACAACAATGATTGGGAACAAACATAATTTAAAGAAATGATTGCAAGATCTTGCAGCTGAGGGTATTAAACACACACGCACACTGAGTTTTATCAAGGTCGAGTTACTCGATGGGGTTTACCCTGGACTTACCAAAGCCACGACATTTGCAATTTAGGTGATAGCCAAAGAAAAAAATATCAAATATTCTTATGGAATAAAAAAGTTAAATAACGGCCTCACGTTTACTGAACATTCTATATCCATATATTTTGGGCCGATTTTTCAATCCTCAGATAATAAAATTTATTCGTAGAATATACCTAGTTTATTCGAAGGTTACGAGATTTTTAAGTTTCCAATGGTCAGATAGATGTTAACTGTTGAATAAATACGCTAACTTAAGGAATAAAGTTATCTGCTTTTTGAGGGGCTGGATAAGATTAATTTATGCGTTTTCTTTGACATTTTGAGATTATGTGGTGTGTCATTTAAGATTATTTTCATTTTGTTAAGGAGTTTTGGAGTGTTATTATAATCACAAACTTTTTACCACAACTTTAGACAACAAAAAAAGCTGAGGTTGTTTTTCTTAAATGTCAGTGTCAATTAGTCAAACATCAACTTTTGTCATGTTTCATTCTAACATTGCAATGATTGTAGTTGCATCTTGCTTGTGAATAATCAGTGTGAAGTTAGCGATATAATTACATAGACAGACGATAGATAGCTATTCTTTGGATAAAAGACAGTTGAAAAATTAAAAATATCTATTCGCTTGATAAACAGCCAGTTAATTTTATACTTCTGTTAGCTATCTAGGGAATAAACTAAGAATTGAAAAATCGGGCCCAAGAAAATTATTTGACATGCTGATGAAGAGTATGATCATCATCCGTGCGGTCTATCCCGGCTGTGAACCCACTCTGGTGTGTGAGGTCATAAGGTCCACCTTTCTTATTTTCTTAGCCCACTTCGCGCGGTCTTGTGCAAATGAGCATAGAGTATAACTGTAAATACATACCAGTGTTATTTCATGGTACCGCCGAAGAAAAACTAATTTTGTAATCTACACTTCACTTCTTACTCCATTCATTATAGCATTAGGCAGAAGTATAAAAGGTTCTTTTAAGGGAACACTTTGTGGTAAAAGTACAATAAACATTATTACTTTGTAGGACTTATACCGAATTTCAGCTGCCACGCTTAATTATTCTCATTTGAAGTAAAGTGACTTCAGAATTTATGAGGCTTTTGCTTTGCTTAAATAAATTATTTTGTCTTGCATCAAACTATATTGTCGATGTAAAAACCTAAAAGAAGTAGAGATTTTTTACCGAACACATTTTTACTGGTTCCATAACTCTACCAAATCTAAAATGTTACATAATCCCTTCATACGTTGTGGCGGAAGGGGTTTTCAATTTTGCCAGGTTATACTTAGGTGTGTTATCGTCATGGCAAATGCAAATTGTCATTCATTTTAGCACCCCTGCTTCTTATTTCTAATGTTTTAATGAATGAAGTATAGTTTAGTTAAATTGCCCCATGCCAACCAGTAGTTGACACGCGGTTTTCAAGCAATTTCACAAGAAAATACCACTAGAACTTTTCGATGACTCATCATTGTTTACCTGAACCTAGAATCTGAACCTTTCTAGATGAATCTGACTTGACGCCTTTACTTAAACAGGTTTGTTCTATTTCGTATGAGCAGTCTTCAGTCTAAGGGATCAGTTTAAAGGTATTATCAAACCCTTTTTTCCAAAACTTGCGTGAACCGCCTAGGGTTACTACTATGTTCTCTCTGAATTTTTAAAATGAAGCACTTAAGTTATACCTACTTAAATCGACCAGCTCCTATGCACTATTCCATTGTCCCAAGGCGTCGTTCTGGGTGGCGATCTGAACGGTCATGTGGGTGACCAGTGTGAGGAATACGGGTGTGTTCACGGTGGTTTTGGTTGTGGCAGTCGTAACGCTGAAGGCGAAGAGATTCTCCGGAAGTGTATGGCTGCCGACTTGGCCGTCGTGAACACGTTCTTCAAAAAGAGTCCCGAGCATCAGATCACCTACAAGAGCGGTAGGAGCGCAACCCAGATCAACTACTTTCTCACCAGGAGAGCCCAGATCGGCAAAGTAGCTAACTGTAAGGTCATACCCGGAGAGAGTCTTACTGCCCAACACCGTCTACTTGTGATAGACCTGCGAGTGAAGCCTCGAGGCAAATGCCGGGACCGCTGCCCGCCCCGAACCAGGTGGTGGGTGCTTGAAGGAGCCAGATCCCATGACTTTGCTGCCGCTGTCGGTGACCTGTGCATCGCAGCGGATAGTGAGTCCGGGCAACAGCTCTAGGATAGGTGTCAGGCAGCTATCACCGGGGCGGCGAGGGTGGCGTTGGGTGTGTCTCGGGGTGGACGTGGGCTTTAAAAGGAGACCTGGTGGTGGAACGAAGCAGTCCAGAAGGAGATCAGGGTAAAAAAAGTCCTCTACAAAGCGTACAGGGATGCCAAACGTGCCTCTAAACCAGCTGTAGCCAGAGCCAGACGTGACCACTTACGTCCTTTGTACGATAAGTTGGAGTCGTCTCAGGGGTAGAAGCTCGTTTACAATTATATATATCCATGTGCCGCTGTGTAAATGACACTCTTGGTAACCTGCTATGCGAGGACCGCGCGGTGAAGGAGAGATGGCGCTCTTACTTCCACGAGCTGCTCAACAAGCAGCACAAAGAGGTGCAGCCAGCTGAACTCCCTCCAAATCAGGGACTAGTGCCCCCGGTAACGCCTGATGAAGTCCAGTCGGCTCTTCGCCGCATGAAGAACCGGAAAGCTGTCGGACCCGATGGAGTTCCTATCGAAGCGTGGAAATCGATGGGCTCTCGTGGTGTGGGCATACTTACCAACCTTTTCAACCGCATTCTCCTCACCGGGAAAATACCTGACCAATGGAGACTGAGCATTATCACGCCAGTCTTCAAGGGCAAGGGCTCGGTGCAGGAGTGCAGCAATTATCGCGGCATAAAGGTTATGTCCCACACCATGAAGCTCCTCGAGCGCATTGTAGACTCTCGGATCCGACAGGAGTGTACAATCTCGGAGTGTCAGTGTGGGTTTTGACCGGGCTGCGTGACCATGGACCCCGTATTTGCCTTGAGAACGCTCATGGAGGGATACAGACTGAAGAATACACCTCTGCATCTCCTTTTCTTAGACATGCAGAAGGCCTTCGACTGTGTCACTCGTGAGATGATCGGTTGGGCACTGCGGTCCAGGGCCGTTCCCGAAGTCTTTATTGGCATTATCCGGGACATGTACCACGATTCCAGTTCCATAATTAGGACTGTGGTTGGTGACACGCTTCCCTTCCCTATCACCGTTGGAGTACACCAAGGCTCCGTGCTTAGCCCGTTTCTGTTCAGCGTAATATTGAAAAGAAAGAAAGAAAGAAAAAACATTTATTAATTTCATGGACATCGCATTACAAAACATCACAAAGCAACAATTAAAAAGGAACAAAAAAAAATGAACTAAAAAAAAAGACATGATTAAAAATACCAACAGGCAGCGGTGTCATGATGTCCAAAAAAGTAAATTGAACCGCGCTCAGCTAGTGCCTGTGCCTGATAGGCGCTGATTTTCAGCGGGCCCAGCGAGTGGGCGCACGGACAATTGCGGGTACGTTTAAATAATAAAATAAAATAAATATTTTATCGGAACAAAAAGCAAGCAATGAAGTTTTAATCCCAATGTGTAGTGTAACTATGTGTGCGTTAACTTATCATGACAAAACGGATTAGACGTTCTGTCAAACAGCATCCGAGACCACCACGAGCAACCACCCTGGTTGCTCATGTATGCTGATGATATTGCGCTAGCAGACTTGGACAGGGGACGGCTGGTGTGACAACGGGTGAATAAGTGGAAAAATTCACTTGAAAACGGCGGTCTGAAACTTAATGTGGCGAAGACGGAGTACATGGCCTGCAACACCACATAGGCGTCCGCATAGGCGTTGACGAGGTCGAGCGCACGGACCGTGTCAAATACCTGGGATCTGTGTTAAGCGCGTCCGGGGACATCGACCGCGACGTCAGAGCCCGAATTTCCGCGGCTTGGGCCAAATGGCGTGAGGTGACTGGTGTCATTTGTGACCCCAAAATGCCGATCAAGCTGAAGAGGCAGGTCTATAAAACCATCATTAGGCCTGTCCTTTTATATGGCAGTGAAACATGGCCGTTACTAGAGCGACACAAGCAGGAGCTGCGCGTCACGGAAATGAAGATGCTGCGGTGGAAGTGAGGAGTCTCACGCAAAGATCGCGTGCGTAACACCCACATCCGCGGCAGCCTTCGTGTTCGTGACATCGCAGACAAGCTGCAGGAGTACCGCCTTCGTTGGTATGGTCATGTCTCACGGAGATCGGCAAACTACGTGGGCAACAAATGTCTGGCCATGCCGCCTCCGCCAGGTACCGGTAGAAGTGGTCGACCCAAGAAGCGGTGGCTCGACGTCGTTAAGGGGGACATGCGTGCCAACAGACTCACCACTGAAGATGCACAAGACCGCGCGAAGTGGGCCAAAAAAATAAGGAAGGTGGACCCTGGGACCCCACACACCAGTGTGGGTTCACAACCAGGATAGACCGCACGGATGATGATGATTATGATGATGATGACTTTAGACACGTTTCGTTAACTCAATTTAGCCGTTTTTTGGCTAATTTAAAAATTTACCATCGTGAGATCTCCTAGATTTGTCATTTGTTGAATAATGAGCAATTTATTATGTGTAACTCGTCCGCACAGCTAACGATTAAATAAATATAAATAAAGCGCGATGTTATTCAATCTTAGATAGTGTTTTGAATTTAAATTACTTTGTAAGTAGTTTATTAAGGTATTACAAAAGACAGATTTATTAAAGAGACCGAGCGTCAAGGGAAAATTTAACTAAAGATTTAAGTAGCCAAAACCTAATGTTTGTACCAAAACACGTTAAGAATAATTAATTTAAAGTCTATTTTTAAACTCGATGGATACCCATGGCTTAGTGGCAAAAGCGAGTCCGTAACATTTACCGATGTTCTACGTTAGGCAGGGGCCTTATTAAGATATCTTATAGACAGACAAGTTAATTACCTAAACTGAGCGTAGCGAGCAATTTTTATATGAGCTTTCATTTCCAGCCAGTCAGTAATCCAGAGTCTCTAATACAGATATTTACTGACGAAATTGCTCGCTCCCCTCAGCTTGGGGATTAACTTGTCGGGCTATAAGAGACGGTGATCCCATGTTTCACAGACAGAATTTTCATAGAATTTCGGTTCACAGAAAATGTTTCATAGAATATTCAGTTCAAATATTTTCATTCCGAATATCATTATTTCAACGATTATTTACTTCATAGAAACATACTTCATAGAAATTAAATTAATTACAAAAATTCGTTTAAAAAGCCTCTGTTGGTTAGGTTAGGTTAGGTTAGAACTATGAGTTCCCTGCGGTTAGGAGATAGGAATACTACCGATTTATCCCTCGTTGGGGATCCCGGGTCCCTTCCATTCTGCGCCGAAGATGACCACCGTCAGGTTTTAGTGGGTAGGGGTCTCTGTTTTCCTAGGAATTACGAGTCCCACATATCCCAGGTGTCCTGAACCCAGGGCCTTGGGAATGCCTAAATGCATTTCCTGACGTGAAAAAAAAAGAACGAGCCGAGCGAGCGTACCGCGGCAGCGGCCGGCGAAGAGTGCCAGAAGCGAATTTTCAGCGAATGAACATTAGTGGCAAAAAAGACATACATTATGAGCAATAATAATACTCGATTTGATATTCTATGTTATGGATATTCTATATAGATAACGCTTCGGGAATGTTCGCTGAGTCACGGGTGGACTGTTTCTACACAACCATGCAGAAACGATGCACATCCCTGGTGTGCAGGGATCGGGGTTGCCCCAACACCATCCTAAATACACACAACAACATGGTCTAGGGATATATAAAACTTTTTTAAATGACATAATAAGTACTGGCCTTACAAAAAAACTATTAATGACAGATTATAAAAACATTTTTAAGTTAATTTTTTAAATTCAAATTTGTATATAAAAGGTTTTGTTTTAAGATGAAATTCGCATTCATTGAATTTCTTCCAAAGAAGTAAATCTTCACGAACTTCTAACTTGATTAAAACTCCATACATTTCTATAAATCTTTGTCAAACGCATCTCTGGTGTTCATTTAATCATGCAACGTAGACACTTGACCAGGAACGGAATGTTACGAGCAGTGGGCATGATTCAAGCTGGCGCTACCCAAATTGCGGTTTCTGAAGCCATGAGGACTAGTCAGAGCGTTATATCCAGGCTTTGGTCACGATATCGTGTCACGGGGCAAGTGGTGGAACGGCACCGAGGACCTTAACGCATTAAAACACATGTACAGGACCGATTCATAGTAAATGCTGCACGAAGTCAACCAAATGTAACGTCGATGCAATTGATTCAAAGGCGACAGAGAGAACATGGTTTGCTGGTAAGCGGTCCAACTTTGAGAAGACGACTGCATGAAGTCAACCTACGTGCTCGTAGGCCACTTCGGGTACCAGCGCTAAGGAGAGGCAATTGAGGAAGAAGATTACAATGGGCTATTGCACACGAAAACTGGAACCATTCTCAATGGTCACTTGTGCTTTTCACTGATGAATCCAGGTTTGGATTTAATCCTGATTCGCGAAGAGTACGCGTTTGGAGAAAACCTGGACGTTGGAATAGACTGCAGCACCCACAACAAGTTCATGCATATCAAGGTGGCACGATTATGGTTTGGGCAGGAATTCGTCTCGGCGGTAGAACGGACCTCGTTTGGATACAAGGCAATATGACTGCTCTAAAATACCGAGATGAGGAGCTAGAGCCTGTAATTTTGCCCCACAGACAGCAAATGGGACATAATTTCCAGCTAATGCACGACAATGCCCGTCCACATACGGCGCGTATCGTTACAAGTTGGTTACAACAGCATGATATCCAAGCTTTAGACTGGCCTGCACAATCCCCTGACTTAAATCCCATTGAGTATGCCTGGGATATGCTTCAGAGAAGAGCTCTTAGGAATTTCCCTGAAGATATTGTGCATGAAAACCAGCTTTTCTTGCATCTTAGCAGGACTTGGGACAGTATTCCACAACAGAATATTGAAATTTTGTTTTGAGCATGCAGAACCGCTGCAGATGTGTCAGGAGAGTCTTAGGTGGATCCACGGATTATGAATTTTAAGTTTTTAACAATTTTTATAAAAAAAATAGTTGTTTTGTTTAGGTTTTGATGTTTCAAAAATAAAGTTAAGATTGAAATTTTGTCTGAGTTTTTCCTCTTCTTCTAAGATTTTTTAAAATTTAATTTTTCTTTGAAGTAACTATTCTGCGTATTGATTATTCGATGAAATGATAATATTAGAAACAGTTCATCTGAAACGAAATTTCATGAATCCATTTTCTGTAAAACAGTGTACAACCATAAGAGATAGTAATAAGGCCTCAGGGCCCTTATTACAATTCCTTATTACTTGTCAAGTTATTTACTTTAACTGACCGTAGCAATTTCGTAATAAGATCTTTCATTCCCAGCCAGTCAGCGGTTAACCGGTACTAAAACATCTTCGCTGGATATTTACTGACGAAATTGCTCGCTACCCTCAGTTTAGGGGTTTAACTTGGGTGAATATAAGCGATTGTAATATAAGATACTAGCTTTCCGCCCGCGGCTTCGCCCGCGTGAACTTAATTTTTATGTCATACGGGATTTTTATCATCGACTTGCGATACTTGTTTTTCACAAAATCCCGCCTTAGTTAGCACTTACGAGTACGTCCTAAAAAGAACCACTATGCAAAATTTGAGACTCCTAGCACTTGAAGTAACGAAGTTTTATACAAACATACTAATAACCCCAATAACCACTGTAACGATGCCGTTTCCCTTCAGTCTCGTGGACGTTAGAACCTCCATGATCGCTGGAAACTTTATGGTTGAACTGCTGGCCATTAAAAGTATTTTGTACTTGTTTTCAAATTTGATTCAATTCGATTTTTGTTTCGCATTGCATGCGCAGCTTTTTTGATTCAGTCCTACCAAAACCATCGTACTGAACAGTTTGTGAGCATTTTACCAGATTACCAGTTTAACTAGTATAACTTACGTGATGGTGTATTTTTAAATACTTTAAATAACCAATTATTGTAAACAGTTAAAACAGTTATAAGTAACAGGATTCCGTTATACCACCCCTTAGAGGTCGAATTTCCCAAAAAATCGTCTTATTGAGCACCTACGTCCTAAAAAGAACCCCCATGCAAAATGTAAAACTCCTAGCTTTGTAGTTTATAAAATTTCGTGATGAGTGTACTTTCGCTTTTATATATTTTAGTAATTTTGCGAGCGTATTTTTTAATTACACGGTATATCAGAATCTATTAATTGAATTAATGTGTTGTAAAGGACATAATTTATCTCCGTTAAATTATCTTGATGATGAAATAACTTTTAATAATAAGAATTGATATGCTTGTGTAGTAATAATTTTTAAAATCTACCTTTTAATTTACATGATTTTTAACAGTTATTCCTTATAGCTACTTATTTATAAAAGATAGATGTATTGTGTAGCGGACTTTTTTATGGATCTACTAAAAACCTACATTTTCGTAGTACATTGTATGCACGTATAATCAACAGTGGGGCCAGCGCATGCTCGGAAAGATTTTCGATAGCGCTTTTTTCCTGGATTACATAATAAATGTTAATTGGTCTCGCTGAAAACTAATTGTTTCAAAACAAATATATGCCTTTACCAATCAGGAATAATGTAGCTTTTTAATAGTGAAAGAGTTTTTGAAATCGATTCGGTACTTTCGGAGATTATCTGTCTCAAACATACAAACTCACAATCTCACGAATTCTTACCTCTTTAAAATATTACTATTAGTATAAATAAGGTTCCAGATCGGGTAAAAAGATGGGTGATTAATATTGAGTATACGTAGTTTGCCACTAAGTACTACTTAAGCTGTTAGATAGGAGTTGTTGAAAAAAGAGCGATATCTCCCTGACACAGGCTTTTATAGGCTTGAAAGGGGATACTGAAGTTACCTGTTCAAGAAGCTAAAAACTATTTTATTTTATTTATTATTATTTTATGTTATTTTTCTGGGAATCCGTGCCTCCCCTAAAGTTGGCCCTGGCCTTTAATTTCTCTTAACTAGCAACTCCAGTCCATTGCTAGTCGCTCGCACTTTGACAGCTTGTCTCCCATTGACGAAGTAGTATTCGATGTCAAATAGCAATAATCGCTGCCAAAGTCCCGATTTTCTTGCGATTCAAGTCAGTACATAGCCCCCCTGTACGTCTACCACGAGTGGCCACTTCAAATTTACGCAAACGATAACGTAAATTTAAAGTGGCACTTGTGGTAGATGTTCTGGCTGGCTGACTTATCGCGTGCGTAGCTTACATAACGTCGGTAGGTAATTGTAAAGCTAGGCGACGGTAGAGGGGATGGTTCTGCGCACGGATACATATGAACAAGGGGGTTCGTACCACCAATCTGTCGCAAAAACCACTTGCGTAGGTCCAGATCAGCTTTTTTTTCAGATGATGCGAAATATATATATTATTTAAGCACTCAGGCTTGGAACCGTGTGTGGTCCCGAGATCAAATCTGGCCGGAACCATCTTTTTTTTATGTAATTGGGAGCAAACGAGTTGGAAGGACACCTGATGGAAAGTGATCACCTCCGCCCATGGACAACTGCAACACCTGAGGTGTCACCGATGCGTTGCTTGCCATTTAAATGGGAATACGCTCTCTACTTGAAGGCTCCGGTGTCATATTCCTTTGGGGATACCTTTGTATTCATTATTGCGACTAAGTAACTCTCCGGTGTCACCGGAAACAGGCGAAAGGCTCACCACGTACCACGTTGGGTTTCAATACGCTTGGTGCAAAGTGATCAATCACTGTTCCGTTCTCCATCCGGCAACACTCAAATTGCCTCTGACACTGTAGCACGGTTTCCCGCCTTGACTTGCGCAGTGTCCAGGGTTGAATTCCCGATCGAGTCAATTCAGATCTAAATTGGCTCGGGTCTGGGTTTGCTGGGAGACGGCCTTGGTTTAATTCCTTGTCCGGTACCTCTAAACACAGTGATATTTATTTTATCCCTACTTCGAGATTATGACAAGTGGTTGACTGGCGCATATTTATATATTGAAATGCAAAATAAATGACCGAGTGACAATAACATTTCTCTAACCGGTTCTCTCGCTACGGTATGCTTTCGCTTTCTCGTTTGTCGGCTTTTTAGCGCCCATCTATCTTAAGGAACTATAAATATAGGAACAGGTTTGCCGGCAACCGAGATGTGGGTCAAGGTAGTTCCTTCTAGATCGTTCATTCAATCAACTGGGGCCTTTTATCCAGCTTCGTCCATCCTCTAAAAAAGTGTGGCGAGAAAATTCGTATTGTATTTTCAGCTAACCAGTTAGTCCAACTTCAGTACCTCTGACAAATTACGCATGCAGTGCGGCACCCCGGACAGATAGTCCGCTTAGAACAAGCCGCCATTTTGATCACGCACACAGACATATGTAGTTAGTTTACTGGCGATACCGGTGAGTATCGGTCGCGCGGCAGGTCGCATTGTCGCGAGTGTTTTTGTTTTTGTCGAACTTGATGCAATTTTTCACATGATGAATTTTGTTCTTCAGACCCGTAGCGCTGGGTTTTGGGGTTTCGAAAATAGTATAGTTCTTTTTTCTTGGCATGTAGATTCGGAATCTTTTGTCCAACCTAATACATTAATTTGTGTCATCCTAGGTAGTCGCATAGGTGGAAATTTAGGTATTTGTCTTTTCAGTCAGTATTGGACGAAAAAATAATTATTAAAATTTTACTTTCATGATGATAACGAAGTAGTAACTGATGTACAGAGGCATTTTGTGTCAGCTCTGTCCCCGGGAACCCTGACATTTAACTAATACCTATCATGTCGCTCGACTAACTCTGAAAGAATATTACAGTTGGTTAAATAGGTGTATGCGTTTTAGAATACTAATATCTGTAGTACAACGTATTTTGTGACGAATTCATCCACGACATTAGGATATATATATTTTTTTTTATGACAACTCTCTGTACAAGCCACAATTTTCATCTGGTATGTGTCAAATTGAACCAATAGTTATAAGGTACAAATAGTTGAGTTTAGTTTGAGTAATTTTTCAAACAACTCTAAAGGGTAAGGTTTAAGTGGGCCCTGAATGCAGCTTGTAATAAAAAAAAGAACAAGCTAACTTCTATTTCTTATAGAGTCGATGCCGGAAATTTATACAGGGGGTTCCAAATATTTTTTTAACACTTTGGGTAAATCATCATTGTCCACTTTTTCAGTTTTTTTTTCTAAATTACTGATTAGTGTTATACTATGTAAATGTTTTTAGATCAAGTAAGCATAGTATTCAGCTAACAATGAAAAACAAATGGAGCATGTAGGTAGGTATCTCAATCAAATTATTCGTGCCACGTTCCGAACGGTTCTTTGCAAGTATTTTGTTCGGGACGCGAACGAAATGGGAACATTTTATGAGAACAGAAAAAACTGGTTTATTCCACTATGAACAGAGGCTCGTGGCGTGACAGGAAAAAATCATACATAGCGATACTTTTTATTTATCTTAGAAAGAATATATTTCATGGTGATAGATCTATTCGTTAGATGATACAAGTTGATGATAAAATATGAACGTTGCAGACAAAAAAAACCCTTATTATTGCATCAATGTTCTTTAGTTCAAACTTTAACGACACGAACTGTGATCAAGCTGCGTGGCTGTGAATTAATATTCCTGATTTCGTATTGATCCTATTGAATACAAAAAAAACGGTTAAAAATGGTTAAAACCGGTATATAGAGCGAGTATGATTACATTTAGTTTTTCTTCTAAATCGTTTTTATTACGTTCCCGTCCAAACGGAAACAAAACCAATACGTTCTTAGGCATTTTGGACTAAGCCGGTTAGAATAATAAACCTGTTTCCAAGCCCTGACTCAACCCATAAATTTCCAAACATAACTCAGAAAACTAGGTACCAAAAACCGCGGAACATACGTGGAGGTAATTCGGGTAGCCCTAGTGGTGGTGGGCCCTAGGGGTGAGAAAGAGTTAAGGGAAAGCATATAGGTAGGAAGGTAGGTTTTCATCCTATCGTTTGTTTTCATATTCGTACGTGTTTGGTTAGATTAGATTAAATTAATTCACATGTGAAGGTGGGTTTAAACCAAACAAGCAAATGCTCATTCTATGCCCTCTATCAAATTATCTTAGCGTAAACAGAGACAGATTACTATTACACAAAGATAATTTGATGGAGTGGGGATTCGCTCGTTTGGTCTAAAACCACTTTTATAATTTGCATTATGATCGTCAAAATTAATATGATACAAATTACAATAAAACATTACAATTAAACACAATCATATGTCCATAATAATCATAATAATGCTCTATCACTTGGCTTCCGCTTATCACTCATTTTTGGGACACCCTGTATATGATTTTTGACCAGTAGGTACTCTGGCAATACTCTATTCACAAGTTAGCTAAGCGCCGAGGACAAGATCTCTTTGAAATTCGTTAAATTAAGTTATTTTCGTTAAAGCTGTACAATGGGATGTTGTGTGACTCTCTAACTCATTGCTTCGTTTCACACATCTACAAAAAATAACTATGTACTGCGTTTCTTGCCAAGTCTCCTTAGTAAAAACCAACTCACCCACTGCCACTGACATTTTTTAGAAATTCTTCAATAGTGACGTAGGGTGTTTAAATAAATTTGAGAATCCCGACTAATGCCAACGGAATCGTAATTGAGATGCAATATTTTGACGTTTAGTCCATACTAAAACTTGCAAAATCACTCCGTTCAATTACGACTCTATCGGTATTTAAATAGCAGAAACTGGACCCTACTGGCCTACTCCGCTACAAATTTACGGGGTTTCGTGAAACTTTGAAAGGTAAAAAGGGCACAAAACAAGGTATGTTATGAAAAGGTTTCCTGTATTTTGTACAAAAAAATATGGTTAACAAAATGTTAAAAACTCTACATCAATTTCCTACGGTAAGTATGTTTTTTAACGACTGAAAATTGACGTAACTACGTGTTTGACGACCGGGAGTTGGGCCTCTGGTTCTGGTCATCCATTAACGTCCCCCTTATTTATGCCAAATCGCCAGGACTACGAAGGTACTGGAACCGTGGTCTCACTACATGACTCCACCAATAGTATTTTTTAATCTGTCAACTGGCCCCGGTTTGTGCAGTTGCCAGGAAAATAAAAAAGTGGTAAGGATCTTTTATTATGGTTAAGTTACTAATCTGACTCTGAATCAGAGCCTATGCCCAGCAGTAGACATCTAGAGCTGATCATTTTGACGATGACGTCACTAAATTACTCCTCCTATTAGGATACACTAGCCACAAAGTTCAAGGTCAAATAGTAACCTTATGACGTCTGTGGAACGACCTCCGTAAAATTAATGAAAACATACAAATGTTTATGCTCTGTTCTCAGTATGCATTTCATGAATAGTTTTATGTATTGATTTTATGATAAAATCGATAAAATCACAGAAACTACGTAATTTGATGTCCCTTAAGGTCAAAGTTACTCTACAGTTAGTTCCTGCAATAGTCATACATAACCAACAAAAACATAAATGCGAAATGAGAGCCAACCTTAATATTATGGTACGAGTACATGCCTTGGTTGTTGACTTGAACGGCAAAAGACTTGAGATCTAAATGGGTGCCAAATTCAATGGTTGTAGGATAATATATTGAAGCCTAAGGTTTGACTATGCTAGTTTTCATTATACGAATTATTATTATGTAACTACTAAAACAGTCATGTAAGAGCCCTATGTTCGATGACTAGTTTCTACCAGCAAGCCAAATTTTCAGAGGAATAAAACAAAAACTTACAGCTTTAGAACATGCGACGGCTATAATATACGAGTAATTCGTAAAAACTGATGATCGTGAGGGCAGGAAAGTTCTAGAATGAAGACTAATTGATGGCAAATACAGCTCAAAACACCCTGTTAGAAGGAAGAATAATCTGATTTACCCGTTAAAGTGAGAAATCAAAAATAATCCGTTATATCGAATTTAATTTTTTCAGTTAGGTTTCACAAAGGAAGGAAAGTGAAAAATATCTAAATGATTGATGATATGTAAATTATCAGAAAGGTAAGTCACATCCTGATAGCGTCAATTAAAAATAGGTTTGACCTTCTTCGAGAAGCAAGCTATAGAAATATTATTTAAATCATATATTATTACATCACTAGAAAAACCAGTCGCATTAGAAGTCAACAAACTCGTTGTCATTAATAACTGAACATTTTTGTGTACTGATCATATTGAAAGGGCAATCCCTACCTGTTTTGGACACATACCCACCCTCAAAATCAGCCCGTAGCCGAGAATTTGCACCGCGTGGGATCTGTCACACAAGAGCTTTCTGGGGACTATTGTAGTAATCAGCACAGATGAGCGAAAGTTATCCATAAAATAAATTAGATACCGACTTTTTTCTTCGCAGATCTGTTTTTATTCGTTTTCTAAAATCGTCAGTTCATAATAGTCGCCATTTTGACCCGAATTACTGGAAAGGTGTGAATCATAACCTCAAATGTGCATTTCTTTTTTCTTTTTACTGTCTTTATTTATCACTATTTTATTAAGTAGGTCTGTGACTGGCCTGTTGGTTCAATGGGTAATGGTTCTGCCTTTAGCGCCCAAGGTCGTGAGTTGTGTGTTCAATCTCTATCCAGGTAGACGAACATTTGTTTTTGATCTGTATCTTTTGTTATGGTCTATTTAAATGTATTTAGGAATATTTAGGTATATTTATCAATCCTTTATCTGCTGCTGTTAACTTGCATTCGCTGTCAGTACATCTACCACGAGGTGCCACTTTAAATTTAGGTTATCGTTCGCGTAAAAAATATGTTTTGGGATGACACATGACACATGACATGACAATGTCAAATCCCAATACATTTTTTTACGCGCACGATAATGTGAATTTAAAGTGGCAACTCCTGGTATGTAGACGTACGTTAGTTAATTTAAGTGTTATGTGATGAATAGTGTTGAGTTTCAGAATAGATTTTACGGTCATTGGCTATCCTTTTTTTCCTTTTTAAGTAATTTCTGAATCAATGCCTAACAAAAGCGAGCTGCAAACCTATTAACTAAATCTCGTAATACAAGCTTACTTTGGATTGTAACCCCAAAGTAAGACTAAGTATGACTTCCGAAAAGATTGTAATGCTATTCGTACAGTCGGTATTGCTATGTGTTAGTCTGATATACATATAAACTGTACCTACTGATAATTTTCATCTAAATACGCTTAGTAGTTTTGCGTGAAGAGTAACAAACATACTCACAAGCTTTCGCATTTATAATATTTAATTTATGATTAGCAACGCGTCTCGATTTCTAGCCGGTCGCATTTGGAGAGCTTTTTATCCAATAACAATACAGCAGCGACGTCGAATAGCAATATTAATCGCATTCAAAGTCGTTCTTCTCCTACGATCACAGATATTGAATAGCCCAGCCGGTAAATTATGTCAAAGGAATTGCACCCAAACAGCCAGTATTATTTTAGAAAAAAGAACTCTACGGCATTCGCTTCGCATGTGCATAATTGCTTTCGTGATAATAACTAACGCAGTACTAACACAGCCCTTCGTAGTTGTATTAGGGTCAAGTTTATTACTTTTAAATTGCCGCGATTTTGTATGCGGTTTGAACGTGAACGAACGGTACTTGGAATAAGAAGAGCGGAATGGATTGATACGATCTTGGTTCCGCTGCGATTATATGAACGAACTTGATACTAATTACTTGTTTTTATTAGAGTATAACAAAAGGTGGCTCAAATTTATTTTATAGAAAGAATGATATGAGCTTTGATGAAATATATATTTTGAAAGTCTATATTCAAGTAGACAAGTAGACTTTTAAAATACGGCATTATATTTTGGTGCAATTCCACAGAAAAAGAAACGGCATTCAAGGCGCAGAAAACATGCATACCTACGTTCCATATTTAGACTGAACCAAACTACTAGCTGTACACCTTATTTCATAGATTGGAAAATACTTACTTTGCTATGCATTTATATCTTCGAAATTGTAGTATTTGTTAAGAAGTACATAGACAAATTCCAGAAACTTCACAATAAAAGGCATAATTATAAAATACGCATGCCAACAAACAAGTCCGCGCTACTGAATAATAGCGTACTCAGCATGGCACCTAGACTGTATAACCACCTCGCGAAATCTATATTAGACACTACAGGCATGGAATCATTTAAGCAAATGGTTAAGAAGCTATTAGGTACTTCAAAAGTGCTATTACACTGTGAATGAATATTTGTCTGACAAAAGTTACATAATTTCGCTCTGTAGTAATGACATATTTAATTTATGGTGACTTATTTTTTTAATCGTAAATTTTATTATAAATATTTAATAGGCTTAATTTTTATTAATTTCATCTTATTCATATTAATATGAATTACTGTAGTGACTTGTAGGTATTTAATTAGGTATAGTCAAATGGACATTTTAGAATATTAATAGATTTGCATGCCGCTCTGGGCCGAATGTGGCGATTTGACATTGTAAACTTTTCCGTCTTTTTTGTAACACCCATGTTCTGCAAATAAAGAATTTGAATTTGAATTTGAACAATATCTCAATACTTTTTTGAATTATTAATTGATCAACCACGGAATACATTTTTATTTTAAACTATTTCTAAATGGGAGGATAAGTCCACGCGGGCGAAGTCGCTGATCGAATTAAGTAATTAAAAAGTTTAACTGATTTCGCTGGCAGCGTCGAACTTTATTGAGCCAATGAAAATAACTTGACAAAAGTTAATTTTAGGTACGTACTAAGGTATTTTTAATAAGTTCAGGGACCGTATTACGTCCCTTATAACTTGTAAAGTTCATTTAACTAAACGTAGCGAGCAATTTCGTAATATGATCTTTCATTTCCAGCCAGCCAGCGGTTACTTTAGTGCCAGGTAACCGCGCATCTTCTCGGCTGGATATTTGCTGACGTAATTGCTCGCTCCTCAGTATAGGGAAATGACTTGACTCGATATAAGCGATCGTAATAAGGCCGTGTCGCCTGTTCTGCGAAATTTTGAATTTTTTTGTCTATCTAACAAATCAGCTCTATCTATTTTTAGTCATCATTGCTCAAGTCATGAGCCTTGAAAGGCTAACTATGTTCACTTAGCTAAAATACAGATTATATTTGATTGACGTTCGTTGAATACCAGTAGATGATTATAGATTAGTTTTTCAAAATGTAATTAAAATATTTCACAAATTAGGCCTGCTGTCCACGGTGCATAGCTATGTAGGTGCGTATCTGTCACATTACGTTTGCTTACAGCTTTTATAATATCTCAACAAATTATGCAGCAACGCTGCATGGTGATCTATAGTCCTTAATTACTGCTTAGTAGAGACTTGTCGCATTTTATCGAACTTATTGAGTGTTGTTTTATTGTTACAAACGAATGCTTAAGGTGATATATGACTAAGACAAAATATTCAAGATCTAAAATTAAGAATAAAATGCGCATCACGACATTTTTTGGACCTTAAAATTTCATTATGAAAGTTCAAGTTATCGTCGGCTTTAGCTAGCATATTTGCATATGTTACTCCATTAATTATAGCGTTAGAAAAGTAAAAAAAGGTTATTTTTAGGGTACACTTTGTGATAAAAATTCAATATTTATTACTTTTAAGAATTAAAATCTACCTAAATGTATAGCAGCTGTCACACTTAATTGTTCTGATTTAAACTAAAGTTACTTTAGAATTTATGAGGCTTTTGCTCAAAAAAACTATTTTGACTGGCGTAAAACTATATCTTCGATGTTAAAAACCTAAAAGAAGCAGGGGTCAGAACACATTTTTACTGTCACTGTAGCTCTACCAAATCTAAAATGTTATATGATCCCTTCATACGTTATGGCGGAAGGGGGTTTTCAATTTCGCCAGGTTATACTCAGGTATGTCATCCAGCATTGTAACGTCAAATGCAAATTGTCATTAATTTTAGCACCCCTGCTTCTATGCGCCTCTTATTTCTAATGTTATAATGAATGGAGTTTAAAAGATACGCAATACGCATCCGTGGACAGTAGCGCTTTCAAACCGTTATGAAGCAGCTTTATACCAATGCCAACTGATCTCTAATCTGTTAGATGATTTGGCTAGCAAAAACTAGACGTTCTTTTTGAACAACTGTCATTATGCTGAATGAATGGTTAAGACGAGGAGAGTTTTACAGCCTCTTTTGTGAGATTTTTCTTTTATTTTTGATCTTAATTCAGTTTTAAGGTTAATGAAACAAGCTCTTTATTGAGATTTTAGTTTGTTTTCTTCAGTGAATAAGGAGGTTGGCAGGCTGCTGATCTCTGCTTGTAAGATCGTTCTCTCTAAAATCCAAGAGTTGCCGTTCAAATGCCATCCCAGTGCGAAATTTAAGAAATTTCTTTCAGCAGATGAAGTTAGTAGAAACGAGTGTAATTCAGTTTTATCTGTTTTCTACATTGAAACTAATGTTGCCCAAAATCGGTCTTGGTCTTGTTCTTGCATTTTCACAAGACCAAGACCAAGACCGCCTAATTTTAGCAAGACCAAGACTGGCCGTGCAAGATTTGAGCAAGAACAAGACTAAGCCTGCGAGACTTTTGCGTCTTGAAGTTAGGACTGAGTGTCGTTCCAGGGGGTATAGGAGTTCGGGTATACGCTTAGTGACTGCCTCGTTTGGGATATGATCGTGATGGACGGTATGTTCTTTGTGATCAATGTAGAATTTGCGGCTAAGTCAATTCAATCAACTTACCCTGGACAGTCGTTAGCGTATGTTATATTATAATTACTGTGCTTAACCTATTATTGTAATGTTGCTTCCAACGGAGGCCATTGCCTTTAAAACATTTTTACTTAGTCAAACTGGTTAATAGCCCTCCTCGAAAGTTGACTAAAATTTGTAACATTTAAATGTGGCTGCCTTGAGATCGCGATTTGGTAATTCTTTGCGTAAGGAACCTGTGGCATATTAAAAAAGAAAAAACGAATGCTTTACATTTGATTCGAGGTAATATACACTCATAATAAGAATAATAAACACATAGCAACCGAGTCGGGGCACTCGTGGTGACGTTACAAATATGTAGCCGTTGCGGCTAATAATGGACTTACCGTCAGTGCTCAATATCAAGTTCTTGTGGTAGAGCTCCGACAAAATGTTGATTTATGCAGTATTTACAGCACAAATCAACATTTTGCTATTTAGCTGTTCAGTTATTTAGCAGCTATTTACCTGTAACAATATAATTAATTAACCTATTAAATCGGTATTAAATGCATTTAATCGGTTTTGCCTTCAAGGAGTTCGTTTCGTTTCGCGCAAAGAAACGAATCGATCTGTATTTAACTCAAATCTACAAAAAAATGCAATTATTCGGTTTTGCCTTTAACAGGGACTTATCGTCATCATCATCAGCCTAGCTAGCATAGCCCACTGCTAGACATAGGTCTCTCAATACACGCGCCTTTTACTCAGTTTGACGCATCCTGGTGGCCTACTCCGGTAATTAGCTGGCATGAGTTTTTAATCCTTTTTATAAGTGCGCCGCAGTTATCTTTGTCGCGCACTTTTTGAATTTGGAACATCTTAGTGTTCAGCGCCAAAGAAATCGAACGCAAATATTGTTTGAATAAAGTGTGGCTGGCACGACGGCCCATATTCGCGCCGGTCGGCTGAATAAAAAAAAACAGCCCGCGTTTTCGTCAATTTACACGGATTGTTAGAAATTCATGGTTTTATTTCGAAAAATGAGTTCTTCAAGTGACAGTGAAAGTATAGAATTAACTCCTGAAAGTATAAGAACTGACGCAAGAAATGTGATGGATAATCTAATATAGGTATTACCTGCAAAATCCCGGGAGAAATAATATATTATATGAAAGCCTATGGTAATTTTATTTCACAATTGCGAAATAAGTTTAGAGTTATTAACACCTTTTCAAACCCTTCTTGGAGAACTCCATACTATAACTCATCGGGAAAACCTCGGCAGGGAGTTCATTCTACAATTTAAGCGTCCTCGGAAGGAAACATCTCTGAAACCGAACTGTACGAGACCATTGCGGATTCAGTGTGAGGATGAATGCCCTGTCGGTGGCGAGCGGTGCGGTGGTGAAAAGTAGCCGTGGGCATCATATCAAACAGTTTTTCAGAACAAAACATACCTATATTATTTTTGCTGTCTGTTCATTCATCATGTCTTTTCTTTTTTCGTTTTCTATTATGTTTAATGTTAGTCGAAGTTGCTTTTTTCACTGCAATTCGTAAAAACTCTACTGAAGCAATATTGATCTTTTAATTTTAATTCATGGAAATCGTCCTGATTTGAGGTGGGAATAGTGGTAGGTGGGTAGTCAACCTCATTTCGAATGCCTGCATAGTGGTATCTGATTGGTCTCCAGGTGGTTTCTCTATGATTTGCCGATGTATAATGATTCGTAGATCAATGATCAAAACCGCTACCTAGTTACCTTCCGGTGCATTTACCTAATCATAAATTATAATAGATGAAGCAAGTGTATGTACGTACTTTTCCAAAATAAATGCAGGGGCCTTATGAATTGAGCGTCCTGGAGTTTTGGTATTTTGATCTCTTATTTTCAGTCACGTGACCATTACATCATGCAAACTCAACTTCTGCGCGGCGTATTTGACGTTTGACATCATTTTTTATCTGTCAAATAGTACTTATCAGTCTAAAACTTATCAGTAGCAGAAGTAGTTCTGAAAAAGTGACATCGTAATACCAATATTTAAAAGTTTATTCTGTGTGGCTCCCAAAATATTCAATAAATTACCGAAAGATATTAAAAATGCAGATATACATATTTGGTAAAAAATTAACAACTCTTTTAGTTTATAAAGCTTACTATACAATGACAGGGTTCTTGAAAGACAAGCTATGAAATTAGTAAATATTAACTGCTAAATTGTATAATTTGATAACCATTACAGAAGTTCTATTTTTACATACATACATACATACATACATACCATCACGCCTCTCTCCCAACGGGGTAGGCAGAGACCACTTCTTTCCACTTGCTACGATCCTGACATACATCTTGCGCTTCTTCTACTCTCATGAGTCCTTTCATACATGCTCGTCGGTTAAAGGTACTCTTGACCCGACCCTTTCTGAGAACATCTTGAACTTGGTCAAGAAACGTTCTTCTGGGTCTTCCCCTTCCAACAGTCCCATTTACCCTTGCCTCATAAATCCGTTTCGTTAATCGCCTTTCATCCATTCTTTCCATATGACCAAACCACTTAAGCATTCCCATCTCAATTTTAGTAACCACGTCTTCTTTCACACCACATCGTTCTCTTATTACACAGTTTCTAATTCTATCACTCAGTTTTACCCCAGCCATGCTTCTTAATGCTCTCATTTGCACTGCATTTATTTTACTTTCATCCTTCTTCTGCCATACCCAACTTTCACTACCATACATTAATGTCGGTACCAGCACGCCCCCGTGAACTGCCAGTCGGGCTTTCTCCGACACTCTGTGACTGCCCATAAAGGCATGCAGCGCCCCGTTCACTCTATTACCTGCATTCACTCTCCTTTCAATGTCACCCTCATATCTTCCATTTCTCGTAAACATAGTACCCAGATACACAAATTCTTTCACTTGCTCTACCTTTTCACCCCCAATAAAAATCTTACATTCTGTCACACTATCATCTCTTTCAAACACCATTGTCTTGGTTTTACTCACATTCACTTTCATACCTCTCTCTTCCAGTGACGCATTCATTGCCGTTACCATATCCTGTAACTCGTCGGCCGACGATGCAAGTATTACCTGATCATCGGCGTAGAGAAGACATTTCACGAGTAACCCATCCATTCTCAAACCATAATTCCTATCTTTCAAACCCGTCAAACAATTATCCATGAATAGGTTGAACAGCCACGGTGACGCTACACAGCCCTGTCTAACACCCTTATGGATATCAAACCAGTCAGTGTACATCCCGTCTACTCTGACACAAGCACTGGAACCCTCGTAGAGAGATTTCAGCGCTCGTATCAGGCAACTGCTCACTCCATACGCAGATAATGTCGACCACAATTCATTCCTCCTCACTCGATCATAGGCTTTTTCCAGATCCACGAATATGCAATAGACTTTTTGACTTTTGGCCAAAAACTTCTCAGCTATGCACCGTAAGGAAAAAACCTGATCCGTACATCCCATTCCCCTTCTGAATCCCGCTTGTGCATCCCATATCTTGTGCTCAGTTTCATTCACTACCCTATTAATCAGCACTTTTGCATACAATTTGCCGACAACGCTGAGCAGGCTAATTCCGCGGTAATTTTTGCAGTCCTGTTGTGACCCTTTCCCTTTGAACAACGGCACGATCACGGCTTTGCACCAGTCTCCCGGGACTCGGCCGGTCCTCCAACACATATTGAAAAGGCGGTACAACTGACTAGCCGCTATGCCTCGCCCTGCCTTCAGCATTTCGACAGACACTCTATCGTACCCTGCAGCCTTACCAGCTCTCATACTTTTCATCGCTATCATAATCTCATCCATGCTAATCTGGTTATCCTCTTCATTCACTTCCATTACGACATCAGCTGTTTCTGCCAATGCATCATCTCTTTCAAACAAACTTTCAAAATACTCCTTCCATCTTCTTAAAACACATTCTTCACCTTTCAAACTACTTCCATCCTTGCCTCTGATTTTTGCTAGATCTGATGTTGTAGATGCTCCCCTAGCAGTTCGTACGGACTTCCAGAAAAACTTTATGTTTGACTGGAAGTCTTCAGTAAGCTTCCTGTCAAATTCGTCCTTTTGTTCTTCTTTCTTTTTATTTACTACCTCCTTTACTATACCTTTCAACCTTTTATATTTTGTTTTAGCTTCCATCACATCACCATCCGTTGCCTCGTGTACTCTTTGACTAGCTTTTATTGCTAACCAGTCTACCCATGCTTTCTTCTTTTCATTTACAGCTGTCTGCACACTTTTGTCCATCCATACATTCTTCTTCTTGCTTCCTTTCCTTCTCCTTGTAGTTCCACATATATTTACAGCCACACTTACTAATCCTTCCTTAAAAGTCTCCCATAGCCCCTCAATCTCGCACACCTCTTCTGAATCTTCAAACTTCTTACGCAACTCATTCACATATTCGTCTTCAACATCCCTTTCTTGCAATTTCTCCACTTTCACTCGTTCCAGAATACCTGTACCCACCGGAGCTCTGTGTCGCCACCTATTGAAGAGACCACTTATTCGGGTTAACACCAGGAAGTGGTCTGTGTCGACACCAGCCCCGCGGTATGCTCGGGTGTCCACAATATTCCTTCTCAGTCGTTCGTCCACTATCACAAAGTCAATTATACTTCTCGACACACCCTCTTACCTTGTATACATGTGAATCTTTTTGTGTTCAAGCATTGTATTTGTTACACATAGATTGCACTCCACGCAGATCTCTAACAAACTTTTCCCATTCTCATTCACTCTATCGTCACCATACAAGCCAAGAACCCTTTCATATCCCTCTCGTTTTCTACCTACCCACCCATTGAAGTCACCTAACATAATTACTCGTTCATTCTGCTTGCATTTGCGTAGGGTTTCTCTCATACTCTCCCAAAACTCCTCTACTTCTTTTTGGGCTTTTGAACACCGACTAGCACTCTTATCTGTCGGTGCATATACACCAAGGATAAAAATTCGAGTCAGTCCAACTTTTAGCCGTACCCAGAGAAGTCTCGGGCTGACGCACTCATACTCACTTACACATTCAGTCATTCGCGCGGAGAAAATAAGGCCTACCCCTTGACAACCTCGGTTATTGGCTGGCACGCCAGACCAGTACGCCGTGTAGGGTTCATGGATCGAGATGTCACACCCCTTCCGCTTAGTCTCATTCACACACAGAACATCAATATGCCTTTCACCCATCAACTGACATACCTCATCTATTTTATCACTCATTCCTCCTCTCACATTCAACGTAGCGAAGCGGCTCTCCGTGGGCCGCTTTTCGCTCCCGTGTGGAACGAGACGTGATGGGTTGCGAACCACACCGCCGCCATCATGAATTGGTTTGTTACGATTCATTGCGTTCCCACGAGTAGCAAGGGAAATAATTTGTCGGTCCCAGCAGAGCCCCGCATGCCAGGATAAGGCTAGCCTTGATCTGGGTTCGCCTGGTCCCAGGGCAGTTTGGCCGCTTGTGACTAGGCTTGCCCCTAGCCACGCATCCATCGGTACGGCAGGCCTTGGATTGGCGGAAGGGATAGGATAGTTAGGAAAAGGAAGGGGATTAAAGGGGATTGAGTAACTGAGAAAGGACATAAAGACCGGGGTAGGAAGTGGGAAACAAAGGATATTAATGTCTCGAAAGGATTGGGGTGAGACAGTAAAAGCTCGGGAGGCCGGGGTCGCATACCCGTATACCTTGCCATAACTACCGGAAAGGTAGTAAGGATTAGCATCCTAGTTCTATTTTTATTATTATTATTTTAATTAATGTATTGAATTCTTATGTTATGTTGCCTGTACTAGCTTGAATTTACTTTGCATTTTAACTGTATAAATATCATTATCTTATTTAAACTGAAAAATGGCGGAATCTCATCACTAAAATGCTATTGTGTCGTCACAAATTAGCTTCATACGAACAGAGCGCTTTGCGTCATCTATTTACATATAAGTCTGTGATTTCGACATTCTGTTAGTCTACCTTAGAAAACCATTCAAAATGATAGTTCGTCGACCTCTCCTATCCCGTTTTGATTGGACTGTTAAGTATATCAAACGCAGGTAGCGTGTCTGTTACGGTTGTAGTTAAATAAAAATGTCAAGTTACTAAAGTGTGATATTTTTTTTTAACATTGTCCAAAAAAGTATCAATTTCAAAAGTCCGTACGTAAAGAACTCCATCTATGCAAATAAAAGGTATTTTTTTTATTATATGCAATCAATGATTAACGGCACGATTGGCGTAGTGTTCTCGCCTTGACTTGCGTAGTGTCCCGGGTTCGATTCCCGGTCAATTTAGGAAATGAACCAATACAATTTGTTTCTCTGCAAGACGAGAGTGAATAGGCAGACATGTACCATCATAGATCGCATAGTCACTTACCATCAGGTGCGATTGCGATCAAATGACTGTCTAGACCATTGGCTCCCAAAATGGTCCAGGTGGACCCCAAAGGGTCTACGGGAGACTCGAGGGGGGTATATGTTGGCGTCACATTTTTTGCGAGCT
This sequence comes from Udea olivalis, assembly GCA_947369235.1. Classification (NCBI taxonomy): domain Eukaryota; kingdom Metazoa; phylum Arthropoda; class Insecta; order Lepidoptera; family Crambidae; genus Udea; species Udea olivalis. The sequence goes on along the minus strand of OX376370.1, from coordinate 9,071,947 downwards.
TTGGTAATATGGTAGAATGTAGCTGCAGGGGGTCCACCGGAACCAGCAAAATTATGAAAGGGGTCCATGCGAAAAAACGTTTGGGCACCTCTGGTCTAGACTTATATTTAAAAAAAACTTTTTTTAAATTGGCTCGTGGCCATGCTGGGTTGGGTGTGCTGGCAGACGCGACGGACTTAAATCCTTGTGACACAAGGATCTTTACTCCGAGACCATGAGACCAAGAAACAACTCCGACGCGGTGGTAGAGTCGCATTATGTTTGTAAATTGTTTAGCTTTAATGTTTAATTTTATTATTATTGTATTTATGTTCATTATTTAGTATATTCTCTCTTTTGTTTTGACCATAATAAGTACTTTTACAGTGTAATTGAATAATAATTTTGAGTTTTGAGTTTGAGTCATGAAAATTGGGTAGCGTATATTTATTTATGAATTCATAGTTCCGGCCGTTGAAATTTAAAACAGTTCAAAACCGGGAATCGAACCCGGAACACTAAGTGAATCAAGGCGAGAAATCGTGCTACAGTGCACTACGCGAATAGTTTTCTCTTGTCTTAAGTATGTGAATTTTGGTTCTGTTATTGGGTGCTATTTAGTTTTTTTTAAAATGTAACGATGTCCTAAAATTAATGAAATGTTTTTCTTTTTATGACCTAACATTTCTTACGAATCCTATGAGACTAACTTAAGTGGTATTTAAAGAGCCTTTTCGCATTTTGAGCACATGTTCCAACTTTTCAAGCGACTATTTAACGACTTAGGGATAAAAATTTTGACTGTTCAATGCAAACAAAACATAGTCCAACCTTTCATTTTGAGACATAATGAAGCACAATTGTAAATAAAATATTTTTTTATAATACAATGATTAAGATCGCCACCTCGATTTATGAAAAAGCCTTATCGTGTCAACTTCAAGTAGCTAAATCTCTGATTAAAGCTTACTTGCAGAAAGAAACGACCAAAACGTCAGACATATAGTTTTGTTGACACATGATGAACCAAAATAATACAGTTAAAATGCAAAGTAATTCCAAGCTAGAACACTCAAAATAAAATAAGAATTAATTATATTATTTAAAATAATAATAATAATAGAATTTCTGAAATGGTTATTAAATTATATAATATAGCCACTAGATTGGACAAACTAAATTCACATATCGCGTTTACCATTATAAAATATTATCTTTTTGTTCCAAAATTTAGTTCCAATCTGAAAATTTACCGATTTTTCAGACACATTCCGATGCCACACTAACAGCTTCACTTGGAAAAATTCTGAATTTAAAATTTGATCACAACACATGGTCCCATCTCAGGGGGTCAGTGTCGAGAGCCGGGGCGGCAGCGGAGGCAGCGGCAGCGAGGCAGCTATCCAAGCTGCGTGAATACGATCCAATTTCAGCTGATTACGTACTCGGGACCACATACGAAAGCTTTCTTGAAACAAATTAACCCTCTACTGATCATGGCAGCAAGAGACCGAAGAGCTGGCTCTTTCCTCGCTCAACGGCTATGCTTAGCCTATAGCCTGCCTCTATCCTTGCTGCCACGCCACACTCACAGGATTTGTTCAACGATTGACGGTATTTTTATTCTCTTTTTTTTTAATATTAAAAGATATATATTTTCTTTTTTAGTTAGATTAATTTTAGGATAAGATTTGTTTAATTCATAGTTTACAATTATTTACAATTTGTATGTTCAAAATGTGATGTTTAAAATTATGAATAGTTTCTAGATTAAATTCAGATTAGATATAAATTCGCAAACGATTAAAAAACAGCTATGTTCTTGATTTAAATAATTAAAAAGGATGGAATGTCATCAAAAATTAAATAAAAAAACCAAAATATGCATGATTCACCACAATAACTGTAATTTTTTTCTTTACTTTTTAAATTTTCCCGAATAATAGCCCAAATTTACGACAGATGTTTGGTTTGAATATAGCATTATTACTGTTAAAAATTAATGTCAGTACACCTATAATCTTTATTTAATCAAAGTATAAAGTTTTATTTACAATCCAATTAGTAAATTAGACCTAAAACGTATTGCGAATACCCTAAAATTTGCAATAAAACGATGCACAAACGCGCGCACGGCCGCGCGTAATCTTGGTGACGGCCCTGTCAGATTTTGTAACAAAAGTTGTGTCGCAGCAAAGTGAATGAATGAAACAGTCATATTTCAATTGTTTATCATAAATAACAAGTATATTTATAAATAACACGTAGGAGTATAGTGCTCTCGGTAGCCTAGTCAGAGGCATGGAACACCGGAATGCCGATATTGGACCCCGGGATAGCGTTGTTGCGATAGCGATAGTCTATCGATAGTATCGTGATACTATCGTGACCGTGATGGAGTTGTACTACCGATAGTCCTATCGAAACTATCGACCCGGGCGATACTATCGATAGTGAGATTTAAGCGATATTATTAACCTTTTTTGATACTATCGATACTATCGATGGTATCGAAAAAGGATAGAATATAAATAGATATATGATAAATTTTGTTTTTGGCAGGTTCTATTAATTAGGTATAACCTACCTACTTCATTTTGAAAATTCAGATCGATTATACTCGTAGTGGTAACCCTAGCCGGTTAGGCAAGTTTAGGTAATAATATTGGAAAAAGGCGAGAGCTCTCCCTTTGTAAGATCTTTATTTTGTACAGGTACTTACTAAATCAAAATGACTGTGTTTTTACAACGCGCTTTACATCCTGTGGTCGGTAGACATGTACCCTGGCTTTAACAATGAGTTAAGTCATTGAAATAACTGGATTACTTATCTGTAATTAATTACGAAAAAACGCAATACCTAGTCAAGATGACATTGCAATTGTATAATGAATGACTAAGGCAATCGCTTCAGGAAAACTTTTTTCATCTCAATCTATGCCATGGACTTACAGGGTAATTGAAGAGAACAAATCGATTCTGAAAGAATTCCATAACTATGTTATTTTAAAACATTGACCCAGAACTAAGCCGAGCTTGAAATATATTATGGGCGTACGAGTAAGAGACTGATAAGCATACTTAAACATTCATAAATATACACTTATATAGATAATAACATCCAGACACACAACAAACATAAATGCTCGTCACATGAATGTTTGTCACGAGTGGTGATCAAACCCACGACCGCCGGTGCTGAAGGCAGGATCGCTGCCATTGCACCAACAGAGTGCCGAGTGCGAGCTGCAGTGAGAGAAGTAAATGACTTCACCATCGCGTTTTGCGACTACGTAACATGTCTCATTGCAGTCTCATGTTACTGTGGACGTCCTATCGTAAGACACTTTTTATTTTCCTATAGACCTCCTCGCGCATCGTATACGTCAGAGTGCGCATATTTTACTCAAAGTATTACCTTTATGTCAATTAGTGTGGAATCGAGTCAGTGCCATCTAGCGGCCTTAATGTTGCACGAATTTGCCGCTAGATGGCGTTGACTTAAACAAAACTATATATTACATTATCAGCGAGTAACAGACTTTATTTTAACCCGATCCTATCGATAGCTCAGGTAAAAGAGCAGCCACCCGGACTGTTAAAGACGCGATTTCGAGACCCGCTCGAGCCCTATAAAGGAACTGCCTGGCTAAGATGCGCAACATTAGGTAAATTCTGGTTTTCATCTCTGAGAGTCGACAAAAGAGGTAGACAAGACAGTTTTCTAGCATGACAAAGGGGTGTAGACATGTTTAACACAGATTTATTGATAGTATAATCGATATTATCAATAATACTGATTTGAAGACACGATAGTATCGATATAAGCAATCGATACAAATAATCAATTAAACTAATCGATTTAAATAATCGTTGTAATCTATGTAGCTAAACGATACAAAGAATCGAAATGACCGATGAAACTAGTCGATTCAACTAATCGATTCAACTAATCGATTCAACAATCGATTCAACTAAACGGTTTGACTAATCGATTCAACTAATCGACTCAACAATCGATTCAACGAAACGATTCGACTAAGCGATTGAACTAATCGATTCAACTAATCGCTTCGAGTAATCGATTCAACTTATCGATTCAACTTATCGATTCGACTAATCGATTAAACTAATCGATTTGACTAATCAATTCAACTAATCGATTCGACTAATCGATTTAACTAATCGATTCGAGTAATCGATTCAACTTATCGATTCGACTAATCGATTCAACTAATCGATTCGAAATAATAATAGTTAAATACTTAATTAATTGATAGATAACAATCGATTTATTGAAACGAATATTCTATTAATCAATACAAATAATCGATTAAAAAGAAAACAATAATCGAGATAAATAATTTTATCGAAACTATTGATATCCCAAACAAACACTTGTTTTATGGAAATTATACTTGAATAATTTTTCGAAAAAATTTAGTGCGCTTTATTTGAATTTAATATTTTTCTGTAAAATTTTACTCTCATTCATAGCTCAAATAGCGGCGGCTCATAAATGCATCGCTTTATTACTGCACTTAAAAAAAAGTCAGCATTTTGACGCACCGCAACGCCTGTTTTCATGCTTAATTGGTTTGTCGTCCATAACAATGACCGACGAGTTCACACACGAGATATCTCTTCTAAACCACGACAAAAATAAGGCGCCATTTTAGGATCTGTCGACTAAATTGAATTTCCCATACAAAATATTAAGTTACGACAATTGCTGCCATGTTAGGAACGGTAGACGAAATAGAGAAATCGAGAAATGGCGAAATTTATTTGGAGGATTTTTTGTCTACTCTTCTCGTAGGGCGCCTTAGCCCCGCTTAGTTTTTCTAGTCTATATATTTGTATAGAAAATAGTGCATTGTTTCAATTGTGCGAATGCTATAAAAAATTGACTTATCCTAGTTTCATCTTAATCAAAAGTCAAATTTTTTCAGGTGTTATATGGTGCTTGCTATATAACGTTGATGAAACAACGGCACGTAAGCTTACAACGTAAAATACACTAGACCAATTCGCCAGGTCTGTTAATGGCCTCGAAAGCTCAGTAGTAGGAGCAGCCACCCGGATTGTGGAAGCCCGTTCGAGTCCCATTTGAGCCCTAGAATCAGGTTCAATATTTCTAGTTTCTATTTTTGTAATTTTGCAAATACACGATCCCTTGACAAAAAACTTAACACTGACTTACTTATAGCCAGACGCCAGACATAAATACCTACATCTATCTAGTTCAGTACTAACTCAAGATAACCTAGGACTGATTCTAGACCTAAAAGAGCAAGCCAAGTTCAGCCAGGCGTTCTTGACCGAGTTCTGACAAGTTGTTTATAAGTCGCGGATCATTACACTCGACTTTGTATGACGCGCAAACAGATCTTCTTCTGAAATATTGGCATTATGATAACAATATAATCGAATCGAATGTTCTTAATATTAACTAGCTTTCCGCTCGCGGCTAATATGGTTTTTGGTGCTGTGAAGTGGCCAGCTTTCGGTAATCGATCTATACTGTTTAAATCAGATTTCAACTTGTTTAGCCACAAAATAAAGGGGTTTGAACATTTTTGTATGGGCTCTGTTATAACCACCAACCGCCATTTGTTGAAAGTGGTATATGGAAAGAGGACACATAAACAAAATAACTATCAATATGGTACCCTAAAGTGTCACGTTGCCGAGTTATTTGGAGGTAAAGATTGAAATGAAAAAAATGATTTTAGTAAAAATCTACTAATTATGTGGCTTTTTTTGTGTTATTATTTCCATATTTTGTAACCAAAAAAGTTGAATACTGATTAAAACTATAGGTCGATAAAGAAAGCTTGCATCTGCACAGCAGCTAAAACTGTGTTGTCCACGCGAGCGAAGACGCGGGCGGAAAGCTAGTGCTTACATTATTAAAAAAAAACCTTAGACAGCTTACACCAAGATCACTTGACTCTAAACTGACCACAGCTTGTAATATGGGTGTCAGAGACTGATAAAAGTACTCAAACATTTCTAAATACAAACTAATAGATACAAAATAAATAAATTCAAAATAAAATCACAAACGAACACAGAACAAATACAATGATCATTATTGAATGTTCGTCTAAAGCCGTGTACGCATGTACGAACACAAACACCAAACATGAACATTTGGCTTGTACGTATGGACGGCATATTCGAACATGTACGCGAACATAGTTCGGATCGAGCAGTCGCGAACTTTATCTTAATAGCCATGGCGGCGCCGGTGGAAGTAACATAACAGATAACAGTTTTGTTACGTATCATTCCTTGAAGCTATAGATAGAACACCGTCCATACAGATCTTACCAATAAGATCGCCGCAAACACTTTTGACGAACAGTGTTCGATGTTCGTTAGTGGTACGCACGTGCGAACCAAGTTGTTGCGTATCATGCAACGCAACAAATTTGTTCGTACGTGCGTACGCTGCTTAAGGAGCCGAGCGAACCATCGACCTCCGGCGTTATAGGCTGGATCTCTACCCATTCTGCTAACGGAATATTTTAAATATCTGTTTCATCAATGTCTTGTGGCCTAGTGTTGAGAATGCTAATTCAAAATCGAGAGGTCTTGTGTTTTCGGATTGTTTAGTAAGAATATAGCCCAAATGAAGATCTTTTTTTTTTTTTTTTTTTTTATTGCGCCAGACTATGGTGGTGTGCACTTGTCATGCCCCCGATTCAGAACAAAGTTATCGACCGATTCGGTTATTTACATTTATTTTAAATTCATTTTTTAAAATGAGTAGTTTTTATATAATTTAGTTTAGGAAAACTAAAGGCCTTTGGCTTCAACATATAAAAATATTAATTGCTACTGCTAAGCGGGTCATTTACTATAATTAAAACAAACTTACCGAATCGGTCGATAACTTTGTTCTGAATCGGGGGGATGGTCTCGAAATAAGGATAAGAGTGATACTAGGAAAAATCTTTATTTTTTGTTTGGGGTTCATCTCAAACTAAACACTTATTAACTTTACTTTTTAAAGGCCAATAACTTTACTTAAACTAGTTTCATCTACAGATAGTTATACCTACCCGGAAACCGAACTCCGAACCTCAAGATGAATAGCAGGCATTTAACGAGCGGTTGCGGTTACGATATCACATAGAAGGGTTAATATCGTGAGAAATTGTAAACGCAGTGAATTATTTCTACCCTAGTTAATAACTACCCCTTCTATATTACAAACTAACTTTCCGCCCCGTCGTTGTTTCTACTATTTGTCCAATTAGAATAATTACACAATTTGTTAAAACAGCCCAAAAATAAGAATGTAGCCCAAACTCAAAAACTACTGAACGCAGGCTTAGCCTGGCGGAAAGCCAGTCTATACTTTATTATAAAGGGTCTTTCAAATAGGGTCGATGTTGACAGTTTGTGGTGGCCATGTTGTATTGGTGACATTTGTCAAATCTGTTGTTTATTATTAATCAGTCATTGATGCCAAATCACCATGGCAAGTTACACGATTGAGCAACACGTGATAAAATTTTATTGTGGGAAGGGTTATCTCTCGCAGAGGTGACTTGAATTGGCCAACAAGATCGTGCGATTTGACCCCGTTAGACTTTTTTGTAGGGTTTCCTGAAGTCACGAGTCTATGCCAATAAACCGCAATCGACTGATGCCCTGAAATTCAACATAACACCGGCCGTGTCGCTTAGATTCAGCCGGATTTATGTAGCAGAGTCATAGAAAATTGGACCTCCCGGATCCGTGCCACTGTTCGAAGCCGCGGCGGACATTTAAACGATGTCATATTCCATAAATAATGGCATTATAAGGCCTTTCGAATAATAACAAAACTACGTTAATATCTCAGACACAGCTTGTTTTATTCAATTTCAACATCGGCCCGTCCTTGCTGAAAGACCCTTTAATATAAAGATTGCATTGAATAGCCTCCAAAACTACTGGACTATTTTTTTTAAATTCTATCACCATTAAGAGCTACATTATTAGCGAGAACTTAGGCTATATTTTTACGTTATATTTTAACGGGATAAATAATATACGCGGGTGACGCCGCTGGCGGACAGCAGTTCCAAGATAAATTTAGCACAAAGAGACTCCAAGCTGGAGTGCTTAGTAACCCCTAGACCAGGACAAAAACATAGGATAAGTCAGATATTTACTACATTTTGTTACCTATCTAACGAACAGTGTTTTACCAGCAAAACACTGTTTAATAAGAAACGTGGATGCATAATTGCGTGATAAACCGGTTCTTGCGAAGGCGGGTATGTAGGTCGGTCATTTGGTAAGTTAACCGTATTTAACTGAATGGTTTAACTGGAGTCGTCGCGGCCAGCGGTAATGCACAGAGCAACTTTTTACTATTATATTTTCTTCTCCCATTATGTCAAACTCTTTACGCATCTCTGGAACTCCCTTATTAAAAATCTTTTTCCAAACTTGCGCTCAAAAATTGCGTGCGCTCTTCAGATAGGAACCTGCTGTCGTTAATCTCTCTCTCTCTCCGGTCGGTCCTTCATTCCTGAAGATCGTGATTATGGTGGGGTGCAACCTTGTCTCCACCGGCCTCTGTCAGTTGCAACTTTGGCGACTGTGTAAAATGTAGGTGTACCATCTAATTGGTGATCGGCCTCTGGGTCTCTTTCCCTCAGTGTTCCCAACAATAATCAGCTTTTCCAGGCTTTCGTCCCCACGCCTCATTATCTGTTTGAAATAGCTGAGCACGCGATGGTAGCATGTTGTTGAAAGGCGCTGTTTAACCCCTAGCTGTGATAGGAGTGACAGATTTGTGCGTTTGGCGGTCCAGGGAATTCGTAGCATCCGCCTCCAGCACGACATTTCGAATGCATCAATCCTCTGCCTCTCCCTTGCTTTGATAGTCCATGTTTCGACTCCGTACATAAATATCGGTAAAATCAATGCCCGTACTAAGGGCATTTTGGTTGTGTTAGTGATCCCTCTATTCGCTGTCGTTAATATCTCAGCTATTTTTCTCCAATTATCTGTCTCTCTTTCTCTTAGTTCCCACTTTAATATTATCTGGTCAACGATAATTTAGGCGATAAATATATGATGTATGTATATGTATTATTGATGTAGTTTATTCTGTGTATATTTTATGTAAGGTATATTTTGATAATATATATCATGTAGAATCATGTAGATATAATATATGTTTATTAATATTTAAGACAAGTAATTTAGTCACTGTGGCTCCCTGTTGTATCTTTTCTTATACGTCGCAAAGCCCAAAACTTAAAAAAATGTGAGCCACAATAAAAAAAACCTCAAAATGAAAATAACACCCAAAAATCAAAAATACCACAAATCTTCGTCACTTTAACCACCCACTTTAAAACCCACTTCTCTTATGTAGTTAGTAAATTTCTTACACGTGGGTTACCTGGGAGAGATCGCTTCCTAGCAATAAGGCCGCCTAAATTGTACTAGACTAATTTCTTATTAGCTTTTAAGCACTGCTGTAATTTTTTTTTGTAGTTGTACAATAAAGTATATTTATCTTATCTTACCTTAAATAAATAAATTAAATTACGTCAGACAACACACCTCTTGTAATTTTCTCGAAGTAGGGAGTAATATCCCTGTGTTAGGTACGAGGTACCACACAAGGAAATAAGCCAGGGGCATCTCCCAGCACACCCAGACCCGAGTCAATTCAGAAAAGCTCGTTTCCTGAATTGACCTCACCGGGAATCGAACCCAGGACACTACGGAAATCGAGAAGAGAAACCGTGTTAACCGTGCGTGTACAGTCAACAGCAAAAGTAAATGATGATTGAACTACGAGTATATAACTTCCATTTTGAAAACTACGTAAAAAACTGATGGCAAGCAGCTTACATACAATAAAATGAATTAAATATCCCACTTATATTCCTAATCGCATAGCTCGGGAGTCAAACCACCTCTGCTATATTATGGCTTCGTTTAGTCCCTCTATATAAAATGTACTATATACTACGGCTGCTATTACACCAGAGATATGCTATGCTACCCTGCAGTGAATGCGATTGATATCCACCAATCACATTCATTGGTCCACATAGCATGGAACTGGTGGAAACTGGTTCTACTAATCATCATCATCCGTGCGGTCTACCCCGTCTGTGAACCCACACCAGTGTGTGGGGTCCCAGGGTCCGCCTTACTTATTTTCTTGGCCCACATCGCGCAGTCTTTTGCATCCTCAGTGGTGAGTGTGTTGGCACGCATGTTACCCTTGACGACGTTGAGCCACCGCTTCTTGGGTCGACCTCTTCTGCCGGTCCCCGGCGGAGGCGGCATGGCCAGACATTCGTTGCCTACGTTGTTTGCCGATCTCCGTGAGACATGACCATACAAACGAAGGCGGCACTCCTGCAGCTCGTCTGCGATGTCACGAACACGAAGGCTGCCCCGGATGTGGGTGTTAAACTGGTTCTACTAAGCTATGTCTTTAATATAAGACATGACATGACACACAGATGCGTGCTATGGATGCGTGCTGTGCGTGCCTTCCCTACTATCGATATATCGCATAGCTCGAGCCGCGCATCTTCCTCGCTCGTACAGATACCTTGCGGCGGCGCATCTTTGTAGCACATCTTTCTACGTTACATAGCATAGCATCAGTGGGACCGGTCTCATAGTTTCGTAGCTTAGCATGCTCATCCTCGCAGCATAGCTGCTTAGCACATCTCTAGTGGAATAGCAGCTACTATCGAACGGGCTACATGATAACTTACATTGTAAAAAATTGTAGCAAAGAAAACTCAGAGCTACAACTTACAATTGTATTTGACACGAGTCTAGAAAAATCTTATTCTAACACAACACGAGTATGTAACACAAACCATTATTAATAGATGATTTTGACGCAGAAACAATACAAACTTGACAGCTCAATTTGACACTTAGATCAAACGAAAATGTGAACTTTACTTGTTATGAATCTCAAAATGCGCAAAAACTACCTCCGCAAATGATTGACAAATTTCGTTTAGAGGATATTTTTGTTTAATTTTGAATTATTGCTATAAATAGTATATTATTATGTATGTTATCAATGTTAAGTGTAAATTTATACAGAACAGAGAAGTTCAGTCAAAGTCATTATCAATTCGTCATCATCAATCGCAGCCACAAACTTAAAACCTCCTCCACACAAATTACGCATGCGGTCCGTCACCCCGGACAGATAGTCCGCTTAGAACAAACCGCCATTTTGATCACGCACACTGACACAGGGAGTTCACAGGCGATACCGGTGAGAATCTTTAATGCGGCCTGTCGCACTGTCGCGAATATTTTTGATTCTGTCGAACTTGATTCAATTTTTCACATGATGAATTTTGTTTTTTGCGGGCTCTGTCAAGTCTGTCAACCTACATACACCATTCGACCTACATACATTATTTAAATAATTCAGAGCGAATAAAGTAGATAGCATAGAATAATCACATACAGTTACCAAGTCAGCGCGCCCATTTTGAAGCACTTTTATTGGACCCAGAAATGGCTCCAAACGGACCGCTTTGCAGTGTTCATTACAGCTCTGCAATGTTCAATGTCAAAGCGCGCCGCACGTAAGCAAGTAATAGTCACGCATGTGTGGATCGGATTAGTGCTTCATTTTGGACGGGGCGGTTGTATGAAGACTGTCCTTCTATACGTTATTATTCTAAGGTAGATATAGTAATAGTAAGCCTAGGCAGTCAGGCAAGTTTAGGTAATTATACTGGAAAAGGGCGAGAGTGGTCTTTCTGTAAGATCTTATTTTTAATGTAACCTAATAACTCAAAATAAAGAGTTTACAGAAGGACCGCTCGCACCTTTTTCCAAAACTTGCGTGAACCGCCTAGGGTTAGGAAAGTCGCGAGTGTTTTTGTTTTTGTCGAACTTGGTGCAATTTTTCACATGATGAATTTTGTTTTTGGCCGGTTCTGTCAAGTAAGTATAAATTACTCACTTCATTTTAAAAATTCAGAGCGAATATAGTAGTAACCCTAGGCGGTTCACGCAAGTTTTGGAAAAAGGTGCGAGCGGTCCTTCTGTAAATTCTTTATTTTGTGCCGAAGCTCACTGACTTCGCTTGTAAGCTCGTGTCTCTGTGTGCGTGCGTCAAAAATGGCGGGTTGTTCTAAGCGGGCTATCTGTCAGAGCGCCGCGCATGTCTAATTTGTGCTAATAATCTATAAACCGACCTGGAGCCCGATTCCGCTATTCAAAGACCAGTGAAATCGTAATTTATTTGTGTGATTTTGACGTAGGTATGTTCAATACTAAAACTGTCAAAAGCACGCCATTTAATAACGACTCCATTTCGGCTGTCATTGGTGAATACTCATGGTAGACATATGTCTACCATGAGTTTTCACCAATGACAGCCGCTAGCGTCCGCGTTGACGTTTTTGTATGGGATTTCAGCACAGCGCCCCCTAGTGATTAGAAATGGAACCAAAAATGTCATACGAATTTCTGAAGTCAACTATCGTAGATTACGTGACGGAAACTCATGGCAGAAATATCAACTTAGTATGCTGTTTCATTGTATACAGGGTGTTTTTTTTAATACTAAGGAAAATAAAATGGCTTGTTTAGCAGGTGATGTAGTGACTAAGAAGTAAAGTAAACTGATTTTTCCATTAAAGAATATGAATGTTCCACGTGATGCAAAAACGATTCGAAGTTTTAATCAACTTCTTAATTTAGGTTCCCATACAAAACAGCCAGGAATTGATTATAGTTGTTTGTCGTTTCTGAAGAAAATACGAATTTTAGCATACTGTATCATTTTCCATAAGGTTTAATTAATCACCGGTATACTATGATACTATATTGAAGAGTTTTAGATTATGCTTCGCCTAGGTTACATCTAGCTGTAGATTTTTATAATGTTAAGTGATATATTATAATAATAATAAATAAATAAATATCCCTGGACATTATTCCACACAGCGCCATCTAGCCCCAAAGTAAGCTAATTAAAGCTTGTGTTATGGGATACTAGACAACGGATAAACATACTTAAATACATTTTCTTTTGTAAATACATACTTATTATACATAGGAGACACCCAGACCGGTACAAACAGACATGTTCATGCACACAAATGTTTGTACTGTGCGGGGATCGAACCCGCGACCTCTGGTGTAGTAGCCAACTTCTTAACCATTACACCAAGTCGGTCGTCAATGTTTTAAACTCACATGGTCACTGTCATTAGAATACATAAAGTGTGTCAGTTATGTGATAACTTATAAAAAAGTTAAGGGTATTAGGTCATTTAACTGAGAATTATAAATAAAAAGCTCTTATCAATGGCTGAGGGAGATTGTGTATTAAGAGGATACAGAAGCGCCGTTTTTCCATACCTACATAGTCCCATTTTTCCTCCCTGGATATTGCTAGTAGAAGAATAATTTCGTTCTGTCAAAATAATGTATGACAGCTGGTGTCCATTATCAGTCATCACACCATTATTTTTCACCACATTTTTGTTCAATCATAATAAAATATAGCCTTTATCACTCTGAATAGTTTAGCTATCTGTTAGTGAAAGAGTTTTTTCGATCGGATCAGTAGTTTTGGAGTCTATTCAATACAAACAAAGAAACAAACAATAAAATCTTTCCTCTTCATAATTTTAGTATAGATTTATAATTAAAAAGAAAACATAGGCCAATAGAGGCCATAGCTTTTCTGTAAAAACAATATTTCTCCGAAGCAATTGACTAGGAACCACGTTTGTATGAAAAAACGGTGTTTCTGTTTCCTCTAAACCTCAAACTGACATATATCACGTGATATCACTGCTTATTTCCCGCGTAAATATTGTTTTAATTTCTGGTCACAGATAATTCAATCTGTTTTTTCGTTATATTGTTTACGTTTGACATTGTACTATTTGTTATATAACGCGATTAATTGTGTCTAGGGCAATGACGTTGTTTGCCTGGGTAGGTCAAGGTACATTTAGACAGATAAAAGTATTGCGTTTTGTTTGTTAGCAAATTCATTAACTAGTTAAGAACTTGAGATGATGTAAAGGGATGGACGTTATTCTTTATTAAAATTTCCGGCTTTTGTGAAAGCTTATTTTATTTTTACAAAAAACGATTAGATAACATGTCTGGGAAGGAACATGGAATATTTTTGCGAAAACGTTTCTTTATAATGTGATCCTTCAAAATTCAAGCTTACTAGTAGTTATTTTTGATAATGTTTTAATATTGAGAAGAGTTCCCAGTCCCATCCTGAAACCTAAATGCATTTGCTGACCCTTAAAAAATCGTACAGACGCGTGTGGCATCACTTGCGCGTTGCCGACCGTAAAAACCTTTTCAAATCGTTCTTGAAGAACTCTATATTATGGCTCATTGGCAAAACCTCATTCCACAATTTAGCCGTCCTCTAAAAGAAGCACCTGGGTCCTTAATCCTTATATCAATCCTTATATCAACAAATCCAAGTTCATTCCCTTAACCGAGCGTCGCGAACAATTTCGTAATGTGATTTTTCATTACCAGCCAGTCAGCGGGTCAAAACTGCTAGCTACCCTCAGTTTAAGGAATTAGCTTGACTGGTTGTGAACGCTTTTAATCATTTTTTTTTAAATACTCATTGTACTTTACCAACTCTTTTTGTAAAACCCAACCAAGTTTTAAAAGAGTAAGTACTGAGTTTCTCGCCGGGTCTTCTCAGTATAAGAGCAACATCCGATGCGGTGGTAGAGTCACATTATGTTTGTAAGCAGTGTATTTATGTATCCACATTATTATGGTATTGAAGTCTATTATTATATTTTTCAATTTTTGCAATGATTTGACGATTCAAAAGTAAAATATAAATATAAATATGCGCCAGACAACACACCTCTTGTAATGGTCTCGAAGTAGGGATTAATATCCCTGTGTAACGAGGTACCACACAAGGTAATAGGCCAGGGGCGTCTTCCAGCACACCCAGACCCGAGTCAATTTAGAAAAGATCGTTTCCTGAATTGATCCGACCGGGAATCGAACACTATATACGGAAGTCGAGGCGAGAAACCGTGCTACAGCGCACTACGCCAATCGTGTCGTATGATATCTACTTACTACAGGTACATTTAAATAAAGATATTTTTGTTTGTTTGCAAAGGACCGTGTACGAGACCATGGTGAATCCCTTTATAAGCTATAAAACTATTGACCTTCAAATAGATACTCCGAGTATTAAGAATTCTTATTTTACTGCAATAGTAATTATGATAAAAATACAATACTATGTTTTTACATGACAATGTACTACTTCCGTATATACTACAGTCCTAATGGATGAGCAAACGCAATTTTATCTAACATAAGATTTTCTTAGGTTTTTCCTGTATAACTTGCATCTTTGTTTTCTATCTTTAATTATGCATAACATGCCGGATATGACGTCACCAAATTGCTTCATTTATATATGTCAAAGTTTGAATTTTTTTTTAAAAAAATTGATTGTTTATTTGTTTGTTTTGAAAAGGCTCGGAAACTACTGGGACGATTAAAACAAATACTTCAGCAATAAGCTACATTATCAGAGATAAGCTATATTTTTTCAGGTTAACAATACAGGGCTATTTTATAAACACCATCCAAATGGAAATATGAGCATCTATGGAGAAAATGGCAAAATACGTATTTTTCTGTTTGACAACCTTCATTACTAAAACGTCGACTCATTAATGTTATTACAACTACTCAAAGGTATAAAAAAAGCACTATTTCGTTGATACTGCGCGACGTGAGTGGCGGCGCGGGCTCGCAGTCTCTTCAACTTCGCCCGCGCTTTATTCAGAAGTGGAAATTCAATTTTGAATAAGTAACCACGCCGCACGAATAATCTGTTAGAAAAAATATAATAATGTAAAAGTTAGAAAGACCTACCCTTTTTTTAAAAAGCTTGATGCCTAATGTCCGGCAAAATTTTGGATGGGCTTTATTACCCTGTATACAACATACATCCGCAGAATACCAGTGGCCGTGGCGAGCTATCTCGTTACGGCTTTTTCACTGAGCGGAGACCATTTTGGTACCTTTGTCTATTAGATTAAGATTCAGAGTGTATTTTTGTTTTGTTGTCGAATGTATTTTTTTTTGTCTCTTGTATATTTTTGGTACCGAATAAACTTTTTTCTATTTCTATTTTTCTATATCGGAATGGGTGAATTAGTCTACGCAAGCGGAGCCTATAATGGCCATCTAGTCGTTTATAAATATATTCATAGATAAATATCTGGGAAACCTTTCACCAAGATCATCTAACCCCAAACTAAGCAGAGCTTGTACTATGGGTGTCACTGTCAGAAACTGATAAAGATACTCAAATGTTTAATAGGTTGGAATAATAATAGTTAGTATATCCTTTAGAATCGAACCCACGACTGCGCTGAAGGCAGAATTGCTGCCATTACGCCAACAGGCCAGGCAAGTCTAAAGTTAACATATTTAGTCTACGATACAGAATGATCATTAATATACTTCGAGGACTTTACTTGGCCTCGTGCTTTTGCATCATAATATGACTATATTATAGTGTGTTGGTATGATAATGTTTAGTATAGTTAGGCAACAAACTAAGGCTATCATGCATTAGCAGGCATGATAATTACAAGTTACAGAAATGTAGCACGTAGGAGCCAATTGTCTAATATTCCCAATTCTTATCCATCTTTAAGGCAGGGGTCAAACATTTCCTTGCACTTATATTTTTTTAGGTCAAGGATATTACTACAAATCATTCTAATCATTATCATCATTTTATATCACTTTTTATTTTCAGAACTGAGTTGAAATTGTCAATAATCATTGTGGAAATCAATGTAATGTGTTTAGATAAAAAAACTTTTACGTAAGTAAAGTACATTGTCAAAAAACATTGTTATTTATGAAGGTTACTCGATAACAAATTGCAATCTTTTTCGTAATCGAAATTTTAAAATAATTTGTTTAAAGACCGTATTCTTGAATAATTTTGTTTTGCAATAAGTTTAGTTTAGTTTGAAGTTTAGGCATCTTGAAACTACACAGACAGTGAAACGAGGTAAATAGTATATATCATCTTAACCGAAAGTTTAATATTTGTAAAAATATTTCTTTCGGATGTTTATAGGTACCTGCATTGAAACATTGATGGAATTACGTTGGCTTGCAAAATAAGCATATACTGGAAAGATTCGTTCGTCCCTCTGAGGTATCGGTAGCTCAAGGGTTTAGAGCAGTCACCCGGATTGTGAAAGACGCGGGTTCGATTCCCGCTCGAGATCATCTAGGTCCGATATCGAATTTTTCCAGTTTTTCTATCTTCGGACGAGGTATTATACTTAATTTGTCACAACACTAGCAGTTATTGGGGAATAGTACTTGTGCTATCTAACTTTTTTGACTTTTTAAACTTTTGTTTTGATTTGACTGGCCTGTTAGCGCAATGGCAGCGATCCTGCCTTTAGCGCCGGAGGTCGTCATCATCCCCACCCATGACAAATATTTGTGTGACGAACATTTGTATTTGTTGTGTGTCTGGGTGTTATTATCTATTTAAGTATGTATTTAGAAATATTTAAGTATGTTTATCAGTCTCTCACGCCCATATTACAAGCTCTGCTTAGTTTGGGGTCAGATGATCTTGGTGTGAATTGTCCCAGATATTTATTTATTTATTTAACTATGCACGCACAAGACTCTCCATGAACATTCTCATGCTCAACTAAAGGTATACACACGAAGTCACATCAAGCTTTACATCGGGGCAATAGGGCATGGATTTTGCTGCTGACCTGGGAACGTATCACAATCGCTTAAATCCAGTCAAGTTAATACCCTAAACTGAGGGTTGCGTGCAATTTCTTTAGTAAATATCCAGTTTATAACATACGTTGATGCCAGGTAGCCGCTGGTTTGCTGGAAATGAAAGATCATGGAACGAAATTGCTCTTGGGCTCAGTTTAGGGAATGAACTTGACAAAGGGAATTGTAATAAGACCTTTGTCCTGCGTTCGTAAAGGTCTTCACGCCTCACCAATACAGTTTCGAAGCGTTCCAAAGGTGCAGAATCTTTGTTTTTTTCAGTGAATTTTTTTTTTTTAATTTAAAGAAATAAAATAAGCGCCGTAAAATGGTCAAAACGAATAAAAAAATATAAATTTATAAATATGCGCCAGACAACACACCTCTAGTCATATATAAAATATATATATATATATATATATATATATACAATTACATCAAGATCATCTGACCCCAAACTAAGCAGAGCTTGTACTATGGGTGTCAAAGACTGATAAACATACTTAAATATTTCTAAATACATACATAAATAGATAATAACACCCAGGACACAACGAACACAAATGTTCGTCACATAAATGTTTGTCATGGGTGGGGATCGAACCCACGACCTCCGGTGCTAAAGGCAGGATCGCTGCCATTGCACCAACAGGCCAGTCATGGTCTCGAAGTAAGGAAAAATATCCCTGTGTTACGAGGTACCAGACAAGGAAATAAGCCAGGGGCGTCTCCCAGCACACCCAGACCCAGGCCAATTTAGAAAATATCATTTCCTGAATTGACCTGACCGGGGAGCGAACCCGGGACTCTACTGAATTAAAGGCGAGAAACTGTGAGATATCCTTGTGTTACGAGGTACCACACAATGAAATAAGCCAAGGGCGTCTCCCTGCACACCCAGACCCGAGTCAATTCAGAAAAGATCGTTTCCTAGATTGACCCAACCGAGAATCGAACCCAGGAAACTACGGAAATCGAGGCGAGAAACCGTGCTACAGCGCACTACGCCGTTCGTGTAATCAGACTAAGTAAGATTAGATTTTGAATCTAAGTTTGGAGAAACGTTTGTAAATGGAATTTGGCAAATTATATCGTTATATCATAGCAGAATGATTTATATAAGTATTGTTTTGAATTTTGGACTTAGGAATAATAATGTAGATACGAATTAAATATTAAGTTATGTAATTTATGTTGATTGACATTTAGGTACCTACCACATTCTAAGGACGAGATCTGTAGTCGTTACTTAGCTAAACACAGGCTTATCACATTAATGATTGTCTTACTTATTGAGCCTTAGTATAATGAAGAATGTTCATTAATTTCATCACCAACGAATACCTAAGTTGATGTTTAACTATACACACACAAACACACAGTACAAACATTTGTGTGCATGAACATGTCAGTTTGTACTGGTACTGGGTGTCTCCTATGTATAATAAGTATGTATTTACAAAAGAAAATGTATTTAAGTATGTTTATCCGTTGTCTAGTATCCCATAACACAAGCTTTAATTAGCTTACTTTGGGGCTAGATGGCGCTGTGTGGAATAATGTCCAGGGATATTTATTATTCATTATTTATTAACTATGACAAAAATAATTTAATCTGATATGGCAGGAGGGCCCAGGCATTGCTCAATCATGCCAGTCATAATTATGTAGTAAATTGTAACTAATTTCGTGTAGGTATGACCCTTAAACATTTCTAAGTGTGCCATACACTAGCGTTCTTTGAGCGTCAGCGCGACGCTTGCGCAGAGTTTTTTTTGTCGACAGTTAATAGATAGAACAAGCTATTCAAAGTCTAAGATAAGTCTAAGTTTTAGCTAAGCACGCTCTATAGATCTCAGCCTGAGTTAGCGAAACGTATGAATTGTGTTAAATATTTAAGATACATAAATAAATAAAATAAATATGCGCCAGACAACACACCTCTTGCAATGGTCTCGAAGTAGGGATTAATATCCCTGTGTTACGAGGTACCACACAAGGAAATAAGCTAGGGATATCTCCTAGCACACCGAGACCCGAGTCAATTCAGAAAAGATCGTTACCTGAATTGACCCGACCGGGAATCGAACCCGGGACACTACGGAAATCGAGGCGAGAAACCGTGCTACAGCGCACTACGCCAATCGTGTCGTCAAGATCTCTTTATATTTAGTTTCTTGTTAATGAATGACTGATTATGATTATGTGTGATTAGTATTGATCTATTATTGATACTTAAAACTTATTTGAATCTACTTGTTTCTTACAATACAACACAAGAAATTATAAATTACTGTGAAAAGAGATAATAATAAATAATAATAGTAATAAATATCTGGGACAATTCACACCAAGATCATCTGACCCCAAACTAAGCAGAGCTTGTATTATGGGCGTCAGAGACTGATAAACATACTTAAATATTTCTAAATACTTACTTAAATAGATAATAACACCCAGACACACAACAAACACAAATGTTCGTCACATAAATGTTTGTCATGGGTGGGGATCGAACCCACGACCTCCGGCGTCAAAGGCAGGATCGCTGCTCGTTTTATTTATCACTAGCTGTCCGTCAGCGCTTCGCCCGCATAGACTGTCTTTCCCGTCAAAACATAGCCTAAATTAAAAAAATAAATAGCTTATTTCACTCCCTGATAATGTAGCTTGATATTGGTGAAGAAATTTTTAAAAATTTAAAGTAGTTTCGGAGCCTATTCAATACAAACAAACTGACAAACAAAGAAATCTTTCCTCTTTATAATGTTGTTATAGTCTTGCTGTTATCTTGCTGTTAATACTCATATTACACCTACGTTGATTCAACTATCGTATTCGAACAAGTTAAAATTCGACTTTGAATTAGTATTTTATTTCTCGCTACAGTTTTCTAAGAGCGAGGAGGTGTATCGAAAACGTTGCATTTTTGTAAGATTTTCGTGATTATTTCATTGAACTGAAATAAAACTTAAATTTTTGCTCTATTATTGTGTGCATAATACAGTTTAAAAACACATTGAATAGTCTAAAATTAGGTGGTAGCCAATTATTTGCTACATTAGATAAAAATTTAAAATAGCTGTTTTTTCTTTTTAAATTTAAAGACGCTCAAAAATGTACACAGTTAAAGTTATAATTATGAAATTAAAAAGTGCATTTAATAATATAGAGATAATTTTATACTTAATTTGAATTCAGCTAAATAATCACGGAAACCTAAAAAAAATGCGACGTTTACAATCACAAAAAGCAAACCCTCTTTAAAGCTGTTAAGACTTAACTTTTTTTTTTGGTCGCTTTGGCATTAGCGCTTACACGCGCGCATTTCAAGCATTTCATTTCATCTTGACGGGCAATATATAAAAAAATCTTTTTTATAGTATGTACTGACTAACAATTTTTCTTTTTTAAATGTTTAAATGAACTTTTGTTTTATATTCTTTGATGGTTGTTTTTCTTCTCCTTGTATTATATTTTTTTCGGGTTATTTGTATCAAAATGACACACTGCTTGTACTTTACTAACGCCTGTTGTAAACCCAAAACAAGTTTAAAAGAGTAACTGCTGAGTTTCTCGCCGGGTCTTCTCAGCAAGAAGCAACTCCGACGCGGTGGTAGAGTCGCATTATGTCTGTATACTGTTTAATTGCATATCCATATTATTATGGTATTTATGTCTATTATTTAGTATTTTTTGCTGTTAATTTGACGATTTGAAAGTACTGATAAAGGTATTTAATTTTTTTATGAGTTTTAAGAAACAAAAGGTTCGTACACGGGCTTATTGCAGCGTCTTCGCTCGAACCGGTAGTGGTGAGTCAGTACCTATATGGATTATACGATCTTATACGCGCGTTAACGCAGCTCTGCTCATTTTTTGTTATGAATTTACTCTGTCAATTAAATGTTTGTGTAAACAAACAATATTGAAAAGAGTAACCATCGAGTTTCTTGCCGGGTTCTCCTCGATCGGAAAAAACCTCCGAACCGGTGGTAGAGTCACATGGTGTTTATTTATGATATTTACTATCACGGTTTTTATTATTTTACAACAAAATAACTTTATAATTTACATTTACTTAGTAGCCCTTACATATACGATTAAATAATTAAGATAAAATCAAGGCAAATCAGCACTCATTTTATGCAATGTCAAGCCCTTGGCCCGTTTCAAACGAAAGTTTTGATATTGGTATGTCTGTCTGTCGCAAATTGGCAACATACAGTTTCTGACAGCTAGTTAGTCATAGTTTAATGAATCAGTAGTTTGCTCGCAAGGTCCTGGGTTCGGAAGTCCGTTTTATCATAAGTAAATGAGTAGGTACTAAGACATTTTTACTTCCATGTATATTTGGAAGTATATTCAGTACGTTTTCACACTATTTCACATTACTTTACATTCTTCTTTTTTTGCTAGTGAATTTCCTCAACAGATATGTCTATTTTATAATAATATCATATCATTTATTTTCAGACATCTAAATTACATTTAGGATCTTAAAAAACATAATTGGTCCATAGATAAACCTTAGAGACTAACATACATACTATTTAATATAAAACTAAATAAAACTTATTTTTCATTACTCATACTCTGAAAGTAGGTCTGAAGTTGCCTGAGGAGCGGGATGAAAGTAATACTTTTCATCCATAAGGAGAATCACTTTCAACTGACAGCTGTCAAATTATTTAAAAAAAAACTAGTTCTTTTTCACATCTATCGAACCATGTGCCAACATTCTATACAGCCACGATGTAAAATTGAAATAACTTAAAGTTAAGTATTGAATAAAGAATATATATATATTTTAAATAACTTTATTATAATTTAGTTTCAGCAATTTCTTTAAAATAACTTAGATTTGGGCAAAATATTTACCATTTTTCCAATGATGAAAATAAAAAATAATGGCTGAATAGCTGGCCGGCCACAGAAAAAAAACAAACAAAATAGGCGGGAAAGCGGCAATTCGATCTTCATTTATTTTTTCGATTTGAAGACTTTTGTTTATACGTATAGCAGAGATTTGTACCTATAAAATGAGTTCATCTGATTCTGATATGAATTGAACGCCTGATTTTATAAGAGAAGAGGCTAAAGCGGTAGAGGAAAATAAAATTTACTCATTTTTTTTTTAGCTAATTCATGTTTTTATTTTTACTTTCCTTGTATTTGTAATGAAAAGCACAGTGTTTACCACGGGTTAAAGACTTATTTAGTCCCTCGAACTATTGTCGCGCCAAACCCCGTCTCGGGACTAAATAAGTTACTTTCACCCCTAGGGTAACAATCTACTATTGCACACGCAATGTCAATCAGCGGCGCGCGTGACGCACCATGGTGTCAGGTAACCATCCTCGGTACCGCCGGTAAACAACACCCTTCAGCCAAAACTCCACTTTCGTGAAGGTCGACAGATGTTCAGTTGGAACCCTCACCACAAATGAATTGAAGTTGACATTGTTGCGGCTCCCAACAAATAAATTGTGCTGGTACGGGACGTGAATCGAGTCCATGACACTTCGCGTCTCAACCGGCGCTCGAATCACTGCACTAAAGGAATAAAATGCAAAAAGGCTCAGTTTTTTTTAAGTGTTAGACAACACACTATTGCCATAGTCTCAAAGTGAAGATTAAAGACAGGAGCGACACCCAACACACATTCAGAAAAGTTAGTTTCCTGAATTGACCCGACCGGGAACCCACCCCGGACAGCTCTGAAGTCAAGGCGAGAGAACGTGCTAAAGCTCACTACGCTTATCGTGGGCCGTGTTACAATTTCTTGCCACTGTCGCAGCGTGACCGTTTACGGTTCTAAAAATGCTCTCTTTGTATTGGTATAAGATGTCACTTTTTTAGAGCTCGTTCAGCAACTGAAAGGTTTTAGATCGTAGGTCATCATCATCCTCATCATCCGTGAGATCTATCCTGGTTGTGAACCCACACTGGTGTGTGGGGTCCCAGGGTCCGGCTTTCTTATTCTCATGGCCCACTTCGCGCGGTCTTGTGCATCCTCAGTGGCGAGTTTGTTGGCTAGCATGTCACCCTTTTAGATCGTAGGTATTTGACAGATAAACAATGGTATGAACCGTAATACCAATACGCGGCGCAGAAGTTGAGTTTGCATGACGTAATGGTCACGTGACTGGGACTAAGAGATCCTAATACCAAAATGTCTGGACGCTCAATACACGAGCAAGCTTTATTGAGAGATCGTAATAAGGCCCCGTGTCGTCGTTATTTAACAGTTTAGAAATTAGATAGGTATACAAGGAAAAACCAGAAAAATTCAACCCGATCCTAGGGACTCTAGTTGGAACAACATTGATGAAACAAACACCAAACAAAGCCTCGGTGGCTCAGTTAGAAGACTAGCACCTGGATTGTTGAAGGTCGCGGGTTCGAATTCCGCTTGGGTCCTTAGGATCGGGTCGAATTTTTCTGGTTTCCATCTTTGTGTAGAAAATAGTGCATTGTTAAATGCTAAAAATAAAAATTCACTAGATAGGTAATAAGGCCCTAAATCACTTATTTAACTTAATCAACAAATATTTCGCAGTTCAACAAAAATCGAAGAATTACCTTACTAATTTCAATTCAAATATTTGCTTGCTAGCTGATTCTTTCCGGTTTTCTCCTAGCTCTTATATCTACATCAATAGAGTTGATTATTGTATTTACGGCATTTGACCGATTTCGCGTTATAATTTCTTATACTCAGCATTTCTTGGTGATGCAACCGAATATGATTACCGCTTGTATTTAATACTGTTAGGTTCAGCTTTTGTTAATTGGGGCACGGTATTTGAGTCTTTATTTAAGTGATTTGTCTGTAGTTTTTCATATATCTAGCCAATTTAAGAAATTAATTAGATATCTGGTAGCTTGATAATATTCCGCGTCAAACTTCTAGCTTCTAGTTCCCTCTGAAGTTGAACTGCTGAAGTAAGTGATAATGTACTCGTAACGTGCCAAAATTGATGATTTTACAAAAACTATAAAGCTGATTAAACTACTGAGAATATAAATGGGACATTTCATTCATATGATAGATGATGGATATATACTGCTTGTGATCATTTTTTTATGAAATGAAATGAACTTTATTGTGAACATAAATTTGGGTACATTGTTAGCGGATACATTTGCTATTAAAGTATAATCGCCAAATTTTACCTTTTCAGATGAATTCACATTTCTATTATTAGAACACACTAAACAAAGCTATAATATAATAAACACGAATTATTTGACTGCTATGTAATTGAATACTAAATATAATCTATCTAAGTACTATTATCTTGTAAAAAATCTTTTATACTATAGTAACATATTACATTTACGTATTTTTCATTCATAAAAACATATTGGAAGTTTGTTCAATCATCATTTACTTTTGCTGTTGTTGTACTAGCTTAATCACCACGCTTGCCAATTGCTGGTTTGCAACCAACCTCTAAAACACAGTCTGCCCAAACCGGGATTCAAATTGAGGGCCTCTAGAGCATTTACTATGAAAAATGACCAAAATCACTCCTGTCTTTTAGAGTTTAACTGATACATAAATAACAAATAAAAGCTTAGGCCATGAAAATTCATACACCGAGATAAACTATGGGTCAAATAATGATACATATGCATCTTAAAAATTCGTCCAAAGTATGTCCTATTTTAAAACCGAATAAGTGTCTAGTTCAAAAAAATAACTCTCTCTCTCTCTCTCTCTTTCTCTCTATCTCACACACTCTCTAAGTACATATACTTAACACCCTGCACATTAAAAAAATGCATAAATAAACAAGCAATGTTTACCTGTTTCAATCGCTATTGTTAAACATTTAGTGGTAATTGTAATTGCTTGTAACTTTGATAAAGCTAAACATAAAATTTACCAAGAAGTCTATTTCAAGCTTAAGATTTTGTGCCCTAGCAAAATGGAATCACTGGGCTAAATGTTATATAACTAAATCACCATAATTTTACGGTTTTTATTTCCTAAATTATGTAAAAGTTATCTAAGAATTAGAATAAATAAGAAGAACAAAGTTTGGCCGATATTTCGTCTACCAAAGTGTTTCAATGTTAGAGCTCATACATTTTAATTTGACCCGTGTTTGTATGTAAGTGTTGTACTGACATTTACATATTTGACATTAAGATTAAGATGTATTCATTGTTAAGTTGAACTGCATATCGTAATTTAAAAAAAAAGGTTATGCCATAAATTTTTCATAAAACTGAACAAAAGACAGTTTAAAAATACTAAACTTTTTTAAATCAATGCCAAGGAAACGATGAATTAATACATATTCTTTGAATAAAGTTCTGTAATGTGTATTAAAGTTATGGATAACTCTTAATTTTGAAAATAAAGTTTAATTTAACCATCTTTTTTTTTTTATATAACGCGCGGTTAAGAACTTTTGTTATTATTCGCTTGTTAAAAATGAGTAACGCACGCAAAAATTAAAAGTTAAGTTTCTTTAAAAGTTAGAGCAAAATGTAACCGTCTTTAAAAGTGATTTTGAATTGCCACAAAAAGTTTGTAAACCGTTTCTCAATACGAGTTCGCTCTGATTTTAATTTAAAAAGTCATCTTAAAAATCAGGCAGGCCAACAAAACCTCGCCGCGCAGCCTCCGCGTCTTAAGATCACTTTCGGTGGCCCACTGGCCCCAATCGCCCCCACCTGTTCTAGTGAAAGCAAAATTAGCAAAAACCAATATAATGACATAACACTTGCAATACATACCTCCTTCAATAATCCGATCCGTTTTAACTCCAAAAAAGGCACGCACATTAACACATTGGCACTATTAAAAATAAAACGTAAAATAAAAAAACACAAAAATGACACCTGTCAAAAAAGCGCGCGAATTGAAAAAAGTAAGGCCGCCGCGGTTAAGATGGAAGCGTTTGTTCGAAGCGGGCAGCGTCGCCCGACTGCATCAAAATGAATGCCATTCACTGCTAGTGTGATGGGCCAATTTATCATGTAGCGAAGGAAAATTTGCTTTATTGCTTATTTTTTATGAACCATAGCCAAGGCAAGGGTTTCGTTCGTCATAGGGAAAATGGTTGTTTTCATTTCCCGAGATGCAGTCATCAGCAGTTATCTTAGAAATAAATAGGGGGCACTAACTAAATTAATCTTCCAACTATGTGTTTGGTCTAACAATTTGCTAAAATACAAAATAAATACTTCTGCTCAATAATTCTTAAGAAATTACTAAATATTTTAGTTATGAATTCGGAAGTAGGCTCCCAAAAAAGGTCTTTATTTAGACGCTTTTTTACGTTGTTTCATTCATAAGCTGTAAGGATCTCTTCAAAATTAGTGTAATTTTAATAATTTTTGGATGTTAAGGCTATGCTTTCCCAAGATTGTCAATATTTGATCGACTTTGTTTGAAGATAACTACTTAATTAGAAGATATTTCAGGAAATAAAAAATTGCACGCGTAGGTCAGTGTCTTTAACTTTTCCAAAACACGATATAGCATAATTTCACTGATAAAAAAAACACAAAGAAGTACGTCGACGTTTCTAATGGTTCACTCTTAGAAGTTATTAACATTTTGCACTTTCAAAATATATTTATATAGATAGGTCTTTGTATATTCTAGCTCGACAACTTTTAAAACTTTTTAATTTGTCTAATGTTATTTCATAATAAATTCATTACACAAAAACAGAAGGAAGCCGCGGCGTTATCCCGTTCGCGCAGAACTAATCAGTGGCCCGCCCACCGAATGTTCTATCGGATGGCGCGCTAAATCTAAAAAATATGTTTTAACAAGATTTCTTTTTTTTTATAGTGCCCGTCAAGATAACCTCACTCCACCTGATCAAAGAATACCTGATGGAAAGCGGTCGTGATGTCCAGATATGAGGCAGACAAGCACAGTAATGCAAAGCAATCACTGAGCTGGACATACTCATCTTGAAGGCCTGCAAAAATGCCTTTTCACGCCCCACTTGAAGACCCCGGAACTGTGAGAGGAAGGAAACACATGCGCTGGGAGAGCGTTCCACGTCTGGATGGTTCGACAAAGAAAAGAATCACCGAACCTTTTCGTTCGTGGGAACAAATCCAGCACGCGTGGTACGGGAGTGGAAGGGTGATCATAATATATCAAGATACATTTTACACTTTAAGTACAGTCTTTTTATTTATTTATTTAGAATAGGTACACAGACAGATTACCATCGTTACATGGCTTTATATAATATTTTGTACACAATAGGCTAGACAATAATTCAAAAAGTGTGTACACAGCATGATTAATTGTTATTTCCTAAGGACGGTTTTAAAATACAGCTAAAAGATAATAATAAAAAGTAAAAAGGTAAAAAATAAAAGTAAAAAGGAAAAAGTTGAAGAGTTACGAAAGAAGTGAGGAGAATTCCTGGCCACTAAGAAAGTCAGATATGACCTTTTTATGTTTTGTGAACCTGTGGTTAAATATGTCTACGTCAATATCTTTGCTACTGCGAACCAGCTCATTATAAGTGCGGCACATTCTAACCAGAGGGCTATAAAACGACGTGTTATTCTTATATACTTGTATTGCGAAGGTATTTGGACAACGCGACCGGTGCCGGATGTTAATTTTCAATTCCGAAAGTAAATTTGGTGCATCGATGGATGCATGAAGTAGTTTGTGCAGATACAGAAGGTCGTATCTTCTTCGTCGCGTCGCCAGGGAAATCACGCCAAACTTCGACAGCCTATGACCGTAGTTTCTGAGGGATCGTCCTAAGTTATGTTTAAAAGAAAGGTACTTTAAGCACTTTCTCTGTACTCTTTCCAGGCTATCGACGTGTACTTTATAGTAAGGAGACCAAACCGGACTGCAGTATTCTAGGACACTTCTCACCAGGCTAACGAAGAGACACAGAGTGCTTTGTGGGTTTTTGAAATCTTTTGTTGTCCTCAATATGAATCCAAGCAGGCGTCGACTTCTTTTAACAACGTGCTCATAATGGGGACGGAAAGACAGCTGTTCGTCGAAAATGACACCCAGGTCTTTGACAATGTGTTTTCTCGTCAGTAGGTTATTGTCTATATAGTACGATTGTCCGTTTTTATTTTTCCTTCTGGTAAAAGAGATAACACAACACTTATCATCGTTGAGTTTCATATTATTCGAAGCACACCATTCCGAAATGACGTTGACATCACCCTGAAGTGCTTTCGTGTTTTCAATATCTGTGAATATCTTCAGGTCATCGGCGTACAAGAGCGACGGGCATGTTATGTGATAAGTTAAATCATTAATAAAAACAACAAATAGGAGCGGTCCAAGATGTGACCCCTGGGGAACCCCTGATGGAACAGATATGGGAGAAGAGGTATAACCCTTGACCGTAACAAGTTGCGATCGATTGCTTAAATACGACTCCAGCCATCTCAGTAGACAACCGTGAATCCCATAATGTGCAAGTTTGAGACACAACAAGGAGTGGTCAACTTTGTCAAAGGCTTTACTGAAATCCAGATATACAGCATCAACTTGGCTCCCGGAAGGAAAAGCCTTACAGAGATAGGTTTTATACTCCAGCAAATTACTGAGCGTCGACCTTTTTTTAATAAATCCATGCTGCTTGTCGGATATAAATTTAGTAAAGTGGTTATAAAGATGACTATATACCAGTGACTCGAAGATTTTTGCCAAGCAGGAGAGTATACTAATTGGCCGATAATTCGTGCATGAGTTCTTGGCTCCAGCTTTAAAGATGGGTATAGTATAAGCACTCTTCCATTGACTGGGAAAGATTCCGGATGCTATAGATTGATTAAATATTATAGCTAGCGGAGAAGACAGTTCCTGGGAGCAAAGTTTAATAAATTTTGGAGGGATATCATCTGGACCTGGGCCTTTACATATATCTAGTTGCTTAATTTTTAGGTAAATATCCTGTTTAGTAATCTTAACATCATGCAACGAAAAGTTACAAGCATTCGGTAAATCAATCTCTCTTCCAGTTTGACTAGGAACGTCATAAACTGAACCAAAGTACTTCGAAAATAGCTCACAGATTCCCTGCCCATCATTGCAGGTCCTATTGTTATAACTCATTGTGTCAGGTATAGAGACTCTGCCCTTTTTCCCATTCACAAATCGCCAGAAAGCTTTGGGGCTGTCATACAATGACTCTTCTACTGAATTAAGGTAATTCTTGTAACATTCTGCAATAAGGGTTTTAGACCTACGTCGGAGCAATGAAAAATTATCGTACTCACGGGGATTCGAGTATTTTTTGTAACGTTTGTGAGACTTATTTTTTTCTTTGATACAACGGATTAGGGCCGGACTATACCACGAGGGATACTTATTAGAGTAATTTCTAGTATACGGTGTATGATTAGATATAATTTCGTTAATTTTGTTATAAAAAATATCCACACATATGTCAACATCTGTTGATGATAGCAACTTCTCCCAGTCAACACTCCTTAAATCGGATCTTAATTCCGCATAGTCGCATTTGTTAAAATTATAGCGTTTGCGGTATTTGCTTTTCGCAGGCCTATCCGGTTTGTCCCTTGAAATGTCTATTTCATATGCCAAATGGTGACTATCCAAGCGACAGAGAGGTTCAGCCTCCTTTACCGAAACGGAAATAGAAGGTAAGGTAGAAAATACTAGGTCGAGGAAACGATTGTTTCTATTAGGAATCGAGTTTATTTGCACTAGATTACAGGTGTGCATTGTTTCTATGAGTAAAACAGCTTTACGGTCCTGGGGATTTGAAGGTGTGAGATGAGTTAATTCATCGTTTCCTGACCAACTTAAGTTAGCTGTGTTGAAGTCCCCTAAAATTAAAAATTCATCTCCCAAAGTTGCGCTTAAAATAACCCTCTGGCTGTTAGTGTGAAACTCAGTATAATCTCCAATTGGGAGGTCAGGTGGTAAGTAACAAAGACAAATATGCATAGAAGATTGACCAGGTTCAGCTGTTAGAATAGTAAGCCAGACATCCTCAACCCTACTCTCCCAAGACGTCTGACGGGAAACACTGATAGAACATTTAACAGCTATAAGGACGCCTCCCCCAACTTGTTTCGCAGAACAAGCATTCTCGCGGTCCCTTCTAAAAACATTGTATCGATTATCTATTGTTTCGCTGTCGAGAACACCGCTGTCAAAATTGGTTTCCGTCAGACAGATAACGTCGTAATTATTATTAAGAATATTCAAATACAGATCTTTTAATTTTGATTTTGCTCTACCCAAATTCTGATAAAAGACATTATACATATTTAGGCGAGGATAAAACCAAAATGAACGAAACTTAAGTAAACGTTAAAGTCTGAATAACACTAACACAACTTGTCCAAAGAGTCCAGATTGTGTATAAGAATAGCGCCAGCTCCGTCATCCTTGCGTACATAGATTTGACCATATTTCACCCACACATATTTAAATTTCAGTACACTGGCTGCTTTTCTTGTTGCTGCGTGCAGGTGTTTTTTGCTCTGGGGACAGATGCTCGGTGACGAAGATCCTACACGATTCACCTGGGATATCTAGGTCAGAAGACTTCAGGCCTACGCCCGGTCTAGTTTTATTAAATCTGTGTGACGCAGATAATACCAGGTCCCTAACTCGTGGTGAGGAGAACGTTACTACTATGTTTCTAGGTCTTTTAGCCGTGGCATCGAGTTTGGCCACCCTACGGCACGCGCTGATATGTCCGTCTTCAAGGGGAGCCTGTACAAAATCACACAGCTTTTTGAGAATGAACAAAACGTTTTCATTTTTGTGTTCTGGCACTGCTTGTAGCTCAATATTGCAGTTGCGTGAGATCTTATCAATCCCCGTAAGGCGAGTGTTAAGCTTCGTTAGTTCCACCTGGAGCTTCGAATTTTCCATTTCCAGTTGTTTAATGGCCTCGGCGCTCTTGTCAATGCTTGTTCGCATCTCTGTCTGCTCCGCACAAATAAAATCAGTGGTATTAGTGAATTCATTCTCGATATTTTTCAATGCAGATCCTATTTCGCTCTTAACCATCTCTCGAACGTCATCTCTCAATGCCTTGCGGAAACTTTCCATAAATACAGTCAGAGACGCAGTAAGTTTTTCATCTAAGAGAACACTAATCTTATCCAATGTAAGCTCCTCTTTTACAGCAGTATTGTCGGTAGTTTCAGTCCTTGAAGGAGAAGGCTGTAGAATTGTCTCAGCACTGTGGTCCAAAATGACATCACAGGACATATTCATCGCATCGTCAGTGCGCAACAAATTACTTTGACGCACAGGTGTGTTATCATTAGATCGCACACGCCGAGTGACATTACTGCACGCCGGGCATATCCAATTAGATGCTTGCTCTTTTGTAAGTGCGAGAAATTGTTGCCTGTCAATATTAAGGCACTGATGGTGGAATTTTGCCACGCATAATCTGCACCTTACAGACTCCTCCTTACACAAGTCCTTTTTACATGCATTACAATTCATTATGTGCAGATGTGTTCAACTACAATGATTCTAAATATTAGCTTAACGCAACAAGGGCGCACTATTATCATAAGTGTGGCACGCCGGCTCAAGCACAGCTCACGGAACGCACCAGCGGCGCGTGACAGAGAAGACAACAGCTACTTGATTGGTGACCTTACACTCACACGCAGCTTGCTCTGCTTAAGTTTGCAATTTTCGCCCACAACGCGCTCAGTCAGTTGGTCTAGTGGCAAAATCCCCACCTCTCGACCGTGAGACACAACGATCAAATCCCAGCCACGCCACCATCAAACTTTTTTCACGACGGGGGACCTCGAGGACACCGCGGGACAGCACCGACAGTCGGGGCGAAGCCCTAAGACACTCACAGTCCAATAAAACAATTTATTTAAAATAATATTCAAACAACTAACACGTCCACTCGGAAGGACAACTGGAGGAAAAAAAAAAGAAAGCAACAAGTCAGCAAGCAACTTATAGACCGTGCACTTTTTTACTTTATCACAGTAGCAAATCATAAGCATCTGAAGAAGTGAAGAATAAGCCTCATAATTCTTCTTCATAATTTTTAGTGGACATAAATATAGCAAAAGCTATACTTTACCTCTCAAAATAATAAGACCTAAAGGAATATTTATTTAGAGAGAGGGTTTGCTCTGCAATAACTATGCCAATGGAACTAAATAACATCTGTCGTATATTGGTTTTTTTTTTAGTTTCGAGTGTCGTTGCAGAATTCGACGGTTAGTTTTAGTCTGTACCTACGTTTAGCACGAGTTGCCACTTTAAATTTACGTTATCGTTCGCGTAAAAAAAACTATTGGATTTTGACATTGGCATGACATGTCATGTCAAATCCCAATACAATTATTGTACGCGAACGTTGCGACGTTCGTTGTCGCAATTGTAAAGGTTCTGCCTGTAGTGCCAAAAGTCGTGGGATCGATTCATATACGCCCAAAACAAATATAAGCTAGTCTTTAGCATTAATTGTCGACAAATATTGTCATTAAAGATTGGATGGTTAGAGTTCCTCCCTGATGCACCCGGGAAAGTGGGATCTCTCGTCCATGTCAAAGAAACATGTTAGTTACAAATAATTGGCTGGCTTTTTGCCTGGAGCCTCACCTAAGCCACTAAAGCAATATTACTTTATAACGAGATCCTCGATGCCGGCCAGCAATATAGGAGCCGGAGCGCCGGGATTCGTCACACAATATTTAGGAGTAGTTGTAGTTGTGGAATAGTTAATAAAAGATCAGCCAATCCAGTGACTTATTTATTATTTAGGGTAAAAGTATAGGTAGGAAAGAAGAACCCGATACACGGGTTCCTGTTACTTATAACTGTTTAAACTTTTAAAGTATTTAAAAATACACCATCACGTAAGTTATACTTAAACTGGTAATCTGGTAAAATGCTCGCAAACTGTTCAGTACGATGGTTTTGGTAAGACTGAATCAAAAAAGCTGCGCATGCAATGCGAAACAAAAATCGAATTGAATCAAATTTTGAAAAACAAGTACAAAATACTTTTAATGGCCAGCAGTTAAACCATGAAGTTTCCAGCGATCGTGGAGGTTCTAACGTCCACGAGACTGAAGGGAAACGGCATCGTTACAACTTATACATTAACGTCCTATTTGTATTTGTCTAAGGTTGACATTCAGATGTCATTGCAAAGTAGGTTATTTTAAGAGCGTTTGCTGGAGGTGGATCGGAAACGTTGCATTGTTGAAAGATTTTCTTATTTATATCGCTGAATCCAAATTAAAGTTTTTTTTTTGTCTGGTATGTTCTGCACTTTTTTATGTCATAATTATTACTTTTACTTTTTACAATGAATTCTCTCGTTTTCTCAAACTTATTCAGTAAAATAAGATTTTTTTGTTATGGTTTGGATCCTCAAGATCCAATGTTTAATCAGGGCCCTCTTTCTTATTTACTATGTTTGGCACGAGCCCAGGGCCCCGCGATCCTGAATGCCTCCCCTAAAATCAGTTCAATACAATTTTTGACACCTTTTGGAGCCTTTGCTCCAAATAGGTCAAACACGGTCCTGTGTTCGATTCCCATTCATGACAAATATCTAATTATGTGTAAAATATTTGTACCCATTCTGAGACCGAGGTGTTATGATTTATGCATTTTTTTTATTTGCTATGTATTCCAAAAGGACAACGGATGGACAACTAAGTTATACGTTTGATATGCCCCAGACTCATACCACTAATTGTCACGGTCTCGAAGTAAGGATTAATATCCCTGTGTTACGAGGCACCAGACAGGGATTAAGTAAGGGGAGTCTTCCAGCACACCCAGACTGGAGCCAATTTAGAAAAGATCGTTTTCTGAATTTTCCCGAACGGGAATCGACCCCGGGACACTACGGAAATCGAGGCGAGAAACCGTGCTACAGCGCACTACGCCAATCGATATTAAACGATTTTGTGAGATCTAAATGTTAACCTCTCAATCAATATAATGTTAATAAGTGGTTTCAATGATACTTACCAGATAACAAAAAAGGTAGGTATAAGCAAAACTACCAAATAATATCCATTAGCTTGGTATTGGTAGTAACCTCTGCTGAATGCGAAGTCAAGTTAACCTCATAAATAAAAATAAATATGTGCCTGATAATAATAAAAGATAACATCATTCCACTTTTCTAACAATCTTCAAATTGTGTTTCTTCTTTTAGAATTTGTAGTTTTATTTTCAGTAAGATGAAATATGGCGAAGTAAATTTACTGGGTTGTCAGGTTTTGAATTTAATACTCATTCAAAACTCAAAACTCAAATATATTTATTTAAATAGACTTAATCAGTACTTTTAAATAGTAAAAAAATATACTAAATAAGAGACAAATACTATAATAATATGAATATATAAATAAACAGTATACAAACATACAACATATTTAACACAACAACATAACAACATATTTGTAATAAATTAGTCCCATAAAGTATATTCTTTAGTTGTGTAATTAAGAAGATAATCTTTATAAATAAAAATGAATCGCCAAATGTGTTGCTAAAGGCAAAACTCGAGAACGGCTGGACCAATAGAGATATATTTTTTTCATATATTTGTTAAGGCACAATGGAGAGAAAAAAAAATGACGGAATCCTATCACGCGGGCAAAAAGGCGCGGGCGGAAAGCTAGTTTATATTCTAAGGAAAAAAGCCTTTATAGTTCGTTAGTTGTATTGAATAGGCTCCGAAACTAATGGCCGTTTTAAAAAAATATTTTACCAATACGTTGCGGGTGTGCATGGATCAGCGGACATTGCCAATGCATTTGGTAGCCATTTTAGGGTTGAACCTTCAGTAATTGATGAATCAGAGTTAAACGATCAGTCTATGTGTGCCGTGTCAGCGCCTATTACATTTTCCGCGAAGGCAGTAGACAGGGTAATAAAAGGAATGATGGGGGAGAAGTCTCCCGGTTTTGATTGTCTGAGCATTGAACACTAAAAAATATGCTGGAGTTCATTTGCCGCGTGTACTTGCAATGTTTTATACGTTGTGAGTCACAGTTATTTACCGGCAGAACTCACTAGGACTGTTGTAGTACCTGTCATACAAAACAAATCGAGAGATACTTCGGATATCTTTAATTAGAGACCAATATCCCTTGCTACGATTGTCGCGAAAGTTCTGGACATGGACAGTATTTTGACTAATAATATACTTAGATCTGCATGACAACCAATTCGGTTCTAGGACCGGTTTGTCAACCGAAAGTCTTTTCTATTTAACAGACCGTTAAATACTATACGACTAGAAAAACACCAATATTTGCTTGTTTTTTGGATCTGTCTAGGGCTTTCGTCCTCGTAAAATACGATAAGTTGTGGCAGAAGATTTACTGTGAGACTAAGGTACCTAAGGAAGTTGTATATTTATTCAAATTCTGGTACAGTAACCAGATGAATACTGTGAAATGGGCAGGAGAGTATTGTGATAGTATGGGCTACAATGTGGAGTGAGGCAGGGGGGTTTGAGCTCTCCTCGTTTGTTCAATCTTTATGTGAACCAGCTGATAGGTGGGCTCAATAGCGCAAACGTTGGCTGTTACGTGGACGGTGTCTGTATGAATAACATTAGTAACGCTGACGATATGGTGCTGTTGAGCCCGTCGATCAGCGGGATGAGGCGTCTCCTGTCTATCTGTGAGTGTTATGGACTTGCCCATGGGCTCAGGTATAACACCTGGATTCTTTTTAAGTCAGGCTCAATAAACTACCCTAACCTACCTGAAATAACACTCTTTAAGAATTCACTGAACCGTGTTCAGAAATTTAAATACCTGGGCCACTGGGCCACGGCGGACTTGCAAGATAATGATGATATTGAGCGAGAGCGTAGATCGTTGGCAGTTCGCTGCAATATGCTGGCTCGTAGGTTTGCGCGTTGTAGTAGGGCAGTTAAAGTAACGCTTTTCAAAGCCTACTGCCTGTCGTTCCTCACATGCAGCTTGTGGGGGAGTTAAACGCGGCGGGCTTACAGCGATCTACGAGTGCAATGCCTAATGCCTTGAGAGTGGTCTTGGGGCTGCCTTGGCGGTGCAGCGCTTCCGATATGTTCACAGAAGCACGAATAGATGGCTTTGCAGCGGTGATGAGGAAAAGGTGTGCCTCGGCGCTGACCCGCTGACGAGGTGCCTCCAATAGTATTCTCAGGGTGTTTGTTGATAGGTGGGATTTGCCACTTTTACAAAGGTGGGTGTAGCTCCACACTATAGGTTAAATGTTGTGATGTTCTAATTGTGTCTTATTGTTTCTTTTGTACTTTTACTAACTCTAGTTTTATAAATACATTGTTACCAACATATTATGGGCTATGCCTGAAATAAATTGAAATTGAAATACGAAGCTACCTTATTAGCGAGTAACACAGGCTATGGTTCTTTTTTTGGCTATATTTTAACGGGAAACCGCTGACGGACAGGTATTATTATTAGTTATTAGTGAGTGACGTGGCGGATACGTCTGAGTGGCTATCGTCAGTTTATTCCAAGATGACGCTTCGCATTTCTCGTTTAATGAATCCGACAGGATAAGTAAAAAAAAAATACTTCCGCGTGTCCTTGTGACATGAACGGTACAGTAGGTAACTTATTTATTTTTATTCGTTAGTAAAGTGCAGTAGAAAACAATGACAAAAAAAACTATGTCACAACAGCCGTAGGGTTATGAAATCATAATCAAATTTCAGATCCGGGGCTAAATCATCAATCTAGATTCTAGACTAATATTAGAGGAAAGATTTTTATTTCCATATTTGTTCATACTAATATTATAAAGAGGAAAGATTTGATTGTTTGTTTGTTTGTATTGACGGCATGATTGGCGTAGTGTGCTGTAGCACGGTTTCTCACGTCGATTTCCGTAGTGTCCCGGGTTCGATTCCCGGTCGGGTCAATTCAGGAAACGATCTTTTCTGAATTGACTCGGGTCTGGGTGTGCTGGGAGACGCCCCTAGCTTATTTCCTTGTGTGGTACCTCGTAACACAGGGATTTAATAATCCCTACTTCGAGACCATTACAATAGGTGTGTTGTCTGGCGCATATTTATTTATTTATATATTTATATTTTAGAGGCTCCGAAACTGCTGGACCGATTTAAAAAAATATTTCACCAATATGAAGCTATATTATCAGGGAGTGAGGCTATATTTTATTCTGATTGAAAAAAACATTCAGTGAAAATTAATAGAATGTGTAAAATAGTATAAATCAAGTCGGTGAAACGCGGGCGAGATGTGCTGCTTTACCGACGCCGGGACGTGCAATTACCTTTTCAGAACGAAGTCTGTCGAAGCAGCTAGTCAGGAATGAAATCAAAAACTTCTCATACATACATACCATCACGCCTTTTTCCCAACGAGGTAGGCAGAGACCACATCTTTCCACTTGCTACGGTCCTGACACACCTCTTGCGCTTCTTCCACTCTCATTAATCCTTTCATACATGCTCGTTGATTATGGGTACTCCTGACCTGACCTTTTCTGAGCACGTCTTGGACTTGTCCTAAGTACGTCGGTCTAGGCCTTCCCCTTTATACAGCGCCATCCACCCTCGCCTTGTAAAAACTTCTCAACCGATTTTAATTTATTTCCACCTTTCTAAAGCTACGTTATTAGCTACTAATATACTCGTAGGCTATATTTTAAGAGCGATTTCAGTCTAACGTACATTACGGGCTTATTCCGGCGTTGTTCGCTCTTACCGGTAGCGGTAAACCGGGATCTACATGGATCATTCGAGCTTATAAGCGCGTCAATGTTCGTGCGGGTTACGCATGTGGCAAAAGGCACTTCTGTACGCGTTTAAATGCGCTTCCAAAAACGAGCTTAAACGTGCATATAAAACGCTGGTCTTAAACCGCCCTTATGGGATAAATATTCCACGCGGCCGAAGCTGCTGGCGGAAATCATCATCATCATTCCGTGCGGTCTATCCTGGTTGTGAACCCACACTGGTGTGTGGGGTCCCAGGGTCCGCCTTTCTTATTTTCTTGGCCCACTTCGCGCGGTCTTGTGCATCCTCAGTGGTGAGTTTGTTGACACGCATGTCACCCTTGACTACGTCGAGCCACCGCTTCTTGGGTCGACCTCTTCTAACGGTACCTGGCGGGGGTGGCATGGCCATTTGTTGCCCAAGTAGTTTGCCGATCTTATTTTTTTTTTGGATTTCCAATAATACGGATAGCACGCCGCTGCAACCTGTCAAGAGCTTCGAGTAGGTACTTGGCGGAACCGTCCCAGAGATGAGAGCAGTATTCCACACATGAGCGAACTTATGTCTTATACAAGAGACAGAGCTGCTCAGGCGTGAAGAATAGTCTCACTCTGTTCAGGACTCCGAGTTTACGGGATGCAGTTCTAATGACGCTCTCAATGTAGTCCCGCTGGTTTAGGTTGCTACGAACATCCATGCCAAGGATTTTCAGGCTATCCTTAATCGGTAGCGGGGTGCTCTGAAGAGTGGGATGGGAAAGGAACGGCGATGCCTTTGCTGTGAATGCACACACCTGCGTTTTCTTGGCATTGAACTCGACAAGATTGCATGCACCCGATTCTGAAATGCGGTCCAACACTCCGTCAAACTCAACAACAAGACTTCGCATCTTCTCCTCGATGTCAGTCTGCTTTGCCCCAAGGCGCTCGAAATAACGCGCGTGGACCGTGCTATCATCCGCATAGTAATGAATATTACCAAGAGATAACATGTCATTGATATGCAGAAGAAACGACGTCGGCGACAAGACGGAGCCCTGCGGCACTCCAGCATTAATCTGAAGAAAGCGTGATTCTTGACCATCGCAAAGGACGCGAATTCTACGTCCCTCCAGAAATCCGGCGCCCCAGTCGCATAGGCGAGGTGGCAGACCATATGCCGGAAGCTTAGAAATAAGCGAACGATGCCATACACGGTCGAAAGCTTAGGCACCAAAAAATCCCCATGCTTGTCCATAGCCTCCCCCCAGATGTGTGTTACGTACGCTAGAAGATCACCCGTAGACCGTTTTGGTCGGAAGCCGTACTGACGGTCGGGAATGAGAGAGTAGGTAGCGGAGGTAGCTCTAGGTAGCGGATGAGCTGCGTGTTTATGATCCGCTCGAACACTTTAGCTAAAACTGAGGTTACGGCTATTGGACGGTAATTGGCAGGGTCAGACTGGTCCCCTTTTTTGGGAACTGGTTGAACGTTCACCTCCCTCCAAGACAGCGGCATAAGACCCGAATTGTAGGAGAGGCGATACAGGCTAGTGAACACTGGAGACAACTCCGCTGCACATTTCTTCAGCACCACAGCTGGAATTCCATCAGGGCCACTGGCTTTCCTGACATCAAGTGACTGCAGTTCGGCACGAACATCACACTGCCTGCTACGAATATCAGGCATTGTGGAGCCGCAATGTGGAATTTCAGGCGGCGCAACATCGCAGTCATCGATGCAAGAGTTTGCGGCAAAGAGGTTAGCCAGTGAATCGGCTTTTTCAATACTCAATTCTTTCTTGCGGCTGATGAGCCAACGATCCATCAGTGAATCTCAGTAAGGGCAGCGAAGGCACGCAGAAGTTAGATTGCACGTGTTTAGCCAGTCGCCTGTAGGAGCGGCTACCCGTAGGGTGCGTGATGAGTTCTTGGCCAATACGTGCAATTCGCTGGGCGTCCGCTCTAACGCAAGCCCTCTTCGTGGCCTTGGTGGCTTTATTAAAGGCTGCTTTCAGGGAGGCAAGGTTTGAATGATCATTGAGTGCCTGGGCCCTAGACCAAGCACGGTACGCCGCCTGTTTTTGTTCAACAGCTGCGGCACACTCGTTATTGAACCAGGGACCAGTTTTGCTAGCACTGACGACATCAGTAAAAGGAATGTAGTATTCCATTCCGGTACTGATCTGGTCCGCGATAGCAGATGCACTGTCTGAAGCATCCCTTTCTCCAAAGCAGCACTGCCGCCAAGGGACGGAGGCAAAGTACTCTCGCAATCCGTCCCAATCTGCCAACGAGTAGTGCCATAACCGCCGCGTCACCTCCACAGGTTGTGGGGGAGCTGCACAAGGCACTGTAGCGCCAACCAGACAGTGATCGGAGGAGCTCAATGAAGCACCAACCGACACTTCATACCCCGCTGGGTGACTCGTCAGCAGAAGGTCCAATAAGGAGGGTGTATGACCGACAATATCTGGTACCCGGGTGGGCTGGTGTACCAGTTGCGTCAGGTCTTGCGTGAGAGCGAACGCATGGGCAGTTCGGCCTGCATGGTCTGCTTTTGATGAGCCTAACCAGGACTCATGGTGGGCATTGAAGTCTCCCAAAAACACCATTTCGGCATTTAGGAATTGCGCCTGAACGTTGTCTGCGGCCTGACTCAGATGTTCGAAGAGTCGAGTTGTCTCGGCGTCGCCTTTGTGGGAGCGGTATATGCACGCATAGACCCGGCTCGTGGAGCCCAGGTCAACGTGCACCCAGAGGGTGGAGAAGGATGGGTATTCTAGGCAGCGGAGACGGCTACAGCAGACGTCCGCCCTGACGAATAGACATACACCGGCTTTAGGTTGGAAGGACTCTTCCAGCACATAGCCGGGGTAGTGCAGGTATGACGTATCGGCAGGGCGGCCTATCTGTGTTTCCGTCAAAAAGAGCATCGCAGGCTTCGCCGTCTCAAGGTGTTGATGGACGGCGTTGAGGTTTGCATGGAGTCCGCGGATGTTAGCGAACTCCAACTCAAACAGCGTGTTGGTGGGGGATGGGCATGCCGCTGTTGGCCGTTTTTTCATGCTTCTGACTGCCATAGAAGTTGGAGGATGGGAGGGGCGTGAAAGGACGACTGTGATCGAGGCAATAAAAGACAAAGCGTGGTGCCTTGCATTATTTATTAGTATTAATCACGTGGAATAGTGTGGGCCGGTCCGCCGGCCGGAAGGGCCCCCGTACCCCCTCGGGTGTGGTCGCCGGGCCCCACCGGAACCGGGCACACCTCGGCGCGACGATCCACCCAGAGATTATGCGCGACCTGGTGTGGCAGCCTCCAGAGGTGGTTAACCCCTTTTGGGCCCCTGTACCAGCGGTTGTCTGGACGTCTCCCATGAGTTTCCGTCACCGATATATTATAAAAAAAACTTAAAATTCTAAATTCAAAAATCAAAATCATTAATTCATGAAACACAAGTAAACATGTCTTTTTGCATACTATTAAACGTGCGGCTGGGACCAGCGATGACGGCATATGAACTACAAAATTACATTTTAAATCACATATTCAATTGTACATTAACTAATCTATTCAATTCTGTACATTACAAATCATACAACATATTAATATTTTTAAATCAAATTATAAGGGTGTAGGGTATTTATTTCATTTCTAGGAATTGCTTGACGGAGTAAAAAACATTTCTATACAAATATTGAAATAGCTTCTGTTAAAGGTGGTCCCTCACCTCATCTGGAGCATTTACCTGTAATTTACATTTCAGATTCCTTTTTGAGCATTACACTATAATACTGCAAAAATACAAAAATTCAGGGAAGTTGTATCAAAATGTTACACATTGTATCATCAAGTTGCGCACTGTCAATGCTCCTGCTTTTACCTCACCAACGTAATGTTCGAATCTGTACCATTACAGTTTGCGCACGGTTCTTCTCCCTCACTGATGTAATGCTTGCCTCTGTAACGTTATGTTACAGGAAAATGCTCCAGATGAGGGAGCACCTTTAGAAATAGGAAAAAAAAAAATACCCCTGGACATTATTCCACACAGCGCCATCTAGCCCCAAAGTAAGGTAATTAAAGCTTGTGTTATGGGATACTAGACAACGGATAAACATACTTAAATACATTTTCTTTTGTAAATACATACTTATTATACATAGGAAGGAGGTCCACACTCTTCAAAAAAGTTAGGGAACTTATCATATATCGGACGACACGATTGGCGTAGTGCGCACGGTTTCTCGCCTCGATTTCCTTAGTGTCCCGGGTTCGATTCCCGGTCGGGTCAATTCAGGAAACGATCTTTTCTGAATTGACTCGGGTCTGGGTGTGCTGGGAGACGCCTCTGGCTGATTTCCTTGTGTGGTACCTCGTGACACAGGGATATTAATCCCTACT
Source organism: Udea olivalis (assembly GCA_947369235.1). Taxonomy (NCBI): domain Eukaryota; kingdom Metazoa; phylum Arthropoda; class Insecta; order Lepidoptera; family Crambidae; genus Udea; species Udea olivalis. Next base: position 9,029,040 of record OX376370.1, on the reverse strand, counting down.
TTGAGACCCTTACAAGAGGTGTGTTGTCTGGCGAATATTTATTATTTATTATTATTATATATTTTTGGCACCTTAACAAATACACTTCTTTTGGTCGGTAAAGGTGGATTAAAAACTGGTAACTATTAAAAATCCTGGAACACACATGTGGTACGAACCGATTGGTATAAGTGTCGTCTAACACAGTGTTCTTCAAAGTGAGCTCCGCTGCACACTGGTGTACCGTGGCCATTAGTTGGTGTGCCTCAGTAAAATAAGGTTATCTTATAACAATATTTTCAGTAGTAATGAATATCCTTTGCTGTATAAGAATGCTACAAGTACTGCAATACTTTTGCCATTTGCAACGACCTATTGCACAGATACCTTATAGTTACTGCGTAACAGATAAATCACATCCATAGAAAAATGACAATTTTCTTAATCCTAAATGCGTGCTGCCACAAATTAGACATGCGCGGCGCTCTGACAGATAGCCCGCTTACAACAACATTTTTGACGCACGCACACAGAGACAAGAGTTTACAAGAGAAGTCAGTGAGCTTCGGTGAGTCGGAAAGTCGCACTGTCGCGAGTGTTTTTGTTTTTGTCGAACTTGGTGCAATGTTTTCACATGATGAACTTTGTTTATGGCCGGTTCTGTCAAGTAGGTATAACTTACTTACTTCATTTTGAAAATTCAGAGCGAATATAGTAGTAACGCTAGGCGGTTCACGCTAGTTTTGGAAAAAGGTGCGAACGGTCCTTCTGTAAACTCTTTATTTTGTGGTACTGCCATGTGCCAGACATATTATATTGCCAGACCACCTCTTTTGATGTAAATGTCAGTAGTCAGTACTTACAGTACGCAAGCGCGCCACATCGCGTCAGTTCAACCGCAAAATTCACGAACAAATGCTCTACGTGGCTGTTGACAATTAACTGCCAAATGAGTCATAGAATCGCGCGCAAGTACATGCGGTGACTGAGGCCTGCTATTTGTGCGAATGAGGATTTCTGACAATAACCACAATAAAACCAAAAAAAATGGAACGCCTCAGGACGATCGACGAAGAGATGAGAGCAGCCCTGCAACGATTACTGCAAAAGACTGTCTGTGCTTAATTAAACAAGCTCATATTTCGCATTAAATACCTTTTCTGCAGCTTAAAGTTTAGGTTTGTTGATAATTAAATTAATAAATGGAGACCACGACTCGGCAAGCGTAGTGTTGGACGTCCACCGGCACGTTGGACCGACGGCCTACAGAAAGTGGCTGGTAGGGACTGGATGGCAAAAACGGGAGATCGCGCTTTGTGGCGCGCCCTGGGGGAGACTTATGTCCAGCAGTGGACTGCTATAGGCTGTAAAGAAAAGAAAGAAGAAGAAGGAATTAATAAATATTGATTAATATTACAGCGTCGTGGCCTAGTGGTAAGGCACTCCAACTCGGATCGCGGATCGTGTGGTCCCGAGTTCAAATCTGGCCAGAACCAAAATCTTTGTGTTTATTGTTTAATTTCCGACTAACTCTCTCTTCGGTGATGGAAAACATCGAAAGCCAAAGTCAACCCGGATAGCGGCGAAAGCCTCGTCGGGTTCTAAGTAATACCATTCAAAAACGCTAGTGGGGGGCTCGCCGGCACGACGCTGACGCTCAAAGAACGCTTGTGTGAGGTCTCTCTAAGTCAGCCTATTTAATGCATCTCGTTATATATTAAAGAACAAATAGGGTGGTTTAAACCTTAAAGTGAACAGATCAATTTAAAAAAATGTAATAAGGACGCTGGCTGTAGTAAAATTCCACCATACTCTGTATACAAATACAGATGACGAATTGGTTTTGCAAAATTAACACAACCTAAAACCTAAAAACGGTTTTACGCGTAGTGAAGTAAACAATAAAAAAAATATTTCGTTAACTCACGTGAAATCGCAGAAAATAACAATTTAATTGCTTAGATTCTAATCTGCACACGTGTAATGCAATAACGTGCTCTTGAATTGATGTCATTGTTTATACTCCGGACGATGATGGTACAGCCACAAAATAAAGAGTTTACAGAAGGACCACTCGCGCCTTTTTCCAAAACTAGCGTGAACCGCCTAGGGTTACTACTATATTCGCTCTGAATTTTTAAAATGAAGTAAGTAAGTATACCTACTTGACAGAACCGGCCATAAACAAAGTTCATCATGTGAAAAATTGCACCAAGTTCGACAAAAACAAAAACACTCGCGACAGTGCGACTTTCCGACTCACCGAAGCTCACTGACTTCGCTTGTAAAGTCTTGTCTCTGTGTGAGTGCGTCAAAAATGGCGTGTTGTTGTAAGCGGGCTATCTGTCAGAGCGCCGCGCATGTCTAATTTGTGGCAGCACGCATTTAGGATTAAGAAAATTGACATTTTTCTATGGATGTGATTTATCTGTTACGCAGTAACTATAAGGTATCTGTAAACTGACCGCCGAGGGTTACTGCTATATTCGCTCTGAATTTTTAAAATGAAGTAGGTAGGACATACCTACTTGACAGAACCGGCCAAAAACAAGATTCATCATGTGAAAAATTGCACCAATTTCGACAAAAGCACAGTGCGACTCGCCGCGTGACCTATTCTCGCCGGTATCGCCTGTAAACTCCCTCTGTCTGTGTGCGTGATCAAAATGGCGGTTTGTTCTAAGCGGACCGCGCGCTACATGCGTTATTTGTTATATTATGCTTATATTCGTAAACTACAACGGCTTACCTATTTAATTTTAAGGGAAGATGCTGTACCTTGATTGATACAAAAAAGTCACGTTCCGCTCAATGCATAAATCTCGCACTTAAATTAAATATCATATCATTGCGTAAATGTATAAAAAATGCCACGTACGTGTTTTATAAGCGCCGCTATTAACTGAGTGGCACTCATTATGAGAGGACTGTATGTAACCTATGCCACCAGTCAGTTCGCAGAATGACGTCTATAATTTTGTCATGATCACTTAGGTAATTCAAAGGTTGAAAGCAAAACTATTATGACGTTGAGGTATACTAGGCGTTTGCTGTGGCTTTTGTTAAGAGAATACAGAAGCGCCTTTTTTAAATACAAACCTACGTTTGTATTGGGAGGATACATAGGACTACTCCTATGTTTCCTCCCTGTATATTGCTAGTCTAGGAATATTTTTTTTCCAAAAAATCTATTGCTGCTATTGGCATGTCCTTATGTTTTTCTCCTATAATAAAATTATAAAAGAGCTGCCCAGACTTCGTTCTGTCAAATGTTTGACAGCTGGTGTCCATTTTGCCCGCTTTTCTCAGACTTGATTTACATTTACTATTATTTCTCACTGCTTTTTTTGTTCAATCATAATCAAACATACCCTATATCACGCCTGAATAATTTAGCTTTCTGTTAGTGAAAGAATTTTCACGATCAAATCAGAGTTTTGGAGCCTATTCAATACAAACAAACAAATCTTCCTCTTTATAAAATTAGTATAATATAGCTGTCCGTCAGCGGCTTCGCCCGCGTAAACTGCCTTTCCCGTCAAAGTAACAGCCTAAAAAATATATATATATATAGTCCATGTCACTCCCTGATAATGTAGCTTTATATTGGTAAAATAGTTTTTAAAATCGGGCCAGTAGTTCAGGAGCCTATTCAATACAAAATCTTACCTCTTTATAATCTACTTATACTTATAATATTATAAATGAATCCTCTCGTAACTAACTGACTGACTGACTGACATACCAAAGCTCAACCTATACTTGGACTACTTTGTATGTACTACGTGAACTAACTGGTTAGCTAGTTCAAAAACAGGTCAGTTTAAACCCTTTTATAACTGGTTAGTTATGAAAGGGCTTAAACTGACTGTTTTTGAATCTCTCGTCTAACCTTTACTTCGGTAGCTCTATTGAATCAAAAGCAAAAACCGCTGCTGAAAAACTTGGCATCCTCTTAAAGGTTCCGCGATACTTCACACCGGATCTGCTGCTCCACTTGTATTAAGCACAAGTTCGGTCGTGTATAGAGTACTGTTGTCACCTGGGGGATGGTTCTGCCAAGTACCAGCTGGATGCAGTAGATTCAGTGGACCGAAGGGCTAGATGACTCATGGGCGACGATCGCTCGTTGGAACCAAACTTCATAGTTTGGAGCATCGGCGTAAAGTCGCCTGTTTATCGGTTTTTTAAATGAGGTGTATTTTCGAGAGTGCGCACAGGAACTACACAACCTGATACCACCCTCTACTTTCTACCACCGGAGCACTAGACGCTAGATTCTACCCCCATGTGGTTGACCTTCCAACAATCCACCCCAACGGTTTGCTGCGTCTTTTCTGCTCCGCACCGCCAGGGGTGAACCGCTCTCCCTGCGTCTGTGTTTCCGGATATTTACGACCTTGGTGTCTTCAAGGCCAGAGTGAATAGGCATTTTCTGGGTAAGCGTGCACCACCATCGGCCTCGTCATCGCTTACCACTAGGCAAGACTGAGGGCAAACGTAAACCCATTTTAAAAATAAAAAAAGTATTTATTTACCAGCATTCAAAATGTGATGTTATTGTAAAAATAAATAGTTTCAGCGGTAAATTAAGTTGGGTCCCACATAGATAAGAATAGTAATTTATGAATAGACCGACAGACACATCGTAATACTGTTTATATAGTATCGCAATATAGCAATTAAACACTACACCTGTGTTTGCAAGCAACAAAATACCTAAACGAACTATGTCTATAGTGATCTACGTAATATAGAAACGTGACTTGACGCAGGCAATAGCAAGTGACCAACACCTTTTGACATAATGTAATGATACCTAACGATTACTATCAGGGGGATTATAGTAAGTTAAGTGAGTAAGATCAACAGAAGTTTAGGAAAACAACAGCTTTGTTATAAAACTAGCTCTTTTCATTGAATCTGTCCACGTGAACTTATCTTTTGAAAAGTATAAATAAATAAATAAAATAAATAAATATCCCTGGACATTATTCCACACAGCGCCATCTAGCCCCAAAGTAAGCTAATTAAAGCTTGTGTTATGGGATACTAGACAACGGATAAACATACTTAAATACATTTTCTTTTGTAAATACATACTTATTATACATAGGAGACACCCAGACCAGTACAAACAGACATGTTCATGCACGCAAATGTTTGTACTGTGCGGGGATCGAACCCGCGACCTCTGGTGTAGTAGCCAACTTCTTAACCATTACACCAAGTCGGTCGTCAAGTATACAAACTTAAAGTATTTTTAAGTACATTTTGAAGCAATTTTTATAATGAGTGTAGGTACAAAGTTTCAATACAACCCTTCCATTGTATTTCAGGTGATGCTGGGACATACAAAATACGATACAGACAGACCACACAAATTCTAAAAATGAAATATTTAGCCGCAACTGTTAAATATTTGTGGCACCATCTCGGGTCTCAATGGTGTATTATTCTGAGATGATAAAAAACAAAAAATAATGTCATTCTAGTGTATTAAATTGAACCGAAAGGGTTCCATCCATCCGTTACCATCTTAGCATTCCCATCTCAATTTCAAGTGACAAAATCCTCTTTCACACTAAACGCCCTCTAATTATGCTATTCCTCATTCTATCTCTCAATGTCACTCCTGCCATACTTCGCAATGCTCTCATTTCCACTGCATTTATCCTACTTTGATCCTTCTTTTGCCATATCCAACTCTCACTTCCGTACATACTCGTAAGCGTCGGCACCAACACCCTCGCATGAACAGCCAGTTGCGCCTTAATCAAGTTAATTTCCAAAACTGAGTGCAGCGAGCTATTTCGTCAGTAAATATAAATATCCAGTCTAGGAGATGTGTTAGTGCCAGGTAACCGCTGATTGGCTGGAAATGAAATACCATGGGGCCTTATTCCAATCCCTTTCAACTTGTCAAATCCATTCCCTAAATTGATCGTGTCGAGCAATTTTGCAATTTTGTAATTTCTAGCCAGTCAGCGGCATCTTCTAGGCTGGATATTTACTAGCGAAATTGCTCGCTACGCTCATTTTAGAGAATTAACTTGACTGTATGCGATTGTATTAAGGCCCCAGGAGTCAGCCTAGAAGTGCCGCTGACTGGCTAAAAATGACAGATCATATTTATGAAATTGCTTGCTACGCTCACTTTAGGGAATAAACTTGAGCAGTTACAAGGGATTGTAATAAGGCCCGTTTTTTTAACACAAGGAATTCATGACTTTTCCACCCGTACAAAGTCGCACAGTCCACAGTCTACTCCAATGTCCATCGTAATGATTTCTTTGAGATAATAGCATTCAATTACCACTATTTAACCCAAGGAAAACCGCTGTTGACGCTTACATATGTCATGGTATCATGGCCGATTAGAAGATAGAAAAATATAATTGCACCATAACACACATAGATACAGATAGATACAGGAGCCATATCACAATCCTCCGCCACCCTGGCAGCGCGAACGTTTACGGTACTAAGATGCTCACTTCACGTTTTATTCTAATACGTTACCGGCAATATGTAATATATAATCCGGAATTGTATACAATACCTAATCCTCATATATTCATATTATTATAGTATTTATGTTTATGTATATTTTGCTTTAAATTTGACGATTAAGAAGTAACTACTGTAAAATGGTACGTGTGTTAAACAGCAAGCTCCTGGCGTACCTCGAGGACAACAGTCTGCTCAGTGATCGACAATACGGTTTTCGCCGTGAACGATCAACTGATGATCTTCTCGCGTATGCCACTTACTTATGGCGCGAAGCCATCGAGAAACACGGCGAAGCACTCGCAGTCTCTCTTAACTTTGAGAAGATGCTACTACCGCACATGACACCGCACATCCAGCCACGCGAGGAACAGTTTAGCTTTCGTGCTGAACACTCTACTACGCACCAGCTGGCCCAAGTCCTGCATCACGCGGCGGCCGCCTAGAACCGGAAGGAACACACAGTAGCTGTGTTCCTAGACATGGAGAAGGCGTTCGAACGCGTCTGGCATCCTGGCCCTCTCTATAAGCTGGCCACGTTTACTATGCCCCGTCGCATAGTTAATACTGTGGCCACCTTTCTGGAAGAAAGGCACTTCCAAGTGGCAGTGGAAGATGCCCTGTCCACTGAGAGGCCAATCTTCGCAGGCGTACCGCAAGGCAGCTGCCTCTCGCCTGCGTGCTACGCACGCTACACCGACGACATACCAACTGACTCTGATTCAACACTAGCCCTGTACGACGCAGCCTTCCTCGCCACATCGATCAAGACCCACCATGCCGCGAAGAAGATGCAGTGCATCCTCGACCAGCTCCCGTCGTGGCTGAACGACTGGAGGCTCGCCGTCAACGTGAACAAGACGCAGGCCGTGCTGATAAGCGCGGCAACAAAGAAGCCGCCCCGTCTTACCCTCCAAGGCCAGCCGCTCGAGTGGTCCTCCACGGCTAAATACCTGAGCGTGATCATCGATCGCCGACTCACCATGGCCCCACATGTGAGGAAGACGATACAAACTACCCGCTCAGCCTGTGCGCCGCTACGCCCCGTTCTACGTTACAGCCGTTACGTTTTACTGAGAGTAAAACGGGGCATATACAAGACCTACCTACGCAGCCGACTCACGTACGCAGCCCCAGCTTGGTACGTGCTAGTAGCAGACGGCAACCGGGAAAGACTGGACGCACAACAGGCGCTGTCTCTCCGGACCATACTTGACGCCCCGCGTTACGTCAGAAATGATGTAATACGGAGAGACCTGCAAATGGAAACCCTGGGCGAATTCATAGGTCGCCTAGCAACCCAGATGTTCGGCCGGGCGGCGAAGTCGCTCCACCCGCACATCCGCAGCCTCGCCCCATACCACACACGCCCGCCGGACAGAAAGGCGCTATCGCGAGACCTAATTCGCCCAGATGACCCAGCTCCAGCTGCCAGCTCGCAGGCACACGCCTCGCTGGCGGCCCGAGCCTCCCCCCCGGATTGACCAACAACGCGCAGCGTTGGCTCGCAGGCGCAAGCCTCGCCAGCGCTGCAAGAAGACACACATAACCACTAGCTGGCAGGCCTAGGCCTCGCTAGTGGCACCCCCACGACCCAGCTGTTTTCTACAACTGGCGACTGCAACCACCGCAGGGGGCCATTGCCCCGATCGGTTTCCCCGACGCCACACCAGGCGTCGAGAAGACATCTGTTGATGCTATCGCAATCTATATTACTCTCATCGGAATTTATTATTCGTTAAATTGAAGAACCGAATCGTGAACGCGATATGAACATCTTTACGTCGATCTTTTGATAAATATATTTCAGCAGATGAAAGCATGAAATTTTTAATGTTTTATTGTACAAAAGAGTTCTTCTGAGTCTATTTTAGTTCCTTTAGTTAGCTCTATCGTAAATCTTAGGTTTGGTTCAAAACGGAGTTACTACAAAAATAGAACCTTTTTGATTAGAATATTATTATCCTCAGTATAACCTGTCGTTGAAGGTTAACAAGACAAACAAAAGAATAAAAATAGTTGATAGAAGGGTATTTTATTGATATTAATGATTCGAAATTTTATTCAAGCCTAGCCTTCATCAAGTTTATGGTTGTAAAAAAAGGCTGGTTCAATCTAACATGCTCGTCGCTTCGCTCCTCGCAGCCCAATAAAGCCACGTCTTGCAGAGCAGAAGAATTTTGGTTTAAAGAGTTTTCTGTATGTCAAATTGAACAAAACGAATGAGCAAGCAATGCAGTTTGTCAAAAGTTAATATGCTTTACGTTGTTTGATTTTGAGTATCTCAATAAAACTGATATGAAAATTTAAGACTCTACTTTATTTTATAGCCAATCACAGAAGGATATTAGATTTTGCTTAATTACAATTTTGCGTTTAGTGTAGTTTGTCTCACTCTTGCTTTCGCTAACTACAAGTATGCCTGCGTATCGCGTTTGATTTGATGTGGACTCCCTTAACAGGACGTACTGACTTCCAGAAAACTTGACATTTGACTGAAAGTCTTCAGTAAGCCTCTTATCAAAGTTATCCTTTCGTTCTTGTTTACTTTTGTTTACTACATCCTTAACGATTCCTTTCATCATTTACACCTCTTCTTGTTTCAACCACATTTTTATCTTTCGCCTTTTGCATCCTTTGACTAGCTCTTATAGCTAACCAATCCAACCACGCTTTCTTAATTTCATGTACAGCTCACAGCATACTTTTATCCAGCTAGACACTCTTTTTCTTACCACCTTTCCGTCTCGTAGTTCAACATATACGAACAGCCGCATTCACTAATCCATCTCAACACAATTCCATAGACCTTCAACCACGCACAGCTCTTCTGACCCTTTAATTGCTTTCGTATTTCTATTTGAGTTTGAGTTTACTCGTTCCAGAACCCCTGTACATACGGAGCTCTATGACGTAAACTTCAGTATTGCAAGAATCTTTGGTGCAGTTATTTGCCGCGTATCATAAGGCTTATCATCTTTGTTAGGCCCTTTTTACCTAAATTGACTCTTTATTTTACTTAAGAGGATTTTGCTTTTTGCGTTTGGGGTAGATCGTAAACGTCGCATTTTTTTAGAGTTTTCGAGATTATTTAGCTGAATTCAAATTAAACTTTTATAACTTTAACTGTGTACAGTAAATTTTTAAATGTCTTATCAATTTTTCAAAAAAAAAAATTATGTTATGATACGAGTACTTAAGATGATATTTGTTAAAAATTAGGTTTTGATGAAAAAACTACTTCTACGAGCACCTATTAATGAACGAAACTGTGAAATTGGCAATTATGGTTCCTATCAATTCTAAATATAAACATGTTTGTAATATATAAGAATTTGATTTTTCAAGGTGAATAAAATTGATTTGCATAAATCATTTTCGTATTATTATTTAACCATTAGACTAAAAAATATCCTTAAACTTAAATGATTGCTCATAAAAACAAAAAATAAAGGGCGTTTGTAGATTATTTTTTAAATTGGCGTTGCAATACTTAGTAAAAAAAACAGCTAATGGTTAAATATTTATTTATTTCAATACAGCACATGTACAGGATCACTTTCACAGCATAAAGATCTTAAATAAATGAGATGGTCTGAATACATACCCTGTTAGGGTGTGGCTATTACTACAATCTACTACTACTACAATCATAACAATAGAATACATTAAAATTAGCATTCCGAGGATTGAACTTAACGGATAATATTCTTAATTACTTTATTTCACCCATGTATTTGTTATAAGAAATTGTTTCAGTATATTTTTGAGTTTATCGTCGTTTTTTTCATTTTTCATATGTTTTGGTAGTTTATTACATATTTGTAAGCATCTGTATTACGCGCCACATTTATACATTTCAATTTTTGGTTCAGGGAGAACAATATCATGTTGGCGTTTAGGGTTTTTATTAAATTCAAAGAGGTTGTGGTGTTTCCTTACGAATAATACTGCTTGTTAGATATAAATACACGGAAAAGTTGAAAGATTTAGTTTGGTGAAATGTGGTTTGCATGATTCCGGCTGATGAATATGTGCAAGTGTTCGTACACATTGTTTTTGTTTTATAAATACAGAAGCGAAAGATTAAAAATATTAAAATTTTATTCCTCGAAGCGCACTAGTTGGTGGAGTGTGGATGATGTGAAACGATCTTTTCTGAATTGGCTCGGGTCTGTGTGTGCCAGGAGACGCCCCTGGACCGAAAAAGGAATACTTGGAATCTTACATTGAATCAAATTCAGTAGGTAGTAGAAAGATTTTTTCTAAGAAATATATCTACATGTATATCATGTGCGTCTGTGCTATGGCCCCATAGGATAATTCCATATCGCATCCATGCATAGGCGAAGTATACATTTAGCGCACATGCGATTTTTGTATTTCTTTTGATTATATGTAAGGCATAAATGAATTTAGAAAGTTTGTTATTTATCTCACTGACATGACTTTTACAATTTAAATGCACACCCTACATACACCCTTTTTTATTTAGCTTGAATCTTATTTTAATTCAATGAAAAAGCGTTCCAAAAATTACTACGTTGGAAAGACGTAGCCAGAAACGCCTTTTCAATTAAGTATGGCAGTTTTTTTTTGGATTTTTTTTACAAAGGAGATAAGGAAAATCGCCTTTTCGTCATCATACAAGTTTTCAAATTGCAAATAATATATGTTAAAATACAGATTTTCCACTAAGCAGCATCGTTTTCCATTTCAAAATAGCTAAAAAAAAACTCTATTTTCAACTGTATGTTAAAGCGGCCTTTTTGATTAGGACGGCAGTACTCCCCCCTCAAGTGAAACGTCATCGTACCTGCAGCTTGATATTACGGCCTGTACCTACGTCTACCACGAGTTGCCACTTCAAATTTACATCATCGTTCGCGTAAGAAAAATGTATTGGGATTTGACATGACATGACATGACCATGTCAAATCCCAATACAATATTTCTACGCGAACGATGACGTAAATCAGAATAGAGCGCTCGCCGCCTAAAATACTCCTCGAGTCCACATGTGTCACCCATTACGATGTGGGTTTTTTTCTTATAACTCTTGATTTATTAAACTAAACAAGTTATTATATCCGTTATCAACTTTATTTCTTGCTAATTTTTAAACAACAGTAAGTATATGCCTTAGTTATACTAAATTATAAACTAAATATAAACTTCTACAAAAAATTACATTATTTTGGAGTTCTTAAGATCACTTAGTTTGTAAGTATTAAGAACACATTAATTTGGCACAATAATCATCTTATAATAAAGTTGACTAATAGGTTGTCACTAATTAACAGGACTTTCGTCACAATTAGGGCATAGTATAATTTGGTGATCAGGACAAATACGCCTATTACACTTGCTACGAGTACATTGTTTGCGAGTATTTCGGTCCCTTGTTCTGCTGCAGAAGTCACACCGTCCTTTCCACTTCGTATTGGCAAGTTTTGCACTTGTGGGTTTTCGGGCAGACCCAAAAGAAGTCTGGCTTCCAATTTTATAGCCCTAGGTACATTTTGCTGGGAAATAGGTTATTATTTCGGGATATTTTATCTTCTCCACTTTCAGAATCTATTTTATTATCATTACGCGGGGTAGACAGTAGTAAAACAGTTTTTTTGGCGCATAGCAGACCAGTGTGCAATCAGGTTGAAAACCAAAGGTGGATTCTAATATTTCTCTAGACTTGAAGATCTCAGGTATTTCAGGGTTATTCTTTTTTAGAGTCCTAACCACTGTAATCTTTTTTTGCATTAAACTTTTGCTCACAGGTACACTAGTAAACCAGTTGTCCATCGTTACATTACAACCCAAGTCAGATAGAGGTTCCAAGAGTCTGTAAATAATATCTGGAACTTGATTTGATACGCGGTATTGACCTTCTGGCTGCTTGCCTGCATACACTTCGAAATCGCACACAAATGGATATTGGACATCTACGGCCATAATAATTGTTATACCAAATTTAGCCGGCTTGTTCGGCATGCAAATAATAAATCCACCACGTCCTTTGAATGCTGTTAGCTGCTCATCAAGCGTCACGGATTCGCTTGGCGTGTAGTATTACACACATCAAAAGTGTCTAGGGATCAACATATATTTTTGCAATAACTTTTCTCCTGATTGATATTAATTAAAATTTTCTTTAAGGATTCATCAAATAAAGTGTTTTCGTTTGTCTACAGTAACGATAAACCAAGTCACCTTTGCAATAATAAAGAAATTTGCCATTTTCCTAATAAAGGGATTTTTGACATTTGAACCACTAACATTAAAGTTCGAAAAAAAGACTGAAATAACAGTTTTCTTTAAAATTTTATTGGGTAACTTAAACAATTAATAATCCGTGTTTCTACCGCGAACACTAACAACACAAGAACATCGGTTTGCCATACTCAAAATGAGTTCATCCAAATCACGCTGTGGAATGGCCGCCCATGTTCGTTGCAACAGCAAAAAAAGGTCTTCTTGCGACTGGATACCCTCCATATTCGGCAGAGCTCTTCTCTGTAGCATATCCCATGCATGCTCAATCGGGTTCAAGTCTGGCGACTGAGCAGGCCAGGGCAGGACATTGATGTTAGCTGCGGCGAGAGTCTGTCTTACAACTCTTGCGGTGTGCGGTCGTGCATTATCATGCATTAACTGAAATAAGGGACCGATTTGCACTTGTAGAGGAACGATGACGTCTGATAAAATCGTCTCAGCATAAATTCGAGCGTTAAGGTTGCCTCTGATCCAAATCAACTCAGTTCTTCCGCCGATCCAAATACCCGCCCATACCATGATGGTTCCACCACTATAAGGATGGACTTCCTGGCAGGATTTTAATCGCTGTTGGCGTCCAGGGGTTCTCCAGTGTCGTATACGTCTTGTATCCGGTCTCATACCAAAACGAGACTCATCAGAAAAGCACACGAAACGCCATTGTTCTTCTGCCCAATTTCTGTGTTCAAGAGCCCATTGATATCGAATCCTACGATTGTGCATTGCTATAGGTGGTACCCTTAGCGGTCTTCGGGAATGAAGGTTCACTTCATGCAAGCGGTTTCTGACTGTTTGGTCGCTAATTAAGTACCCTGAAGAGTGATGAAGCCTCACGGCTAACATCATGGCGGTTATTGTTGGAGCTCTTCGAGTTGTGATTTGAATGTATCGGTCTTGTCTCCGTGTGGTGCAGCGATACCGTCCTCCATGGCGCTCAGCCACGGTACCAGTGCTTCGGTAACGTGTCCAAAGTCGACTGATAACACTCTGACTTGTATTCAGAGCTAAAGCCACAGTACGTTGCCGGGAACCAGCTTCTATCATTCCCACGGCTCTAAGCATTTCTTCCCTGCTTAAATGACGTCGCCGCTCCATAATAACGTTGGTTTTAATCAGTAGTAGGGAAACAGTAGCACTAATAATGTCTTCAATGCGTTGTATGTTTTTATAGGGAAAATATTGACAGCTGATTTTCATCTTTTACTCGAATTTGATTGACAGTTCCTGTTTCAAATTATGAAATGCACCAAAAAGGATCCATATAAATTTATAAAATCATAAATTTATTACAAAGCCACATCTCAATCTCAAGAAATCCGCATAAAAATGCTTGATCCCTAGACACTTTTGATGTGTGTATTTGCAGTTGCGAAGCATAATTCAAATTATTTGGCAAATTGCGGCCAAGCGATAGGTTTCTTGGCGGGTTGCTCTAGTCCTAACGTCATCAAAACGTACACATCGTAACAGAAATAGAAATCTGCTTTTCGACACTGTGGTGTACACCAACTCGATACCAAGACCTTTTGAAAGTCCCAGAAATTTTTCAGGTTTCTTCGTCCAGATCTACATACTCCTATCAATAGTAATAAGCCGACAAAAGCTTTCATTTCGACCAAATCCGTTGGTGCAGCATCTATGTCTCTTTGATATCTACCTTTGATGGAGTCAATATAAATATTTGTACATTCCACAAGAATATCTACTCAAAACGTCTCTGTCGAAAAATAGCAAAAAGGACTGTATAGTAGTTGTAGCATCTCTGGCAATACCTTTTGGACCTGGAGGTCTTGCTAAAATGATATGGGCGCTGGTTCTAGACGTAGGTGGGGGGAATTTGCTCCATTTCGTTCCATTCTTCGACTTGTAGACGGCTAACTGTAACAAAGGCACGTTGTCCTTATCTTCATCCGACACACCATCACTTTCTTGTTCCGTATCGGAAACATGGGGTGAAGAGATTGACGCTGGTTGCTCCTCTACACCACAATCAGATTCTTCATATTCCTCTGACACGCTACTTTCACAGACATCTTCCAGCCACTTACTTAAAAGCATATCCTTAGACGTCGACGCCATTATAACCTAAAAATATTTGTTGCATTATTTGTTTGTATAAATATTATTTATCGTGCATATACATAACCAATATTTATAGAATATAATATATTACTCATGAGTAATGTAAAATAACAGTATTAAATAACTTATGTGAGGGTAAACTCAATTTTAAATCGGGATTATAAGATTACTTAAACTTCCTCAAACGCTCGCGCGGGTGACATCGTAAACGTAAATTGCAGTGTGCACACGCCGATGCGCCTAAAGTGATGGCGAGCTACTGACGTGTGGGACGGTTCATCCTCTAGGAATACATGAGATGGCAGCACTGAAGCGCGATGCGTTTCAAAGTTATTTACCAATGTTACCCCCTGGGTGACATATGTCACCCGCGCGACGCGAACCCTCTAGTGTAGGTGGCTGCTCGTGGTAGATTTACTGGAGCTGCTTGTTTATTTGATAGCAGGTCGTGACGTCACACGGTGTTCGGCTGTGTAGCTAACGGTGGTAATGTCTTCTTTGGTATGGTGGTAGGTACTAGTAACGGAGTTATCTTGGTTTCTGGTTCTGGTTCTGGTATGATAGTTTCGGTATCCGCTATAACGAATGCTGGCTTCATCGATCAATCGATATGTTCGTTTGACTATTGGTAATTGGATGGTAAATACTTTATCTGTTCGTTGAATGACCTTGAACCGGCCGTCGGGTGCAATAGGGCTGAAGTGGGTTTTTTTACTGCATCTATGTACTGATGATTCGCTGGGCTTCATGGACACCGTTCAACCGTTCGTTGCTCTGTGGGTGATAGATAAGGCGTGGTGCGAATTTTGTTGACCACCCATTATTTACATTGAATTGTTGAAGGAGTGTTGTAGGACATACAAATCTGCTTAACCAGTGCTTGTAAATGACATTCGCTACTGTTTCAGCTGACATATCATCTGTTGGTACTGCTTCGGGCTATTTTGTAAACCGATAGATCATTTTGATTAAGGCCCTTACACATTGCGACTTTTTGCAGCGATAATAACGCGATTCAGTCTCGATGCAGTATCGATACAGTCGCAAGATATCTACCTTTACACACACACGATACAAAAAGCAGCGATACAATCGCGACGGGCCGCGTAACTGCTGGGATACAGTCGCGCGATACAGCATCGATGTAAACGCGATACAGGATCGATACAAACGCAAAGACACAAAACGTTCAGTATTGCGTCGACAACCACTATTGCCGTCTGAATCGATGCAAACGTGCGTGTGCATCGCTACTCACGCGCGGCTGTTTCGATGCAAACGCAATGCAGCAAACGCTACAAACGCGCGTTTACCTCGATTGAACTGCATGTATAAATCGATACAAAACATGTTGATCGCTGGGGTTGCAGTCGCGCGAATGTCAAACGATGCAAAAAGTCACTATGTGTAAGGGGCCTTATGTATCGATGCTCTTCGCGTGGTCCGACTAGTATATGTGGACATGTTGAAAGCGGTCGGTTGGCGGGAAAGATAATATTTCAGAGTATATGACGTTGTATTTTGCCTTCTGGCAATGATTACATTGATTTGTCCATGATGCGATGTGGGTGTTCATAGATGGCCAGAAGTATTTTTTAACTTGCGACTTGTGCGAGCTCTGGGGTGGTTGATATTGTGAATTTTCTCGAATATTTCTTGACGGTATTTTTCAGGTTCATACGGGCGTATGAAGTCAGTTGGGTGATTTTTTTCAATGATAAGTTGGATTGTTGTAGTAAAACTTGTAACTTGCTGTCATTTTCTTGAGTGTCCGAGATTTCTTTGAAGTTCGTTGTTGTTATTGTTATAGTTTTGATTCGGCGGAGTGCTTCGGCGAAAATCTTTTCTTTACCACTAATGTATCTTTTATCGGTGGTAAATTCGCTTATGAATAATAGTGGTCTCGTTCGCCGTGGTGTTTCTGTAGTCGACTGTACTTTTGACATGGCGTAAGTAAGCGGCTTGTGGTCGGTGATTATGAAGATTTGGCGTCCTTCAAACATTTTCCTGCAGTTTTTGATAGATGTGTATGGCTAGTAGTTCTCGGTCGTATGTTGGTTACCTACTTCTTCTGGGCTTCTGAAAACTCTAATGATCAGGTTCTCCTCCCTCACTAATGCATTGGTCGACTCTGTAACGTTACAATACAGGAAAATGCTCCAGGTAAAGGACTACCTTTACAAGCTTCCTTTTACAAGCTTACTGTAAATTAGCATTGTATAACGAAATTAGTACATAGTAACTTATTAAGGCCACCCTCTACTGTGTATTTTCTCATAAATTTAGAATAAACCAATGCGTGTGAACTTTTAGTGTTTAGGAATTCTAAAAAAAGCCCTAGAAGAAGGTAAACCCCAGGCCCTACAGTCGCGGGCATCAGCTAGAAGAAATAATGTGAGTGATCGTTTCTGAAAATACAAAAAAACTAGAAGATATTGACGGTTTTTTTAAACTAAAGTTCAACAAAGGGCAACAGCTGTAATAAATAAGTTTAGTAAAGATGTGAAACAGGAATAGAAAGTTCCATAATGTAGAAGATATGCCCTGTTGTAGTTAGCTGCTTATCACAAATATAAATTCAATGACCGCCGATAGGATATCAACCTTCCACGTTGTGAAAAAAATCGTCCGCGCGGACGAAGTCGCGGGCAAAAGCTAGTATTTCATACATTGCCTAAACACACCCGGCATTGTATACAATGCCTGAATGATTATACAAAGTGAGCGTCTTAGTAACGGCCACGCCGCGACAGTGACAAAATATTGTAATACGGCCCCCGATCACCGCCGTAGAAGTGAAATAGCTGCTTGGGGCCACTGAAAATCAGCACCTGGATCCTTAAAGCACAGGCTGAATGCTGAGTGAGGTCCTGGTCTGATGGTATTGTTTTGTCTCGTTGTTATTTTGTTTTCTTTTGTATATATGTTTTTTAAAATGTAAAGATACATAATTCCGAAAAACATAACTCTGAAAGTCTAGATCCCGAATTTCAAAATTACGAATGATTCAGAATCCCGAAAGTCGAAAAATACGCGAAATTCTCAATTTTCATAAATCCGAACATTAAAAATCCGAAATTTCTCCGAATTTTCATAAGTCCGAAAGTCAGAATTACGAATTTCACAATCCTGAATCAACAATAATCCGATCTTTCATAAATACGAATTCCGAATAATCAAAGCTCTGAAAAATCATAAATCCGAAAGCTATTATATCGCCGGCCGCTGCCACAGCACGCTCGCTACACTCACTCGGCTCGTGCGTGTTTTGGTCGCAGTTCTAAGCTTTTTTTTTTACGTCAGGAAATGCATTTAGGCATTCCCAAGGCCCTGGGTTCGGGACACCTGGGATATGTGGGACTCTGAACTCCTGGGAAAACAGAGACCCCTACCCACTAAAACCTGACGGTGGTAATCTTCGGCGCAGAATGGAAGGGACCCGGGATCCCCAACGAGGGAGAGACTCCTCGCAGGACCCTTCGGCGCGCAAGGCCGCCTGACAGCCAGCCTCGGGAGGAGCAAGCTCAACTCCAGTGCACGATAACAAAGACCACTGTGTCCGAAGACACGCGTTACCGTCTTCCTCGGGATCGCAAACCGAAACACACTCAGGCCCCCCCGCGTGCGCTTCGCGACCCGAAGGGCCCTTTTAGTCGCCTCTTACGAACAGGCAGGGATACCTCGGTAGTATTCTCTTCCCCTAACCGCAGGGAACGGTCGCAGTTCTAACCTCACCTAACCGAATTTATGTCTTTAACGACTGAGTTTTTTGTGGCGGCGAACGCCCCCCTTCCCGGTGTCTGTGCCAACCACCGTTCCCGGGATTTTAGGATTTTGTCTAAGTTTTGTTTCTTTATAAAAACCATGAAAAAAAACTGTGTTAATATTAATAAATACCGGGTGATTATCAAATACCTTCCGAAAACGATATGACATACTCACTAAGTGATGTGAAAGGAAACTATCTAAGCGAAAATGAAATTTATTTAACTAACTTTCATTTCAAGGTCGCCACAAATCACTCGAGCGTTCAGTATTTTTTGTATGCAACCCTTTAAATTAAAATTAATTGAAAAAATCTATATTTCGTTTATATAGTTACTAGAAATAGAAAAAAATAGAAATAGAAAAACATTTATTAACTTTATGGACATCGTTACATTTATAAAGTAAACACAAAAGAAGTAGGCATTAACAACAAAACATATAGGTAACAGGAAAAAAAAAGATCATACCATCAGATCGGTGTCCCGATGCCCAGAAAGACAAATGGACCTCACTCAGCCTATATAGCCTGGGCTTTATGGGCCCAGGCGCTGATTTTCAGTAGGTCCAGACTGAGATGACGCACGGACATTTGTGGCGGACATACGTGTGTGCATATACATATAAGTATCATAGATACTATAGTATAGATAAAAATAAATGGTGAGTGATTCAATATATTGTGTAGTGTAATAATAATTGTAATACAATACATAGACAATAGATACGGTACCGAATGTGTAGTGTGACTGTGTGTGTGTGTGTGTGTGTGTGTGTGTGTGTGTGTGTGTTGGTACAGCACAATACAGGTGGCGCTGCAACTGGAAATTAATAACAATAATCTGCCGCAGGTGGGTAGTTTGACTGTGCAGAGCGGCGCTTGGGCCCGCTGATGTAATAACTCAATATCGACTAACTCACGCTTAAAATTAGTTCCTAAATGATTGCATTGGTGCTTCGTGATCATGCCATAATTTATAGAAGTAATAGTTAAAGTAGAAAAATAGGTACAATAATAATAACAAACAATTATCATCAATCATCATCATACTACATCACTTACTGAGTATGCCATACCGTTTTCGGAAGTTATTTGATAATCACCCGGATATAAAATATCTAAACTTTTAAAAGCCGATGAAAATAGTTTTTCGGACAAATGAAACTTCATATTTTTAATTTTTCGTACTCATGAAATTCGGAAATTTAAAATATCGGATTTGTGACTATCGGAATAATAACTTTCGTGCTTTTGAATAATAGGTTTTTTTTTGTTTCAGAATTAAGGAATTCGGATGTTTGAAATTCGGAATAATGAAATTCAGAATTACGTGTTTCGGAATTTTTGGGTGTTCCCTAATTTCCCGATGGTAACAGCATTCGCAATTCGCCATCTAGTGTGAGAAACCAACATTACATTAGTTGTGATGACGGTAAAGACACTGCAGTACGTTACATTAGTTGACTGACTGGTAACTAGATGGTGGTAAAAGCATTAGTATGTCTATGCGGCCATAGATAGCAGTAGACGCATTAGTATGTCTGCACTTCAATAGAGGGCGGCAAAAACAATGTAGCTCAAGAATTTCACTGCCAAGCGTCAAAAACAAACAATACTTCAGTTTACTTGTTCTTTAGAGTTTACTCTTTTCTTTTGTTGTTTAGAAATGTATAAACAAATGAATAAGAACTTTTGGCTGTTTGGAAATCTTCTGAAAAAATCCTACAAGTAAAGTAAAACCCACGCGACAAGGGCGTCGCGGGAAACAGCTGTAAAAATAATGTGATAGATACTTTTTAGAAGATGAAGACGGTTTTTTATATTAGGTAAAGTTCAACGGGCAACAGCTGTAAGTATTTATATGAGTTTATTGGTTATTGGCAATTGAACCCTTTGAATTTGAGAAAAGGGAATGAATAGTAAGTTCTACAATGTTGAGGATGTGCCGTGTAATAGTTAGCTGGTTAACACAAATAAAAACTCAATCACCGCGCTTGCGGTATTTACCGATCGTGGACGATCCACGTCCACGCGAACGCAGTCGCGGCTGGCGGCCGTCGCGGGTAAAAGCTATAAGTAAATAATTTACGATTAAAACAAAGTTTTCTAAGTAGCCAATAGATGTCGCTGCATCAGTGGCCCAAGTTGTTCTCCTTTATTAATTGTCTCTCTGGGTCTCCTGATCTCCTCTTTGACATCGGAACCCAAGGGGAGGACTGCGGAAGTAAGGACAACCATCTTAAATGGGGGATTAGTTGGAAAAGTGTTGTAGAAAAGCAGTGTTCAAGAATCCAGCATAATGGCGGTAGTGTAGAGGTTTTTCGTACACAGAACACATAAGATTACTTACCTTACTTCCGCCATACTACTCCATACCCCAAGACTATAACAAATATTTACTAACGTTAATAATTAAAATCAATGTCCATCAAATTTGTTAAGACTGCTTATTTTACCCCCAAAAGATACAAAATCGCGTCGATAGATGGCGTAGTGACAAGAACTGACGAGCACTGCTGACGTTTACCAAATGTAAAAAAACTGTTGTTTCTACTACAAATGTAACATTGGAAAGGTAATTATTACTTATTAACCATTTACAATAAAAGAGAACATAATGAACAACGTTTGGTTACATCTATGTGTGAATTTATACGTGTATCCGAACGAATGTTGAATCAGCTGCTGGGAGTAGCGCCTTTAACAGCTCCCATGTTTTAGGGTAAATAAAAAAAATATTAGAATGGGTACATGGTTGTTACAAATACATGTGTAAGATAATATCCTGATTGGCTAACAAAGGCCTACAACAAAAAAAAACTGTCTATAAAAAAAATTTGTTCAGCAAAAACTTGCACAAAAAAGTGAAAAAAAGGCTAAACTTGTAAAGCTACGAATTGAATGAGTCTGGCGCTCGCGATAATTAAACACATTTTCAAAGCTTTGGACTTTGAACGTGGTAAAACAAAATTAGCTTTCAACGCGGCCCATTTTTTTTAACAGGGAGGATGGGACACCACCCCAAACACTGGCCGAATTTGATTCGTTGGTGCCCTTACTTGGAAGCTCTGCACCTCCGGCCTTTTGTCACAAAATTTGCTCTCGATATGTCTTTTTTGCACACTTTGCTACCTGCTGCCGAAATCGACCACACCTCTCGCTCTACCCCAAGACCGCCCCTGCTTGGGACATGTTACATTTAATTTGTAGTTTTGCTGTAGGTACTTCACAAAAAGGAATGACGGCCTATAATTTATTGAAAACTCTTCTTTACAATGGCGGATTCTCCAAAGCCAATCTTCAGTCGTAAGATTTTGTGACGCAAATCTCAAAAGACTTTTTGAAGGATCCATTTATTTAACTAGTGTCACGTTTTGAACTAGTAACTAGTGTTCATACCCGACTTTGCTCGTCCAGTTATTTATAATAAAATATACGATCTATGCAGGGACACCGCCTGGGCCAAGCTAAGGGCCAGTAATTCACCAGCCTGGACAGCATCGGATGACCTTAGCCGTTGGGAGTTTCTAAGGAGGCTGTCTACTCAGCGGGCACTGAGCATCGGGAGCAGCTGTGTACCAAGGGGAGTTGGCTTCGAGTCGTCAAGTTGACAAGACCTAAACCCACCTTCGGCCCTGTAACCATAAACTTAATAATGATTCCTAAAATCGAATTTTGTAGTTTTACTTAAAAATAAAACGTGACACTAGCCTCAAATTAGATTTGACCATTGATAAATAATTTAAAGAACTATGTTTGTATTCACAAGCAATTCCAAACAAGGCATCTTTCACGAAATAACGAAAGTGATCGTGTGCAATCGAGTGATGGGGATAATTTGTTTTTCGTGGTTATTTCAAATCAATCTTGGCAACACTGACAGTGCCATGCCCTCCGATTTGCAACCGACATACGACACGACAAGCTGTGTTTATGTAAACTATAAGACAGTGAATATCAGTATCAGTGTTTTAGATTATAACTTCGCGTAAAACAATAGTGTGTGACTTTGCGATCAAAGAAGAAAGATTGATTGATTCGATCTATAACATTCCGCCTCCTTGTTCGTGCTGTGAATTTGTGTGAAAAACAAAACAAAAAGTTTCGTTTCCTGTGCTACAATCTAGTGCTGCTGGTTTTAAAAAACACTTGTTTCGTTTGTTTTGAGTTTAAAATTAAAACGAATTGTAAATATTTGTTACTTCAACTAGTAATTCAGTGAATTCAAACCATTTAGGCACCCTGTAGTGTTAAACAGTGTATTTGTAAATGACAAAAGTTTTATAGCGTCGTAACAGTAACTGTACCAGTTTGCGATAACAAAAATGTTATTAAAATAATGATATCGCAAACAAAAAATAGAGTGCAGGCTATAAAAAGTAAATTTGAAAATTTGAATTGTGAGACCGACAAACTTGTTCTGCGAAAAAGCGAAAAACACTTGGGCAAACAAGAAATCCATGTTTCCGAAAATTTTCACAACGAGGTTACTTTTAACAATGATCATGACACAGAAAACGTTGAAAATGTGTCAGCAGAGCCCAACTCTAGCTATCTATACAGTAAAATTGACCCCAAAAAGGCCGGAACAGATGGCAAAAAGTCTTTAACTCGTCAGATATCTGATCCAGGAAAGAAATTACACCGGAGCCATGCATTCCGCTGTGACAAAAGTCAAAAAATAGGTGATAGCCCCAAGAGACACGGCAGTTGCTACGGCAGGTCAGAAACCAGTGATTTCTCTTTGAAAATGGGTGATAAAAAGCTAAGTAAAGAACGCTTGAAGCGCCTTGGAAACTTGCTTGAAGATCAAATGAAAAAAGATAACTTTGTTGTACCCAGTAAACCTAATGATATAATTGTTGGTGAGGTTATGGAGGTCAGTCCTATAGATTCCATTCCAGACAAGGATGTACCTAAACATATTTTAGATCAGTATGCTAAAGTCTTAAAACCTAAAAAGAATTATGAAAAACAGGATACAATGACTGACAGTGGAGTCAGTTCTGAAACAGAGAATTTGGAGGAGGAAAAGATAGGAAAAATTAAACGGTTAACTGCACAATTTGAAAAGACTGAATCTGACAATACAAATTTAGATGGAATGA
The DNA here is from genome assembly GCA_947369235.1 of Udea olivalis. NCBI lineage: Eukaryota > Metazoa > Arthropoda > Insecta > Lepidoptera > Crambidae > Udea > Udea olivalis. Next base: position 9,005,322 of record OX376370.1, on the reverse strand, counting down.
ATGATCTTTGCGCATCCAGTGAAACTATGAAGTTAGAACGTAAGAATCCTCACCTTACTCTGACTGATACATTGAAAAAAGCTTTAAAACAGCCATTACCACCTGGTCCTCCACCTAAAAAACCTCCACGGACGTTTGTACCTATCCAAGAATCTAGTGAAAAACAAAGGAAAGACACCAAAAGAATGCTAGAAAAGCTAGAACAAGTCCTGCAAAAGCGTGAAGCTCAGAATCAAAGTCAAAACATCTATGACATAGCTGAAACTAACCTGAGTCTTAAACATCCAAAAGAGATACACTATTTATGTACAGAAATCCTGGATATAACGCAAAGAACATTGCTACCAAATCAGAACACTTCAGAATCTCTAGCAAATTGCTTTAATTCGTTAAATTGTGCTGTCATAACCAATTCTACAGCCAGTCTTCCTTATACAAGGTTAAGTTCTGGCCGTTTAAGCAGTCATGAACCTTTGAAAAACTGTTGTTCTAACAGCTTAGACAGCTTAGGCAATGAAACTAAAATGCTTAACACTTTTACTCCTCAAAACAAATGTACAAAATGTTTGTTAAATGAAGAAAAAGATGACAGATTTAAATGCCATCTAAGTTGTAAGTGTAAAGTGCAGAATTCTGAGTTTTACGTTGAAAAGGAACACATATACGATGAACCGTTCAACGAAGAAGTCAGGGATAAGGTTCAAAGTCGTTATGGAACAATCAACAGTTTGAAGTTGAATGGGAGTCATAGCAAGAGTTTGGAAGATCTGCGGGTGGGCGCTGATGATGTAAGTATTTTTTATTGATATTAATACTTAGGTATAGTTGGCCCAACAAGACTATTAAGTGATGTTTTTTTATATCAGGATAAAATAACTTAACAGCAGGGTTGGAAAATGATTTGTTAAAAACACAAATAAATCACGATTTTTTTATTTTTTCATTTTGTTATTTAATTTAACAAGGTGCATTTTTGCGCAAAACGAAACGCGCCCTCAAGGGGTTGCGCGGAGACAGTCCCTTTCGTCTGACATGTGAATGCCAAGGGGATTTCGTGTAGTGTTTTGTAAATTTTGCTTGCAATTAAGGTCTTACTTTCGTTCTAACATGCATTTATTCGTTCAGTTTTGACCAAAGGAGATCATCCAGGCTCCATACATTTTCGGGCCTTTTCTGAAAGTGCCGGCCAACGGAAAAAAATGGTAGATATAGATAGAACGAGTCACACAAAGCATTATTAGTTATTATGACCTAAAAGTCGTAGGGTTGCCACAAACTAAGTTAAGGGTTTATGAGATTCGTCATTTTCATACATTTTATTGATTTTTGAAAGTGCTGGGAAATATATAATAATGATAAATATGGCTAGTAGTAATGATCTTTTCTGAATCGGGGGGCTGATTTTGTAGTAATTCTTGAAGTTGAAGTTACTTAATTAAAAATAATCCGTTAAACCGTTCAATAATGAAATGGGTAAACCAAAAAAACCCACTGTGCCTTTCATTGCTATCAATTATTATGTGTCACTATATTTTAACTATACCTAGGTATATTCTTACTCATTCATATTCATTCAGGTTAAATGTATCCAGATACTCGGGTAACATACCTAAACATGATTACTTGTTTACTACTTCTTATAAGAATACCTATATAGACTTGTATATATCTTTGTGGCTAATGTTTTGCTCAGATGTTTTTGAAGCCTTTGAAACTTATAGATGTTTGAGCTTTTGACTGTACCGTGCACAATACAGATATGAATAACTTTTGAATAATCCAAAGGTTTCGATGACTGTTTATAATAACGCTGATTTTAAGTGTGGTTTTTAGGAAAGAAGCATTTTTAAGAAATAAAAATACATAAATTAATCATATTAAATGAACGAGAATCGTCGATTAACCTATGAATAATCAAACACTTGCGCTTACATATTTAGATACATTACTTTTTGTTAAAGAAGCTACAGCTTTTGAAATTCCTATCAGTGGCGGAAAATTGAATTAACTAGAGATGAAACGGATAGCCGAACCCTAGATTTATATAAGAAAAATTTTCGGCGTCTGCAAATCCAGCTATTCGGCTACAAACAAGGTTGGCCGAATATCCAATCTAGGATCAGGTTTCCGGTTAATCAACTATCCGTTTCATCTCTAGTATTAACACTCGTAATACGAAAGACTAAAAGTTGACTTAAAACCCGAATTTGAGCCGCATGATTTCATAAAAAGGATTGTGATAAGTACTGAATTTGTATACACGCTACTGTAATTTAGGTTCATTGTTCTTATTGAGGCCTCAATCAAAATAATGTTGCCTTATTTTGAACTCTATAACTTTGGCTATAGGACTCAAAGTTGCTTATTCTGTCAAATGAGTTTAAAAAGTGTAATAGATGAATGGTCACTTTTTCGTAGCTGTAAAGATAATGTAGAAGAGTTACGGATTTTTTTTTTAATGTGTTGTTTTTTTAAACTATAAAATATACAGGGTTACTACAACTGTTACAAGTTCGGTCGACCTCTAAGTCGTTTTAATAATGACATCAATTTATTCTTGTTATATGTACTGTTTTACTGAAAGAAGTATAAAAATAAAAATTGAGACTATGCACCTATTTCAAGTGTTGAATTGTACACTTAAAAACTTTACTTATTCACCTAAGTTCACACGAAGTCTTTCACCTAAGTAGGTATTTTTCTATGATTTTTTATGAGACCTTGGATTTGTATACCTTGTTGAACAGCTGAAGAAACACAGATATTTTAAGGCACATCTGCAAAATATCTGTCATAGACTTTTTTTTATTATTCCTGACAGAAGAAAATACTTTTTACGGATTTTTTACTTAATTGTTGCTATCAATTGTCTACTACGACCTAATTTGTTCATTCACCTGGAAATTTAGTTTTGTAACTATTCTAACCACTTGTCAGCTACACAAAAATTGTGAAAACAAAGACATTAAAGGCACAATTTGTCAATTCTTATAAAAAACTTTAAAATACCAATATCTTGAAAACGGTTATTTTTGGGGTGTGGTGTTTAATAGTAAAATCAGCCACAAATGATGTTAACTTCAACCTCTTCAAGAATCTAGGTCGACTTAGACTGTAACCCTGTATATTCGCTTGAAAAACTTAAAAACAAACCGTTCCTTAAAAAAACTCGAAGCGATAGTACTCTATGTATTTTTTTTACTTGATCACTAACGTTAGACAATTTTAAGTAAAATCTTCTAAATATTATAAATGCGAAAGTTTGTGAGGATGTATTATGTATGAGTGTGTGTATGTTTGTTACTCTTTCACGCAAAAACTACTGAACGGATTTGGATGAAACTTCACAATAATACAGCTTATTCATCAGAATAACACATAGGCTACAATTTATATAGATTTGATGTAATTTGGCCATAAATATAACGAAACGCGGGCGAAGCCGCAGGCGGAAAGCTGTGTTCCATAAACGTATGAAATCGAATCGTAGGGTTAAAAAAGAACAGAACTGACATTATTTAAATTCGTGTCTTCTTATTATATTTATTCACTCCTATAACAGTTTACTTAGTGTAAATACATAAGTCTTTTTGTTTAGATATCTCTTCCTCTAGTCATTAGTTCATAACTGTTCATTAGTTGGTTAGTTCCCATCGAAAGAATGGCGAGCAGAAAAACCAAACACGATAGGAAAATTTAGTCTGACTTATTAACTAGACAAGCGAGTACAAGAAAGTTATGAACAAGCTTTGGAAAGGATAATAGCATCCATGAACCTGGGTCTTCTTTCAACAATGGCTTTTTCCAAAAGTATCAGCTCACGATAGCTGGATGGAGGTCATCAATGTAATATTATTGGAACTGCAACATTCACATCTGATCATCGAATCTTTTAGACAAATTACTAGAATTACGTGCAGCAGAAGCAAGTTAAACCTAATAATCTACACACAGAAAGAAGCTAGAAAAATACGACCTGATCCTAGGGACTCAAGTCCTAGGATCAGGACGAATTTTTTTAGGGTCTATCTTTGTGTAAAAAATAGTGCATTGGTAAATGCTAAATTAAAAAAAAACCGAAAACATGCTCGGGCAGCAGGAGATTTGAACCAGTCCTCTCTGAACACGAGACGAGTCCTGCATTACGATTTATTTCATATTAAATTAAGTGAGTTTTGCATGGCATAGTAAATAAGCGCGAACAACTGCAGAGGGGACTAGAAGATCGAAGTGAACTATATAAAAAAAACCGAAAGAAATAGGGAATCAATAATAACAATGGCTGAATAGTATGAAAAATTATGGAATAGTTAGCCAATCTCACCTCGTTTCGTATACGACGACCGTTCCCAGGGGACCTCAAAAAGAACTCTTAATTGTCTGCCTGTTTGACCATCTTAAGACAGATCTTAGGATTAGTTAGGGTCGCTTAAAGATATCTCAAGTTTGCAATCCATTGGATCTGTGAAAAAATTCTACAAGTAAGTCAACGCAATCGGAAGATACGTCTTTTGAAACGAGCACTGGTTTGAATACCTATAGGGTCTCCCAGGCGACCTAGAATCATGAAAAGCAAGCGGCAATATCTCTTAGTACAAGTTAACCTACTTGTTTTGTTATGACCGGGTCTTTTTATTTGTAATACATCCTACGCAAACTCTTACTGGCCTGGCCTATCACGTTTTGAATGACTGTACAATCAATGTCTATTGCTGGCATTGTGTTCAACAATTCAAAAGAAAATTGTCTTCAATTCAAATCTGCCATCATTATAATGTCATTTGTTATTGTCAAACTCATCATCATCACTTTCCCTGGCCTAGTAGGTCGTTGACGCGTAGCATGCTACTGGGACCAAGGGACTGACCTTCAAAACATTTTTTTTTAGTCTTTTTTGATACTGTTTTTCAGCCGAAACCATTGGAAAATGGGACTTATGCGGGTAAACGAATGATACAAATGACACCAAGATCATTATGACCCCCAAACTAAGCAGAGCTTGTACTATGGGTTTCAGATACTGATAAACATACCTACTTAAATAACGTCGTTATGAGCGTCGTGGCCTAGTGGTAAAGCACTTCAACTCGGATCGCGGATCGTGTGGTCCCGAGTTCAAATCTGGCCAGAACCAAAAATATTTGTGTTCATTGTTTAATTTCCGACCAACTCTCCGGTGATGGAAAACATCGATAAAAATCAATCAACCCGGATAGCGGCGAAAGGCTCACCACCTGCCACGTTGGGTTCTAATACCATTTGGTGAAAAGTGGGCTTCGGAGTGTTCCGTTCACCATGACGGCAACAGTCACTTGCCTCTGACTACCCCGTTTGGAATAAAAGTCGTGATGGTATGTATGTATTCAAATATTTATAAATACATACAACAAACACAAATGTTGTCACTTGAATATTTGGCTTGGGTGGTGATCCAACTCGCGTCCTTTTGTGGTAAAGGCAGGATCGCTACCATTGCGCCAACATTCCAGTCAGGTGGAAAGGTTCCAACATGTCAGAGTTATCGTGCTGTCTTTCTGTACATTTTGTTTTTTAGATATATTGTAAGGTGTCCAGTGTACCAGAGTGTACCACGAGTTGCCAATTTAAAATTACATTATCGTTCGCGAAAAAAATATATTGGTAACGTAAATTTAAAGTGGCAACTGTTGGGAGATGTACAGTACGTTGATTTTCTTCTTATCGTATCGATAGCGAACTACACTTCAAATGACGCAAATTGCCAACTTCTGCGTCATCCATCAGTCACTTTCCAGCGTACCAGCGACGCCTTAGGAGTCGCGCCGTTGCCGTATTACGAAACTGCTATTCCGTTGGTGAGTAGGCCCCCAATGACTGAAGTGCCAACCAAAATCACTTTTTCTTAATCCACCGGCGTCTTCACACGTAACGTGACACCGAGGGTGGCTGTCGGGGTCGGCAGTGCGTGACGCGTGACGACGCTGACCTTCGTCGAGGCTCAGTGGTCAGAATATGTATGTACTGAGAAATTGTTAGTGGGGATCAGGTTTAGAAAATTTGATAGGTTTTTCTGATAAGGAAATACCAACTTATTCTGAATATCAGAGTTTTTTGATTGTTTGTTTGTGTTGAATAGGCTCCGAAAGTAATGGACTGATTTTAGATATTATTTCACCAATATGGAGCTACATTATCAGGGAGTGACATAGGCTATATTTTATTATGATTGAACAAATCATTCAGTAAAAAATAACAGTTAATGTAAATCAAGTAGGAGAAACGCGGGCGAGACGTGCTGCTTTACCGACGCCGCGACGTGCAATCACTTTTGACAGAACGGAGTCTGTCGAGTCAGCTAGTCAATAATAAACCAACTTTAAAATAACATTAATTGTACGAGTATAGACAAGATATAACTGACAGTTAGAATACAGATACTACATACGCTCATGACTATATCCCACACGGGATAGCTGAAGCGGTTGCTGTTACGGTGAACGTAACACTCAGAAGCGCACTTTTCACCATGCGTAATAAAACCCAATGTGGTAAGTGGTGAATAAACAAATTGTGAACAAATGAACAGTTGTATTAATTTTGTTATTCTTATGTGGTTACCCTTAAATCAATCAACAAATGATTGTGATTACCTCAGTCTTACTTAACTTGGTACTTGAAATACTTGCAAGCCAAGTATTGGATTTGTTAATTGTTACATTACACGCGAATGTTACCGGTGAGTGATCATCTTAATCGTTCCCGCCATACTCGTAACATTTAACATTCAGACGTAGTATGTACTTTTGGCACGTAACGGTTTAATAAACCATCTATTGCATGCAACGGTAAATAAAAAAAAATGCGCCAGACAACACACCAATTTTTATCTATACTAAAATTATAAAGAGGAAATTTGATTGTTTGTTTGTATTGAATAAGCTCCGGTCCAGTACTTGGACCGATTTAAAAAATTATTTCACCAATATGAAGTTACATTATCAGGAAGTAACATAATAGGCTATATTTTATTATGATTGAACAAAACAATCAGTGAAAAATAATAGTATATGTAAATGAAGTCAGAGAAACAAGAGCAAGAATTGCTGCTTTACCGACGCGCCGCGACGTGCAATTACTTTTGACAGAAGGAAGTCTGTCGAGGCAGCTAGTCTATACTAATAATATTATAAAGAGGAAAGATTTGATTGTTTATTTTTTTGTTTGTATTGAATAGGCTCCGAAACTAAAGATCCGATCGTGAAAATCATTTTACTAACAGAAAGCTTAACTATTCAGGAATCACTCCTGAAAAGTTTAGCTTTCTGTTAGTGAAAGAGAAGTTATAAGGCTATATTTTATTATGAACAAGACATTCAGTGAAAAATAATAGTACTTGTAAATCAAGTCGGAGAAAAGCAGGCGAGATAAAATACGCCCCAGCTGTCAAACATTTGACAGAACAAGTCTATTGACGACACGATTGGCGTAGTGCGCTGAAGCACGATTTCTCGCCTCGATTTCCGTAGTGTCCCGGGTTCGATTACCAGTCAGGCCAATTCAGGAAACGATCTTTTCTGAATTTACTCGGGTCTGGGTCTGCTGGGACTTATTTCCTTGAGTGGTACCTCGTAACACAGAGATATATTAATCCTACTTCGAGACCATTACAAGAGGTGTGTTGTCTGGCGCATATTTATTTATTGATTGGGGCAGCTCGTCATTGATAATTATAACATGACGTGTAGAGAGGCGTCGCGTCGTGATTGGTTAGGCACTCCTCGGAACACGAGTGGTTCCGAGTACAAATCTGGCTTGAAACATTTTTGTGTTCATTGTTTAATTACAACTAACTCTCCGGTGATTGAAAACACCGGTATAAAGCCAAAACAACCTGGAAAACGGCGGAAGGCTCACTACCTACCGCGTTAAGTTCTAATACGCTTGGTGAAAAGTGGGCTTTTGAGTGTTCCGTTCACCATAAGGGTGCACACCCACGTCAGACTTTTTGTGGGACCGATAATCGGGGCGATTTTGTATTTCACTTTATTTCTGACCTACTTTTTGTAGGACGTGTGCGTTGCTCCATTGCTATCAGTACGTTCTATTTTTCTCCTACAAAAAATCGGTCACCGATTATCGGACGTGGGTGAGCAGCCTAACGGCAATAGTCAATTGGGTATACACACTCATCGAATTCTAATTATTATTCAACATTATGGAGCAATACATTAAAAAAGGGCTATGTAAACAATTTAACTCGTGAATAATTTACTAACATTCCGCCCGCGGCTTCTCGCCCGTGTGGACAAATTTTTCCGACACATTACATATCAAAGTTTTCATATGGATCCCTAACGTTTTTGAAAAATTTATATGCCTATAGCAATCACGGATAATGTAGCATTTTAACAGTGAAAGAATTTTTGAAATCTATTTGGTAGTTTCGGAGATTACCTGTCTGAAACATACAAATTACCTCTTTATAATATTGGTATAAATTTACTTATGTATAATTTATTTATTGAAAATGTTTTGTAGAACGCATAGTAATAGAACTGAAGCTGCGAGATGTGACGTCACAAACTTGCGTCCGTTTGTAGGGAGCGTTTTGGGCAGTTAAAAAAAAGATTTTTAAAATAGCAATATCTTGAGGAGTTTTTGTGCTATCGGAATATTTTTTAACATTGTTTCTATTATAGAGATTTTTTACGATAAAACATAAAAAAAATTTGAAATACTCAATTGCTATTTATTATCCGTAGCGTATGAGCATGTATGCGTACTCTATCCGAAAGGAATTCAGATGAAAACTATGCGAGTATGTTTTAACAGTATGTTGTGTTGTTCTATTATTATCTGAGACACTGTTCTCTTGTTCGTGTTCAACCATTGTTCAACTAATAATCAATATTCAGGGGCCCGCGTGCTGAGATTAAACCGCCGACGACTTAATTATCTATATACTAATATAAAAAGAGAAAATTATTAGTTTTCATGTCATAAAAATAAGCTCACGCGGACAGACCCGCGGATTGATAGCTAGTCTATCTCTATACTAATATTATGAGGAAGAAAGATTTGTTCGTTTGTTAGTATTGAATAGGAAACTTTTAACAATATAAATCTACATTATCAGGTAGTGACAACTGAAGGCTTTGGCTTTTTTATTTAGGCTATATTTTGACGGAAAAGACAGTCTACGCGGGCGAAGTCGCTCACGGACAGCTAGTGTTAAATAAAATCAATAAACAAGGACAGCTCACAAGGATGTAAGACGATTAACGAAACAAATTTACAAGGCGAGTCAGTTCAGTCTTCATAAGACCCCGTTAGGTATACACATATCCAAAAAAGGAAGAGATCGAAAAAAAAAGTTCTGGGCAAATAAGGGCTAACGTTGATTTTGATAGTAACTCAAACTCAAATAACTTTATTTTAATGTATCAGTACTTTCAAATCGTCAAATTTACAAAGAAAATAAACTAAATAATAGACATAATGCGACTACCACCGCGTCGGAGTGTTTCTTACTGAGAAGACCCGGCGAGAAACTCAGCAGTTACTCTTTTAAATTTGTTTTGAATTTACAACAAGCGTTAGTAAAGTATATACATCAGTATGTAATTCACAGTAAATGAAGTAAATGAAGAAGAACCTTCTGATTAACATATGTGCCTTCAGAAATTGAGTGATTCCTTTTCGGCCACCTTGTAGAACATGGTAGGCTATAATCTTGAGTAGGTAATGTGTTTTTAATTCAGAACTGGCTTCCAATTCAGATAACATACTCAAAACCAGTTTAGAAAGAAATAAACAACTAGTGTATTTATAGATTACACTACGAGGTTGTAGACTTCAATTTGATCGCATTGTGAATACAACTTTTTCTAGAAATAGGTATAGGAGAATAAAATAGAACCATATCCGTTTTTTAAGTTTCGTCGTTGTTACGAGTATAATTGCGTAATACCAAAAATAGGTGACTATGACCAAACAGTAAAAAACTGGGGTGGATCATTGTATTTTTTGTCACCAAATCTGTAAAACAGTAACCGATAAAACGCTGTATTCAATTTTTTTTCTAAAAATAAGTGTAATGTACTAATATAATACACACAGGCACAGGGGCGCGGTGGTGCTTAAGCTATGCTTGGTGTCTCTTTGCGTGATAAGATCCGAAATGAGGATATCCGCAAAAGACCCAAAGTGACAGACATAGTTCTTCGGATAAGCAAGCAGAAGTGGCAATGGGCGGGTCACATTGACCGCAGGACTGATAACCGCTGCGGGGCGTGAGGGTCCTCGAAACCGCTGAATGCAATTAACCCAAAACCGCGCACTGCGGTGTTCTATGAGGGAGGCCTATGTCCAGCTGTGGACTTCTAAAGGCTGTTGATGATGATGATGACATATATAATATTAACAAGACTGAATACGAAGTGTGCCTTATTATATGAATTGTTCAAAAAAAGATATTGCTAAATAGTGCCCCAGGAAGATTAATAATGCTATCATACTTTAGAAATTATATACCCATAGGTAAGGTAAGGAATATACTAGGCAAAGGTTTAGCCCAGCCATAGATTAGCCCAGCATACTCACCTTTGTTAAAAATTAACAAAATTGAAAGTATTCGTTCCAGTATCACGTGAAATGTCTAGTTTCTACCAAAAATGTGCATGCTTCCCGCACACACGCAGAACCATCTTCGCCAATTCGCCTCAACCTTATCCATCGGCCTACAGCATACGTTTCCGCCCCTACACTTTCGCGCACCCACACGCAAACTTTCGCTTACCTCATACGTGATCGGCTAACTGGATCGATGGGTTACGTGGTGATATTCATTGATCGATAATTTGATCGATAGACTTTATTGAACGGTGTTGTTACGATTTCGTTTAGTGACCTTGCGCTACAATATATAAGACATGCTACGTCATACATTACTAGTTACTACGTAACAGATAAATCACATCCATAGAAAAATATAAATTTTCTTAATCCTAAATGCGTGCTGTCATTTGACTGACATATATTGCCAAAGGCCACCTCTTCTGCTATAGATGTCAGAAGAACGTCTACCAGGAGTCGCCACTTTAAATTTCCATTATCGTTCGTAAAAAAATGTATTGGGATTTGCCATTGTCATTTCATGTCATGTGTAATCCCAATACAATTTTTTTACGCGCACGTTAACGTAAATTTAAAGTGGCAATTCGTGGTAGTCGTACAGTAGTCAGTACTTACAGTACGTCATCGCGTCAGTTCAACCGCAAAGTCGCGTACAAATGCTCTGCGCGGCTATTGACAACTAACTGCCAAATGAACTCAAACTCAAATAACTTTATTGAAATAGACTTTCACAGTAAGTACTTTGAAATCGTCAAATTTAAAGCAAGATATCCTAAATAATAGACATAATTACTATAATAATATAGATAACGCGACTCTACCACCGCGTCGGAGTTGTTTCTTGCTGAGAAGACCCGGCGACAAACTCAGCAGTTACTCTTTTAAACTTATTTTGGGTTTACAACAGGCGTTAGTAAAGTACAATGTGTCATTTTGATACAATTAACCTACTGAGTGTCTAATCAAAAGATTATAAACCAATGGAAAAAAACAAAGAAAGAAAAACTGTTAGTCAGTACAAACTAAGTATTAACTAGGTATTACAATAAAATATCTGTTACAATACAGTTATCTAATCCCGCATCGAGCAGAGAGCTGACACCCAGGCATTTTTATCTATAAGGTAGTCTTTTTTTAGTATAATAGCCCTTTTTCAATAAAGCTGCTTTGTTGTGATTTTTGAATCTTTGTAGTAGTAACTCACAAATGGCTTTTGGGATCTTGTTGTAATAATGTATACCTTGCCCTATAAAGGATCCTAAAACTTTTTGTAGCCTAAAGAGTGGAAGCGCAGTTTTATCCTTATTCCTAGTATTTTTGCAATGTAATGAGTCAGGAATAACCGACGGCTGGAAGGTAATTATCCCGCGCAAGTACATTCAGTGACAGAGGCTACGTTTCGTATTCATTAGACGTCATCACTGTAAATACCATGAGTTCACGTAAACTAGGATACATTTTTAGTTTCATTTCGTTTTAACTAGAGCTCTGTCACGAAATGTTATACAAATACGAAATGACAGACGCTAGCGACTAACAGTGTGAACTTATCGAATGGGTACTGGAGGCCAGGCCATATTACAATCGCTTATATCCAGTCAAGTTAGTTTCCTAAACTGAGTGTAGCGATCTATTTCGTCAGTTAATATCCTGCCTAGAAGATGCGTTAATGCCAGGCAACCGCTGATTGGCTGGAAATGATCATACAAAATGGCTCGCTACGCCAAGTTTCGGGAATTTGCTTGACCAATTTTAGGGGTTCTAATAAAGACCCTGGTTGGAGTTTCCAATGACTTCACTGCCCAGCATCAAAGCCGATAACCCTCGATAGTACAGAGCATGTTGCCGTTTTCATTGATTTTGGACCTCTTGTCAAAAGAATAAACCTTCCAGACTCCGTCCCACGAACAACCCCGTGAGCTCACGGATCATACCGTTTTATATTTATAGTTAGTTAGTTTAATTTTAAGGCTAGGTAGGTGGGGTCCTGTTGAATAAACCTACCCACTTACTATCCAACTCATTGTTTTTCTTTTCTCCGTCTTAGCAACTTCCGTTACGTCGGGGAACCTCAATTCTCTTGCGTAACGTGACAGTTTAGCATCTTCCGTTACGTCGGGGAACCTCAATTCCTCTGCGTAACGTGACAGTTTAGCTACTTCCGTTACGTCGGGGAACCTCAATTCCCCTGCGTAACGTGACAGTTTAGCAACTTCCGTTACGTCGGGGAACCTCAATTCCCCTGCGTAACGTGACAAAACATAGACTTTTTTTTTTTTTGCTGTGGCAACACTACGGCTAACAGCTGATCTTGACTTGTCCCGTATTTTAATTTGATTTAAACCTGTAAATAACTAATTTATGGCCCAATAAGTCGTCGTAAACAATAATTATTGTTAATTACGTGTTATTTAGTGTTTTTTTTGTGAAATAAGTTTAAACTTGGTGATTTATCGGTGCCGACAGTGCGTGTCAGTTGACCGTTCAAATATTTGTGAATCATTGTTTTCTCTTGGAAAAGGTATTGTATTGTTTGTTTAGTAACATTCATACATTTCATTCTACGACCTTATATTATACCTGAGTAGTGAAATATTCGAATTGTCTGACTCTGTTTGTCAGAAACGCGAAGAGGTTAGAATACAAAAATACTCTTGAGCTACACAACCTCTTGATTGTTTAAACAACACTTTGGTATTCTACGTTGTTTGTTGGATTTATACTTTGTCAATTTAACCATGATGACCCGCGCAGCCTCATCTCGCCAGCTGGAGCTGACTTTGCAGGAATTGAAGGCATCCAAAGAGTTGGTTAAACAATTGCATTTTGAAAGAGAAGACAATGAGAGGGAATTGTTGGAGGCGTTAAGTAGGAACGCTTTGTTAAAAAAAGACATGGCTGAGATGCATGAAAGGTATTTATTAGTATTAAATGAGCGGGATAGGTTACAAATAATAGTAGATGGGTTCAGTGACTGCAGCGATGAATATGTGCAAAGCCTCAAACGCATTACCATGCTTGAACAAGAGCTACAAGAGGCCCACCACCTGATATCTTCCATGGAGACTGAAAAACTACACACAGTTGACACCCAAAACCAAAGTTTGTTCGATGAGTTAGTTCTTAGTGTGCCCAGCCTGGTTTCTGTTGCACATTCTTCAATCCCTACTGTGGCTATTGATTTGGCTAGTAATAATTTGATTAATTCCACTGCTCCAGAGGGTGTTGCAAGGTGCAGCAAGAACAAATTTAGAAAATATGTTAGGATAAGCAAATTTATTAAGAAAACTCAGAAACTGATAAAAAACCAGAAAATGATGTATAAAAATGCAAAATATATTCAGGAACGCCGACGATTAGGTGATGAACTGGATGTCTATTCTATAATGATAGACAATAATTTAAGTCAATATGACAATGAAGTGAAAGTATTACAAGCAGAAATATGTAGTCTTAAAGAAAATCTGAGGCGTTTAACTGACAGATACACTATCACCAAAAAAGAAAATGAGGAGCATATTTTGGCCCTGACCAAACTCTTGTGCAACCCGGACTCAGTTTCCAGCAGTAATGATGGCCATACTGTTATTCAGTCAGAATGTGATTCCTCTCTTCTTAACACCCTTACTTCACAATCAGCCACCAACATTTCCATCTCTGATACCTGCCCTGTCAGTAACACTGATAAAAATCCAGGTTGTAACATTGTAATGTTTAGTGACGACATTGGAAAAAGTATAGGCCACATTTTGTATAATAGTCTTGGAAAGTCAGTTATAAATCACTGTTCACCGGGTGCCTCATACTGTGATATCATTCAGAAAATTGCTGAATATAGTTTCAGCCCCAATTCAACCCTTATTATTTTAATTGCAAACAGAGGTACTGTGAACAAGAACCAAATGAAAATACATTGCAATACTTTATGTTCATTAGTTAATGTCAGTAAAATTGTGATGTTCACATTGCCTTACAGTAGGGGTCTGTCACAAGCAGAAAATGAAAAAAGACATAGAATCAATTTGACATTTGATACTGTGACATTTTCAAATAATTTAATAAATCTCATTGACATTAATCCTATTATTAATAATAATATGTACCTGACAAAAGGTAGATTTCATTTATCTAATTATTATAAACGACAGATAGCTATGTCGCTATCTTATTTTTTTAACATTTCAGCCAATTATTTGGCTAAACGCTCTGCTTTTATTGAGCAGAATGATACCATTGTACCACAGACTTTGGAACTTGTTCCAAATAATTTAAATTAGATTCAGAGACAATAGAGGTAAACTCTTGCACATTGTTGACAAAAGAGAAGCCCCAAAATAATTTTATAAACTTTGTGCATCAAAACATGCAAGGTTTCTCTGGCAAAGAATTAGAAGTAGGTTTATTTTTAGACTGTATGGATATACATGTCTTATGTTTAACTGAACACTGGCTGAAAAAAAATGAATGCATGATTAGCATTGATAATTATAGTATCATTAGTTCGTTCTTGAGAAGTTCCTCTATTCGCGGTGGGTCACTGATATTAATTCACAATAAGTTTAAATCTAGAGAGCGTAAAGACATAGTAGCACTCTCAATTGAGCGAACTATTGAACTTGCATGCGCAGAGTTAGAGCAGATTATTATTGTGTGTGTGTATAGACCCCCTTCTGCTGATTATTGTCAGTTCGAAGAGACCATGGAAGAAGTACTGAAAAAGGTTTGTAAATCAAACAAGAAGGTGGTTGTATGTGGGGATTTTAATGTTAACATTTTAGATTCTTCTCAGACCTCTGTAAGATTTTTAAATCTTTTTAAATCATTTGATTTACTTAATCTTTTTGATCAACCAACCAGGATCACCGAGTTAACAGCCACCTGCTTAGACAATATTTTTTGTGAAAATATCTCTATTGAGAAATCAATTATAAACTGTTTGAAATCAGATCACTGTGGTCTATTGACCAAATTTGAGCACCGTCATGTCTCTCAATCAGTGGATATTAGTTATAGACCAGTTACCAAGAGTCGAGTAAAAAAGTTTCAAACGAATATAAATAAAAATATTTCTAACCTACTGCCCCAAGGTCATCATAACATAGATGATCAGTATAGGCATCTCTTTGAGATAATATTGCATGAACATAACCATATTTTTCCTAAGAAGAAAGTAACTGTTGATAATTTTAAGTTTAAATTTAGTGATTGGGCCACTCCAGGCATCCATAAAAGTAGAAATAAATTATACGAATTATATGGATTAAAAGCTAACTCAAACTGTCAAAAACTAGTTGAGCATGTTAAATTATATTCAAAAACATTCAAGAAATCATGTCATATTGCAAAGTCCATTTTTTTGAGAGACAAAATAAAACTGGCTAAAAATAAAATCAAAGCCACTTGGAACATAATTAATAAAGAAACCTGTAAATCTAAACCTCGCGATCACTCATTCTCTCTCAAAATTCAAAATAATGTTATTGTGTCTGAGATTGAAATAGCAAATACATTTGAAACTTTTTTTTCTAATATACCTATTGTAACTACAAGCACGTTAAATTCTAGTCCACATATAGCTGAGTCCCTGCTAACATCTAGTGTTGATGGGTGCACAAATCAGTTCTGCTTTGATCATGTTGATTCTCATGACATCCTCAAGGTATTTAAGGAACTTAATATGAAAAATACAGAAGATTTGTGGGGTATTTCGATTAATCTACTCAAATCAATCATTAATACGATATCACCCCACTTAGCTAAACTTTTTAATAATTGCATAGACCAAGGTCAGTTTCCCAACTTGATGAAATTTAGTAAGATCATCCCGCTTTTTAAATCTGGTAGCAAAAGTGACCCATCTAATTATAGACCCATTTCTATACTACCAGCTCTCAGTAAAATCTTTGAAAAAATTATATTGAACCAGCTGCTTTCACACTTTGATTTAAATAACTTACTACATGAGAAACAATTTGGTTTTACTAAACACAAGAGCACAACTGATGCAGGTGTAGCACTTATCAAACACATATTTGATGCTTGGGAAAACAAGCAAGATGCAGTAGGAATATTTTGTGATCTTTCAAAAGCATTTGATTGCGTGGATCATGAAATATTACTGATTAAGCTAAGAAAAAAAGAAAACTTATTCAACAGGCATTCCACCCTAGCATGTTCAACAGGCCAAGAAGTGCATCTGTAGGAAGTAGTAATTGCACCAACCTACCACTAGCAAGCCAGATCATCAACTTGGCAGCTCAACCTGACAGCGATGACTTAAACTTGCAACCCGATGGGACCGCGACTGAATGGACTGAAGTAACTTCAAAAAAAAGACAGCGTGAAAGTCCAGATCAAGCAAGGAAACAAAAACAGAGTAGATCAGAAAATTACTGGCTCAGCCAACCAATACCTACCAACAACAGCTTCTCAGAGCTCAACACTGACGATCCCCAAGAGAATGCTACTTTGGAAAAGCCCATTAAACCCCCACCAATATTTGTTGACAAAGTGAGCAACATCCAACCACTCTTGAGCCTGCTAGACGAAGTAACCGAAGGAGACTACGACCTTAAAATCTTGCGTAATGACCAAGTTAGAATTCAACCAAAAACCACAAAACTGTACACACTTATAGTGAAGGGCTTACAACAAAGGAGTACTGAATTCTATACCTACAAACCGAAACAAGAAAGAAGCTTCAAAGTTGTTCTGAAAAACATGCATTCATCTTCCAACGTAGAGGATATCAAACAGGAAATTAAGGAACACGGTCATGTAGTAACTAACATATGGAATGTTAAACAGAGGAATTCAAAGAAGCCATTACCTCTGTTTTTCATTGAAATTGAACAAGGCCCCACCAATAAGGATATTTATAAAATTAGAACCTTACAACACTGTAAAGTCGTTTTTGAACCTCCAAGGCCAAAACGAGAAATACCTCAATGCGCCAACTGTCAACAATATGGGCACACAAAAAAATATTGTCACAGAAAACCAAAATGTATTAAATGCGCTGGTGAACACCTATCATCAAGTTGTGAGCGAAAGGGACGCTCTGACCTTGTTAAATGTGTTTTATGCGAAGGAAACCACCCCGCGAACTACAAAGGCTGTGTGGTGTTTAAAGACCTGCAGAAAACCAAATATCCCCAACTACGCCCAAAACAATTGAAACACACACCAACAGACACAAATAAGGTAGAACTTCCTGCTAAGCCTGTAATTGGGACTGAACCTGACCCTGAGAAAAAACGTAGCTACAAGCTAGCTCTGCAATCCAAACGCGAAGAAATGAAACAACCCAATCAAACAAATGAAAATGTCTCTGAAAATAAGCTAATCTTAAATCTTTTAAATCAACTTGTACAGCAAATTTCCTCAATGAATGCCTTACTAGTCCAACTCATGTCAAATCTGCAAAATTCATCTCATTGAATATAGCAATTTGGAACGCCAATGGGCTACCACAACATATTTTGGAACTAAAAATATTTCTTAAAACACACGACATTGACATCCTTTTAATAGCCGAAACACATTTTACCATGAAGACCTTTTTTAAAATACCCAAATACAAGTTATATCGTACTGACCATCCCGATGGCAGCGCTCATGCCGGGTCGGCAATCTTAATAAAAGAGAACATCAAACATTACGAGTCCACCCACATGCGCGACGAGCATATCCAAGCGACAAGTGTAATCATCGATGACAAACGGGGATCAATCACTGTTTGTGCTTTGTACACTCCTCCCAAACACACGATTAAACGTGAATCCTACGTATCTTTTTTTGAGTCACTCGGGCCCAGGTTTTTGGCCGGCGGAGATTACAACGCCAAACATACAAATTGGGGCTCACGTGCCACTAACCCGAAAGGTAGACAGCTTCTGCTTGCAGTAGAAAACCTGCAACTAGATGTGGTATCAACAAGAGAACCTACATACTGGCCCACAAGTGTGAAAAAAACACCTGACCTAACGGACTTCTGTGTGGTGAAAGGGTTACCAACATCGCACATCACTTGCAAATCTTGCTATGAACTGTCCTCTGACCACACGCCGGTGCTCGTCGGTTTGGAGTGCAGAATAACAGAAAGACCGATGCCATGCAAATTGCATAGCACAAAAACTGACTGGGCCTACTTCCGGGAACTCACTGAGAAGGGTTTGATGCAAAATATTCCCCTTAGGACCGACGAGGACATAAACCGAGCCGTAGAGATATTCAATTCTGCTGTGCAAATTTCATCGTGGGAAGCCACTCCAGTCCTCCACACAGCTAAAGCATATTCATGCACAAAATCAGTGAGAGAAATGGTGAGACTAAAAAGACAAGCCAGGAAGAAATGGCAGAAAACACGGCATCCTCAGGACAAGTCTTCCTACAATAAATTAACAGCTGAACTCAAGGACCTTTTAAAAACCGAGAGAAACCAAACTGTTAGATATTACTTGGAAAATCTAGACACTAGGGCTGCAACCAACTATTCCCTTTGGAAGGCGACTAAAAACCTTAAGAGACCTGCCGTATTTAAACCTCCCATAAGACGTGAGGATAATACATGGGCTAGGTCTGACCAGGAAAAAGCGGTAGAGTTTGCTAATCACCTAGAAAACGTGTTCGTGCCAAATCCCGAAAACGGCTCAAAAAAAAGTGAAATTGTTGCGAGGTTGCTGAGTAGTATTCACCAACTGGAACCTCCTATCGAAAAAATTAAGAAAGATGAAGTCAAAGTAGTCATAAGGAAACTCGAGCTAAATAAAGCCCCCGGTTATGATCTCATTACGGCCAAAATTATGAAGGAGCTTCCCGAGGCGGGCATTACTTTTCTTACCCATCTCTTCAATGCAATCCTATGGAGAGGGTATTTGCCTCCTCAATGGAAAGTAGCAGAAATCATAATGATTGCTAAGCCTGGCAAAAAACCTGAAGACATTAAGTCATACCGTCCAATAAGCCTGCTCCCGGTAACGTCGAAGGTTCTTGAGCATCTATTTCTCAAAAGGCTCATGCCAATCGTAAAGAAGAAAAACCTCATCCCAGATCATCAGTTTGGATTCCGTCACGGCCATGGAACGATCGAGCAAGTACATCGACTGGTAGAAAGAATCAACTCTGCTTTTGAAAGAAAGGTATACTGTTCCGCAGCATTTCTGGATATATCCCAGGCTTTCGACCGCGTCTGGCACGAAGGACTCCTATTCAAAATTAAGAACTCTCTCCCCATTACCTACTACGAATTTCTTAAGTCATACCTAAGCAACAGACATTTCTACGTAAAGCATGGAGATGACACAACAAGTGTGAGAGGAATCCGAGCAGGAGTACCCCAAGGCAGTGTCTTAGGCCCAATATTATACCTCTTATACACACACGATTTACCTTCGTCACCCAGTGTCCTGGTGGGGACATTTGCTGATGACACTGCGGTGCTAGCGGTCCACCCAGAAGCATCCACGGCGAGCATGATGCTCCAACAGAACCTTGATAAAATATCCACATGGCTGACGGATTGGCGAATCAAGGCGAATGAGTCAAAGTCTGCCCACGTCACGTTTGCCTTGAGACATGACACCTGCCCAAAAGTGGAATTAAATGGCATCCAAATTCCACAAAACGACTATGTTCGTTACCTCGGAGTATACCTCGACCGACGTCTTACATGGCAAAAACACATTTTTACAAAACGGAAGGCCATGGGTATACAACTCAGGCAGATGCACTGGCTGATGAACAGAAAGTCGCACTTGTCACTCGAGAACAAACTGCTAATTTACAAATGCATCATAAAACCAGTCTGGACATATGGCATCCAGCTGTGGGGAACTGCCTCCAACTCAAACCTGGATATCCTACAGCGCTTCCAATCGAAAATGCTACGAATAATTGTTAACGCACCATGGTTTGTGACAAATGACCAACTTCACCATGATCTCAATATGCCAACAATCAAGCAAGAAATCGGCAAAACTATGACGCGATATGCAGAGAGACTGACAAAACACCCAAACTCCCTAGCTGCAGGGCTGATGAAAGACAAAAATTCGTTTGTAAGGCTAAAAAGGAGAGCACCGCAGGACTTTGCCAATTGAATCTGGAAGTCGTGACATAAAATGGATAAATCAGTGGATTTATACCATGCAAGCCCACACTTTGACACTCATAACTCTGCGCTAAATGTCCTTGGACAGATTGCAATTAAAAAAGGAAGTTTAAAAAAAAAAAAAAAAAAAAAAGCTAAGACATTACGGTGTTTCAGGTATCTCATCTCAATTAATACAATCCTATCTTACAGATAGAACTCAAAAAGTTAGTATCAACGGAACTGCATCTTCCGGTGCCACCATACGTATGGGAGTGCCCCAGGGATCTATATTAGGACCTTTGCTTTTTCTTATTTATATAAATGATCTTCCTACCTATGTCAAAGATATTTGTGAGATAGTATTATTTGCTGACGATACCTCTTTGATTTTTAAAGTCGACAGAGGTAAGCAAGCATTTGACGATGTAAATAATACTCTCTCAAAAGTACTATGTTGGTTCACTAGTAATAATTTATTACTTAATGCAAAAAAAACAAAGTGCATCAAATTCTCTATGCCCAATGTGAGACAGGTTGATGCTATTGTAACTATGAATGACGAGCCATTAGAATTAACAAATTCTACTGTATTTTTAGGAATAACTTTAGATTCTAAGTTGCAATGGGGTCCGCATATAACGGCCCTGGCAGGGAGACTCAGTTCCGCTGCTTGTGCTGTTAGAAAAATACGACTCTTGACTGATATTGAAACAGCAAGACTAGTATATTTTAGCTACTTTCATAGTGTTATGTCGTATGGTCTACTGTTGTGGGGTTCAGCTGCAGACTTGAACACCATTTTTGTACTTCAAAAAAGAGCCATCCGCTCCATTTACAAACTTAGACCACGCGACTCGCTTAGGGAAGTATTTAAGAAGATCGATATTTTAACTGTGCATGCTCAGTATCTTTTAGATAACATAATGTATGTGCGCAAAAACTTGCATCTGTTCAAAAAAAACAGTGACACTCATAAACATAATACCAGAAATAAAAACAAATTGAAAACTCCCAGTCTTAGGCTACACAAGGTGGGAAACTCATTTGTGGGTCAATCTGTAAAATACTTTAACAAAATACCTCAAAGTCTTGTTGATCTACCTCTTCACAAGTTTAAGTCTGCAATTAAAGCAAAGTTAATGAAACAAGGTTATTATAATGTAGAGGATTACTTGAACGACAAAAGTTTGTGGTCATAGTAGGAATAATCTGCTCCTCTGCTCAATATTGTGTTCTTTTTTTACTCGCATTGACTGTACTCTGAATTTATTTTTTGTAAAACAAACAAAGTTGAAAAGAGTAACTATCGAGTTTCTTGCCGGAGTCTTCTCGATAAGAAGCAACGTCCGAACCGGTGGTAGATTCACATTATGTATATTCACGATGTGTACTAATATTGTACTATTTTATTTACGTTTATTATTATTATTTCTGTATACTTTTTTTGACATGTCATAAGTGCTTTATACAAGCTTAAATGAATAAATGATTAAAAAAAAAAAAAAAAAAAAAATAGTGTAGAACATCTGAGGCCTTAAAAGGGTGAAAGCTGATTGGGCTTACGTGCTTCAATGCCTGAATGGTTTCATCTCTATGAATGACTTCTTTGCCGTATGCGGATCCGAAGGCTATGGATCCATTATTTTAAAAGCTCTGTCCTCTATGTTCATAATTGTTCTGTTCCATCACAAATTTTTGAGAATTTAAACTACTTACATGTTTTTGTACATTGCAAAACCATATTGTGTAGGCTGAGTATTGATGATGGCGATCGCCCCGTCCCGCCACCGCTCGTTCCGTGCGCGTCACCTATACTGTCCATGTTGTTGTATTCATCGCCGCCGCTCCGCTATCGCGTCGCCCCACGTCGCGGCCGCTCGGCCGTCGCCATTTTCGTGCCTAGTGCCTAACAGTCAGGATTGTGAATGTTGTAGCGACAAAATAGATTTCCTTCAACGTATGCAAAAAAAACTTCAAAATGAAGAAAAATACAAATTTGGAATTTGGATTTTTCATGGAAATTACTAACGTCATGCAATCTACGAAAGTAACTACTAGGATTACGTCAAAAATCAAACCAAAACAATTTTAAGCTTACTTTGGATTATTGGGGTTCCTTGAAGTTTTTGTATTCCACGTCTGTCATTCATGGTGATCCATATTTTATTTTTAATACAACAGATATTTCTATTTTTATCCCAATGGGGATCGGTATCCATACTTGTTCCATTTCTGTACCAAAACAGGATACGTTATAAATAGAATTCAGTTCTTACCCTACTGAACATCTGTTGCTGTTATTCGAGAACAACGATTCTCTTTGATGTTAAGTTTTATATTTTTTATGTTGATATGTTGGAAGGCACTGTTTCTGATGATTGGCTGGTACTATTCAATCACTGATTCGGATTGGGATGCACTTTCTTCCAAACTATTTGTGCGCAAAAATAGTTTACCAACAGCAAGAATTTTAGGGTAGGACACCTGCCTTATTTTCCCTGTCCACGATTTTGCATACTTCAAAATGTACTCAAGACAATGTCTGGTAAGACTAAACTAGCGAAAGATAATCACAGTGATCACGTTTTACAGCTCTTCAAAACTGTTCACTAAGCAAGGCCGACGATGAATCGGCTCATGATAACTTGGGAGCCATACTATAAACTACAATACTGTCACAGAATTGACAATTCTGGATGATCTACAACAATCAGCCCTCATTTGGCTATCGATACCTCACTTCTCATAGTTTCTGGGCCTAATACGTTCGGTTGTGGTTGGCCAGTTCGGGTCACTTGATCGTTTTTTCCCATTTCAAAGCATGTCCGATGGTTAAGAAAAAAATAGACCCAGTTAGTCGACCAAAACAGGTGGGCCTGCAAGGCTAATTGCACACCGCAACAAAATTTTTGCTAGTGTTAAAAAATGCTCCAGAACACTGTAAATTTTTCGCCATAGCCTAGATCGATTTTAGCCCTACTGCAGTGGGTCAGAGTGAAAGAGCTCACAAAATTATTAAACAATTAACGAAATATGCTAATATTTATAATTAAAAACATAGGACACTTTCACATTTGCCACCATGGTGTTAAACGTTACACTTTTGGACCGACTTAATGACATTCACATTGCCAGCTCCTTGTTAACATATTACTACTTTATACCTGCTGTCTGACTTCTGATTATCACTTTTACTGCCAATTATGGATATAAATAATTGTGCAAATAATGTCAAAATCAATACCTTCTCTTCATTCACTTGTACGATACCCAAATTTCTGATAAGAACCTACTCTTGCTGACTAGGCATTTCATCGTTACTTTTTTACTGCTTCAAACTAGGAAATTCATTGTTTTCTTACGTAAAAACATTAAAGATAAAAAAATTACATCGTGCTTGGAATTGTCGAAATGACCAGCAAAATTCTTAATCTTTCTCTTACTTAGCATACACTCCGTTAACAATACATGACATTCTTTACAGTCTACGCAATACCCCAATGAAGATGCTATTCAATTAAGTTCAAGCGATAATGGACCTTACGCAATTGTGTTAAGTGCTCCAGAAGTATGTTGACATTGTGGACATGTGAATGGGGCCAGTAGTGCGATGACTAACTGAATCAGGTGCGAAAAAGGCGTCTTTACATGTGTTAACGGTTGATTGTACAAAGAAATGCATTGGAATTCATTTAAATAAAATCAGTACAAGCCTACCTTTTGGTAACTAGGAGAAAGAATATTGAATACTTATTGACCTTTTTACTTTTGAAGATCTAAATCAGCCTATTTTGTCCCACTGCAGGGCAAAGGCCTCTCCTCCCAATCTCCATCCCTCACGATTCAAAGCCATTGTTGGCCAATCCTTTTGAAGATAGGTCATCATTTTTGGAATGACTTCTTTCTTTGATCCTATGACGCCGAAAGTCGTGGGTTCGATGCGATTCGATCCCCACCGAAGACAAACTTACATATTGACACATACAGATACATTTAACGACACGATTGGCGCAGTGTGCTGTAGCACGGTTTCTCGCCTTGGCTTCCGTGGTGTCCCGGGTTCGATTCCCGGTCGCGTCAATTTAGAAAAATGACTTTTTCTAAATTGGCTCGGGTCTGGGTGTGCTGGGAGACGCCCCTGGCTTATTTCCCTGTCTGGTACCTCGTAACACAAGGATATTTATCCTTACTTCGAGACCATGGCAAATGGTGTGTTGTCTGGCGCATATTTATATTTATATTTATATGACAGACAGACATTTTAGTTTGGTCTAGGTTTGGTTTAGTCAAGCTCACAGAGTAAGTATGTGTATGTCTATCAGTCTCACACCCATAGAACAAGCTCTGCTTAGATAGGGTGTCGTAAATAAAATATTGTATATCAAACTTTTTTTTTTCTTTTTTTTTTATGTAATAGGGAGCAAACGAGCTAGAAGGTCACCTGATGGAGAGTGATCACCTCCGCCCATGGACAACTGCAACACCAGAGGTGTCACCGATGCGTTGCTTGCCTTTTAGATGGGAATACGCTCTCTTCTTGAAGGCCCCGATGTCATATCCCTTTGGGAACACCGCCGCAGGAAGATCATTCCATATCTTGGCTGTACGTGGAAGAAATTGGCGCGAAAAACGCACGGTTGTTGAGCGCCAGCCATCCAGGTGATGAGCATGGAATTTCAACTTATGGCGTGTCGTGCGGTGATGAAACTCAGCGGCAGGTATAAGATCATGCAGTTCGTCTGAACACTCCCCATTGTAAAGACGGTAGAACACGCAGAGTGATGCAACGTCTCTCCGTAGGGCCAAGGGATCCAAGCCGTCGGAGATCACAGGGTCGTCGACAATTCGAGCGGCTCTCCGCTGTAAACGGTCAAGAGGAAGGAGAAGATACTGGGGTGCTCCCGCCCAAAGATGGCAGCAGTACTCCATGTGAGGCCTTACTTGCGCCTTGTAAAGTTGAAGGCGCTGAGACGGCAAGAAATACTGCTTTGCCCTGTTTAGCACACCAGTTTTTTTTGAAGCCAATTTGGCTTTACCCTCCAGATGACTGCGGAACTGTACATCACTCGAAATGTCAACGCCAAGGATTCCGATGCTAGGCCCGATAATCAAGGAAGTGCTCTCAAACGTAGGACATGAGACAAATGGAGGTTTTTTCGCGGTAAATGCGCAGAGTTGTGTCTTACCGGGGTTAAAACTGACGATGTTATTTTGACCCCATTGTGAGACTTGTTCGAGGGATGCCTCAACTACAGACACAAGCTGTCTTCGGTTTTCGTCAATTGCGGTCTTGGAGAGATTGCGTTGGCCAACGTACAGTGCGTCCCCAGTGCTGTCATCCGCATAACAATGAATGTTGCTGGTTTGCAACATATCATTTATGTGCAAGATAAACAGGGTCGGAGACAACACACAGCCTTGTGGAACGCCAGCATTTACAGGTATGGAGTCGGAGCATGAGCCGTTGATAACGACTTTGATGCTTCGCCCTGAAAGGAAGCTTGCGATCCACGTGCATAATCCCTTGGGAACCCCATATGATGGAAGTTTGGCAAGGAGCGCTTTGTGCCAGACCCGATCAAATGCCTTCGCTATATCCAAGCTGACCGCTAAAGCCTCTCCCTTGCTCTCAATGGCTTCAGCCCAGCGATGGGTGAGTAGAACCAAAAGATCACCTGCAGACCGACCATGACGGAAGCCATACTGTCGGTCGCTGATCAGTTGGTGGCACTCCAAGTACCTGCAAAAGCTGAACATTGATGATACTTTCCATTACCTTAGAAAGTAGGGAGGTAATGGCGATTGGCCTATAGTTATTTGGGTCAGAGCGGTCACCCTTTTTAGGGATCGGGTGCACAAGCGCTGTCTTCCAACAGACCGGGACCACTCCAGATGAGTATGACAGCCGGAACAAACGCGTGAGAACAGGAGCTAACACCTCATACACTCTTAATATTAACAATAACATCTTACAATCAGAAGCATCTGTTGCTGAAGCATTTGATAAGTATTTCAGTAATATACCTATAATCACTACAGCTTCATTAAATTCCTCACCAACTAGAGCGGAACATTTGTTGAAAGATAATGTATCTTGTTGCAGTGTATTCTTTAAATTTAAACATGTTGAGTCACTAGATATAATAAAAGCATTCAGATTAATTAATTCAAAAGATACCGCTGATCTTTGGGGTATATCAGTCAAAATTGTTAGCCACATAATTGACGTGATTGCCCCTTATTTAGCCGTAATATTCAATGATTGTGTTGATGAAGGTGTTTTTCCAAACTTAATGAAACACAGTAGGGTTGTACCACTTTTTAAATCAGGCAACAAACAAGACCCAGGTAACTTTAGGCCTGTTTCAATCCTACCAGCTCTCAGTAAGATCTTTGAAAAAATCATTCAAGAACAACTATTAAGCCATTTTTATGAGAACAATCTCTTACACAGTGAACAATATGGATTCACGAGAGGCCGTTCTACTACTGATGCTGGCATCGCACTTTTAAAACACATCTTTAGGGCTTGGGAGAATTCACAGAACGCTCTTGGCGTCTTCTGTGACTTGTCCAAGGCCTTTGATTGCGTTGATCACGATACACTTATACGCAAGCTTGATTTTTACGGGGTTAGGGATAATGCTTTAGATTTGGTAATTTCGTACCTTAGTTTAAGAACTCAAAAAGTTGATGTTAACAGTGTACTCTCTACAGGATCACAAGTTAAAATGGGGGTCCCTCAAGGATCCATTCTAGGTCCATTACTATTTCTGATATATATAAATGATTTACCTTTTTACTTAAAAGATATTTGTGATGTTGTATTGTTTGCAGACGATACATCTTTAGTTTTTAAAACTGACAGAAATAAAAACCTTTTTGATGATGTTAATGACGCACTTTCAAAGGTTTTACAATGGTTCACAGTAAATAATCTACAGCTTAATGCAAAAAAGACTAAATGTATTAATTTTAAGTTGCCTAATGTTAAAGATAACCCCATTAGTCTAAAAATTGATGGTAATACTATGAAGCTTGTAGATACAACAGTTTTTCTTGGAATCACACTTGATTCAAAACTGCAATGGAACCCTCATATAACAGCTCTCTCAGGCAGACTTAGTTCGGCTGCATTTGCAGTGAGAAAAATTAGGTTATTAACAGATGTTGATACTGCTCGTTCAGTTTATTTTAGTTATTTCCATAGTGTAATGTCTTACGGCATTGTACTTTGGGGTCAAGCGGCGGATATACAAACCATCTTTATCCTCCAGAAGCGAGCTATCAGATCCATCTATAAGCTTCGTGCACGGGCTTCACTTAGGGAGATTTTTAAGGAAATTGGTATCCTCACTGTAGCGTCACAATACATTTACAATTGCATTGTTTTGGTGAGAAAAAATATTGGTCTCTATGCTAAACACAGTGACATACATTGCAGAAATACTAGGAATAAGGATAAAATTGCACTTCCACTCTTTAGGTTACAAAAAGTTTTAGGATCCTTTATGGGGCAAGGTATACATTATTACAACAAAATTCCAAAAACAATTTGTGAGTTACCTTTACATAGATTCAAAAATCACATCAAAACGGCTTTATTAAAAAAGGGCTATTATACTACAAAAGACTACCTTATAGATAAAAATGCCTGGGTATAAGCGCTCTGCTCGATGCGGGATTAAATAGCTCTATTGTAACAGATGTTTTATTGTAAGAGTTAATAGGTACCTAGTATGTATGTACTGACTAACAATTTTTGTTTTTGAATTGTTTAAATGAATTCTTTTTATTATATTCTTTTATGGTTGGTTTTTTCTCTTTGTTTTATATTCTTTTAGGTTTATTTGTATCAAAATGACACACTGCTTGTACTTTACTAACGCCTGTTGTAAACCCAAAACAAGTTTAAAAGAGTAACTGCTGAGTTTCTCGCCGGGTCTTCTCAGTAAGAAACAACTCCGACGCGGTGGTAGAGTCGCATTATGTCTGTATACTGTTTATTTACATATCCATATTATTATGGTATTTATGTCTATTATTTAGTATATTTTGCTGTAAATTTGACGATTTGAAAGTACTGATACAGTCTATTTGAATAAAGTTATTTGAGTTTGAGTGAGTTTGAGTTAACTCCGGGGCGCACATTTTTAGCACTATAGCGGGGATAGTGTCCGGCCCAGACGACTTATGGACGTCCAGTGAAAGTAGAGCTCTACGTACGGCACGATGGTGAAATTTGATTTCGGGCATAGAGCTTAGACACTGTGGGATACTGGGTGGTGTCTTACCTTGGTCGTCCAACGTCGAATTAGTAGCAAAAAGAGAGCATAGAAGTTGTGCAATCTCTTTTGCAGAATAGGCAACGGAACCGTCCTCTTGGCATAAAGGTGGAAATGTGGGCCGACAAAAGTTTCCCTGCACCGCTTTGGCCAATGACCAAAAAGCCCGAGTGCCGGAGGGGAACTGTGCCAGCTTTGCGCCAATGTTGCGGATGTGATCGCCCTTTGCGCTGGCAATTGTCCTTTTGTAGGACCTGGAGGCATAATTGTAAAGCTTCTTAAGGGACAAGCTGCTGGGATTCCCGGTTGCTTGAGCTTCTGCCCAAGCACGATAACGGTCCTGCTTCAGGCGCAAAGCAGCTTTACAGGACCGATCGAACCAAGGCTGGGCTGAGACTTACCGCCGATGGGCACTGTGGTGTTTGGAATAAACATTTCCATGCCCTGCAGCAGAACATCGGCAACTGAGTCTGCACAAGCACTGGGATCTGCGGATTTGAAGCAAACTTGCCCCCATTGGTAGGAAGCAAAGAAAATGCGCATTCCATCCCAATATGCCGACCTGTAATGCCAAACATGCCGGCTTCCTGCGGATCGCGGACGTTTGGCACGCGTAAGAGGCACCGTGCTTCGTACCAGGCAGTGATCGGACGACCCAAGAGGAGCGCCAACTGGTAGTTGTCCGGATGCGAGGTCAGCAAAAGGTCCAACAGGGAAGGGATGTGATCTTCCACATCAGGGACTCGCGTCGCGTTTATGCGGGAAGACAGAGCCATAAACTTAATATAAGAATTTAAGATAAGGATATTTATGAAAATAATTAAAACGGAAAACTGGCACGGCCAGGCTTAGAATGATAACGTATGGAAGGATAGTCTTCATACAACCGCCCCGTCAGAAATGAAGCACTAATCCGATCCACACATGCGTGACTATTGCTTGCTTACGTGCGGCGCGCTTCGACATTGAACATTGCGGAGCTGTAATGAACACTGCAAAGCGGTCCGTTTGGAGCCATTTAAGGTGCTTCAAAATGGGTGAGCGGACTTGGTTTCTATATATTCATTCTAAGACGGCATCCCCAGGCCGAATAATTTAGTTTTTGCAGTGCAAAAGTTATCTATACTAAATTATAAAGAAGAAAGATTTAATTGTTTGTTTGTTTGTATTGAATAGGCTCCGAAACTACTGAACGGATTTTAAAAATTCTTTCACCAATATGAAGCTACAACATCAGGTAGTGACATAGGCTATATTTTATTATGATTGAACAAAACATTCAGTTGAAAATAATAGTATTTGTAAATCAAGTCAAGATGTGCTGCTTTACCGGCGCCGCGACGTGCAATTACTTTTGACAGAACGCAGTCTGTCGAGGCAGGTAGCACAGTCGAATTAAAAGTTCAAAATGATCAGCCAATTTCTGCTACGCATGTGTCAAAGAAACCTTTGGCGCTGCCATAGCGCTGCCAGCTTGACATTCTGTCTGACTGCTCCATGCCAAGGAGCCACAACGGTATAATCACAGGATGAGGACATTTCAGGGTTTAGAGCACGTCCATGAATAGATGAGACGAATGTACTGGTAGTCTCTTATGTATTTCGCATGTTCTAAAATACTAGCTTTCCGCCCGCGGCTTCGCCCGCGTCAACTTCATTTCTGTAGCATGTATACATAAAATCTGTATAAATTGTAGCCTATGTGTTATTCTGCTGTTTAAGCTGTATTACTGTAAAGTCTCATCTGAATCCGTTCAGTAGTTTTTGCGTGAAAGAGTAACAAACATACACACACACACACATAATACATACATCCTCACTAACTTTCGTATTTATAAGTATATAAGTAAAATTTGTAAGATTTATAATAAATTAATAAATAAATATAATGAATATCTGGGACAATTCACACCAAGATAATCTGACCCCAAACTAATTGTATTTTGTTTAACAGAGACTGATAAACATACCTAAATATTTCTAAATACATACTTAAATAGATAATAACACCCAGACACACAACAAACACGAATGTTCGTCACATAAATGTTTGTCATGGGTGGGGATCGAACCCACGACCTCCGGCATCAAAGGCAGGATCGCTGCCATTGCGCCAACAGGCCAGTCAATATTAGTAAGATTTGATTTTCCAGAGTTACCTACTCGTAGTATACTATACTACTATGACTGACCTGTCTGCGCCTGCAGCATAGTTCGTGGGTTCGATGAAATGGGGACTTGGGTAGATTGGGAATCCAGGACAAATATTAAAGTAGCGAATTCGAGTGCCCAATTTAGTCCCTAGGGAGTAAAAAGTGATTAGTTTTTTGATTTTCTTCATGTGACACAGACAAACTCAAACAGCCAGTAAAAATACTATTATCTGTGGAGTGTGGACAGACCATCTTCATTGCGAAAATGTTGAGAGTTTTAGTTCCATGGTTTGTACGCAAAGAAGGTGGTGCCATGGGTTTTAAATTGTTAATCTGTGACTGTTTTAGAAGAAAACACTGACCGCGTAAATTTCAGAATTTTTGTCGAGTGTAAATTCGATTTTAAATAAATTTATTAAGAATGTCCTGCGAATGTGAAGAGTTTGACGTCGAGCAAAGAGCAAAAGGCATACTATATTATCTCTTGGCGCCGAAATCGCAGAAGATTTACCTAAAAACTTACGAAATTTGTATGGACTGAAGGAATAAGAAACATTTGTGATTTTTATTTTATTAAGTAATATTTATTAAATGTTTTTGTACTAAAATAAAATACTATTATCAGTCTCCGTCACACCCATCATACATACTCTGCATAGTTTGGTTCAGATAGTCTAGACTCTAGAGAATAAGAATGCTCTATTTTCCATCTCACTTAAGGCTGATGATGTTAAATATTTATTTATTAATGAGACTAAAACAGCATTTTCGGATACCTAGCCTACCTTCTTGATACCTGGCTGGCCGATAACCCTACAATAATCACAGTCTATTCAACCAACGCTTTTCCTTACCATTTATGGTGTAGATTTTAACAAACAGCTCAAGATTGTGAAAGGATACTCGATCGAAGGCAGGATATAAAACCGGCTTGCCTCAAGGCAGCAAGCTAGGCACGTTGTTATAAATACACCATAATTTCTAAAGCATGTTTACGAAATAATTAGCTTCTCTTGTATCGTTGATGCGTTGACAAACTAGAATGTCTAGTAATCAGATTAATTATATCAAAGTTATCTTTTAGCGAAGGGTCGACAAGAACATTTGTTTATCGTTACAAAACCTGACTAGCAAGTTTAGTATTAGGTTGTAGAATCATAGTTTATCTTTTTAGTGTAATTTTCTTTGAGGTTTCACACATTTTGACGTCTTTTTTAAACTTGAATTCCTTCAGCATGTTACCTTTATTTAGTAATCGTTGTTGACAATTAAATGATCCACAAAAAAAACTATTAAAATTATACTCCATTACATGTACAGAAACTCCTAATGTGTACAACAAGTTAAGCGATTTCTTCCAGACAACTTTTGGCAGAGTAACGTATGAAGACAAATAAAAAATAAAATGTGTGTGAACAGTGAAAACTGTTAATGTTCTTTA
This sequence comes from Udea olivalis, assembly GCA_947369235.1. Lineage (NCBI taxonomy): Eukaryota > Metazoa > Arthropoda > Insecta > Lepidoptera > Crambidae > Udea > Udea olivalis. Next base: position 8,972,736 of record OX376370.1, on the reverse strand, counting down.
CATGAATACTTGTCCGGTCAAGAATCAGACCCTCGACCCTTTGAGTTAACAATACGCAACTGAACAAAGGAAATGATAGTATTTTTTAAACAGTCACATAACAAAACAATCGATTCGAAAAGGCGGTGTGTGGAGACCATTTTTCTCATAAGTCCTTATCAAGCAACGGTTAGTCATCATCAATAGTATAGCAATATAGAGTACAAACGACAATGACGTTAGGTCATAAGTCTCACGGTGTGGCTCTATCAGAAACATTAAATAATAATACTAGTAATACTTCATATCCGACCCTTTTCATTTCTGGTGAAACCTGTGCTGTTCAGCAGTTGGTCTCGACTCGTTTCTCTGTCGTACCATCTCGACGTGGAAAGCTCATCCAGCGCATGTGTTTTCCTCCTCTTTTAGTCCCGAGGCTTTCAAGCGGGCTTGAAAAGCATTCAAGATTAGGCTGACCAGCTCAGTGATTGCTTGGTTTAACTATGCATGGCAGTCTCATATCTGGAATTCTGGACCTCACTGCTGCTTTCCATCAGGTGGAGTGAGGTCAACTTTCTCGCTTCAAGGTCTCTCCGAAACTCTTTAATTCATCCCTGTCTTGAGCCAAGCAGGTTTGTCACTAGCTAGAATATCTCGATAACGCACACCATCGTTTTCGAAGCCTTTTTTAGTGATGATTTCGTACAGCAAAATTAAGAGCGTTCTTGTTTCATCATTAGAATTACAAGTTTCACAACGCTATCGCAACAATAAAAGGGTATTGAATGATCAATGCTAGAAAACCTCAAAGCATGTCATTGTGTCAGAAACCGAATATTGTGGTTGCCTAATTGAATCTGTGGTCAACCATAACGAGAAACTAAGGTTTAATGCGGATAAAATCATCTCGAACGGGTACTTGCTTCTATTTTCTTCAAATCAAAATAATTAACTTTTCACTTTTATTTTGATAGGCCTTTTGGCGCAACGGTAGAGCTCCTGCCTTTAGCACCGAAGGTTGTGAGTTCGATTCCCATTCTGTGCCTGGGTATTATTATCGGTTAAGCATGTTTTTAGAAATATTTAAGTACAACATAACATAACATAACATCACGACTTTATCCCAAACGGGGTAGTCAGAGGCAAGTGACTGTGCCATCTTGGTGAACAAAACACTTAGAAGCCCACTATTCACCAATGGTATTAGAACCCAACGGAGCCTTTCGCCGTCATCCGGGTTGATTTGGTTATTGTCGATGTTTAAGTACCTATGTTATTTAAGTATGTTTATTGTTTATCTAAGTGTCGAGTGCGAGTAGCAGTGAGTGAGCAAAAAACGCGAATTTGTATGGCATCGAGTCAGCGCCATCTAGCGGCCTTAATGTTGCCCGAATTTGCCGCTAGATGGCGCTGACTCGATTCCCTACCAAAACTCGCAAAACGCGATGGTGAAGTCATTCACTTCTCTCACTGCAACTCGCACTTGGTACACCCACATCCTTAGATTCTTCAAACTTCAAATGTATTTAATGCATTCATGTTGTACATTGCGGGTCTTATACACACATCAACATGGTCTAGGGATATTTCAATTAAACCTAAATAACTAAAATTCTATTAACTTTTTGTTAAGACACCTACTCATTAAAATGAGCCAATCTAATCTGATAAATGAACTTTTAGATAAAGTTGAATTTGAACAAAAACTCAGACAAAATTTCAATCTTAACTTTATTTTTGAAACATCAAAACCCAAATAGAACCACTATTTTTTTTTAAAGAATTGTTGAAAACTTAAAATTAATAATCCGTGGATCCACCTAAGACTCTCCTGACACATCTGCAGCGGTTCTGCATACTCAAAACAAGGGTGTCAATATCCTGTTGTGGAATACTGTCCCAAGTCCTGCTAAGATGCAAGAAAAGCTGGTTTTCATGCACAATATCTTCAGGGAAATTCCTAAGAGCTCTTCTCTGAAGCATATCCCAGGCATGCTCAATAGGATTCAAGTCCGGGGATTGTGCAGGCCAGTCTAAAGCTTGGATATCATGCTGTTGTAACCAACTTGTAACGATACGCGCCGTATGTGGACGGGCATGTGGTCGTGCATTAGCTGGAAATTTTGTCCCATTTGCTGTCTGGGGCAAGATTACAGGCTCTAGCATCTCATCTCTGTATTTAAGAGCAGTCATATTGCCTTGTCTCCAAACGAGGTCCGTTCTACCGCCGAGACGAATTCCTGCCCAAACTAGAATCGTGCCATCTTGATATGCATGAACTTAATGTGGGTGCTGCAGTTGATTCCAACGCCCAGGTTCTCTCCAAACGCGTACTCTTCGCGAATCAGGATAAAATCCAAACCTGGATTCATCAGTGAAAAGCACAAGTGACCATTGAGAATGGTTCCAGTTTTCGTGTGCAATAGCCCATTTTAATCTTCTTCCTCGATTGCCTCTCCTTAGCGCTGGTACCAGAAGTGGCCTACGAGCACGTAGGTTGACTTCATGCAGTCGTCTTCTCAAAGTTTGGCCGCTTACCAGCAAACCATACTCTCTCTGTAGCCTTTGAACCAATTGCATCGCCGTTACATTTGGTTGACTTCGTGCAGCATTGACTATGAATCGGTCCTGTTCATGTGTTGTAATGCGTTGAGGTCCTCAGTGCCGTTCCACCACTTCCCCCGTGACACGATAACGTGACCAAAGCCTGGATATAAACTCTGACTGGTCCTCATGGCTTCAGAAACCGCAATTTGGGTAGCGCCAGCTTGAATCATGCCCACTGCTCTTAACATTTCGTTCCTGGTCAAGTGTCTACGTGGCATGATTAAATGAACACCGGAGACGCGTTTGACAAAGATTTATAGAAATTTATGGAGTTTTAATCAAGTTAGAAGTTCGTGAAGATTTACTTCTTTGGAAGAAATTCAATGAATGCGAATTTCATCTCAAAACAAAACCTTTTATATACAAATTTGAATTTAAAAAAGGAACTTATTAATGTTTTTATAATCTGTCATTAATAGATTTTTTGTAAGGCCAGTACTTTTTAAGTTATTTAAAAAAGTTTTATATATCCCTAGACCATGTTGTTGTGTGTATATAAATTAAGTTCAGAACATCAACCCTGTAAGCGCACTGCAAACCGTTACCGTAGGTTCGTTTTCAAAACTTATATTTTCTTTCATTCAACACTATCGGTCAATTTGCCTTGATAAGCTATCGCTTACTATCGTACATTACTACTTATTGTATCTATGCTTCAACTAGATTATTTTCAGTACCTTTGTATTTAGATGACCTAATGTAGAAAACCTGTAAAAACGAATAGCATCTTACCAGAAATAGCTTATGTAACATTAGTAAATGAACGGAACAGATACAAGCCACAAAAGAGTTTACAGAAGGACCGCTCTCGCCTTTTTCTAGTATAATTACCTAAACTTGCCTTACCGCCTGGGGTTACTACTATATTCGCACTGAATTTTTAAAATGAAGTAGGTAGGTTATACCTATTTGACAGAACCCACCAAAAAAAAAAACATGTCAAAAATTGCACCAAGTTCGATAAAAACTAAAACACTCGCGACCGGTGCGACTCGTCGCGTGACTGATTCTCACCGGTATCCCCTGTAAACTCACTTTGTGTGCATGATCAAAATGGCGTTAGTTCTAAGTGGACTATCTCTCCGGGAAGCCGCATGTAACGGCTTCAACACCCGCGCTGTGATAGGTGAATTGAATACTCTGTTATATAGTTTTCGGAACAAAGGCAGCTTTGACACGTTAAATTTTCATTTTTATCTCATGTTGACTACGGACAAACAAACATACAGGGCAATTATAAATTAATTAGCCTCTTAAAATTGCGTATTTCTTTGACATTCTAATCTAGCATTGAACCCTTATCCGTTGACATTGATTATTCAATAAAGATGCTGATAACTTAGCAATATTAATTAACTTGGTTATCTGAAGTTATTTGTGGCTAAACTTGAATAAATCATAATTGAGATATTATGAAATGTTCATACAAATAAATCACTCAACGAACATATGAAATGAGTTTCCTGATATGTCGCTTTTCTTTCCAACTAAATCAAATAGAGCGATTCTAAAAAAAAGTCCAATAAAAGTGACTTAGAAAACTAGGACTCAACTGTTATGACCTCATGCTAGATTAATATCTTATGCGTCATCACATCATTAGGGTTGAACCTTATATTTTTTTCGTCGTAATTCAGTCTAGTAATAAACATACGCGAGGCATTGATACAGGGTATCACGACTATATTACGACGGCACGATTTTGGCGTAGTGCACTGTGGCACGGTTACTCGGGTCAATTTAATGAACGATATTTTCTAAATTTATAATATATATTTATTTAAACACAAAACAAAATTTAACAAAAACAGTTACAGCGTTAACACCTGCATTAGTCAAAGACTGTGTCGCAGTTGTTAGCGCCCACCTTACACAGATAGGCATTACAGACGTGCTCTTTAAAGACAATTTTCACAAAAGGTAATTAAAATCGAAAAGAAAAGTACCACTAGATAAAAATTTAAAGTACTGTGTGTGTATGTGATGTGAGAGTGTATGTGATGTGGGTGTGCGTGTATGTTGTGTAAATGTGCGTGTATGTATATAATTATTGACTTGGTGTGCTCAATTCAGACACCCCTGACTAATCCTTGTCTGGTATCTCGTAACTTAAGGATACTTACCCTTACTTCGAGACCAAGACAAGTGGTGTGACTAAGTTAAATTAAATAAATTATTATATAGGACAAATCACACCAATATTATCTGAACCAAAACTAAACAGAGCTTGTACATACAGAGGTGTTCACATCAACCTTTACATAGGGGCACCATATGCTACTGACAAAAGACTGCTGTAGAAGCCATAGCTAGTCAATTCAAATTCAAGTCAATCAATTTTTAACTTTTAAGTTTTACATTTTGTGTAGTTCAGCGAGTTGAAGTTGGAATTGTTACAAATTGCTCTACGGTATGGGGAATCCAAATGCCAAAAGTTTTCCCAACTTTGAGACAGTGTGGAGATCCATCTTGGCTTGGCAGCATTCGGAAAACTGCATAGTTTTGGGCTCAGACACGAACGGCATGTAGTTTGCCGCGTCGGATCTTTCAAGGGGCGGCGTGAGGAAGCATTGATGCTGCCTGCAAGATGAGGTGGACCAGCTCAGTATTAACTGCATTACTGTACTTATCAACAGTCTGCTGGGCCTCTCGGCCGTTTTCCATCTGGTGGAGTAGGGCTAACTTGAAGTGCTCATTAAAAAATCCCTAGGCATAATGCAAGACCTTACTGAACGCATCAAGCCATGCAATGATGTTATAATAAAATGGTCGGTGGCTTTTATCATTGTACATTACAATTACAAAATTGTATTTGGTAAATTCGTTTTCCTTGATGCACGTCGGATTTATGCAAATGGCAAAAACTGTTCAGTCTCATGTCGTAATTGTAGCTATTTTCATTGTTTTTCTTCATTGTCAATAACCGGTTAACCTGAATTTGTAATCGTACTGTTATTTTGAGTATTGTCCTTGTCGAGGGGCACATCGAATTTGGTTTGCCTTCTAAAATCTAATTTTACATTGCTATATTTTTCATCTTAATGTTGAAAACTGTTCTTGAACGCCTATTCCTAGAACAAGTTGAATTTCTAGTTTTTAATCGACTTTATAAAAGTGGGAGGTTCTCAATTCGTCGTAATATTTTTCTAATTTTAAACTGTCTGGTACATAAGCCAGCAAACGGGCTTTGGCCCTTCCTGTCAAAAAGGAACCCTTCAATTTAAACATTCGGATTTCGAATTAAATTTCTTTCATGCTATCTTTCAAATGGCTAGTCTAGTGGCTAGTTGCCTTCGTGAAACGCGACCGGCCTGAAAGAGGACAAGATTATTTACAAGATATATTTACAAGATTTTAAATACCTATCACTAGAAGACCCGCATGAAAGTTTTTGCTGACTTTTTCAAGGTGACTTCATATACCTACTGGAAAATATATTGAAAACACTGGTTTCTGTGTATTTCTATGGAACACCATCCGTAGTTAAGTTAGCGACTCGTAGGTAGCTGCCGACAAAACGCTGCTAGGCGTCGTCCTCTGCTGCGGCGTGGAGTCGGCTACGAAATCATACCTTTAACGTCCCCTGGGACCTTGGCAACCCTAGCCACATCTAGCCCACATAGATCGTAGATAGGTATCACACGCGTGCTATTGTAACAACACAGACGTGAATTAAAATAAGTGAGGCGAGTGGATGTATTCTTCGCGTTTTAAAAAAAAGTCCATTATATTTTGACGCTGCTTCGTTTATGGTCGACCCACACGCGATCCAACGGTCACAACCACGAAACGCCGCCACCGGCATATTCCCTGTAGTTTTTATAGGTACATTGCATGTACCGAGGCGTTCACATCAATATTTACACAATCATTGCAAAATGGATCTTAAATCAACCACATGAGATGCCCCTATGTAAAGGTTGATGTGAACGCCTCCGTACATGCGGCGACGCTTAGTCCTCGTAATAGAATCAAGTAGATTTACTTTACATACCTCTTTTCTATGAACTAAATTAAAATCAAACGAAAAAATGTTGCACTCTTAACATAAACGAGCTGCCCCAACAGACTTCGTTCTGTCAAATGTTTGACAGCTAGTGTCCATTATCATATCTCGTGATATCTCGCCGCTTTTCTCCGACTTGATTTACACATACCTACTATTAGTTTTCACTGAATTTCTTGTGCAATCATGATAAAATATATAGCCTATATCACTCCTGAATAATTTAGCTTTCTGTTAGTGAAAGAATTTTCACGATCAGATCAGTAGTTTCGGAGCCTATTCAATACAAACAAACAATCTAATCTTTCCTCTTATAATCTTAGTATAGATAACTTCTTTTTTCCGAATTAATGGCAAATGTATGTATAATTGATGATTTGATTTAAACGGACCCCGATCAGAACCCAGTGACTTTCAGAGCAGCGTGGCAGTCGCCATGTTAAGGGTTACATGCGTGCCTACAAACTCACCACTGAGGATGTACAAGACAGCGCGAAGAGGGCCAAGAAAATAGGAAAGGCGGACCCTGGAACCCCACACACCAGTGTGGGTTCACAACCGGGATAGACCGCACGGATGATGATGATTTGGCAGTCGCCATGCACCTTTCTTCCATTGACGACATGCCACCACAATGCTTTAGCACGGTTTCTTTCCTTGACTTGCGTGGTGCCCCGGGTTCGATTCCCGGTCGGGTCAATTTAGAAAACGATCTTTTCTAAATTGACACGGGTATGGGTGTGCTGGGAGACCCCCCAGACTTTAATCATCGTCTGATACCTCATAACAAGGATATTTATCCTTACTTCGAGACCATGACAAGTGGTGTTGATGTCTGTGTTGATGACGCATACATTGATGGGCAGGTGGTTGAGCACTGGGCATTCGACATACTATGGGCCATAGTTTGAGGTGACCAACCACAGTCACACCGCTCGTCTGCTTCATTAGTATTAATTCCTAAATCGCTATCATGTCTCAAGCGTCAAAAAGAGCTAAGCTTGGATTTCAAACAAAAACTTTGCTTTATCTATTTAGATTTGTCTGTGGTAACAACAATGGCCAATGCAGTTGCGACATACAAGTACCAACTACAAGTCGTGGGTATTTTAGGTGTTCAGTATTTTGTTGCAGTTTATCTAGGATAGCTAGAATTGACGGATACAATGCAGAACATGTTATCTTCCCGACTAGGGCTTCTAATTTCGGTATACCGGGATCCCGGAATACCGAGATCCCGCATGATTTTTCACTCCCGCGTTTTTCGCTGATAATAGCATACAAAGTAGTTTGACTGACCATACGTTGAGAATGTTGTGTTTTCTGCGAAAACACTTCCAAAACGCAAAGTGATTTCACTATAACTTTTATTTTTTTTGCACTTCTTTTAATAAATCCTTTGTCATTCTTTTTACGTACTTACTTTTAAACTTTCTCATCGACTAACGCGGGGTCCCGTTATACCGGGATCCCGCACCAATGAAAATTCTTGATCCCGCCGATACCGAGATCCCGCAATAGCATGCGGGATTGGAAGCCCTATTCACGACTACATCCCAAACGGGTTAGTCAGAGGCAAGTGACTGTTGCCGTGTACCAGGTCAAGAGACTGTTCCTTTCACGATTCTGACAGGTTCGACATTTTACACCTTTTGGTTCGCATTTGAACACGACTGGCACTAGCGCAGTTTCTCGCCTTGATTTGTGTAATGTCCCGGGTTCGATTCCCTTATATTTTATAAATTGGCTCGGGTCTGGGTGTGCTGGGAGACGCTACTGGCTTTAATCCCTGTCTAGAACCTCGTAACACACACGTAACGCTGGTCGCCACCCACCTATAGAATTTAGTTTTTTTTTGAATAAAGATAATATAGCATTTTTTAGGCACATCATCACCTGAAATGTAAGTGGTAATCAAAATCCTTACTCAAAATCAAAAAGGTTAGATTGTAGTCAAATGGCCGTCTAGTTAGGCAATTATAAGAAAAATACAATAGTCCAGACCATTGAACAGTGATAGGCTTGACCTGTGACCACCTTAACCACGAATAACGCAATGTCCCAAACAGCACTAACCGGAAACGAGTCCACGACCGTCGTAACAGTTGGATGGTGCAAGTCTCAGTATTGAGGTTCTTATATCCGAATCCGATAGATTAAAATAAATGTATATATAAATATAAATATGCGCCAGACAACACACCTCTTGTCATGGTCTCGAAGTAGGGATAAATTACCCTGTGTTACGAGGTTGCAGACAAGGAATTAAGCCAGGGGCGTCTCCCAACACACCCAGACCCAAGCCAATTTAGAAAAGATCGTTTCCTGAATTGACCTGACCGGGGATCGAACCCGGGGCCCTACGGAATTAAAGGCGAGAAACCGTGCTACAGCGCACTACGCCAATCGTGCCGTTAACTTTACGTTTTTTTTACAACTTTATTTGCTTTAATTAATTTAAATTAATATCGTCACGGTTTTTTAGGAGATATCTTAGCTAGCTTGTGCCCACGACTTTGCTTGCGTCTTTATTGCTTGTCAAGAGCATGACTAGAGCTTGTTTAACCAGAAATGACGCTACGACTACTTTTTTATTACGTCCATATTTAAAATTACTTTATGAAACCAATACCCATCCATTGTAGCGATGACTTGATTTCAATGATGGAGACCTTTGCCCAGCAGTGGGACAATGTTTAAGCTAATTACTTTACTAGTACTTTATGTGTGCGTGAATGCGGTGGAGGGGCGGGTGACTGCGCGTCATTTCAGATTAGACAAGCTCTATATAAATATAAATATGCGCCAGACAACACCACTTGTCATAGTCTCTAAGTAAGGATAAATACCCCTGTGTTACCAGACAGGGAAATAAGCCCGGGGTGTCTCCCAGCCTAGCACACCCATACCCGAGTCAATTTAGAATAAAATCGTCGGGTCAATTCAGGAAACGATACACCACGGAATCATGTCGTCAAAATGTTCATAAATTTAAAAATGATTTTTCATATCTCTCATTGTATTTGCATCCCCTGCTAGTTTTATTACGGCAGAAGGCCTGTGACTAATCCGTTTGGAATATAGTAGTGCGTGATGGTATGTTTTGTGCCTGTGACTACCCCGTTTGGAATATAGTAGTGCGTGATAATATGTTTTGTGCCTGTGACTACCCCGTTTGGAATATAGTAGTGCGTGATGGTATGTTTTGTGCCTGTGACTACCCCGTTAGGCATATAGCAGCGCGTGATGGTATGTTTTGTGCCTGTGACTACCCCGTTTGGAATATCGTAGTGCGTGATGGTATGTTTTGTGCCTGTGACTACCCCGTTTGGAATATAGTAGTGCGTGATAATATGTTTTGTGCCTGTGACTACCCCGTTTGGAATATAGTATTGCGTGATGGTATGTTTTGTGCCTGTGACTACCCCGTTAGGCATATAGCAGCGCGTGATGGTATGTTTTGTGCCTGTGACTACCCCGTTTGGAATATCGTAGTGCGTGATGGTATGTTTTGTGCCTGTGACTACCCCGTTTGGAATATAGTAGTGCATGATGGTATGTTTTGTGCCTGCGACTACCCCGTTTGGAATATAGTAGTGCGTGATGGTATGTGTTGTGCCTGTGACTACCCCGTTTGGAATATAGTAGTGCGTGATGGTATGTTTTGTACCTGTGACTACCCCGTTTGGAATATAGTAGTGCGTGATGGTATGTTTTGTGCCTGTGACTACCTCGTTTGGAATATAGTAGTCCTTGATGGTATGTTTTGTTATGTTTACCCGTGAAAACATAAAAGCAGACCTATCAGATTTTCCTTGACAGTTTCCTTCACGCATTCACAATATAGGCTAGGACTAAAGCACCAACAATGCATATTACAAATCTGTATAACCAGTTGTGTTAAATTATCTAAATTTAACGTCTCGAGAAATTCTGTATTAACTATCGTGATCTTTCATTCATCAGTCAGCAGTACCTGGCACTAGCGCATCCTCTGGACTGGCCTGTTGGTGCAATGGCAGCGATCCTGTCCTTAGCACCAGAGGTCGTGGGTTCGATCCCCACCCATGACAAACATTTATGTGACGAACATTGGTGTTTGTTGTGTGTCTGAGTGGTATTGTCTATTTAAGTAATTTAGAAATATTAAAGTATGTTCATCAGTCTCTAACACCCATAGTACAAGCTCTGCTTGGTTTGGAGTCACATGATCTTGGTGTGAATTGTCCCAAATTTTAATTTATTTTATTCTAGGCTGAATATTCACTGTTACAATTCGTATTTCATCTGGTAAATAGTAACCAAATAAACCACTGATTTTAAGATGCCGTTGTGTTGCGTTCAGCAATAAGTATTTTTCTTTACCACGTCAAAAAAATATATTGTAAGTGGTTAACCTGCATTGTAAATTACCTTTTTAAAACATGATCTGCTACTGATTTTCTTGCTGGTCTTCTTAGTAGGAACAGCAGTCCGACCCAGGTGCTAGTCACATTATATAAATGTATTACGTAACATAACATACCATCACGACTTTATCCCAAACGGGGTAGTCAGAGGCAAGTGACTGTTGCCGTCATGGTGAACGGAACATTTAGAAGCCCACTTTTCACCAATGGTATTAGAACCCAACGTGGTAGGTGCATGCCTTCCGCCGCTATCCGGGTTGATTTGGTTTTTTATCGATGTTTTCCATCACCGGAGAGTTAGTCTGAAATTATACAATGAACACAAAGATTTTGGTTCTGGCTAGATTTGAACTCGGTCCGATACATGTATTATATACCGGGTAATTACAAAAACTATATGACAAACTCAGAATGTGATATAGAAACTATGTGCGTGTTTTTTTTTAATTGACTTACACCACAACGAAGCAGAGATTTAACTACATCATCTCATACAAATCATCATTCAGATCTTCACTCATATACTTTCTAGAATACTGATCCGAACCTTACACTTACCAAATGACTTAATGATTTTCAACACTTTTACTACCAAACTACAAAGTCACTGTACCTAATTATTTGCAGTGAGTATTCTCACTTTCTAAACCTATTGTACTACAAGTATAGACATTTTGGTTCCGGACCATTAGTTAGAAAGCTGAAATGCACGTTAAATGTATGGTAATTGAATAAAATGCGAGACAAGAACTGACAGCCTTTCTTTGAGATAATTGGGTAGTCGACAACATCATAGAATTCTTAAAAATATTTAAAATAATCATAAAATACTCTAAAAAGGGGCATATGAAAACTTTTAGTTTTTGACCAAACTCAATAAAATCTATATAACTTGTAGCCCATGTGTTATTCTGATGTATAAGCTGTATTATTGTAAAGTTTCATCCAAATCCGTTCAGTAGTTTTTGCGTGGAAGAGAAACAAACAAAATGGCTCTTCAAACTCGCGTGGGCTAGTCTATTTCTAAAAGTGTAAAATAAATAAAAATAAGTATACCATTCGATAATCTACATGAAATTTAACATAGCTGCCGAACAAGTGTCTTGCAGAACGCATAGAAATAGGCAAACTGTGACGTCACTAGCTTGCGACAGTTTATAGGGAGCGTTTTGGGCAAGTCCCAAAATGATTTTTAAAATTTCCATATCTTGTTTTTGTTTTCTCGATATATTTCTTCATTTATTTTTGCCAATGTTTCTATTATTGAAAGGTCTTTCGATAACACCTCAACAAAAAAAAAATTCGCCTACCCTATTGTTGGAACTAGTAGGTAGTGAAGTAATTGGCCTATACATCCCTGTGTTTAGTGCAGAACCCGCAATGTACCATCCCTAATATCACTTGGCTTATACCGCTGATGAAACAATTGAATGATTCGAATGTGATGATAACAGTGTAAATTACACAGAAATTGTTGACAGGAAAGTCCTCGCCGGAAAAAAGATAGGAACGATTTTGTAAGCGTCGGCACTCGTTATAGGTAGCTTGCTGTAACGTGTGTACAAAGTTTAATTAAAACGTAGACAACAATACTCAAAATTTTATGAATGTTTTCCCATGTTTAGTATCGTTCCTATTGTAAATCAACTATAGTTTCATTTTTATTTACCTCTGTTACTGTTATTATAACTCCCTAAAGATCGGCAACATTTTTTTCTAACTGTCGGATGAGATTTGTGTAATGATAAGATTCAAACTAGAAATTTTTTTTCTGCTTTTAGGAATTAGCCTAAATTCACACTTGACCGCATTTTTATTAGATAGCTAAAGCTATCCAAACCCTAACTAGCATCGCATCCCTAACCATGCACGAGTTGGTAAGTCGTAGCAAACATAGAAAGTGAAAAGTGGTTTTACTTAACCGGTATGTGGACTTACTATGTGATGAAACTGAACCGTGCTCTGGCGAACTCAAGAGCACAAACCCTCATGTCAATCACTTTTCACAAAGTTAATTTTTTCTTCTTGCCCGTCAAGATGACCTCAAAGTAGAGTAATTACTTTACTTGTCTTATCACTGAGCAAAAAAGATTGAACGGAAATGTAATTGCATTTGTTTCCTTAATTTCAGGACGCGAAAATCTACGACATCCCATGCGACGTGTCCCGCGCAGACACAACAGATTTTGTCACTTCCAGCCCCAAATCTGAGTTCCAGAAACTTCGAGAAAACTTCGAAAAACGGAAAACAGAAAATACTGAAGCCGAAACCAGAAAAATCGGCAACGAAAGTTGTAAAACCGAACTTGTTACCGATATCCGAAAAGGAATAGACAACACTAAGGCTGAATATGAAACAGATGATAAAGAAACAAATGTAACTAAAAATTATCCGACTGATAGAAAATTAAACACACTCAGCACAAAGTCTGAAATCGTAGCGTCAAATGTTCGAAAGTTCTCAGAGAACATGAACACTGATTCACGAAAATCCGTTAGTGATGTAATATCAGATGCCCTAAAAATTACCGATTTTGTAGAAAACCGAAGAACCACCACTGAAAAACCAGCATTACTAACAAAGCCGAATCTTTACATGAAAAACGTGTCAAAATCTTCAGAAAATTTGGCTGAAGACTTCAAAGCGGCGAAGAGACTGGTAGAGAAGAAATTCGGTACCGAAGCAAAGAGATACCGAAATAGGGCAGAAATCGGTAATAATATAGCGCTGAGTTTGCCGAAAAAGAACTACAGTCAACTGGACGTGGATAGAGAGAATGTAAGTATTGCCATATTTTTAATACGAAATTCAGTCAACCACATATTGAGCTCAATGATGCTGTGTTCTGTGGCCCCTGTTTAATGCTGACGACAGTGGCGACGTCTTTGTATTTGTATGGGACTTCCTAACAGCGCCTTTAGTGCATGCATAAAAATGAAACTAAGAAGTTGCTGTAATCATAGTATATGTGACGTAAACTCATGTTATACTATGTCTCGTGTAAGCGGCACTTTTGGACACCCCATTACTGTACACGTCTATTAATCATGTACCCATATTTGAACCAAATGTCTTTGACTTAAGAGGCAAAAATGTATACATATTATTGAACGTGACTGTACTTACGGTTTCCTATCTTGTGATCGATTTTTTTTTTTAACGAATTTCATTTAAACCGATTAATATTTGACTGTTTTCGTTTCGTCTTTTTACACTTGCGTTCTTGTATGATTTTACAGATTGAGATGCTACTTCATCCAATCGCGTGCCCATTGCAGTTTCTATAAAAAAACATTATTAATTACACACAATATAAACTTGCATTTTAAGTAAGACCCGTATTCTATGTCGAAATCACGTTTGCCACTGTATCAGTTGACCGATTATCAATTCGTTTTTTTTCGTTACTCCGACGTTTCACTTCGTCGAAAAACTTTTTACCGAAGTTATGCTTGGCCGAATTAACATTTTTACTTATTTTTTACTTTACTTTACTCATTTCTAAAGATTAAGAACTAGAAAAAAAAATTGCAAAACAAGCACTGTGAAACTCAAAAGAAATAATGTAATTTGGGTTCAATAAATACATGCAGAATGACTACCGATCACAAGCCTCGTTTATTTTACTATGCACACATGCAAATCGGCAAGCAAACAAGCAAGCAAGTAATCAAGCATTGTGTATGTAAGCATGCAAGAATGCATGCAAACTTGCAAGCAAACATGCAATCAAGCGTGCAAACAAGCAAGCATGTGACAAGCATGCAAGCAAGCAAACATGCAAGGAAGCAAGCATTGTAAAATGTATGCAAGCAAGCAAGCATTGTAAAATGTATGCAAGCAAGCAAGCATTGTAAAATGTATGCAAGCAAGCAAGCATTGTAAAATGTATGCAAGCAGGCAAGCATTGTAAAATGTATGCAAGCAAGCAGCATGCAAGTAAGCATGCAAGCAAGCATGAAAGCAAGCAAGCATGCATGCATGAGGATTGCTTCTTATCCGGCGCTGCGGGAAGTGCAGCCCTTTCGTTCTTGCGTAGTAAATCACAGTCACCCACGCTCGCTTACGCAGCTTTGGCTTGCTGTAGCCTCAGCCGCTGCAGCTCGCACGGGTGCCTGAGATTCACTACAGCGGACTAGGGGTTCCCTCCCTCCGCGCCCCCGGCTCTTGAATTACACTCTAGTGAGGGGAAGACTAGTATCACGGCGAGGTGACCACGGCAAGTCGGGGTCTATTTCGGATTCAAGCCAGCTTACCTAATTACAGTCGTGCTCGCTTCGATCGCCAATATTCGATAAAAGGTTGTATCGATGAATTAAAAGTATGTCAGATAAATCATCTGGCAAATGTAAAAAGTTCAGAAGAGACTTCGGTCAGTAGTAAAAAGTTATTTTGAAAATAGGTGAAAAGTAGTTCGGTGAAATGACACTATGTCAAATGATATTTCGATGGTTAAAATATCTTGCAAACAATACAGATAGCAAAAAAGACGTCGGTCAACCGTTTTCGGTCAAATGAAATTCGAACAAGTAATCGGTTCCCTGTACTTACTGTAACGTCGGTGGCAAGCCAGCAGTAACGCTTGTTTGGCAAGAAGCGGTGCCGGTTACCGCAGCTTGTCAACCTGTGCGACACTACAATTATTACTCGCGCGTGGCCGACCCCGTATGGCTAAAAGTCAGCATCAAAAGTCAAGCCGGTGATCGGCTACCTGCTGTCATTGTCATTTAACCTATTTGGGGCCCTTGTACATTATGATGATGGGGCCTTTCAGACTTATAGCATTTTAGGCCCTTAAAGGCATGAAAATCGAAACGATTGATCTTTAGGCCATTCTAATCAATTTGACCCGTAACACGGAAAAAAAGAGAAAAAAAGGGAGGAGGTATGGCATCATCTTTTTTTTGTATGGTAAAAAAAGTTTTTGCTCTTAAACCTATCGTGTGTGGTATCTAATGAAAGGGCTTACTGAGCCAATTCTAAAAATATATCACATCATTACATTTTAGTCACAATGTGACATGTCATGTATTAAATCAAATTTAAAATCATTTTCAAAACTAACCAAGTTTGGGCTCCTCCAGATGTGATACGGTTAAATATTTTTTTGTAAAACATGAAGAATACGAGCTCTTAGCCTAGCCTTAACTTAATAATGTATATTGCTAGATCTTTTTTAAGAAGATGCATCATTCTAGTTTAGGTTCAGTAGAAAAAAATATATAAGCTATTTTGCACATGGACGCTAACGCTAAACTATGCAGTGACTGTTGAATTTGGGGGCCCTCAAGACCGCGGGGCCCTGGGCACGTGCCCAAAGTGCCTAATGAGAAAGAGGGGCTAGCTGTCATTAACCCCTCAGTGGGCGTATCTAAACTGAGAGTTCCACATGCCTGGCCTTACCTAGTTCTCCTAATTTCATTACATTTCGTAAAAAAACCTTTATCTCTAAGG
Source organism: Udea olivalis (assembly GCA_947369235.1). NCBI lineage: Eukaryota > Metazoa > Arthropoda > Insecta > Lepidoptera > Crambidae > Udea > Udea olivalis. The sequence goes on along the minus strand of OX376370.1, from coordinate 8,956,280 downwards.
ATGACGTTATGCAAGAGCGAACAGACTGAATTTTCCATTCCAAAAAGATTTATTAGCACAGATAAGGAAGTGAGCTTCCATAATATTTTACTAGTAATCTAGACCAATTAACATTATCACGGTAAACTGTGACTTATGCGCCGGTTCATAGAGTTCAAAGATCAATGATGTATTGTCGTGGTGTGCAAAGGACAAAACGCGTGTAAAATGTAAGCGCTAGAATGGGATGGAGCGTTTTAACTACTTTTAATGAGAATGGATTAGTACTGTCAGGTGCAGAAGTGTCTGGTGAAATTTTAGGAATATTTTTGTGTCCTTAACCAATTCGTGGTAGTCTTAGACATAAATCTATATAAATAACTCAAGGCGTTTTGTTTTTCGTATTTAGTGATAGGAATCGGTCATTTCTTAATCAATTATAACTAAGATCGTGGAAAAAGGAATAATAAGTGTGAATAAATTAAAGTGAGGTACAGTACTACTACAAAACTACTTGACATTACATTCCTTCTTTGTCATAACGGCTAAGCGTGGACTGAATAAAAATGGGTGCACTACACTACTTCTTGGCACGCGAAGTAATTAACACTCTCGTCATTTATCTTCATTTATGTCTGGAGCAGTCGTGTATGTTAAAAAAAATCTACATAAGATGACAAAAATCTTAATTTGGACGCTAATTTTAATGGATTTGCTGAATGCGGGTTTGGGGCAAACCCTGACTTTATTACTTCAGTTGCCTGTAGATTATCATACTGTCCAATAGCAGCAAGCAGATCAGACAAAACATAGTTTTTTTCAAAAAATATATGTTCTGACAATTTCGACCGAAAAGCAAGCTCCATAGAATACAAAGTTGCACAACACTCGCGCACTTACGTTCCTACAATTCTCAAACTGTCTTGAAAAGACCAGCGACGTGGATATCATGAGCGTGTCTTCAACACTTGAAAATAACAACCACCTGGATACCACGAGTAAAGCATCCTCACCAACTGGAAGTGGCCTCGCAAGAGAACTAAATGTGGTAAGGAGTCTTTCCTTACTAGAAATTAACGATAGCACGAAAACACTTGATAAGCTTAAACTATCCGCTGTGAACAGTCAAATGAAACAAGATGTCGCTGAAGTTTTTGAACAGTTGTCAAAAATAATGACTATGGTCACAGCATTAACTAGTAATCAGGGCTTCGTGAATAAAATATCTGGACACGTTGATAAAATAACGGAAGAAATACATGAAATAAAGAAGGTGACCAAAGATTTTCAAATGAAACAAACTGCGTTGAAAGTCAATATAGAATATTTGAAAAATAGAAGCACGGAGAGAGATAAAAAGCTGGAAACATTAGGAACAGACGTTGCAACTTCACCAACTAAAGCACCAATGGTTGGTTTAATTGAATGCCTAATTGCAGAGATGAAAGAAAGAGAAGAAAGAAGCAAAAATATAATCATCACTGGTATACCAGAGTCAGTGTCACATAACGAAGAAGAAAGAGAATGCTTCGATAAAGCTGAAGTATTAAGAATAACAAGAATCATCGATGCAAAATGTCCTTAACCTGTAGTAATATTTCGTCTAGGCAAATATATACAAGGAACAAATCGTTTCATTAGGGTGTACTATAAAACACAGGAGACTGCTAAGCATCTAACACGGAACAGACTTAACTCAAATCCAGAAACTTTAAGTTGTCCTCTGATCAAACATCTCAACAACTTTACTTAAAACCTGAATCATAGGAATATAATTGATGTTGATGATGAAGTTATCGATTATGCGATAAATATTGAAGGTGTTACAAAAATGTTTGTGGTTGAATAAGAACACTCTAAATTGGTAATAGCTTCGAATATAGCACATTGAGTCAGTTTGTTTTTTATATTGTATTGCAATGTTGAGTACAAAGAATTTTGCATAACTTGGTCACTTGTGTATTTTAAAATTGTTTACGAAAACTGGTCATTCAATAATTCGGATGAAAAGGCCAATATAGTTATAACAATAATTTCAAATCCAGATGTAGCAGTTTTTTTCTAATACACCTAAACCAGGAGAAACCTTTTTCTAACCTAAAGGTTTCTCCCGAAAGAAATCTTCTTTGATAGTGATCGAATCGCCAACCTGCGACTCCGCATGCCAGGATTACTACCAACCGAGTCTTAATAATATTATAAATGCGAAAAATTGTGAGGATTTATGTATGTTTGTAACTCTTTCACGCAAACTACTTAACAGATTTGGATGAAACTTTACAGTAATACAGCTTATACATCAGAATAACACATAGGCTACAATTTATCAAGATTTTATGTAATTTGGCCATGATATATAACGATAACGCGGGCGAAGCCGCGGGCGGAAAGCTTTAAATAATAGACTAGGAAAATAACACTGCACCGCAAAGAAATCAACCTTCTTCGTTGTTATAATTGCTAGTCATAGGAATTGATAAACTATCTTGCACTGTAGCTAATAGTGAATGGATATTGCGATAAGTTTTTCCTGTGACTGATTAATAAATAATAATAAATATCTGTGACAAATAACACCAAGATCATCTGACCCCAAACTAAGCAGAGCTTGTACTATGGGCATCAGAGACTGATAAACATACTTAAATATTTCTAAATACATACATAAATAGATAATAACATCCAGACACACAACAAATATGAATGCTCTTCACACAAAATATTTGTCAAGGGTGGGGATCACACCCACGACCTCCGGCGCTAAAGGCAGGATCGCTGCCATTGCGCCAACAGGCCAGTCAAAGATTGACAAGCTTAAGGTATTTTAAGTACTTTATACTCTTTAAATATATAAACTAGATAAAGTACATAGAGTAACAGTGGCAAAAGCAGTCCTTTTTGCTACAAAGGTACACTCCAGAGAGAATTTTCCGAGATTCCTTCATGAACTGCAAATAACGGGTAAGAGCGTACAAAGTCGCGGGCAAAGGCTAGTACAGAGCCGGTGACGTAAAAAGAACTCTAGCGACAGTCCACGACCAACTCTCCCTTTTTAATAAACAATAATGTTTATTACACCCCAGAATAGCAGATTCAAACCGAAGTCCCTTAGAATAGGCTACTTCAACGCTAACGGTTTATCCGATCAGCGGGCGGAAATCGCCAATTTCTTATCTACGTATCAGTTGGACGTATTCCTTATTCAGGAAACGTTCCTTAAACCCAGCCGAAGGGACCCTAAAATTGCAAACTATAAATTGGTTCGTAATGATAGGGTCACCGCTAGTAAGGGTGGTACTCTTATATATTATAAGAGGTCCCTTCACTGTACACCTATGGATACCCCTCCCTTAGAATGGATTGAGGCCTCCGTATGCCGTCTGGCTATGACAGGTCATCAACCCATAACTCTTGTTTCCGCATACTTAGGCCCACCGCAACCGGACAGGCCCAAAGAGCTAACCCACAATGACCTTAGGACATTGATGGAGCTAGACAATTCGGTCATAGTTGCAGGCGACCTAAATGCCAAAAACAAATCGTGGTGTTGTCACTCTGACAACCCGCGCGGCATTATTCTAGAGTCTTTGGCAGAGGCCCTAGAATTCGATGTTATAGCACCCATGTGCCCTACCCGCTATCCTCTACATCCTAATCAACGACCCGATGTTCTAGATCTGGCCCTTCTTAAGAACATAAACTTACGTTTAAGCTCTATAGAAGTGTACCACGAGCTAGACTCGGATCACAGGCCTGTGATCATAGAGTTCTCCCCCCGCATAGGCCCCCCTGACACAGGCCTACCCCCACCGACAAAAGTCTTAGTGGACTGGAGTAGACTAGGCACCAGCCTTAATGCTACCTCCTCTCCGCATCTAGACTCCATTCCCGGAACTATAGTTTCTGTTCAGGACACGGTGGGCGCGATCGGCTCCCTCACCAGTCACGTGCAGAGCGTCATTGAAAACTGCTCACGGCGGGTACCGGAGACGGGTCACCTTCGATGGAACCTGCCGCCTGATGCCCGTGCACTCTTGACGGAGAAGAACGCTGCCACTCGTGCATACGATTCTTATCCTACCGAGGCCAACCGGGTCCGCTTGCGGGCTTTACAGCGAGCTGTGAAGCGACGTATTAGCGAACTCCGGCAAAATCGATGGGAAGAGATGATCACTAACTTAGAGCCCTCTCACCAAACCTTCTGGAAACTGGCACAGACGCTAAAGTCTGACACAGTCTCCACCATGCCCCCTCTCGCTCGCCCTAATCTGCCCCCAGCATTCGATGACGATGAAAAGTCAGAGTGCCTGGCCGCCAGTTTAGAAGCGCAGTGCTCTCCCAGCACTCTACCAGTAGACCCAGTTCATCTCTCTGAAGTGGACAATGTAGTCGAACGCAGAGCTGCCCTACCTCCCTCCGATCCGCCTCTGGAAAGAGTCACGGTCGAGGAGGTACAATCGATTATTAAGAATCTCCATCCCCGAAAGGCCCCTGGCCCCGACGGGATATCAAATAGAGTTCTTAAGAATTTTTCAACCCACCTTCTATTATTACTCACCGCGATATTCAACGCGGCTATGAGAAATAATATATTCCCACAAGCGTGGAAAGAGGCCACTGTTATAGGTATTCCCAAGCCTGGCAAGCCTAAATCCGATCCCATCAGTTATCGCCCCATAAGCCTTCTCAATTCAATTGGGAAAATCTATGAGCGATTAATTCTCAAACGGCTTAAAGACTATGTTGAGTCTAAAAGCCTAATTCCTAACGAGCAGTTTGGTTTTAGAGCTAAACACTCGTGTGTCCAACAGGTGCATCGCATAGTCGAGCACGTAATGACCGGTTTCGTTAGGCGTCGTCCCCATCGAACCGGCGCACTCTTTTTCGATGTGGCGAAAGCTTTCGATAAAGTTTGGCACAATGGCTTGCTATACAAGCTATACGAACTAGGAGTACCTGATAGGCTCGTGCTCATCTTACGAGACTATCTCTCCAATCGCAGCTTTCGCTACAAGGTGGAAGGGACCCTGTCCCCCCCCCACCCCCTCTCCGCAGGAGTCCCTCAAGGCTCCGTCCTCTCCCCCCTATTATTCTCGCTGTACACCAGCGATATCCCTGACTTCAAGGCTACACGGCTAAGGCCTAAGCCCCAAGTCGCCCTATTTGCAGACGATACAGCAGTGTACTGTACGTCTCGCTCGACCAAACCCATCCTAAGGTCTCTCCAAAAAGCTGCCGACGCCCTCGGGCACTGGTTCAGTAAATGGAGAATAGAAGTCAACCCGGCCAAGAGCGCCGCCATTATTTTCAAGAATCGCGCTAAGCGCAATTCTTACCGTCACATTCCACCGATTACTATGTTCGGACGATCCATTCCTTTCGAAAGGAAAGTCCGTTACCTAGGGGTCCACCTTGATTGCGGTCTGACCTTCAAAGACCACGTCAAAGTAGTACGCGACCGCGCAGCCTTCGTGCTGGGTCGCCTCTACTTTCTTATAAACAAGCGCAGTAAACTGTCCCTTAGACATAAGGTGAGACTTTACTTGGCTTGCATCAGACCCATTATGACATACGCAAGCCCTGTGTTTGCACATTCCGCTAAAACCCATATCCATAGGTTACAAGTGATTCAGAATAGGTTCATGCGTAAAGCGACGGGAGCCCCGTGGTATTTACGTAATGAAAATCTTCATATTGACTTAGGACTGCCGACTATATCGCAGTACCTTAAGCAATTGTCAACCCAATTTTTTGTATCTGCTCAGACCCACCCCAACCCCTTAGTAGTCGAGGCGGCAAGATATTTGCCAGACACAAATAGTGTCTCAGGGGGACGGCGTCGTCCGCGGGACGTTTTATACGACCCGGACGACCCTATTACCCTGGCCATCGCCAATCACCATAGACTGACCGCGCATTCCACACATATACAACCGAGCTTCCGTCCGCGCCGGCGCGGGCCCGCGTCGCGTTTTCCTTTGAATTCCTTTTCTAGATACCGGCACGTGCCGGGTAGATTCTCTCCCCAAAATGTCAGATTAGACTCAAGTAACGCTCTGAGTCGAGGTTCTACCCCACAAGGGGGCCCTTAGAGTGATACTTTAAATATTAGGGTTGAGAGCCTTCTGCGCTCACCCTACAGACCGGTGAAGCTGCTAAGGCCGTCGAGGCCAAGCAGCGGCGTCCATACAAAAAAAAAAAAAAAAAAAAAAAAAAGTGGAGGGGATGGTTCTGCGCACTGGTGCAGTTTAGACGGTGGGTTTCATCCCACTAATTTGGTCCTATATTCGCTCACTGCGCAGATCCTTGTCGGAGTTATTTTTAATTGAGGCGAGTTATACAAAATGATCTACAACCAAAAATTACAATAGTGGCAAGGATAATAATAAATAAATAAATAAATATCCCTGGACATTATTCCACACAGCGCCATCTAGCCCCAAAGTAAGCTAATTAAAGCTTGTGTTATGGGATACTAGACAACGGATAAACATACTTAAATACATTTTCTTTTGTAAATACATACTTATTATACATAGGAGACACCCAGACCAGTACAAACAGACATGTTCATGCACACAAATGTTTGTACTGTGCGGGGATCGAACCCGCGACCTCTGGTGTAGTAGCCAACTTCTTAACCATTACACCAAGTCGGTCGTCAAAATAGAATAGAATAAAACTTTGTTTGGTACCAGTGCACACAAGAACAAAAAAAAACACCATTTAATTATAAAAACAGCCTGAAACTAACCTTTAAAAGAGGTAGTTACCAAAATGGTCTCCGCCCTTCAGAATAGTGGTTTCCTTCGCACATGGTCTACCCGTCTTGCTGCAAATGCCACCCTAAAACCACAGCTAACCACAGCTATTGCAGTGTTCTGTGTTTTGTGGTGAGTAATGTAACCAGATCTCTTCGGTAGCTGGTGTGTGGTCAGCTGGGGCATTTGCGGCCTTATTACAATCGCTTAAATCCAGTCAAGTTAATTTCCCAAACTGAGGGCAGCGAGAAATGCCGTCAGTAAATGTCCAGCCTGGAAGATGCATAGTGACAGGACAGGTAGCTCACTGGCTGGAAATGAAAGATCATATTTCGAAATCGCTCGCTACGCTAAATTCAGGGAATGCACTTGACGAGTTATAAGGGATCGTAAGAAGGCCCATGTTGCGTTATTGGCCAACCTTGTTATCAACAAACTACTGTTATCCCTACAGATATATCTTAAGCCATCGTTCAATCACGCAAAATGCACGTAAATGGGGTTTTTAACATGATTTGACAGTTTATAGTGACTAATAAAATTATCAAATATCCTAGGTCCGCTATTATTTTCCTCGCTGTCTGCATTAAAGTTCATTACAGGAGTAGGAGGAACATGTGTGTATGTGTGTGTTTAGTAACCCTATAGTCAGCAACGTACGAACACTGCCTCTGGGAGCCTTCTTGCGAACGAAATGTCCGTAGTTTTGTGTCAAACTAATGTGTCAAAATATACATGGCGGTTGTTAAAATTATCTTCGTTTTCATACTTATTTAATACTGTCGTTTTACCGAATCTACGGACTTAAATTGCGTTATTGAGTAAATAAAATAAAATTGTTCCTTCCAAATATTGCATTGCAATGCCCTAACAGGGCGTCACAAGCACTGTACTTAGTTTAAGATCTATTTAATACTGTGACGAGCATTAAATAATCTAAATCTGATTGGGTACCCTGGTGTTACATTTGAGTATTAGTAAGGAATAACAAATACGAAATAGGTCTACGGGTCGCCCTCCCCACCGGTTGTTCATTGTAGCCTGTTGTCTTGTCTTCAAACTTCATTAGGTCCTGCTTGTCTTCACTCGACTGTCTAATTCTGAGAGAGCGATGTCGTCAATCTGTGTCAAGGCAATTAAATTTTTCCCGCTAGGGGCGCTGTCCTCGCAATTCGAAGGCCTATTAACAATGAATGGAAACGAACTGATGAGTTTCGTGCCGACCGGTACAACAAACAAAAACAGTACATTATTATCTATGGCACTAGTAACAATACAAAATATGAGTCATTCGCGCCGGAATCACGAACATCCCCGCGATAGGCTTACATGGCTCTGCCATTTCGACCCTGACCAAAAAGCCTTAAAGCGAAATAAGAAGTATTATCATACTTTACGTCTAAATTGTCACTAATAACCATGGTCTGCTCGAAGAAATCTCTCTTAAGAGATAAATAAATAGAAATCTGGGACAATTTACACAAAGATCATCTGACCCCAAACTAAGCAGAACTTGTACTATGAGTGTCAGACACTGATGAACATACTTAAATATTTCTAAATACATACTTATACATAAAAACACCCAGACACATAACAAACACAAATGTTCGTCACATGAATGTTTGTCATAGGTAGGGATCGAACCCACAACCTCCGGTGCTACAGGCAGGATCGCTGCCATTACACCAACAGGCAAAGATAAGCTCACCTGTACTTCTGTTTTCCTAAATTTTATCAATTTTTACTGTAATTTCGGGTACGACGAACTAATAAATAATATCAATAAAAAATACCTTATCTTACCTTAACTTTTATGCTGCAGCTTGAACATACTAGCCTCAGCGGGAATCATTGTCATATAGACAAACCAGTGTTACAACAACTATGTAGTGGCGCTAGTGTGAACCTGTATGGGTGGGTGGTCGATCTTTGCTTTGAAATCTCCGATAAAATCCTCATTTTGCTAAATGCCCAAATAAAATGCATATTAACGACCTATCTTATCCAGTAGCCTAACAAATAAACAAATGACTACAATTAAGACGAAAACTTTATTTACACTGTCCTAATGGATCACTATTATTTACTTTGGCTCGGCGCCATGTGAGCCCACTCTTATCACAAACCAAGGTTCTGTGGTCTTCACGGGTTAGTTGCGATTCGCCTGTGGTGGCGAAACGAACACAAATATTGTTTAAAAATTATTAGGTATGGTTTAATCTGTGCACTTTCGACAACCAGATTGGCTAGACTTTCGAATTGAAGTGACTCATGTGGGCATCTGGACTTTTACGAAGTGATTTTTAAATCTGTGATAATCACAGACTAGTGTTTGTTTGAAGTGGAGTGAAAAGTGTGGATTTTTGAGAAGGGCTTATATTTTTGGATTCTTTTTTGAATGGAGTCACTTGAAAGAGGTATGATTATTATTAAAAGTTTAGTTTTGTAGACAGTGGCGACTCTTGTTGCCAGTTATCTATGTATACTGTGTATTCATATATCCAGATTCATATATTTATGTCCATTATTTAGTATGTTTTGCTTTAAACTTGACGATTTTTAAGTACTTTCTGTGAAAATTTACTTAAATAATAGTATTTGAGTTTAAGTTCAGTAAAAACATAATATGATGTACTTACACTATCGTTTTATACATTCATGCATGACATTTAAGTTTCTTTAAATCGCAGGGACAGTATTTTAAGGGAATTGTTATGATCTTCACAAATGAAACATTATCTATTGTATAGCATTATATTTCAAATGCTCTGTTCCTTGGCTTTGGCTTGGCCAAGTAGTAAGGATGATCGGCCTGAAATCAATAGGTCCTCGGTTCCAATCTGGGTCACGCGAAGTTTTTTCGGTTTTTTTGCATATCATAGTGCGGGATCTTGCTGATCAATCCGCTAAGCTAATACCCATTACTGTATGAGATTTAACTTCAATAATGGAGGCTTCGCCCAGCAGTGGGACAGTATTGTCTATTTACGAATTTTTGAAAGTGATTGCGGTAACTGCCAAAGATGTACATAGTCTTTTAAAACCTTGATTGTTGGCCATTTTCCCATGTGTGTTTATAAATATTTGATTATGTTAATCATTCTCTGACACCCATAGTACATGCTTTGCTTGGTTTGTGGTCAAAGAATATAAATTATTGAGGGTACCTCTCTCTCCTAATATTTTGCCGTACCTATCAAGGTCCATGTTGTTGTAAGTATTTTTAAGCACTAATTTGTGACTCTCACGTATGCAATTAATGAATACATATCTCATTAGAATATTAGTTAAGTTGTCCCAGATATTAATGAATATAGCACTTACAAAACACGTTACATTTGCAGCTTACTTTTAGACATTCTTATGAGCAATAGATCAAGATAGGTGGTTTTTAATTATCTAAGATGTGCTGTCTTGTCATCCATTATGTAAGATGAATATTAAGCAACATTCATTTTATAATAAGGTAAGTTACGTATAGATACGTGTCTCTTATATCTATCTATACTAAATAAATAATAATAAATGAATATCTGGGACAATTCACACCAAGACCCTCTGACCCCAAACTAAGCAGAGCTTGTAATATAAAAACATACTTAAATATTTCTGAATACATACTTAAATATATAATAACACCCAGACACACAACAAATATAAATGTTCGTCACACAAATATTTGTCATGGGTGGGGATCGAACCCACGACCTCCGGCGCTAAAGGCAAGATCGCTGCCATTGCGCCAACAGGCCAGTCAAAATGCTAATACTAATGTTATGTAAAGCTGAATAGTGTGCTTGTTCGTTTGTTTGCTTGAACGCGCTAATCTCAGGAACTACTGGTCCGATTTGAAAAATTCTTTCAGTGTTAGATAGCCCATTTATCGAGAAAGGCTATAGGCTATATTTCATCATTCCACGCGGACGAAGTCGCGGGCAAAAGCTAGTCTATCTATAAAACAGTAACTTAATTAAACTGTTCATTTCATATTTTTCTTTAAAAACAAGTAAAATCAACGATACTCTTAAGAATTTTAATCCTTGTCTGCTTCTTGGTGGGATTCCGGCATCATTTGAAACAACTTAAGCATTTCGATTCAACTTTGTACTTCACTACATAATACATATTTTGAGTAATGCGTTTCCATCAACACTAATGAATTCAAGAGGCAATGTAATACGTGCATTTACGTGCATATAAGAAAACACATATGTATTTACATTGCGCGAAGCCTGGTCGCTAGTAAACTATTAAAGTTATGATAAAATATAGATAGCTGTAGATAGATTATCATAATCTAAGTTCACGCGAACGAAGTCGCTGAAGTGTCCGGAAACACAGACGTAGGGAGAGCGTTCCACTCCCTAGCGCTGCTACATGGGGGTGGAAGCCCTCCCGTCTAGTGGTCTGGTACTTCTTTAAATTAAGTTGCACGTACACACACACACTTACGCACACACACATACAGACACACACACACATCGAGTGGAGACCCAATCTCTTTTCCCAATTCTCTCAATTAAATTTCTAAATCACTGTACTAAGGGAAGTAGCGAGCCATTCCCATAACGAGTGTCTATGACTACTCAACGGGGAGACTCATCAATATAAAATTGTATTAGATTTGAAAATAATAAAACATTATTTTTTTTACTGATTAGTCCTCAATCTGTCAAATCAATCATTATCTAACATTTCCTATTTAATTATTCTGTTCTCTTATTATTTGACGTTATCTTATGTAAACAATTAATTGAATGTCTCGTTATCATTCGGCTTTTCTTTGTTTTAAAATAAATTTATTGTAAGAGTCAATATCTCGTGTCTGTGGCTTCGTAAAGCTGTCTTACAATGAGAAAAGCGTGTGTAGTGATGTTTTTGTGACTTCGTTCTGTCAAAAGTAATTGCACGTCACGGCGTCGGTAAAACAGCACATCTTGCCCGCGTTTCTCCGACTTGATTTACATATACTATTATTTTTCACTGAATGTTCTGTTCAATCCTAATAAAATATAATCTATGTCACTCCCTGATAATGTAGCTTCATATTGGTGAAGGAATTTTTAAAATCGGTCTAGTAGTTTCGGAGCCTATTCAATACAAACAAAAAACAAACAAACAATAAAATCTCTCCTCTTTATAATATTAGTTTAGATGACGTTTACAGCGCCTTTAGTGAATAGCAATGAAACTAAAAATGCCATACAAGTTGCTGTAAATGACGTTAGTAGTATGCCAGTTTTGGCTTACCGAAACCCCATACAAAAAGGCAATGGTCATTGGTGGTAACTCATGCTACCATGAGTATAAATATCCCTGGACATTATTCCACACAGCGCCATCTAGCCCCAAAGTAAGCTAATTAAAGCTTGTGTTATGGGATACTAGACAACGGATAAACATACTTAAATACATTTTTCTTTTGTAAATACATACTTATTATACATAGGAGACACCCAGACCAGTACAAACAGACATGTTCATGCACACAAATGTTTGTACTGTGCGGGGATCGAACCCGCGACCTCTGGTGTAGTAGCCAACTTCTTAACCATTACACCAAGTCGGTCGTCAAGATGATAGTTATTCTAAAATACTAAATAAGTTATCATCATTATTCTTAGCTTGGTACTATTAATAGTATGTATTGAATCCCTTGAATGATGATGCTGCTAGTATTACTATAATGCTACGTAAATGATATCATCCATAAGTCATCAATTATGATCAAGTAGTTTAATTAACAATGACTTACATAAACATTTACATTACACTTTAGGGTCTTAGGAATAGGGTTCCGATTCAGCAAAATCTTTTGTCTAACAATAATTCATCTAGAGGGCACGGAATTTCCTTAACCGTTTTCAATTTTTCAAATTTCTATGCCTAACGGTGCCGCGGCGCTCCACCGGAGTTACCTCTTAAGTGGGTCCTTCTAGCCAGATAACTGTTAGCGAAAGCAAAAAATCTAGACCCAGTTTCGTGTCAGCTATAACCTTCCTACTGTTGGAAAAATGACAAGTTTATTTTAGTATGCTATACACGAAATGCAACTGGGTTGAATATGGATTCAACCTTAGAATAATTACGTTATTATTCTAAGGATTTAACATTAGTCATTTTAGTTTGGCTGTAGTAAATACGATTGCGCCAACAGGCCAGTCAAACTAATGATGACCAGCGAAGCCGCGGGCTTAATCAAAGTTTACATACGGATTCCTAACGTTTTTGAAAAATGCCTAGGCCTATAGCAATCAGGGATAATGTAGCTTTTAACAGTGAAATTATTTTTGAAATCGGTTCCGTAGTTTCGGAGATTACCTACCTCAAAAATACAAACCCACAAACGCTTACCTCTTTGTTATTCGTAAAAAACGGTGGGTCGTATACATTAGGTAAATTCAAGTCTTTTTTAAATCAAATAGAGCCACTCCTTAAGTACCACAATTATGGTTTAGGTGGGTAATTACCTATTCACTTAAAAAGTTGTAGATGATAAATAAATACCCAGCGCAGAAGCCGGGCAAAGTAAAAAAAATACATTATATTTATTTATTAAATATTTAAAAAAAGTACTTCTTACAATAATAAAATATTATCGAAGTAAGGAAAAATATCATTGTGTTACCAGACTAGGATTTAAGGCAGCACACCCAGACCCAGTCAATTTAGAAAGGCCTGCCGACTTCTTCAACTCCTTATAAACTCATCTTCGTTACAAACGCACTATACTCATAAATTTAAAAATAGATCGCAATTCACCAGTCGCCATTAGTTGATGACGTCACTGCCCTGTAACGTAGCAATCAGTTTAAATGTCGGCGTCATGCGTCACGCCAAGCCTACAGATAGTACGGCTTTTGTTCTGAAGAACTGCGAGGTTGTAAGGTCGCATAGTGCAATGATGCTAAAAGCAATATATTTTTAATTCAACATACAAAACACATCGTCAAAGTAGCCCATAAGCTTTAATGCCACTGCCCTTAGAGCCATATTTCATTCTTTTTAACAATCCAAATAGCTCAGCTTGCGGTTTCAACCAACATGTTTTTTTTCGAATTACGAGTGCATTTAGCAGGCTGACTTTGGGTACAAATCCATTGAAACTAACTTATACTCACCACTACGCAGGCAGTAGCCAAAAAAACTGGATTTTCTCTAGGTTTTTTGAGAGTTTGGGGAAAAACTTTCCATCAGCTGGAAATAATAAGTCAATAACAAAAAGCAAAAGAAAACCTTGTTTTGGCTTTCTTTTTGTGTCATTAGTGCCACTTCATTCAAACTAGAGGTATTTATAGGCACTATGTCATAACCCCGATTTCTGGCGGTTTAAGTTAAAACAAGTCAAAAAATTAGGTACAAGTACCTATCGAGTCTGAGGCGTCGGCGCGTCTGATCTGTCGGTGCGTTTATTTTTGCTAATTGCGCTGATTATTATTATACTAGTGATGTGAAAAAAATATTTAATTCAATGTAATTTATCGAAAAAAGTTTAAAATTTTTTTAAGGTAGTTTTAAAGGAGTAAGTATCTTAAAATGAAAAACTGTTGATTTGAATAAAACGAAATAAAAAATAAATTTAATAATGTTGGGAGGAGAAGGCATACGTAACCGGGACCAGCTCTAAATAATCGTAGAATAAGTGACTTTTAATCGTCGACCATGAATGAAAAGATTATTGAAAGTGGAAAAAGCGCAGATGTGTTTCAGGAAAGTGGCAAGTTGAAAGATGTGGTCTCTGTCTAGCCTGTTGGAAAAAGACGTGATGAAAAGAAAAACAAAATGCAAAAATGGTACATGGACTATACAGAACCAAAGAATAAATATCTCAGTCCTATTTGACTTTTAATCCATTTGTGACAAAAAAATGGTTGACAGGATGAGATTAAAGTGAGAGCGTACCGTTTTATTACCTAACTAACCATATCCTTTATCTAGGATTTTACTTTTTACTTTTTATTTTGCTTTTTACATAGGTTTAATTGGTCATACTCGTAGGTTTTACTAATTCTTAACCATCTTTAATGCGAATAAGCGATCCTAAAGAATATTTTTGTTTTGGTGGCATCGAACGAGTATATTTACAACTTGGTCCGTTATAAAATGACATAAAAATGGACGAAAACTGAGAAATTACGAGCTGTCTCATAATCAGAACTAGTTACATAAATAATATCTCTAATACACAATGACCGCTTTTTATCTATTACATCATTGATAGTCTCTAATTTATCGATGTCGATGATCTGATTACGTCACTACTTTTCGTTATCGCCTTCGTTTTGTAATGACCTATCTGTTCTGTTTGTGTTTGGGATGGCATTATACAATACAAGCACAACGGAAGACGTCATCGTTTTAAACTTACTTTTCGTATTTTATTCACTGAAGAAATTCGGCTATTGAAATATGTATGTTAGAAGTTGTGTACCTACCTAAAAAAAAAATCCATGACGATTTTGATAAACGAATTACTGTTTAGGGACAGCAAAACGCCGCTTCATCCCACGTATCGATCATTTTGAATCATCATTCAAAAGGTCGAAAACAGATTCAGTTTTTAAACAGTTATTTGTTGAAATTAATACAATTGGTGCGTATTCAGAAACCAATACATGACGTCATTTTGCCATTATTTGCATGAAGATCATGTTCTTGTGGTATAAACCCATCCCATCAGTAATCACAACTCGTAAAATGATATCAGAACTTCAAGAAACTTTGTTTTACGGCCAGATGAATTAGATCACTCTGTAACAACGCACGTTTGCGTATACCTATTTGTGAACTTTTTTCTTTTCAAAAAATAAAATCTCAATTTTATCTTGTTTTGTGATTGTGCAGTGTTGTGTTGAACTGTCCATTATGAAGTGCAGAGGTGATTATTATACTTACATGATTTTATTAGTACTTGTGATTTAAGGAGAGTGATGTTTATTATTTTGATGTTCAGCTACCGAGCCAGCTATGTGTGTCTGTCTTTCCAAATCCAAATATGTAAGAACAATGCAATGTCAGGGGGAAAGTGTAATTATTGGTTCTGTAAAATAATTTTAGCTTCATGCAATTCAGTATGTTTATAAGCATGCTTGTCAGGATATTGAAATTCAAACTTCAAACGGAGAGTCCAATTATTAGGCCTCAATTCAAAACCCGATCCTGAATGTCTACCATGAATTTACTTACACCAATGACGTCCGCTAGCGTACCGCGTCGACGTTTTTGTATGGAGTTTCGATAAAGCGCCCCTAGTAAATAAAAATGGAACCAAAAAGAGCATGCTTTCTGAACAACGATTGCCTTTTGCGAAACTCCTGAGACATTCTGACATGTTGTAGTGACAACGTACACTTTGACGTAAGTGTCAGTCAATAGACGTCAGCTGTTGTTGACACTGTTCAAGATTACCCCTCGCTACCCAAATAAGTGCTTATCGCTGAAAGCAATAGCTTCAGTCAGTGTAGTAGACCAGGGTATCATTCTCGTTTTCGCGGGCCAGAGGGCCTACTGGCGTTCAACTCACGGCCGAAGTTTCGTGCGCTATTCCATTTTCGCAACAGATTGCACAGGTATGCGAGAGCAGGATAGCGACCGAAACTTCGGGCGTCAGTTGAACGGGAGGAGGAGGGCCGTGGTGCCCAAATTAAGGGCCAAATCGGAGGTATGCAACCTTAGATTGAATCAAAATGAAAGAAAGGTGACTCGCCTCTAGCGAGGCCTAAATCAGGCTTTCGTCGCCTAATTTCACTCGGTCGCAATATACGATTAACAAGACTTTACGCACATCTCGCTTACGCTATGGTCAAGACAAATAGGTTTGTCTCTGTCCTCCAACATAGCACAACGTTTAATAGAATCACAGTGGTGTGAGTGTGCGTGCATGTAGTTGTGCATCATCCCCGTTTACAGTTGACAATTTTAAAAGGACGTGCCGTCTCTTCCGCTATTTGATTTAATCTAAGTAATCCACTTTGATGTTGTACCCCTGCGCAGATGCATCCTCCCCACTGTCGACTGTGAAATATTGTTGGTAAACCTAAACTCATTATTGGATTCCTTTACAAAAATATAGTTCGGACAAGACACTGGAATAGCATTGCACTCAAGTGGAGATCATTCGATGATCTAATTCTAACACTATGTAGATGGATTGCTATGGTAGAGGAATATATTGTTCCAATTTGAAATTTGCTAAGATTACCTTGGATATGAGAGTGTACTTAGTCACGTTTTTTAAATGATGTAGTGTCACGAGTTGGCATTTTTGTTTATATTGTTTCTTATCTCTGTGATTTTATTACTCTATAGTTTATCGCTGGTTTGGCTGCGTCCAATGGCCTTTTCATAGGAATGATTTCGGTACGGTTTGTTATTTCGGTCATCATCATCATTCGAAAGTCCACCGCTGAGCATCATAGATCTCCTGGGCACCTTGCTCACAAGGACTCATCCTACACTATACTTGTCATTATAGGCGCTTAAGTCCTTACTGACCGTTAAACCACCAGTTCACTTTATCTTAACTGGATGCTGGGCTACGTTGGTGACATAATTCTTTAATGGTTTTCTCATTTGTAAAATGCCGAGCGTAGCCCTCTCCCTATAGCTCTTGCAGACGCGATCACATCAACTTTTACAAAACCTTTGGAAAATGGGTCTTAAGTCTGCAGCATAAGGCCTTATGCAGAGGTTGATGTGAATGCCTCTGTCTGTACACTGCCCTAGTAGCTTTGACTTCTACCTTTTTCATACTAGTTTTTGCCCACAACTGCACCCGCGTAAACGAAGTTTACGGTACGTTACGACACCGATACGGCTTTTATTTATATTCGCACCGAATTCGCATCGCATTCGAAATAAGTCTCCAAACCGAAAATCATTAAATTACGTGCTGTTGTTTAGCGTACAAACGTAATAATAAGATACAGTGTAACTTCAATAATCAACATCAAAAACCATTTATTTGTATAGAATACTCGTAGGAACAAGACCACACAGGACCTAAAGTAAAAAAAATCGGCGAAGACTATTCTGCTTAAATATTAACAGCATGCAAAATGTGAGTTACGAAACTCATTACTTAACTTCTACATATAATAATACTAAATATTGATGGACAGACACGTGGTAGTACCATTTTCATTTAATGTATTGACAATACTGATAAAATGAGAGGGCATCAGAGTGACTCATGCATTATCTGTAATTAATTAATTATGTTAAATTCGCATTTCGGTTAAACATGTCAAATTATGTAAAGTACAGTAACTTAACTTCTAGTATTTTCCACAAGGGTGTAAGCGTGATTTTGAAGTTTTTATCTGTGCTTCGGAGGCTTGTTTTGGTGGCTTCTGACACCAGAGGAATAAGAATAAGAATAATTTATTTGCTCTTGAACAGGGTTTACAGAAGAAGGAACAGTAATAACATAGTATGATCGCCTATCCAGCCATTACAATAGCATGCAAATACATTTCACAATTATAAAATGGTTAGCATAACATTCGCCGCAGAACTTGAACTTTAATTTCATCTCCTGCAACTCTGACTGACTCCGACCACACATCCGAGAGTCAACATGGTCACATTAATGAGTTACAGATTGCTGATTCTCCTTGTTATTTAAAAAGTATTTGAGATAATAATCTATCACGCTAGCCATTGCCACCGCCAGACAACTCGCGCAGAACCAACACTACACCAGACCGATCTATCGTCCACGCCGGCGTGGACGCGCGCCGCGACCCCAGTCATATTTAGATTCGCGTAACCGGCACGTGCCGGGTCGTTTCTCTCCGCAAACCTACGTCCGTTTCTTATCTCCCAGTAACGCCCTAAGCCGAGGTTCGTGTCCCCCCTTGGGGCACCCTTAGGCACGTTACTTAAATATAAGGGTTGAGAGCCTTCCGCTCACCCACTTGTCCGGTGAAATTGTGAAAGCCATCAGCGGCTAACAATGCATGCCATGTAGAAAAAAAAAAAAAAATTGAGATAATAATACAAATGCGCTACAAGCCACTCTCGTAATGACTTCTTAAATTGATTAAAGGACATGTCTTTTATATATTGCGGAATCTTATTATAAATTAATACACACATGCAAAAAATGTTTTTTTGAATACGAGTACTTTTTGGGATGAACTCAAGGACCAGTCTATTACAATTTCTAGTATTTCGGGGATATAAATCTCTAGCTTTTTTAAAAGATTAGGGAGCGCTGAGTGCGAGTTACACAGTGACAGTGAGTTATGCGAATGACTTCATCACCAGCGCGCTTTGCGAGAAACGAGTCGTCGCCATCTAGCAGCCTTAATGTTGCCTGAATTTGCCGCTAGACGGCGCTGACCTAATTCCATACCAATTGACATTTACGTGCTCGCAAAACGCGATGGTGAAGGCATTCACTTCTCTCACTGCAACTCTTACTCGGCACTCTTAGGGCAAGTCTAAGACCTGAGGCTCTGGCCAAGAGGAATACGCGTTTCGTTTTATAATGTCATAAAATGTATGGGAACGGCATTAACAGTCGCGTAATCAAAATGATGTAATTATAGTGCGTTTGTAGACGCAATTTTGGCACTCTTAGCTGCTATGAGTTACACTGTCATTGTTATTTAATTTTGTAATGTCAAAGTTGTTTAATCAACATTTTGTTATTATTTATTACATTTAATGTCACACCATACCTTTCAAACATGCCGGTCGTAAAATAATCGGGTGTTACTCTTAGCTACAGCTTATGCATGTCATATGACTAAATAAAAACAAAAGCGAATTATACATTCGACACGATTGGCGTAGTGTGCTGTAGCATGGTTTCTCGCCTCGATTTCCGAATTGTCCCGGGTTCGAAACGATCTTTTCTGAATTGACTCGGGTCTGGGTGTGCTGGGAGACGCCCCTAGCTTATTTCCTTGTGTGCTACCTCGTAACACAGGGATTTAATAATCCCTACTTCGAGACCATTACAAGAGGTGTGTTGTCTGGCGCATATTATTTATATTTTTTAACCTTTATTTCAATACCGATTTTATGGTGTGACTGTACAAACAGAGTATCATTCAAATCGTACAATAGATTTCACGGGATGCTGGAACACACAAAGCGATAAACACAGTGCAGAGTTTTTTTTGTATAAACGGGATAGTAAAGTAAAAAAAGTAAAAAAACATTTATTCACTTAAGCTTTTACAAAGAAGCACTTATGAAATGTCAAAATTTACAAAAAATATTTATAAACAATAATAGACGTAAATAAAATAATACAATAATAGTACATATCGTAAATGAACATAATGCGAATCTACCACCGGTTCGGACGTTGCTTCTTATCGAAAAGACTCCGGCAAGAAACTCGATAGTTACTCTTTTGAACTTTGTTTTGTTTTATGCATTTATGGTAGGTAGATCATATAGGTTGCATACAGCATTTTTTTTAATGATATATGCTTCCGTTTTTATTTATGTATAGATGAGTACCTGCGTGCAATAATATGTATGATACAGGTTACGGGTGGTCCGAGATTAAAAAAACTTTGACCTAAATACTGGAATTATTCCGATCGTAAATTGAATATTTTGACCACAGATAAGTATTTTAGGGTTAAATATGTGGCAACAAACTAAGGTCAGTTTTTTATTATGTTATGAAGATAACTTTGTTATGTAAATAATGAAACTAAGTACGTATGAAGTGCGTTTAAAAATTCCACCTTAAATTCGTTAAAAATTTGTTGTTTTGTGTTTATTTTTTTATTTTTTTTATATTGCCCGTCAAGATGACCTCACTCCACCTACCTGATGGAAAGCGGTCGTGAGCTCCAGATATAAGGTTGACAAGCCCAATCATTCAAAAGAATCACTGGGCTGGCCATCCTCACCTTGAAGGCCTGCAGAAATGCCTTTTCACGCCCCGCTTGAAGAACCCGGGACTATACGAGGGAGGTAACACATGTGCTGGAAGAGCGTTCCACGTCTGGATGGTACGACAAAGAAACGAGTCACCGAACCTTTTAGTTCGGGCCAACAAATGTTGAATTGTGTGTGGGTGACGCCGTAGTCCAGCACGTGTGGTACGGGAGTGGAAAGGTGAGGATGGAATAAGCTGAAATAACTCGTCAGAGCATTCCCCAATGTAGAAGCGATAGAGAACACTTAGCCTGGCAATGTCTCTACACAATTGAAGAGGCTCAAGGGTCAAAGTTGCCTCTGGGTTTCCAATAATACGGATAGCACGCGCGCCGCTGCAACCTGTCAAGAGCTTCAAGTAGGTACTTGGCGGAACCGTCCCAGAGATGAGAGCAGTATGCCACACACGAGCTAACTTGTGTCTTATACAAGGGACAGAGCTGCCCAGGCGTGAAGAATCGTCTCACTCTGTTCAGGATTCCGAGTTTACGGGATGCAGTTCTAATGACGCTCTCAATGTAGTCCCGCTGGTTTAGGTTGCTACGAACATCCATGCCAAGGATGTTTAGGGTATCCTTAATCGGTAGCGGGGTGCTCTGCAGAGTAGAATGGGAAAGGAACGGCGACACCTTTGCTGTGAATGCACACACCTGCGTTTTCTTGGCATTGAACTCGACAAGATTGCATGCACCCCATTCTGAAATGCGGTCCAACACTCCGTCAAGCTCAACAAAAAGACTTCGCCTCTTCTCCTCGATGTCAGTCTGCTTTGCCCCAGGGCGCTCGAAATAACGCGCGTGGACCGTGCTATCATCCGCATAGCAATGAATATTTGCAAGAGATAACATGTCATTGATATGCAGAAGAAACAACGTCGATATTTGATTTAAATAACAAATTTTGAATAAAATTTTCTACATTTTAAGCATATTTTGTCTTGAAACGTAAAATACCGAATGATTATTGAAAGCGTAAGGAAGATAATACAGCATACTCACTCAGTAGGTGATTTAGAAACTATCTGAGATAAATTAGAACCTATATTTTGAATAAATAAATAAATATCCGGAACAAATTACACCAAGATCATCAGACCCTAAACTAAGAAGAGCTTGCACTGTGGGTGCCAGGGACTGATAAACATACTACTTGCATAGTTTGTACATCATCAATTAAATATACTGTATGATTTTCCTTACAGTAGAAATAATCATCCAAAATAATTGGTGTAGTTTTTTAAGGTCTCGGTCGCCTAGTCAGCGAAAGATGACGAGTTCGAATACCGCCTGATACTATAACCTAGCTGATTTTCTCCAGTATATCTATCATCTAGCTGCGTCGACAGACCTCGGTTTGTCAAAAGTAATTGCACGTCGCGGCGTCGGTAAAGCAGCACATCTCGCCCGCGTTTTTTCGACTCGATTTACATAGACCATTATTTTTCACTGATATTTTTGTTATAAAATATAGCCTATGTCACTCTCTGATAATGTAGCTTTATATTGGTGAAAGAATTATCAAAATCGGTCCAGTAGTTTCGTAGCCTATTCAATACAAACAAACAAACAAATCTTTCCTCTTTATTATTTAAAAACAGACGAATAAATGTACCAATATTGTTATTTATCTTTTTCTTTCTCTCTGTTTCAGCTGAATCGTCTCATGAACGAAATCTACGAGACGGTTACAGCGGCCTGCAACATGGACGACAGGAAGCCGTCTAGTTTTCCCACTGATCACTCTGATGGCAGCACTAGCGAAGGTAAACACCTCTTAGACATGGAAACCAGAGTAATCATATAATAATAAGGCACTCTTGTGTGAATTCAAGTTCTTGTGGTAAGAACTCTCAACTCTTTGGCAACATAATGGGCCCTTTGGGTGAAACTATCCTTTTGGGATTATTCTCTTTATTTATCATAAAACTAAGGTATAACATTTGTACAGTATTCTTATAAAAACAAAGATTTACAACAATAAAACAACTTAAGAATTATAATTATAAATAGGATAGGATTATTATTATTATTAATAACTAAAATGTAGCCATTTCTAAAAGAAAAACCAAAAAGAAGCGAGCTTATCTTGGCGAGGCCTCAATAATAAAAAAATACTAAGAATGGGGACATCTTACACCAAGATCATCTGACCCCAAATTAAGCAGCTTTAGGGTGTCAAAAAATGGTTACACTGAGGAACACACTTAAATCTTTCTCAATACACGCATATACGGAAATCATTAGTAATGAAATAATATATTTGTAAATAAACATTGCAAATTGTTATTATTTATGTTATGGCAGGAACTTAAGATAGTGAGAAGGGCAAACAATATGAGGTAGATATAAAAGGTACATACGTCAAGGCACCTTAAGTTGCTGCCATAAGAGTCATTTTGCAATGTTTTTGTGAAGGTTGACCTGCCCTCCTCGTTCATGCTATAGATAGAAATCAGTTTTTTCTCGCTTTGAATTCTTTGAAAGATACGACGCACCGTTTTCGAGACAAGAAACGGGACCTTCTGTGGTGGCGCCAAAAGCCATAAGTTTGATTCCCACACAAGGCCAAAGTTCATTCATTTTCATTTTTGTTTGTCCTAATTTGTATTATCTGTTTTATTTTTCATTTTCGTACCTACTTATAGTAAGTTTTTTATTTTTCAGATTCAGTGAAACTTACACGAAGTCTGACTGAGAAGCGAAAGAACTACGTTCGGAGAGTATCTTCAAGGGTCGCATATCTTGACCAGACAAATCTAAGGAGAGGAACTAGGTAGGTACCATTTGATTGTCTATGGGAAAAATGTTTTTGGCACTTAAGTCGGGCCATGTGGCTCTATTTATTTATTCAATGTTATATAACGATTTACATATTTTTTCATTTTTCATGCTCTAAAAGTACGATATAAATATAGCCCTACGAAGCACGGCTAAATTGACCACTTTAGTCCCTAGGGAGTAAAAAGTAATTCGTTTTTTAATTTCCTTCATGTGACAAAGACAAACTCAAACAGCCAGTAAAAATATACTATTATCTGTGTAGTGTGGACCGTCTTCATTGGGAAAATGTTGAGTGTTTTAGTTCCATGGTTTGTCCGCAAAGAAGGTGGCGCCATGTGTTTTAAATTGTTAATCTGTGGTTCAGTTCAGAAGAAAAAACTGACCACGAAAATTTCAGAACTTTTGTCAAGTGTAAATTTGTTCGGTTTTAAATGTTTTTGTACTAAATTGACTATTTTTCTCGCACTCAAAGTGAAAAGTACAGTTTGCACCTCGAGACTAAACGCCAACTTAATAGACCCTCGGTTTCATTGGTACATTATGGCTTCGTTTAGTCCCTAAATACAAAATATACTATTTTCTTACGCTATATCGTAGTAAACTAACATACCTGTTTTAAAAAGTTGCAACTGACGATGACGATCATATTTATAGCGGTTTCCTCATATGTAATCAAACCTTTGATTTATCTAAACTTTTTAATTTGAAGCTCAAGGGCGCCCCAGAGAGGGGTCGAACCTCCGCTTAAGGCATTAGTAGTAGAAAGCAGTTTATTCACCAACACATTATGGAAACAATCCTAGCACCTCATAACTCTATTTGAATGTGACATCCATTGCCATAAGGCCCGGTTTCCACCAATGCGCAGAGGAGAGGAGATGTGTTTTGATAACCAATCAGATTTAAATACTTCCACATTTCACAGACAGATGTGGGAATTAAGAAATCTGATTGGCTATCAAAACATATCTCTCATTTCAGAATTCTCTTTTCATTTCATTTGCTTGGGAAAAATCAAAATGACGGATGGTGGCCTATGCCACAAAGGTTCAAACACCATTGTAATATTTTCCTCGGTAGCTCAGTTGGAAGAGCAGCCGCCCGGATTGCGGAAGGCGCGGGTTCGAGTCCCGCTCGAGCCCTAGGATCTGGTCGAATTTATTGTTTTTATCTTTAGATACATAATTGAGCAAAATGTAAAAATTTAAAATTCACTAATCACTTATGTATCTTATCTTATCGTTATCTTAAAGTTATATACAATAGTTGATAATATTTAATTTTCTTTTTTCAGGTACCGTCACCAGACGTCCATCTGTTCTTTCAAGTCTGAAGTGGTGGACAACCCGTATTCCACCTTCAGATCCTGGAAGAGTTTCAGAGCGTCCAGGACGAATCTGAACAGCTCCAACATGGATACCACAGGTAACATTCGTTTATCATCTATATTCTAGACTAGTATTACTAACTTGCTGAACAACTCCCCGTTAACAGACGCGCTTACTATTCTCAATCTTATTGGAAATGAACTAGATCTATTTTTGTGTAATCTGAGTGAATTCACGAAGGCGGCGTTATTCGTAATCTGTTTTAGGAAATAGTGATGAAGTTTAAAATGTTGTGAATTTGTATGTTGTACCTAGGATTAGTTACTTCACTGTCGCACTGGGACTTACCTGTAATGGCAGTGGTATTGTTGTTTAAATAAATAAATAAATAAACTAAACTACTTTCGTCGTATGATGACAGTTCATTATTTACTTATTAAGTGTCGAAATACTTATTACTTGATAAGTTTCTGAAGGATAATAGTATATTTTATATCGAGGGACTGAACGAAGCCATAATATACCAGAGGTGGTTTGACTCCCAAGCGTGCGAGGGAGTCAATGAAACCGAGGGTATATTAAGTTGGCGTTTAGTCTCGAGGTGCAAACTGTACTTTTCACTTTGAGTGCGAGAAAATAGTCAATTTTGTACAAAAACATTTAAAACCGAACAAATTTACACTTGAAAAAAGTTCTGAAATGTTCGTGGTCAGCTTTTTCTTCTGAACTGAACCACAGATTAACAATTTAGAACACATGGCGCCACCTTCTTTGCGGACAAACCATGGAACTAAAACTCTCAACATTTTGATGATGGTCCACACTTCACAGATAAAAGTATATTTTTACTGGCTGTTTGAGTTTGTCTATGTCACATGAAGGAAATTAAAAAACTAATTACTTTTCACTCCCTAGGGACTAGAGTGGTCACTTTAGTCCCGCTTCGTAGGGCTATATTGGCGTACTTTTAGAGCATGAGAAGTGAAATAGTTTTTTATTCGTTTATTTCTTTTTTTTACCAGTTTCTCTTTATTTCGTTTCTCGAAACTTCGTGATTTTGTACCGGAGTAGGGCATGATCATTTTCGTGTATTGTGCCATTCGTAAAAATAACATGACGATGAAAAGGTTTAGTAAAATGCTTTAAATTGTATGCGGTGACACGGAACAATGAGAACTGAAACATATCATTTTAAAGTGAAAATAGTATGATTATATTAACTCACTACTCAGTATTATTAAGAGGAACGATTTGATTCATGGTATATTTGTAATGGATAAACGCCGAAGCTACTGAAGTTTTTAAACCGGTGGATTTTTAATGAGTAAATACTCAGGTATAACAATATTTTCTTCATTATAATAATAATGAATTGCCTTATACTAAAAATAAAAAAACTTTCAACGAAATCATGAAGTTGAAAGATTGAGAGAGCCTTGGGTTTATTATACTGTTTTTGATTCTTTAGAAAAATAGCCTGAATAAAACCTGAATATCGAGCCATATTAGAATTTTAGGCTTGAAAACGTAACACACAGACCGAATTGCTTTCGCATTTATATATTAGATTAAAATTAACCAATTAATCCCTTCCCAGACTCAAAGTTCAACCTAACCGACTCCTCCGGCAACATCTTGTCTATGAAAGACGAGTTTGACAGCGAGAGCATAGACAAGCTGAGCATAGACGAGAAGACCGGATGCGTGGACATAGAGCTTCCGTTTGAGGCGAGAGAGAGAGGGCTGTTCAATGTCTGTTTGTTGGTAGGGCTGAATTATATGACTGGGCAGGCGTATGTGAAGAGCGTTTTTCCTAGCCAGGTAAGATTCTTTTACTTTTCAAATAAATCTTAAAATTGATAACTTTAAATTGTTCCTATAATTCTTACGAGAAATAAATAATAGCGATTAAAGCGTAAATACTTTCAACTTTAGTATGTTTTTAAAATCGTTCTTACTTTTTAAATAAATCCTAACATTGATAACTTTATTTTATTTATTTATTTAACATTGCACATGTAAATTGTACCTTTAATTCTTACTAAAAACAAATAAATATTTGGGACAATTCACACCAAGATCATCTGACCCCAAACTGAGTAGAGCTTGTATTATTTACATAAAACTGTTTAAAGGGTAAATACTTTAAACATGATTTTAGTATGTTTTTAAAAACGTTTTTTTTCTGTTTGATTTCTTACTTCATTGACAGATTACCGAGTCAATTTTACAAAAAATATATAATCAGCAGTTTCGGCTGTTTTTAGTTTACGCAAGTTAGAATATTTATTTCGGATGTTTAAACGTAGAGAGGCGTTCACATCAACCTTTACGTAGGGGCAACTTGAGCTTCTGACATAACTTCTGATGTCTCTGTACTTGCCTTAAAACATTGATGGAATTACGTTGACTTGTTGCAACGTAAGCTTAAACTAGAAAGATTCGTTCGGACTTACTTTTTACTTTTACTTTTGCTGAAATCAAAATAATAAGCACAAGATATCTTCCATCTTGGTGTTAACTTACTGTTGTGAATTATAGAGCCCACTCAATAACTTCGGTGCTGATAGATTTGAGCATTTACTTGTAATCACATTGCGAACATGACACTCGATGTTTTGTTACAACTTGTACTGAAAATCCAAGCGAATTCAATGAAGGTTTTTAGAGAAAAAAAGGTTCGGTGACTCGTTTCTTTGTCGTACCATCCAGACGTGGAACGCTCTTCCAGCACATGTGTTTCCTTCCTCGTATAGTCCCGGGTTCTTCAAGCGGGGCGTGGAAAGGCATTTCTGCAGGCCTTCAAGGTGAGGATGGCCAGCCCAGTGATTGCTTTGCATTACTGTGCTTGTCAACCTCATATCTGGACCTTACGACCGATTTCCATCAGCAGAGTGAGGTCATCTTGATGGACTATACAGGGTGACTGGGGATTCATTGGCAATCTTTTGAATTAAGAATCTACTCATGATATACAGTACTTTACCCAAGTATTTTTAACCTTATAAACATCATGTTTAATACTCGGCAATTGTTTATCCGGCTTAAAAATATGAGATTTTGTACCTATGAAATAACCTCATACTTGGTGAAAGTACTGTATATTATGAGTAGTTTCTTATTTCAAAAGATTGCCAATGAATCCCCAGTCACCGCTGTATAAAAAAAATATACTAATCATTTTCGTGTATTGTACCACTCGTAAAATTACACTACGATGCAATCCTTAAAACCTTTCCAGGTCCAAGTGCCCCCCCACATAGAAAACCTCATCTTCCCGGAGACGCTCAGCTCGGCCTCAAAGGGCGAGTGGTCGGCCGAGGCGAAGGGCGCGCAGTGCTACTCGCTAGTGCTTACTGATGAGAGGGGCGAACGGTCTTATGGGTAAGTTGAAAAGGCATGAAAAAAAACAAAATGTCTCAAAAATAGAACGTAAATTTGGCACTTTATTAACAATAAAAAAATAAAAATAAAAAAATCACAGCTACTCCACAAAATAAAGAGTTTACAGAAGGACCGCTCGCACCTTTTTCCAAAACTTGCGTGAACCGCCTAGGGTTACTACTATATTCGCTCTGAATCTTTAAAATGAAGTAAGTAACTAAAACCTACTTGACAGAACCGGGCAAAAACAAAATTCATCATGTGAAAAAAAATTGCACCAAGTTCGACAATAACAAAAACACTCGCGACAGTGCGACTTTCCGACTCACCGAAGCTCACTGACTTCGCTTGTAAACTCACGTCTCTGTGTGCGTGCGTCAAAAACGGCGTGTTGTTCTAAGCGGGCTATCTGTCAGAGCGCCGCGCATGTCTAATTTGTGGCTACTCGTAAGTAATCACCGATGTTATAAGAACGGTCTTAAGGCTGGGATTTAGCGCGCCGTCCTATAGAGCATTCGGTGGGCCACTGATCAGTTCTGCGCGAACGGAATAACGCCGCGGCTTCCTTCTGTTTTCGTGTAATTAATTTATTATGAAATAACATTAGACAAATTAAAAAGTCTTAAAAGTTGTCGACCTAGAATATACAAAGACCTATCTATATATATTTTTATAGGGCAAAATGTTAAAAATGAATATAAAAAATTTAAAAAAAAATAGTCGACGTACTTCTTTGTGTTGAAAAGTTGTACTCGTACAATTTCATATTTGCTTAAATAAATAAATAAATATGCGCCAGACAAACACACCTCTTGTAATGGTTTTGAAGTAGGGATTAATATCCCTGTGTTACGAGGTACCACACACGGAAAATAAGCCAGGGGCGTCTTCCAGCACACCCAGACCAGAGTCAATCCAGAAAAGATCGTTTCCTGAATTGACCCGACCGGGAATCGAACCTGGGACACTACGGAAAACGTCAGAAAGAGATAGAAGGATGTCACGTGCTATACTCAGTGGATGGCAAATCATTGATCCGGCATCGTTAGTATTAAAACAAAATATTCAAAAAAAACGTCATTAGTACCGAGCCTACAAAACTTGCAAAATGGATCTTACGTCAGTAGCATAAGATCCATGTAAGGTGAGTGATTCTCAGCTCTGCCTCTTAACCGATGAGAGGGGAGAACGGTCTTATGGGTAAGTGGTAATTAAAATATAAATAAAATAAATGAAGCACAGTCATCATCATCTCGGTTTTAAAGGAAGGCTTCTTTTTAAATATCCTACACATTGGTGTTTTTTTAGCTAATATTAATGAATATTAGCTAACAAAACACAAAAAATGTCATCAGTACGAAGAACGAAAAAAGCTTAATAAAAATGGAGTGAATGTAACGTTAATTTATTAGAAACACAATTTACAAAATAAATGGACAATTAAGAAAATGATTATCAATTTTATAACTCAAAAGCTCAATTTTGAAAAAAAAATGTATTAGGGGTTCCATAAAGTCCAGTCAATGAATGCTCAAAAAGGTGTGTAGATGGAACAGTCGGAAGCAGAAAATTTGACTTCGGAAATTTGTTTGGACTGGTTGTTTTTTTTTCTCTTTGTTTTATTTTAGGTTTTTTTTCTCTTTGTTTTATTTTAGGTTTTTTTTCTCTTTGTTTTATTTTAGGTTTTTTTTCTCTTTGTTTTATTTTAGGTTATTTTTCTCTTTGTATTATTTTAGGTTTATTTGTATCAAAATGATACACTGCTCGTACTTTACTAACGCCTGTTGTAAACCCAAAACAAGTTTAAAAGAGTAACTGCTGAGTTTCTCGCCGAGTCTTCTCAGCAAGAAGCAACTCCGACGCGGTGGTAGAGTCGCATTATGTCTGTATACTGTGTATTTACATATCCATATTATTATGGTAATTATGTCTATTATGTAGTTTATTTTGCTGTAAATTTAACGATTTGAAAGTCCTGATACAGTCTATTTGAATAAAGTTATTTGAGTTTGAAATACGAGACTTTCTTTCCCCATCTGACGTAATTTACTGTGTGATTTGCTATAGGAAGTAAATAATCTATCCATCTCTACGTTTTGATAACTTTACTATCGTTTTTCTTCAGATATTGCCGAAGAGTACTACCAGAGGGCGCTTCAACATGTCTCCCCTTATGCTATTGCCTCATAGGAAGGTATAGAGCGCCTGGTTTCTATTATAAGGTAAGAAAGAACAAGGCTCACTTATGAAAGGATTATTCGATCTATACTGATATTATAAAGAGGAAATATTTGATTGTTTGTTTGTTTATATTGAATAGGCTCCAAAACTACTGAACCGATTTTAAAATTTATTTCACCAATATGAAGCTCTATTATCAGGAAGTGACATAGGCTATATTTAATTATGATTAAACTAAACATTCAGTGAAAAATAATAGTATCTGTAAATGTGTGCTGCTTTACCGACGCCGCGACGTGCAATTACTTTTGACAGAATGATGTCTGTCGAGGCAGCTAGTCATTTATCTTTACGTAAACTCAGGACAGGTCCGGAAATGACAGTAAAAAAAAAATTAAAGTGTGTTTATTTGAAAATATATGTGTTGATTACATGTTTACCATACACCGCGCGAAGTGGGCCAAGAAAATAAGAAGGGCTTGGGACCCCACACAACAACGAACCATAACGAATAAGCGTTGTATTGAGTTTTATCATGTTTAAATATAGCCTATTGTTACATACTTGCTGATAATGTAGATTTATACTATTGAAAGATTTTATAAAAATTTTAGTAGGTGAGTTTATCCATTACGAGCTGCCCAGACAGACTTCGTTCTGTCAAATGTTTGACAGCTGGAGTCAATTTTGCCCGCTTTTCTCTGACTTGATTTACATTTACTTTCACTGATTTTTTTGTTTTACATAATAAAATATAGCCTATATCACTCCTGAATAATTTAGCTCTATGTTGGTTAAAGAATTTTCACGATCGGGTCAGTAGTTTTGGAGCCTATTCAATACAAACAAAAAAAACAATCAAATCTTTTCTCTTTATAATATTGATATAGACAAACAAACAAAAACTTTAATCGTTTCAGGGTAGACTTACTTAGTAAACTTAGTTAGTCATCTTATTCTTTATACTTTTCAGGTGCTACAAGAAATAGAATCTCACCACGGCAGTTCCGAAGTGGAAATCCACTCGATTCTCCAGCAACTCTTCGAGACTGACTTCCCGAGTCCTGGAGAAGAAATATCTATCACATACAAATGTAACACAGATCCGTCCATATTCCTCACAGATAGGACGTACAGGAATTCTGTGAATTTAGGTAATAAATCATTCTTTCCTTACATAAAAAAATGAAAACTTCACCAGAAATTATTATTATGGTCCCTTTTTCCTTATTTTATGTAAATTTTCCTTAAAGTAGGTTTACCATTTTTCATAGCTTATTTATTTTTCTTAGCATTATAAGTTATAACAGTGTCCTAGTTTCCATCTAGGGATGAAGTTGCCTATATACTGTCCCACTGCTGGGCCTCCATCATCGAAATCAAGTCATCGCTACAATCGATGGGTATTGGCTTAATCACCACGCTTGCCGAATGCTGATCACAAACCCGGTCTCTGTTCTGGAAAATCCGAAAACACACACTACGACCCGGGATTTGGGCCCGGGATTTGAACCCGGGATTTGGACCCGGGATTTGGACCCGGGATTTGGACCCGGGATTTGAACCCGGGATTTGAACCCGCATTTCAGGCCAAGCTATGTTATTAATTTTGTGTTTCTGGTTTTAATAAAAACATTTTATTGTTATTGTTTAGGAGATATCCATAAGTGTAAAACGATGCCAGATATGAGGAGAAGTCCTGGTAGCGAGTTTTCTATCCGTCGAAGCGATGAGGAAGATTTAGCCAATGGCTCAATAGAAATGGATATTTCAAGAGATTATGAAGAGTTACCGAAGTTTTTGGATTTGGAAAACAATAATGGACCTAAACAGGTCCTGTTAAGTTTAGAAAATCAAAGGTGAGACTTCATGTATTCTGTTTTATTTTTCATTTCTTATTTTTAGGGTTCCGTACCTCGGAAAAGAAAAAACGGAACACTTATAGGATCACTTTGTTGTACGTCCGTCCGTCTGTCTGTCTGTCAAGACCCTTTTTTTTGAGTGGTGAACAGTTTTAGGTCGTTGAATATGAATTGGACGAAGTTCCTTAAATCGCTACTCGAGTAATGATGACATCTGACTAACTCTTCCAAAAGCTTCTAAAGCCACTATTTTAAATGACGATGCCGAAGTAGCCTTCAAACTAGGCTAGATATTAGCCGGAGAATTTAGAAATAAAAACAGGAGCTTTTCATTTTTAAAGACTAGACGTTCTTTAATGAAGAATACTTTGATTGTATCACAATATTGTAGATGGTATTTCAGTAGTTTTTTTTTAAATTACACTCATGTATTTGAACATAAGTGTTTTTTAAAAAACGGCGCTTCTGTATACTTTTAAAGATAGAAAACTTCAAATTTTAAACACCATCGGGATTTACCTATATTATCTCGACGTTTCGACGACAATTGCATGTCATCGTGATCACGAGCGGAAACGTTGGGATAAAATAGGTAAATCTATTCACCATAAAATTAATTCCGTTGCAAAAACCCGATAGTGTTTAAAATTTGAAGTTTTCTATCTATAAGAGTATACAGATGCGCCGTTTTTTCATACAAACGTAGTCCCCTGTTTCCTCCCTGGATATTGCTAGTAGTTTTCCTTTTTTTATTAAATTAATTATTCAAAGAGATATAAATAAATAAATAAAAATAAAATAAAAAAGCCTTTTATTTCATGTCATTTAAAAATTACAAATTATAAATCTTTTGAACTAATCAATCAATTAAATAACATTATATTAACATTTCACAAATTAAATTAGAATAACATTTTGCAAATTAAACTATAATAACGTTTCACAAATTAAATTTTAATCCAAGCATGTCTATATGTATTTAATAAATAAAATAAGTTAATTAAATAAATGACGATATTAAATTTTATTTACTATTGATTGAATTTTTCTTTTTTGGCAAGAACCCCTCTCAGGTGAATTCAAAGAGATATGAACCTTCAAAAATCGAAAAATATTGCCAGATTTTCCGCTGTGTTCAAGCATCCAGAAAACGAATTCAACTAGTTCATTTAAAAAAAGGATAACACGGTCCTTCATTAATTTTTAACAAAAAAGTAACTAAATCGGTCAACTTTTCGAATGGGGATCAAGGGACTACGCAACGTCGATTTTGTGTATTATGATAGGTAATTTCGGTCCGATTTGCATCTGTCTCTATCGCACTCTGCGGGGCACTCGAAGTTTGCAAAAGACAGCAATAGATTTTACACAATACCAATTTTTCAATTCTCTCGACCGTGCTGTGTTTAACCTTATCAAATTCATTCAATCTTTAATTAATTTCAGGACAAAAATCTTAAAGAGGCCGCTGGAGCCGCGCGTGGACGATGACAGCCTGTCGGCGCTGCTGGACGCGCTCGGCGCGGGGCTCGCCGTCAAAGTGTTCGGCTCTTTGCTGCTGGAGAGGAAAGTCATCATCATCAGTGACAAGCTCAGGTCAGTTTGTAAATACCAGGATGCTTGTAGATAAATCTGTACTAATATTATAAAGAGGAAAGGTTTGTTTGTTTGTTTGTATTGAATAGGCTCCGAAACTACTTTTCAAAGCGTGAAAATTCTTTCACTAACAGAAAGCTAAATTATTTAGGAGTGATATAAGCTATATTTTTCTATGATTAAACAAAAAATTCAGTGAAAATAATACTATATGTGAATCAAGGGAAGAAAAGCGGACAAGATGTGTTAATGGACACCAGCTGTCAAACATTCGACAGAACGAAGTCTGTAACTTTAGTTTTGACGACACGATTGGCGTAGTGCGCTGTAGCACGGTTTCTCGCCTCGATTTTCCTAGTGTCCCGGGTTCGATTCCTGGTCGGGTCAATTCAGGAAACTATCTTTTCTGAATTAGCTCGGGTCTAGGTGTGCTGGGAGACGCCCCTGGCTTATTTCCTTGTGTGGTACCTCGTAACACAGAGATATTAATCCCTACTTCGAGACCAACAAGAGGTGTTCTCTGGCGCATATTTATTTATTTATTATTTATCTATAGCTTTTATTATAATTGTAAATGTATAATTAACTAGCTTTCCGCCAACGGTTTCGCCTGCGTTATCGTTATATATTATGGCCAAATTACATGATATCTTCACAAAGTGTAGCCCATGTGTTATTCTGATATATAAGCTGTATTACTGTAAAGTCTCATCCGAATCCGTTAGGTAGTTTTTGCGTGAAAGAGTAACATTCGCATTTATAATATTAGTTAGATATTCCTTCTAATCTAATTTTGTAAACTCAAATATTTTTATATCACCATTTAATGAATCTAATTAATAAGTTTTGATAGTGAATACTTTCGTATGTCATTCAAGGCACATCATGGAGACCTCATCTTTATACCTGTTAACTTTTAAATAAACAACTATAAATAAATTTAACAAATTACACCAAGATCATCTGACCCCTAACTAAGCAGAACTTGTCTTGGGCGTCAGAGACTGATAAACTATATATAACTGATGTTTGTCATGGGTGGGGATCGAACCCACGACCTCCGGTGCTATAGGCAGGATCGCTGCCGTTGCACCACCAGGCCACTGGCCAGTCATACAAATTCTCGGTTTTTTGCTTGCGAAACGGTGAAGTCTTACGCATCTCTTACCTCAACTCGGCACTAGATAAATGAAAAGCTAAGCCTTAAAACTAGGTAACGCCTTAAAACAGTGATGAAAATAACGTTGGCTTGCAACGTAAGCATGTACTGGAAAGATTCGTTCGTTCCAATAAGATTTCAGTAGCTCAGTGGTTAGGCACCAAGTAAATTATATTTTGATGCAATTTTTTACTGAGTGACCTATTTCTTTCCCCAGCACAATGTCCTCATGCATGGAAGCCCTTCAAGCCGCCCTCTACCCGTTCGTGTGGCAGCAGCCGCTCATCTGCAGCATCCCGGCGGAGATACAGCGAGACGTGCTCGAAGCGCCGCTGCCCATCCTTGCGGGGGCTTTGGATACTGACAAGAGTATAGCGGGAGTCGTTTTTGAAGAGGTAAATAAAAATAGGCAACCGAAATTGCTTCCCTGAAGAACACCAAATTCTTTAGAAACTGTTGTTGTTAAAAAAGTACAAATACAAAATACAAATAATCTTTATTGTGAATCACAGGTATAACAATAATGTTCAGATCATACATATTTAAGAGTCTCACTGTGTTCCGCCTCACAGGCATACAATAGTAACAATTTTAATCCGAATGTCAGAATTTATTACAAAGTAGTCAAATTAAAATAATAATAATAAAGTAATTAGATAGGTATGTCAAGAAGTAAATAGAACACATTTAAATTAAGTTAATTCAAACAAATTGTCAACAAATCGGACTACAATCTGTATAGTAGCAAGCTGCCGTCGCATAAAAATTCAGTGATAGCGTGATAGCACTTAAGAATGAGAAGATCATGGAGTTCCGTTTTAAATATGGTTAAATCATTAATATTGCGAATACAGTCTGGAAGTTTATTATAAATACGAAGAGCATTACAAAACATACTAAGTTGAACACATCCGTTTTATTCGGCATTAAACAAATCTTATTTTATGACGACTGAGATGATAGAGAGATATGAAGTAAGCGACTGAGATTGCCTCCCTGAGTAACACCCGATTCCTTAGTAAATTTCAATAATGAAAAGTAAACAGCGGAACACTCTTCCCTGGATAACAACATAGTCCAAAGGAAGATGTGCATGTTCGTTCATGCAGCCGGGTTTGTATTTGAGGAAATAACAATGTAACATGACAATACGATTATTCGCTAAGCGACCTCCAATCCAACACGTACTAATTATCTAATCTACAGGGTGTAAAAAGACGCACACCGAAGCCGGCATCTACGCACTCAGACCATAAAATCAAGTCACAGAAAAAATATTTTATTGATGGGAAACGAAATTTTATTTAAGGTGTCAATTTTAAACCTAAAAGCGGACTACGCAATGTAACGCGTGCAACAGACCGCTCCTGCGCTTGTGTGCGTGTGTGCGCCTGTTACGTATAATCAAGGGCTACGCACGATGTACATTGCGAGTTGGACGTTTTGAAGCAATTTTTTGTGAGGAAATACTTGAAATATTGATAATGTTTCTCAGGACAAAAATTAAGTGATAATGATTTAAGTTTGTTTTCATCAAAATCTTGAGATTTTTTTTTTTACTTTGACCTTCAATAACTTGGTAACTATTCAGTTCCCAGGTATGGTCTAGCTAGAAGGAAAAAATGGTCCTGATGATGTGCAAAATACGTACGTTTTGGCTTCGTTTTGGGGATTTTTTACACCCTTTATTAACTAATATTATAAAGAGGTAATATTAATCCGAACATGAAAATTCTCTCACTAACAGCAGAATAGTGTACATTCAGAGTGTCGAGTGTGAGTTGCAGTGAGAGATGTGAATGACTTCACCATCGCGTTTTGCGAGTACGTGAATATCAATTTTTATGGCATCGAGTCAGCGCCACCTAGCGGTGAATTAGATCAACAAAGGCCCCGTGTGATATATCATAATCTGTGTGATCAAAAATTATGTGAAAAATATAGTACGAGGATATAATGTAAATTAAGTCTTAAGAAAAACGGGTGAGATGTGATAATGGACTCCAGCTGTCAAACATTTGACAGAACGAAGTCTGTCGGGGATGATCTGATCTTTACTAATATTATAAAAATTTTTTTTTTTTTTAAAGTCTCCTAAACTACTGGACCGATTTTAAAAAATATTTTACCAAAATAAAGCTACATTATCAGGGAGTGACATAGGCTTTATTGTTCAATTTAGGCTATATTTTGACGGGAATGACAGTGTACGCGGGCGAAGCCGCTTATTTTTAATAAAAACAATAGTTAAATTAAAAAACTAAATTGTTAGAGTAGCATACTTGTGATACCTTTAAGGATAAAGTATTCATTTCTTATCATTTTTTGTTATAGTATATTATTTGTTCCGTTGCGATATCCGGAATCCATCTTGAGTCAAGCTCCTGTCTTTTTAGCTGATTTCCGGTCTAACATTTCCACCTCCGTACATCCGGCGCTAGTGCTGCCCTCTAGTTCCGCTATAGTTGGGAAGTTAGCTAACGCCAGTTGTTACCTTCATTATAGCGTCGTCTTTCCTAGCGAAAACACGGTCTAGAAGTAAAATACTTAAAATTATTATTTAAATAGTGAAGTGAATTTCTACCTCCGTAATGGAAGAAATTAATAGTGAACCAAGTGATGGCATCTCAAGAAAAAGATGTGCCAGTTCTTCAGGCTCGTGTAGTGAATCGTCTACACGAGAATCAAGCCCGGAGAGGTACGGAAAAAAGGCAAAGCAAGCTCGAAAAACTGTAAGTGACATGCAATTCCAATTTCTTTCCCAACAAGTGGCATTGTTAACTAATTTGATAACGCAAAGTAAGACAAATGAACAGAGTTGTAGTGTTGTTACACACACGCTGGAAGCGGCGGCAGGTCCGTCATCTGATTCGGACGGTTTTTTATTGCGACCGACTTCGCTAACAACTAAAAAAGACGTTCAACAGATTCAGTTGTCTGATATTTCAACTTGCGTAAAAGATCCCGTCTATGGAAGATCAAACGACGTACATTTTACTAAATTATGTCAACTGCAGCGATTTAATAGTAACGATTGGAATGCTATTCGTTTTTATGAAACCCAAAAGAAGTATGTTACCATTCCAGGCTTTATTGAGTTAAATATTAACGATGAGTTGAGACACGTGGGTTCTAAAATATCGAGTGAAGATGGGCGATTACAACTTTTGGAACGAACTTATGCTGCGTTATCTAATGCCTTACTGTCACAAAAAGACCAATTGAAATCGGTTTTACAAAATTTAGTGGACTGGGCGAGTGACAAAAATACAACCTTAACGCCTAACAGTTTGTTTGAGAAAATCGAATCTTCGTTTTCCAAAGATTCTGCTTACAATAAAGTCACCGATGATATTTTACAAATTATATGTGGAAGGCGGGCAGATTGCATTCAGACTCGCCGAGATATTTTGATGAAGCAAATACCAGACGAGTTTCATTGCAGTGCATTACAGAGGATACCTCCGTCTGCAGAACTGTTGTTCGATGACAAAATTTTGACAACATATTTGCAGAAAATTGGGGGGGTGGAAAAACTTACATGTACACAGGTACCTGTAGCAGGTCCTTCGTCGGGTTATTCGAAGCAACCAGGTTCTTACAATGAGACATCGAAACCTGTTGTTAACAAGCAATCAACGGAGAGATTTTTTCGACACAACAACTTTCAACAGTTCTCAAATAGAAAAGGTAAAGGAAAGGGTAAATCATCAGGAAAAAAGGCCGCGTTTAACAGAAACCAGCATCACAAAGGCAAAAAGTCCAATATTGCCTTCTCCCCGAATAAAAACAGGAATGCATGACTCAATTCAATTTCGGGGAGGCTGTCTGAAGCAATACGTATGTGTCTGGAGCAACCTCGGTGCACCGGACTACATATGCAAGATTTTGAACGGTCTACGGATCTCTTTTATCATGAAGCCACCCCTTGTACTACCCAACAGAACTATAATGCAATGTTATCAAACCAAGAAAAGCCCTCATATGACAGAACAAATAAAAAACATGTTGGATATGGGTGTTCTAGAAAGGGCAGACCCATCGCCCAGCTTCCTGTCAACCTTTTTTCTGGTGCCGAAGTCCGACAATACGGCCGATATTCAATCTGAAACGACTCAACAGTTTCATAGACATAAAGCCCTTCCAACTTTTCAGTCATTTTCGAGTGCCGGGCTTTTTGCAGGAGAACGATTGGATGGCAAAGATGGACTTAAGCCTAGCTTACTTTCACGTGAACATTGCAGAGGAGCATCGAAGGTTCCTGAGGCTCAGCTTCAACAACGAGCTACTGCAGATGACTTGCCTACCTTTCGGGTTATCGTCAGCTCCGAGAGTCTTTGCCACATTGACGAACTGGGTCGCCGAATACCTACGCCACCACGACATCAGGTGTGTAGTCTATCTAGACGATTTTTTACTGGCAAATCAGTCCTGTCAGCGTCTGAGCGACCAAATATCTTTCACAGTGAGTGTGCTCAGACATCTGGGATGGTCTATAAACTTCGACAAATCTGTGTTGGTTCCGACACAACGCCTAGAATTTCTGGGTGTTACCTGGGACACAAAACTCAACACGAAGTCCCTGTCGGAACCGAAGTCCCTTACGCTCCGCACGGCACTTCAGCATCAGATGTCGAGAAGCAGTTGGTCCCTCAAACAGGCCCAATCTATATTGGGGCGACTCAACTTTGCTTCATATGTAATACGCAGAGGGAGACTTCATTGTCGGACAATGCAGTACTACAGCCGACAGCTTCCCAAATCGCACTGTTATCGACAGGTGAATTTACCAGAACCAGTGCTCTGCGATATGAGATGGTGGCTGAACGCTGCCGCGGGCTGCCTTCCGATACACGTGGGCCCGCCTTCTCATTACCTTACGACCGACGCGTCGGACATAGGCTGGGGAGCGCAACTGGGCGAGACCAGGATATCCGGCCATTGGACCACAACACAACAGTCGTGGCATGTGAACCTAAAAGAACTGTATGCTGTTCATGCGGCGATCCTGCACGAGAAGTACCAGTTGGTGAATGCGCAAATCATTTTGCTGACCGACAATCGCACAGTGGTATCCTATATCAACAAAGAGGGTGGAACAAAGTCCGCAAGTCTCCTAGAAATGACACGACAGATTTTGACAGGTAATGGATCACCTGAATATTCACCTAATAGCTCAATACCTTCCGGGGCGATACAATTGCGAAGTCGATGCCCTGTCGAGGAGGAAACTTTGTCCAGAATGGCACTTGACGTCACAAGCAACGAAACCGATATTTGCCATGTGGGGCACACCAGAAATAGACTTATTCGCATCGCGAACAGCGCATGTAGTTCCCAATTATGTAACATTGGAGACAGCAGACCATCAAGCAGCTCATCTCAATGCATTTGGTCAAATATGGAACTACGAACTGGCCTGGGTATTCCCACCACCAAATCTCATTCCACGAGTACTTGCTCAAATGAACTCTGCAAAAGGCAACTACATTCTGATCGCTCCGAAGTGGAACAAAGTCTTTTGGTCGGCGGATCTAAAGAAACGAGCCCTAAAAGATCCATACTTGATCCCACACCTTCCACAAGTTCTCATAGACACGGTGACAGGAACTCACCCACCCGAGATTCAGAGTATTCAGCTGGAAGCGTGGTTGATTTTGGGTGGTCGGACGTGATGGATGGTTGGTCGAATGATGAAAGATCTTTATTTTTGTCTAGTTGGCGCAGTTCCACCATGAATACCTATCGATCGGCTTGGCAGAAATGGAAGAGATGGTGTGAAAAAGCAGCTGTTGATTTTAAAAGTCCTACTGCAACTGACGTGGCCCGCTATTTAGCACATCTCCACAACAAAGAAGGTTTAGCTTATAAATCGATTCTGGTTCATAAATCTGTCATTGCTACTTTTACTAATAGCACGACGAAAAATGACTTGTCGTCGAACTTTTTTGTCAAGCATATGTTAAGAGCGATCTCGGTTGCTAAGGGAAAACGCGCGGCGTGTCCAATATGGGACCCCCAGTTAGTAATGAATCACCTAGAATCCATTATTCCGGATGAGAATAACTTGTACCAGGTTTCTCAACGTACTGCGATTTTACTTTTGCTATCTTCCGGACGGCGAGTTCATGATCTCACCTTACTAAGTGTGGAAGATGGAAAATATTATGATAATCGTGATTCCATAATATTTTGGCCCTGCTTTGGATCTAAGACAGATGATAAAGATTACAGGCAATCTGGATGGAAATTGA
Organism: Udea olivalis; assembly: GCA_947369235.1. Lineage (NCBI taxonomy): Eukaryota > Metazoa > Arthropoda > Insecta > Lepidoptera > Crambidae > Udea > Udea olivalis. The sequence continues at coordinate 8,915,085 of OX376370.1, read as the reverse complement.
CACAGAATCCCAAAAAATCGCTTGATTGTGTTTACTGGGTTCGTTTACTAGTGCAGATTACTGCAGAGCGCCGAAGGGATACAGGTTTATGTAATTTATTTATCACCGTAAGAGGAACTCCCAAGGCTGCATCCAGGACTATAATTGGTGGTTGGGTAAAGACTATTCTCAGACACTCTGGCGTGGAAGCCAGCCCAGGCTCAGTGCGCTCGGCGGTCGCGTCACTCAACTGGCTAGAGAATTTCCCCATGGACAAGATTTTAGAGACTGGGAATTGGCGCCAGGAGCACACATTCAGAACATATTATAAAAAAGTGATAGATCGACCTAATCAAGAAAGTTCAAATCCTATTTCCTTGTCAAGATTTTTTGATTCAATTCGTTAACATAAGCATGTGAATAAATATGATTGGAAAAATAAAGTTTTTCTTATTTACAGTTGTTCAATAACACATTATAGCGTCTTAAGTGCATATGCACTCACCAGGAGATATCAAACACATCACTCAAGATGGATTCCGGATATCGCAACGGAACAAATAATAGAGAGTTTTAACTAACAATAAAACTTACCTATTATTTTTCCTAAAGATATCCGGAATCCAGGTAATCTCTACCTGGTGCATCTCGAGTTATAATGAAGGTAACAACTGGCGTTAGCTAACTTCCCAACTATAGCGGAACTAGAGGGCAGCACTAGCGCCGGATGTACGGAGGTGGAAATGTTAGACCGGAAATCAGCTAAAAAGACAGGAGCTTGACTCAAGATGGATTCCGGATATCTTTAGGAAAAATAATAGGTAAGTTTTATTGTTAGTTAAAACTCTCTATTATGTATCGAGGGATTAAACGAAGCCATAATATACCAGAGGTGGTTTGACTCCCGAGCGTGCGAGGGAGTAAATGAAATCGAGGGTATATTAAGTCGGTGTTTAGTCTCGAGATGCAATTTGTACTTTTCACTTTGAGTGCGAGAAAAATAGTCAATTAAGTACAAAAACATTTAATAAATATTACTTAATAAAATAAATACCACAAAAGATTTAAAAAACATGGCGCCACCTTCTTTGTGGACAAACCATGTAACTAAAACTCAACATTCTCGCAATGAAGAAGTGTCCACACTCCACAGATCATAGCATATCTACTGGCTGTTTGAGTTTGTCTATGTCACATGTAGGAAATTAAAAAACTAATTACTTTTTACTCCCTAGGGACTAAAGTGGTCACTTTAGTCCCGCTTCGTAGGGCTATATTGGCGTACTATTAGAGCATGAGAAGTGAAATATGTATTTATCGTCCCAGGGCATGCTAATCGACCTGTCCCACGCGGCGAAGGCGCTGTGCTACCAGGGCGACGAGGCCAGCATCCTGCCGGCCGCCAGCTACAAGAGCCTCAAGACTGCCCTGCAGATGGAGAGCAGTCGGCAGACCAGTAGACAGGCAAGTGCACAATCCGGTCAATTTCGACATCCGATTGCCTACCTACTCGTAACTAACTACAATGCAACTGTTGCACAAATAAATGTAATAATAAAGCATCTGTATGTACTTACAAAACCTAATTCCAACGAACTCACATGCTTTTAGTCCAAAACAATTAATTTTAATTTATTCCGGTCAATTTAGACATCCAAGGTTACAATATTCGCACCCATCTTAAAATTGGCAGGATTGTTCAAAACACTTATCATAAATGAAATCTAAAAAGTCCTCATCGATACGACACTTGGAAAAAGAATTATTCTGGGTCAAAAGGTCACAAAAATGGGTTTTTCGCGATTTTCAGCAAAACGGCAAGTTTCAGCATAAAATTAGTTAAGACAAAATTGTAGATCAGATAATTATCTATAAAAAAAACATCATAGTTTTTTGAACAATCCTATCAATTTTGAGCTGGGTGCGAATTATTGTAACTTCTTCACTCCTATTTTTTTGGTCTAATTTGATTGGGTTACGTACGAGTCGAGCAGAATACTTGCAAACTGCATAGTGTGGATCGACGTCGTCGTAGTTTTTGAAAAAAATCCTATTATGTTTGAATACATAAAAATTTCGTATCTAAATATTAACTTTTATACAGGGTGGTCCAAACATACAAGTTAATATTTTTTTTTCACCTTCCTCACACTCGGGTGTATCCAAACATACCTCATGTATGTTACCCGATTTTTACTAGTTTTTGAGTACCTAATGAATTTTTAACGAATTTTTGAATTTTTTGTTGGGTCACTTTTTTGGTCACTCACTGTAGCGCGATCTGTTGAGGTGAATGTCCGATTTTTTTAATTTACTTATTGTTTGGACCAGTATAATGGCAATTAGTTCTATAGTAAGATTATAGGAAACTGGGGCACAAAGTCTGAAACGACCACTCAAAGTTCGGCAGCCCTTATACAGTGTGAGTCTTTATAAAGTGCACATATTAAAAAATGAGAATCAATTTTATCGACGGTTTTTTTCTCTTTTTTTTTTAATGGAAAACTTAAAAAAAGTATTTGTGGTTGGGTACTTTACGCAGAAATAATGTTATTACTTTTAAACTAAATGCCTTATCGCAATGAAACAAAACCGGTGATGATAACTAATAACAGGCCTTAAGTACTCATAAAACTAAATAATACAAAATAATAAAATACCATAGATTTGTAATTAAAGATTTTTGCATATTCAATATTATTTTCTGTATTTTTTACAATTATAATAAATACTAAATGACTCGTATTTTGAAAATTTTATTTACTCACTCACTCAATCCACATGCACACCTTATTTTTAAATTATTCTGGGTAGAATGTTTTTTTATATAAATATGTTTTAATTAAATCAGAAAATATGTATGGATATTTTTTAGCTTCATTTTTTTCGTTTCTTAAATGCATTATTGAATATTTGATTTCTTCAACAGGACACACAGACAAGGAACGTGATGATATCGGAGGCTTTCCTTAGATTTTTCGTGGACATTCTGGGTGACTTCTGGAAATATTTCTCTTTTGGTGAATTGAAAGATGGTGATTTGGGGAAAGGAAACGTCGTTTTTGATGTAAGTTTGAATAAAAACTCTAACAGCTCACTTTTTGATGATATTGTTTTTTTTTCTATAAGAGAAGATGCTTTTTATGGGCTGCCATCAACTCCACTTTTGTTTAATTCTAAAATGCAAACTATGAAAAAATATGTTAAGCAGCTACCGTAAAATAAACTACACTATTTACAAAATATTATATGACTTTTGCATCAATAAATATCCAGCCCAGATGAGTGAATTTCAAATTCGAAATCGTTTGAGATGCTTAATTTAGGAAATGAACCAAACCAAATAAAAAAATATATTTTTTTGGTTTAAATTTGACCCCTGTTTTTTATTGGTGGAATCGATTCTACTCTCGATTCTGAACAAACTGCTTTCAGGTTTTGCGCTTTTTCATTAACACGTTGTATATTGTAAAAAACGCTATTGACATTGATTACTGACCATACATTTTTCTTATACAGAAAGAGACTTACGTGAAGAACGTATCGTCCAAGCAAAACCAATACTTCCTCGAATGGTTCACGGAAACCGCCATGTTCAACCATTTCATCCAAAACATGGCCGCCTGCTACCTGCCACCGTCACCACACTCGCCAAGCTCCCCACAATTTGATTTCCACGACTCAAAATTAGTGGACACTCCTCTACCTGACTTCTATGAACTGTTTTATGAGAGGTTACGGAGAAATAAGTTAAGTGTCCAAAAAAGTGTCGATAAAACGAACTATAAAAGTGCTATGAACAAGAAAGTGAAGCTTCTAAAGAGTAAACTTAGGGATTTAGTCACTTAAGGTCCTACAATTATGTAGGGGAGGTCCTACTCTATTCATTTTTGGGTCCTATCGACCTGTGCTTGTTAAAAAGCGTCGTCCTACAATTTTGTGATCGGCGGACGGTCCTACAGTGGGTTAAATAGACTTAGTGCAGTGAATTAATGAGCTATTAAACTGAAATTTTAGTTTTAATCGTCTGTAGGACGTTCTACATATCATTTATTAATGGTACTTCACTATATGTATTTTACACAGTTTAGCATTTATGCGTAGATGATATATATGAATAAATCTGATTGTCTGACTGTCCTACGCTTATACTTGCCTGTACTGTAATGTGGAGGACGTAAATCGAAATGTTGATCTTGTTATAAATAAGGAATTTAGCCAGTGTTTTTGTATTAAACCTTATTTTATAGTTTAAAAATGTGCCTTTTTAAGTATCCTGATTTATGGTCAAAAAATGAGAGAAATGTTTTTTATCTGATCAGAAATGAAGAGCGTTTGCTGGGGGTGGATCGAAAACGTTGCATTTTCGTGATTATTTTATTGAACAGAAATAAAACCTAAATTTTTGCTTTCTGATTGTGTGCATACTTAGGGAGTCGCCAATTTTTTGCTAATTTAAATAAGAAAACCGTTTTTTTTAATGATTGTTAAGAAACGTAAAAATTCACTGTACACGGTTAAAGTAATAATTATAAAATTAAAAGATGCAGACGATAATAGAGAGATAATTTATAATTAAATTTGAATTCAGCTAAATATTCACAAAAATCTTCAAAAAATGCGACGTTTACGATCTACCCCCAGAAACTCTCATAAACTGTCGGCGCACGTTTCAAAATTTGTTTATTTATTACTCTGAGGTAGATAAAGATAATAAATAAATCTATGAATACACAATTGATTTTTAGGTTCATCTGTTCATCTGTTTTGACTGTTGAAATGATTGATCTGAACCTACTTACTTAATAATAATGTTAAATTAATTACGTTTTTTAAGTCGCAATTGAGCAGGTTTCCCATTTTTATTTATTATATTTGAAAAAAATCGACAAGGCCTATCTATATTTCCTGCCCAGTATTTTAAATAGTTTTAAACAAGGCCATACTGATCGTTCTCTCGAAATATTGTCATACAATAATATTTTATTTATGGAATAAATAATATTTAAGGATTTTACCTGTCCTAAGCAAGCTGGCTGGCTTCTACTAAAGGTGTTAGAATTGTAAAAAACACTTAAATATCTCTAAATTCCTGATGTAACCTAAAATAATTACAAATGTTAATCACACAGATATAAACCGAAATAGGTAACGCAGGTCTCTCGTCTGTTTGAAAACCAAAGGTACCACTTCGCTTATTGTGACGTCGCGATAGCACTTCATAACATAACATAACATACCATCACGACTTTATATACATATACGAAACGACATTCCGAAACGGGGTAGTCAGTCAGGCAAGTGACTGTGTCGTCATGGTGAACGAAACACTCAGAAGCCCACTTTTCACCAATGGTATTAGAACCCAACATGGTAGATGGTGAGCCTTCCGCCGTTATCCGGGTTGATTTGGTTTTTTATCGATGTTTTCCATCACCGAGAGTTAGTCGGATATTTAACAATGAACGCAAAGATTTTGGTTCTGGCCAGATTTGAACTCGGGACTACACGATCCACGATCTGAGTTCGGGTGCTCAACCACTAGGCCACGACGCTCTCAATGCACTTCTCCAATGGTAACTCCCTACATACTTCACAATCAATGTTAATCCAGTTAATACCTATAGAAATGATGAATGTAAATCTACTTGATTTTGACATTGCTTTTGAAGTAATCGAAGTAGCCTTGAAAGAAGAGCATTGCACTCCCTTCGACACGCGAAGTACATACACTCGCGTCAGCTGTTTCGATTTATATCTCTAGTTCTTCATATGTTTGTCCCTAGGTTGGGATGTAACCCACGAAATATGGCGCTATAGGCGGGACCTCTACCTATTCTCCGATTTGGATACCTTTATTTGGTACATTACATTCCCTAATTAAAAAAATAGGTAAATGGGAAACCGGTTTTTACAAAATAACAAGTATCACCCACTAAACATAAATTATTACCAGCATTTAGAAACAAAAAAACATTGGTCAAAGGTTTCGCCAAAAATTTCTTCAGTCTGTTCTCAATACTAGTTCAGACAACTAGTGTTTCAGGTGATATCAAAGATTATGAAAGAAACGGTGTCTATATGTGCCTTTTTGTATATATCAGTGTATATGCTGTAGGATATAAAATAATATGTTTGAATGAAATAAACATTTAAATACGAAAATGATGTCTTTATTTATTTAATATCCAATGATGGATACCTATTAGAAACATTGTGTACAAACTCTTTCCTACGTAAACCCTGTTACATAATTACCTACCTACTCGTAACTACAATTTAAATGTTGCATATAATAGTATATTTTATTTCGAGGGACTTAACGAAGCCATAATGTACCAGAGTGAGAGGGAGTCCAACCACCTATGGTTATTAGTTTCGATTGCTGCAGATGATAAGTAGACACGATATTTTTATATAAATTATCAATCACGTTTCTATGACACGCGTCATTACATAATATGCTTTATATGCATATATGTGCAATGTTTTATTTGCTCATCAGTTTTATTGCCCCATTTAATTTCATTGCAAACTATATTCTTAGGACTGATCATGCACAATACAACACCGATAAGCCTACATTCAATAAGGAGTGGGAAGTGATCAGACATCGTATAAAATTCTGCTGCTAATTATCAATTTATGCGCTGAATCAGTAATTATACAGTGAGTTGAGTGAGTGATCTAACTGAGTGCGTGTGCGTGCGCCAAAGTTCACCTAAATTTTCCGCGAGCGGGTGTCTGGTCTGCGATGGCGACCTGCCGCCAGCGCAGTACCGCTTCGGTATTGTTTAATAGGGGATTCTGGGGGGACAGCGCGTACGCAGTCCCCACTACCAAAAATAACGCATCCGAGTTATCCACATTAGGGATAATCGCAAGGGTCAACCACTCCGCAGTGCAGTGGAGCAGCCTCGCCCTGGGGGAACCGCCTTATTGATCACGGTGTCCCCTATGCCAGGTAAGTATGATTATTTCAAGTCCGGCCGGGGTAGTCATTCAACGGAGAAAAATCTTAACACCGTCGACTAGAAAACAGACGGGTCTAGAAAGCTCATTGCCATCTAGTGGTGACTGTTTGTAACTTTTGCAAGCCATCTAGCGGTGATTGTTTGTAACCTTTGAGAGCTTTGTGCTTTGCTTTTGGAACGCTTGCTATTTTCTAGCATACGTTTTTAGCAGTGTTTTACCATAGTCACATTGAAGTAGAGGTCGCCACCTAGCGCCTTGCAAGGATCACTAAAGTCTTGGCTCCACCGACCGACTAATTTCGCGCTCGATTTTAACATTATAATAATTCGGATATTAGATAGATAAAACTGCCTAAAGCTAATAAACATACCGGTTGTATCATTAAGTTGGTTTCGTGAAGTTTGTTCTCTGGCTTCAGATCCTCGACGCCGTCCAGCAAAGACGGCTCAGCATCGAAGAAGTGAGAATATGGGAGGTACACTGGAGCGTCTGGAAAAAACGATGACACAAATTGTTAAATAATTTACACTATTGTATATAATTAATTAGTGAATGTTTTAATAGTTTACGATACTTACATAGTTTCTCAATCAGTTTAAACTGTTACAGATTTTGGTTCTTGGCTTGTAAGGGACCCTAGAAAAAATAACTGAAACAATCTACCTGATTCAGTTTCCTGAAAAATATACTTCCAACTGGACATTGCCAAGTTTACAAGAAGCGATGCAGTCCAACCATGTGCAGTATATTTTCCATTGTCAAAATTGTTATTTGTTTATTTATTTATTCTTTATTGCACAAAGTCTATGTCACAAAGGGCTGACTTAATGCCTAGAGGCATTCTCTACCAGTCAACCACACAGTCAGACAGAGATATTACAGGCAGTGCTAGAGATAAAAGTTTTAAATTAGGTGTAAAGAAGGTGTAATGGTTTAAATCAAAATAAGAAGATTTCAAAGAGATTACATATACATTAATAATAGCAATTACACATTATTTGCAGGCCGGTGGGACTCTCCTCTCCTAGCAAGGTGGATGCGGGTTCACACAGATGTGAATTAATAAGGTTATGGAACTGTATTTTTTGTGTAATGTACTAACAAATAGGTATAAGAATCATTATTTTAATACTAACACTTTAAGAGTCATTGTTGTAACTCGAAATAATTTTTTTGATTTGATTTGATTTGATTTGATTATATAGACAAAATGAAAAAAAATAACAGACAGATAATAGGTGGATCCAAGAGACTGACAAAACGACAATGACAAAATTTAATGTTTTTTCCTTAAAATCAGCGAAGTTTATTAGTGATTTAGGCTGTGTTTAGCTTAAATATCAAGTGAAAATAATAAATCACCCTCCTGGTGAACAACCACTTCGAATCTAAGAAGAGTCTGCTGCTGGGCGGTTGCCTTACAAATTTACGTTCAACGGATTCAGGGGAGTATTGTTTACTTTTCAATTTTACTTTCTAAAACAACAGTGGAATACTATAAACAGACCACAGTGAATTTTGTACTTCAATTACTCATAAGATTGTTATTTATTCAGTAGAACTAGGTTTTGTATTTTGACTTTCAGTTGATTAACATTGGTGTAGATCCTGAGTATTTATCTACTTTTTAAAACATTAAACACTGCACACTGCTCATTAAAGTGAGACACGTCAAATTACAATACGATTAGGCATTGTTGTTTGTCTCTTCGCTTGACTAAAGTGGAAGCAAAGTTGACGTAAAATAACCTCCCGCCTCAGTCAATTTACACTTTACACTAAACAACATTGTTTCAAATTAACACATCTAATACTTCATTAGCCAATAACACACAAAACTCATCATTACTTGTTAGCATAGATACTCATTTCCTACCCTACTATTTATTTTAAAAAAATAAGATTTTATTTAACTGAAAAACATAGTTTATTTTTGAGAATTATTCAATTTAACCTATCAATGTTTATTTCTCTAGGTTAGGACTAACTTATTTGTTACTAGTTGAACTGTTGCCTGGTTAATTTTCCTACTAGGAACGGTATTTTCTATATACTTCTTTCATATTATTTTGCTAGTATACTGACACCACTTCCCTTGCTTTCAGGGTGACAGTGTAAGACTCTTCGCACCCTATAAGTGACCTTGGTGTCTGCTGGCCCCGCTTCATACAATTTCAGTTAGAGGATTGCATCAAGCCCACTTCAAGATGATGACCCGCAGTAAACTCGCTGAGTTATACAAGCAGGCATGCCATGACCTCAAGGTCGCAAGGAGCGACAATGTCCAGCTGCTTGAAGAACGCGCAGATAGTGAATTGGAAATAAGAAATATTGTCGACAAGAACAGCAAACTTAAGTGTGACCTTGCCGAACTGGAGATCAAGTACTTGAACATGGCTGATCGGTGCACCCAGCTGCAGGAACTTGTTGATTCTTATAATGCATGCAATAACACCCACGAACTAGCACTAAATCGGATTAATGACTTGGAAATTAGTTTATATGAGTCACAAAAAACCATCAGACAGTTAGAGAGTGACAAAAATTGTACAATTGAGAGTGGCAATCAAAGTTTATTTGATGAGTTAGCTTTAGCTGATCCAAATATATGTCCTAAGATAATTCCTATGGTTGATCTCACATGTGATGATTCAGTCTCTGAAACTAGATTCTATAGATTTAATAGCAACAAAAAGTTAAAGAAATATATTAAAATTAATAAATACATTAACAAAACTAAAAAATTAGTTAATAAACAGTTGGACATCAAGAAATATAATATTTTAAGAAAGGAAAAGTTAGATTTAATCTCTGAATTAGAACAAGGTAGCTTACTATTAGATAGTACTAAAATCTCCTATGAAAATGAGACCATGGCTCTTGAGCATAAGATTGCTTGCTTAGAGAGTTCTCTGAGGGACACCAAAAAAATGTATGATATATCCCAAAAAGAGATCAGCGAACACATATTAGCTGCCACAGAATTGTTAAAGATGTCAACTTACAATGCAGAGAGGTTTGATTCGCTTATAAGCAAACAAATCACTTGCAATAATTGTTATCAACAAGTAGTGGAGGTGGATACTGAATTGTCACGTGTTGAGGCCACGCCAACTGACTTATCAGAGCCTGCTAAGGTGGATAAATGTAATACTCCACAGGCTGCTCCAAATAATACTTTTATATTTTCTGACGAGCTAGGCCAAGGATTAGGCATATTGTTGTCTAATAAATCGAACCAACAAGTAATCAATTTATGCCATCCAGGTATGTCCTATTCTGACCTAGTTAGTAACATCTCCAAAGAGAAGCTAGGGGTAAACTCCACTGTGGTTGTCTTTCATGGAGACTGCCGATCATTGACAAACTATGTATCTTCCCATTAGGACTAAGCAGAAACTAGCTACTTTGTTAGCAAATAACATTAACAATGCCGCTATTGGCAGTATTTTCTATTCTGACATTAGTACTAGTACTAATTTATCTATTTCATGTGATGCTCCTTCAGCGTCTTGTTTAAACTAGGACCTAGGACAACAGCCAAGCCCAAATACTTGAATTTATTCCACCAAAATATTCAAAGCTTGACGGGCAAAGATTTAGAAATAGAACTATTGCTGGAAAACCAAAATATTGATATTTTATGTTTTACTGAACATTGGCTGACTGATGAAAACTATCAGTCTTTTGTCCTTAATAATTTTAGATTATCAAGCGCGTTCTTTAGAAAAACCACTATTCATGGTGGTTCATTAATTTTTACTGCAAATAGTTTGAAATGTAAAGATCGCACTGACATTGTAGGCCTGTCCATAGAGCGTATTGTCGAATTGTCTTGTGTTGAGTTAGAGGGCTTTGTTGTGATAAGTGTATACCGTCCCCCAAAAACTAACTTAGATAGATTTGAGACAGTTATGGAGGAAGCTTTGGGTAGGTTAAGTGCTAAGTCTAAACCCATTATTGTGTGTGGTGATTTCAATATAGATTTGCTAGTAAACTCATCTGAAAGGAATAGGTTATTGTCGCTATTTAAATCCTTTGGTCTGGATTATCAATTCCATGAACCCACGAGGATAACAGCCACAACATCTACTTGTCTGGATAATGTATTTTGCAACTGTGTACCCATTGAAAAGGCAATAGTAACTGAATTAAAGTCTGATCATTGTGGGCAGAAGATAACATTTTTAGATTTAACTAACAATAGCGTTAACAGGAAAATAACATGTAGACCGAAGACGGGTAATCGCATTAATAGTTTTAAAACTAATTTAAAGCATAAAGTATCTTCCATTCCTTACAAGCAGGGTGACCCTGATGCAGTCTACAAAAGACTGTTTGATTGTGTTAAAAATGAATTCGATGCTTGTTTTCCCACCAAACAAGTTACTTGCAGAGTTCAATCTAAGTTTTGTGAATGGGCCACGCCTGGAATTTACAGGAGCAGACGTAAGATGTATGAGTTGTACGGCATGAAAAAATACAATTTCGATCCACTTTTTGTTGAGTATGTCAAGAACTACTCCAAAATATTCAGAAAAGCCTGCACTACAGCTAAGGCATTGCACATTCGTGATAAAATATCAAAGTCCACTAACAAAATAAAAACCACTTGGGACGTCATAAATCACGAAACAGGTAAAGCTAAACAGCGCGATACCTCATACACTCTTAATTTTAACAATAACATCTTACAATCAGAAGCATCTGTTGCTGAAGCATTTGATAAGTATTTCAGTAATATACCTGTAATCACTACAGCTTCATTAAATTCCTCACCAACTAGAGCGGAACATTTGTTGAAAGATAATGTATCTTGTTGCAGTGTATTCTTTAAATTTAAACATGTTGAGTCACTAGATATAATAAAAGCATTCAGATTAATTAATTCAAAAGATACCGCTGATCTTTGGGGTATATCAGTCAAAACTGTTAGCCACATAATTGACGTGATTGCCCCTTATTTAGCCGTAATATTCAATGATTGTGTTGATGAAGGTGTTTTTCCAAACTTAATGAAACACAGTAGGGTTGTACCACTTTTTAAATCAGGCAACAAACAAGACCCAGGTAACTTTAGGCCTGTTTCAATCCTACCAGCTCTCAGTAAGATCTTTGAAAAAATCATTCAAGAACAACTATTAAGCCATATTTATGAGAACAATCTCTTACACAGTGAACAATATGGATTCACGAGAGGCCGTTCTACTACTGATGCTGGCATCGCACTTCTAAAACACATCTTTAGGGCTTGGGAGAATTCACAGAACGCTCTTGGCGTCTTCTGTGACTTGTCCAAGGCCTTTGATTGCGTTGATCACGATACACTTATACGCAAGCTTGATTTTTACGGGGTTAGGGATAATGCTTTAGATTTAGTAATTTCGTACCTTAGTTTAAGAACTCAAAAAGTTGATGTTAACAGTGTACTCTCTACAGGATCACAAGTTAAAATGGGGGTCCCTCAAGGATCCATTCTAGGTCCATTACTATTTCTGATATATATAAATGATTTACCTTTTTACTTAAAAGATATTTGTGATGTTGTATTGTTTGCAGACGATACATCTTTAGTTTTTAAAACTGACAGAAATAAAAACCTTTTTGATGATGTTAATGACGCACTTTCAAAGGTTTTACAATGGTTCACAGTAAATAATCTACAGCTTAATGCAAAAAAGACTAAATGTATTAATTTTAAGTTGCCTAATGTTAAAGATAACCCCATTAGTCTAAAAATTGATGGTAATACTATGAAGCTTGTAGATACAACTGTTTTTCTTGGAATCACACTAGATTCAAAACTGCAATGGAACCCTCATATAACAGCTCTCTCAGGCAGACTTAGTTCGGCTGCATTTGCAGTGAGAAAAATTAGGTTATTAACAGATGTTGATACTGCTCGTTCAGTTTATTTTAGTTATTTCCATAGTGTGATGTCTTACGGCATTGTACTTTGGGGTCAAGCGGCGGATATACAAACCATCTTTATCCTCCAGAAGCGAGCTATCAGATCCATCTATAAGCTTCGTGCACGGGCTTCACTTAGGGAGATTTTTAAGGAAATTGGTATCCTCACTGTAGCGTCACAATACATTTACAATTGCATTGTTTTGGTGAGAAAAAATATTGGTCTCTATGCTAAACACAGTGACATACATTGCAGAAATACTAGGAATAAGGATAAAATTGCACTTCCACTCTTTAGGTTACAAAAAGTTTTAGGATCCTTTATGGGGCAAGGTATACATTATTACAACAAAATTCCAAAAACAATTTGTGAGTTACCTTTACATAGATTCAAAAATCACATCAAAACGGCTTTATTAAAAAAGGGCTATTATACTACGAAAGACTACCTTATAGATAAAAATGCCTGGGTATAAGCGCTCTGCTCGATGCGGGATTAAATAGCTCTATTGTAACAGATGTTTTATTGTAAGAGTTAATAGGTACCTAGTATGTATGTACTGACTAACAATTTTTGTTTTTGAATTGTTTAAATGAATTCTTTAATATTCTTTTATGGTTGGTTTTTTCTCTTTGTTTTATATTCTTTTAGGTTTATTTGTATCAAAATGACACACTGCTTGTACTTTACTAACGCCTGTTGTAAACCCAAAACAAGTTTAAAAGAGTAACTGCTGAGTTTCTCGCCGGGTCTTCTCAGTAAGAAACAACTCCGACGCGGTGGTAGAGTCGCATTATGTCTGTATACTGTTTATTTACATATCCATATTATTATGGTATTTATGTCTATTATTTAGTATATTTTGCTGTAAATTTGACGATTTGAAAGTACTGATACAGTCTATTTGAATAAAGTTATTTGAGTTTGAGTTTGACAAATCTTGGGGCGTCATCAATCTTTTAAAGACTTTTTATGCATATTTACTGCACGCCTTTCTAACCAAGACCGGCAGTTTGTTCCAAAGTCGTATTGCCGAAACAGTGCAGGAACTAGACAAAAAGCCAGAAGAATGAGTGGGTGGAAGGAGAGAATAGTACAATATGATTTAAGTACGGTTAGTTGAAAATTACAGCCGAGGCGATATTGCTAGCCCGAGCCGCAGGCGAGGGCTACAAGAAAGCAGAGGCTGTAATTATCAACGCGCACGTATGTCATACGACGTTTTATAACATAATTTATACCTAATTTGAATTCAGCTAAATGATCACGAAAACCTTAAAAAAATGCGCCCATTACGATCCCTCTTAAGGTAAGCTCTCTGCAACTGTTTTTCTGACGCGATGTCATTATGCACAAGTTATGGAATTACAATGTAGCTATTATTTTACAGCTGATCCAAAAAAACTATTTGCGAGGAAATAAATAAAACTCGGACTTTCTAATACGAATAAATCTATAACCACTTGTTAAAGCAGTTATAAATTTTTTTACTTGTTTAAATTAGCGATGCGCGCACATCAGCGCTTTTTTAAGGCAAAGGCATAAAAACACGAATAAAGTAAATTAATACTTTTGTGTTTTTGATACAGATAAATTGTTGTAATTTATTGTCAAAATTAATTAAATTAAAGAATTAAATGTTTATTTATTATATTTTATCCCCCAAAGTTATTTTTTTTTCATAAAATGTTGACCGTTTTTTCTGATATTAAAACTCTGCTAAGATTTTAAAAAAGAACCGTTCGTTTTAGACGGAGCATCTTGATAAACCGTGCGTTTTAATAGATAAAAAACTCGTGCGTTTTACATTAAGTATAATAACGCACAAGTACGTGATGAGATACAATACGATATTGAAAATGGTAAAATTAAGAGACCCTTTACGAGCAAATATGAAAGATTATAGAACGCAATTGACGACTGTGCGAATTATGAAGGAAGTGAAATTCATTTCTTAAATGAGCAGGAGGATTAGGGTCAAAGAGGATGAGGAAAGGGTTCACAAAATACGAATCGCATCTTTAGCTTCATCCGGAAGCTAGAAAGATGGTTGTATTTGCGAAGCCCAAAGATGAGGCGAATGCAATTGTTAAGCAGACGTTAAATTTTGTTTAGGAGATCTTGTGAAATGTTGCTATAGCAAACATCGCCGTAATCGATAATAATAATAATAATAAGCCCGCAGGGCAGTTCTATGAGCTGTTGGTGCGTAGCGACACCACGGGTTACCACCATCCCGACGCTAACCCGCAGGGCAGCTTGTGGCGAGCTGTTGGTGTGTAGCGACACCACGGACCCGAGTTCCCCCGAGAGTCGGTCAGGCCCTCCGCCTCCGCTTGCCTTAGCCGGCCGGCCGGAGTGGACCCCAAGGGGGGCCGCAGGACTCTCACCTCTGGCTTGCCTTAGCTGGCCGTCCAGAGTGGGGCGTTAGAGCTGAATGCTCGCAGGGTGGAAGTGAAATATGCCTAAGTCGCGAGTTGGGGAGGTGGCTTATCCACCTCGTAGAAAGCGGTGCACACCTCTCCACACCATGAGCCGTTCACGGCCATGTTGCCGCCTTTGCCGGCCTTTTGCGTCGGCACATTTTGGGTGGCCCATAAAGTGAATGGCTAGTCACCGTGTAACACCTTGTTTTACACTCTAAAGGCGTTTCCTAATTACATCTACTTTTTTCATAAGAATCGATTATTTTAACAATCTACGATACAATTCTCAATTCTATTAACATAATGTCTCAAATCATGAAATGGAAAGAAGACAATATTGAAAAGTAGTTTTAACTAAACTTATTCACAAAACATTATAAACGATCCGCTAGATAGTTGTTACGTAACCGGTTAGCCGCAACTCGCCGGCCGGCCAGGGGAACCTGTGACGCACAGGCGGGGGAAGGGTGTGCGACTGATCCAAACGCACTCACTGCTTGGACTCGCTAAACTTTGGACCGGAGCATACTAAATACTTATTGTTCCCATCTAAAAATCTGCCTAAGTCATTGTGCCCTAAGTATTATTTCTATAATAATAAAAACAGAAATTATAAGTTTATAGTGAAGTTACGTATAATACGGAGGTGTAACCCCATATTGGGTGAGTGTTGTATTTCCATTTTTATGCTTTAACGCTTAAGTAGGTTGTTAATTGTTCTAAGTGTATCTAAGTTAATAAGTAGTTACTAGCCTAAGCTTTTCCTAATTCCCCTGCTTTTCTGCATAATTCCTGCTATTGTTAATATGAATAAGCAATAACATAATATTTTATAAAGTAGTCTTGTGATTCTACCTTCATACATTTTTGTAAGGAGCGTATTTTTTAGTAAGTATTTTCAGAAGTATATATAAATAGTTCAAATGATATAAGTATCAATGTACAATAGCACTACACCTTTTATGTCAATGGGTTTCGTTCTACACGAAAACTATTACCTATCTTGACATTTGTGTTAGACTTAATTTAATTTAGGTTATGAACTTATTTGAATACTGCTAAGACTGCAACATCTTCGATCACAAAACCATAATGCTTTTACGCCTTTCCCTACGCATGCGTTTGCGCATTTGGTCTGCATGCATCGAAATGTTGCAGATCGTAACGGAAGACCGGACATTTTCTGAAATGGCTAATATCGAATTTCAGGGTTCTTCCGTACTGCTACTAAACACTGCAATCCAACTACGGCTGCTGATACCTGCTACCTGCTGCTGTTCACGCTTTGGTCGGGGCCCGCTCAAGACCTGAATTCGCCGAGCACTACGCTGCGTCAGGGAAGTGGCACTCTTAGGGCATATCTGTTTCGCGGTTTAGTGCTATTATTAAGAACTCTGACCCTGAGACCTTCATAAAATTTTTAATAATTGAAAACTCGTTTCATTTCTCCTACCTAAGTAGGGAAATGTCACAGTGGCGCCCACTATAGGTAGTTAATAGCACTGAACCGTATAACTGTTTTGCTCCGCATATTGTTTTTCGTTATCCTTGGTGTTGGCTTTCTAGCGTTTCCTTTGTTCTGCTTTCTTTTTGTATTTATTTTGTATATTTAGTGGTTACGACAAGGGCGTTAAGTATTAAAAAAAAAAAATTTCTTACTCCCATATTTTTTTACACTAACATATAGCTCTTGCATCATTTATACAATTAAAGTAAGACACCCTCGTCGCAACTACAAATATTGTGCTTGTTTAACCCTAAGTTTTTTAGTATTAGCGCTTAATTATTACACTGGTTACACAACACACATCCAAGGTTACAACTGCCTACTATGTCGTATCCTATAAAATTCCTATCGTTACAAAAGGCTGAGCTAGAGTATGAGGTTTCTGTTCGTGGTGACACTCCAGGCAGTACTGTGCAGGAAATCAGGAAGCAAATTGTAAAATTATCAGCTGCTTTACCTGCTGAGGATATTTTAGAATCGCACCTGGAACCAAACGAAGACTTAAAGCAGCTCAAGGAAACTCTGCTAAAGACTCAGGCTAATATTACTAACCTTCGCACAAATTTTGATAAAAATATACATTCTCGCACGGAAACTACTCTTCACCATGCCTACCATAGAATCAACCGAATCACGGCGTGCGGGGAAGATGTAAAAGAAATACACAAAATTTGTGTCAAAAATTTCAATTCCCAGTTTAAGGAGCTTGCTTCCATGAAACTTCACAAACAGCCGTCTACAGCTGAAGTTGTGTCAGAACCTAGTACTTCTGTCTCTGTCACATGCGAACGCAACCTTGCTGCGGACATAAGCAGGTTTAAATTCTCTGGTAAAACGTGCGTCCGTGCCTTCATTCAACAAATTGATGAGTTTATCGGATCGAGAAGTATCACATCCGATAAAATCATGTCTTATGCATTCGATATCTTTACTGATGATGCTTTACACTGGTATCGTTGCATCAGATCTAGTGTTAAGTCCTGGTCTGAAGTCGTTCGGTTGCTTAAGCAAGATTTTAGTCAAAGTGACTACGATTATCGCCTGATGTCGGAAATACGTAATCGCACACAAGGGGAACATGAAAATATCACCATTTACCTATCTATTATGCATGGTATGTTTTCACGCCTTGATAAACAACTATCTGAAGACGATAAATTAGAAATATTGCTTCACAACATAAGACCTTGCTACGCAAGCACTCTCGCTTCTTGCCCAGAAATTAAAAATACTGAAATGCTAAAATCAACATGTCGTAACTACGAAACTGTATACTCGCGCATGAAACAATTCCATGAACCTCCCAAAATAACAGCAGATACTCTTGCTCCAGAATTCGCATATAACAAACCTTCCACTAGTAACGTTCAAATTAAACCAAACTATAACAAATCTATTTACAATCAAAAAAATGATTACAAACCTACAAACTACCAATATAAAAACCCAAATTCATACAATAAAATTTACGAACACAAAAACTATCAGACAGAATACACTAAAAATGAGAACAAAATAATGCCCATTCACGCAATATCGTCTGATATCGTAGAAGAAAACGGACAGTCAAACGCATTTTGTCCAAGATGCAGGGTAAATACCCATTCACTTGGACAATGTCGTGAACCACGTTACCCGGTATGTTTTAAGTGCGGTAAGAAAGGCGTCATATATTCTAACTGCGAAATCTGTCATTCTAACGCACAAAAAAACTAGTGAAGATGGATTGTTGTACCAATAGCATAAACAGATATAATAAGAACTTTGATATCAACGATTGGAAATCGTGGTTAAACACGATCTCAAAATTCTCCTTATGCTATTCGGTAACTTCAATCCACAACAACTTTAAAATCAACTCAAGGCCTTTCCTTCAGGTTACTATTAACGGAATGTCTATTACGGGACTACTAGACTCTGGCTCTTCCTTGACCATACTTGGCAATGGGTCACACGAACAGTTTGTCAATGCTGGTTTCAAACTGTACGAATGTGAACCATTAAACTTTATAGCCGCAGGTGGAGAAAAATTACAAGCTAATTCTATATTGTATTTACCCATAACTTTTCTAAATCAGTTCCATATTATAACGGCATACGTGTTACCAAAAATTCAAAATTATTTAATACTCGGAATGGACTTTTGGCGAACTTTTGGCTTGTTCCCGAAACATTTGGATAGTATTCTTTTTTCACAGTCGGTTCCCCTAATTACTGAACTAGCAACAAATCCAAACGAACATGTACAAAGCTACGATCATCTCAATAGTAGTCAGAAACAAGCGGCAGATGACTTAATATTAAAGTTTAAATCTATTGCGTATGAAACATGTGGATTAGGAAGAACCTCTCTGATAACTCACACTATTGATACTGGCCAAGCAACCCCTATTCGCCAGAGATATTATAGAATGTCACCGGAAAAGCAGCGCATTCTTACTGAACAACTCGACGAAATGCTAAAGGAAGATGTTGTAGAACCGGCTGAAAGTCCCTGGTCGTCACCTGTTCTACTAACACCAAAGAAAAATGGAGAACTTAGATTTTGTCTGGACAGTCGTAAACTAAACGCTGTCACTGTAAAGGATGCTTATAACCTACCTTATATTTCTGACATCATGGACAATCTGCGGGACGCAAAGTATTTATCCAGTTTGGACCTATCCAAAAGCTTCTGGCAAATACCGATAAAAAAAGAGGATCGGTGTAAGACAGCTTTTTACATTCCCTCAAGGGGTACCTTTCAATTTAAAACTATGGCCTTTGGCTTAACAAATGCCCCAGCTACGCAACAACGCTTAGTGGATTCGTTGTTCTACGGCCCTGAATTCGAGAACAGGGTGTTTGTTTTCATCGACGATATCTGCATTGTGTCCTCATCTTTTGAACAGCATATATCCCTGCTTACTCGAGTCTTAAAAAAATTGAAAGGTGCTAATTTAACGATCAAATTTAGCAAAAGCCAATTTTTTAGAAGACAGCTCAAGTACTTGGGCTATATAGTCGATAGCAACGGGTTACACGCTGATCCTGAAAAGATAGAGGCTATTGTCAATTACCCTACCCCCACTAACCGGAAAGAAGTCAGGCGATTTATTGGAACAACTTCGTGGTACCGTCGTTTTATTCCCAATTTTAGTTCGCATGCTTCACCACTAAATAAACTGACTTCTCAAGCCAAAAAAGCTCCTCCCTTCTGCTGGTCGGAAGAAGCTGACAACGCCTTTCGCAAACTCAAAGAGTGCCTCATATCTCCCCCTATCCTCTCCTGCCCTGAATATCTAGAGCCATTTGAAGTTCACACTGACGCTAGTGACTATGGCGTTGGTGCTGTTTTAACTCAGACCATAAATGACTCTGAAAAAGTGATAGCGTACATGAGCAAGTCTCTATCGGCTCACGAACGAAATTATAGCGCTACCGAACGCGAAGCTCTCGCTGTTCTCACTGCGATAGAACATTGGCGGTGCTATTTAGAGAATGGACGTAAATTTATTGTTTATACTGACCATTCTGCACTTAAATGGTTTCTAAATTTTAATAACCCATCAGGTCGCCTTGCTCGTTGGGGTGTACGCTTATCCGCTTATAATTTTGATATAAGACATCGTCGAGGTTCCGAAAATGTCGTGCCTGACAGTCTTTCACGCGCGGTCACTATAGCTCCAATTGACGTGTGTAACCCTTCCACTCTTTCACCACTATTAGACTCGAGCGACACATGGTTTAACAACATTTTTGATAATTGCACTAAATCTCCGACTTCGTTTCCAAATTATAATATCGTAAATAACAAACTTTATCGCTTCACTAAAACTAAAAACCCCTTATCACGCGAATTTGAATGGAAGGAGGTAGTTCCTTTTGAGCACAGACAAAACATCATTGCTCAAAACCACTCAGAACCAACTTCTGGTCATTTTGGGGTTTTCAAAACTTTGAAAAGACTGACGCTAAGATACTTCTGGCCGAAGATGCATCATGACGTAACTGACTTTGTCTATAACTGCGCTAGTTGTAACGCTCATAAGCTACCCAATCATCCTACCCTTGGTACTATGGGTCGTCCTAAAGAGTGCAACAGACCCTTTCAGATGATTAGCATGGACCTAGTAGGACCTTTACCTCCTTCTAGAAAGCAAAACACATTCATATTCGTTGTAACATGTTGTTTTTCAAAATACTGCCTAGTGTTTCCCTTACGGAGAGCTACTTCGGAAGCTATTGCTCGGATCCTGGAGGAACAAGTTTTTTTGGTTCATGGAATTCCTAGCACCGTTCTGATGGACAACGGCAAGCAGTTCGTTAGTAACACGTTACAAAGCTTGTACTCTAACTACAAAATCCCTAACGTTCGCTATACACCTAAGTACACACCACAGATTAACACGGTTGAACGGTATAACAAAACCTTGGTAACTGCAATTTTGTCTTTTATTGAAGATGACCATAGATCCTGGGATATTAACATGCCGAAAATTCAATTCGCGCTTAACACCTCAGTTAACGAAGTCACAGGGTTTACACCATCATTCTTGGTTTATGGCCGTGAACTTGTTAACTGTGGATCACACTACGTAGATTCTGACATCAGTAATGATCTTGTATTTACACCTCGCGATGAATACGCTGAAAATCTTGGACACTTGAGGAAAATTTTTGACAAAGTACAGTTGTGCATTGTAAAAGCCCACTCTCGTAACAGTACTTACTACAACTTACGGCGTAAAGAAGCTGAATTCAATGTTGGAGACGTGGTATGGAAGCGCACATTTTACCAGAGCGACAAAGACAGTAAATTTTCGAAAAAGCTAGCTCCTAAATTTATACAGTGCCGAGTTGTTCGTAAAAAATCAGCATTAGTATACGAACTCGAAGATCTTAAAGGTAAAAACTTGGGCTCCTGGCACATAAAAGATTTAAAGCTGATTAACTACTCAAAAAGCTAATGAAAACAATACAACAGACATTGGTACAGTGTGCAGCAACAGTAGAGAATTTTACTCAGGTAAAATCCTAACCTAAAAGGGGGGGTATTGTAACACCTTGTTTTACACTCTAAAGGCGTTTCCTAATTACATCTACTTTTTTTCATTAGAATCGATTATTTTAACAATCTACGATACAATTCTCAATTCTATTAACATAATATCTCAAATCATGAAATGGAAAGAAGACAATATTGAAAAGTAGTTTTAACTAAACTTATTCACAAAACATTATAAACGATCCGCTAGATAGTTGTTACGTAACCGGTTAGCCGCAACTCGCCGGCCGGCCAGGGGAACCTGTGACGCACAGGCGGGGGAAGGGTGTGCGACTGATCCAAACGCACTTACTGCTTGGACTCGCTAAACTTTGGACCGGAGCATACTAAATACTTATTGTTCCCATCTAAAAATCTGCCTAAGTCATTGTGCCCTAAGTATTATTTCTATAATAATAAAAACAGAAATTATAAGTTTATAGTGAAGTTACGTATAATACGGAGGTGTAACCCCATATTGGGTGAGTGTTGTATTTCCATTTTTATGCTTTAACGCTTAAGTAGGTTGTTAATTGTTCTAAGTGTATCTAAGTTAATAAGTAGTTACTAGCCTAAGCTTTTCCTAATTCCCCTGCTTTTCTGCATAATTCCTGCTATTGTTAATATGAATAAGCAATAACATAATATTTTATAAAGTAGCCTTGTGATTCTACCTTCATACATTTTTGTAAGGAGCGTATTTTTTAGTAAGTATTTTCAGAAGTATATATAAATAGTTCAAATGATATAAGTATCAATGTACAATAGCACTACACCTTTTATGTCAATGGGTTTCGTTCTACACGAAAACTATTACCTATCTTGACATTTGTGTTAGACTTAATTTAATTTAGGTTATGAACTTATTTGAATACTGCTAAGACTGCAACATCTTCGATCACAAAACCATAATGCTTTTACGCCTTTCCCTACGCATGCGTTTGCGCATTTGGTCTGCATGCATCGAAATGTTGCAGATCGTAACGGAAGACCGGACATTTTCTGAAATGGCTAATATCGAATTTCAGGGTTCTTCCGTACTGCTACTAAACACTGCAATCCAACTACGGCTGCTGATACCTGCTACCTGCTGCTGTTCACGCTTTGGTCGGGGCCCGCTCAAGACCTGAATTCGCCGAGCACTACGCTGCGTCAGGGAAGTGGCACTCTTAGGGCATATCTGTTTCGCGGTTTAGTGCTATTATTAAGAACTCTGACCCTGAGACCTTCATAAAATTTTTAATAATTGAAAACTCGTTTCATTTCTCCTACCTAAGTAGGGAAATGTCACAACCGTCTGCCAGGAATAAACCTTTTTGAGACATTTTTTATGGCAGATGTCCGCTGTCTCAGGCAATAACCCAATTACCAGCCCACTGATTTTACACCTCCATAGACCGGTTTTAAATGTTTTTCATAATGTAAAATAGTTCATGCATCTGCCGGGTGTTGACTTTGGGTAGATTTTCAATATTTATCTAGAGACAAAACCCGGCAGATGTACCCATTGCAAATTAGAGTAAATGGTACTAAAAGGCCTCTACGTGTTGGCTTCGGCCCCACGCAAGCCTCAAAGGACCGGGTCCCAATGGGCCTGAGAATTTTTCAAGTACCAACATAATAATAATAATATATTCTTTATTGCACACAAAACTTACAGTACAGAAATAATTTACAATAAATGAAAGTACAATTTGGGCGGCTTTATCGCTAAAAAGCGATCTCTGCCAAGCAACCCACAAGCAAAGGAAATTTGGCGAAAAGGGCAAGTAAGTGCACCAAGAAAAATAATAAATAAAATAAGTTTAATTATAAATATCTACACAGTATAGGCATAGGTTTATATATTCACATGACACATACATACTATATATAAAAAGTAGAAACAAATGTGACGTTATTTAAACAGACAATAGCAATCAGCTCAGTTGCAACTAAAATGATCAGGAAATATAAAGGATAAAGAAGAAAAAGGAAGAACAACAAGGACTGATGTCAAAGTGCAAGGAAATGTGCTTTGACCCTTGCTTTAAAGATGGATAAGGATTGGGACTCTCTGATTGATAGGTGTAAGGAGTTCCATAAACGTATGGATTTCACAGTAAATGACTGGAATGAGTGGGAAGAATGAGGAGGGAATTGAAGGCGGAGTGTCTTGGAAGAACGCATTTCTCCTCCACGGATGGGATACAGAAATTGGAACCGCTCCTTGAGATAACGGGGTGACATTGGGTTGAACAGAATGTTATATAGAAGGAAAAGGACATGAGAATCACGGCGAAGACGAATGGGAAGCCAGTTTAGCTGGGCCCGATACTCGGAAACATGGTCGTACTTGCGAAGTCCAAAAATAATGCGAATGCAAAAATTTTGAAGCCGCTCAAGTTTATTTAGGAGATTCTCATTAAGGTCTAAGTAGCAACAGTCGGCATAATCTAGAATGGGAAAAAGTAAGGCTTGTACAAGAGCAATTTTGGTGGGTATTGGCAGAAAATTACGAAGTCTACTTAGGGAACTAGCAGAAGCAAACATTCTCCTGCTGACCTGACCAACTTGAGTTGTCCAAGTCAACGTACTGTCAATGTGTACTCCTAGGTTTTTCACTTCCTTACTGAACGGAATTTGAACACCATCAAACACAATTGCTGGCAAAACACTCCAATCAATTCTAGCAGTTAGCCACGAACTACCAACAATCAGTGCTTGAGTTTTTGCAGGATTAACTTTAAGCCCGAACGACCTGCTTCAATTAGAGATCTGTTCCAGGTCATCATTTAAGGTCAGAACGACGTTTGGAAGTTTAACAAGGCTGCCTTGGGAGTAGATTTGGAGATCGTCTGCATATAGGTGGTAAAAAGAAGAGATATTATTGGTTATCGAATTAATGAAAGTAGCAAAGAGAAGAGGGGACAAAACGCCACCTTGCGGTACACCGGCACTAACGTCGCACCATGAAGAGAAAGAATCCTCAGCCCTAATGCGTTGCCGGCGCCCATGCAAGTAACTATGAAACCAGTCAATTACCATTGGAGATATATTGAGAGAACGCAACACGCCGAGTAGGATGTCAAGATCAACAGTGTTATAGGCATTACTGAAATCCAGCAGAATTAATACGGAAAGGCATTTAGAGTCCATGCCAAAGCGAATGTCATCCGTGATCTTGACAAGTGCAGTAGTCGTACTATGACCGGGACGGAAGCCGGATTGGAAATTATTTGGGAGCTGGTTCCTAGTCAAGAAACCACTAAGTTGCTGGTGAACAACGCGCTCTAGTACTTTTGACAGGAACGGTAGGATGGATATTGGACGATAGTCAGTGTATTCAGTAGGTTTGGATTTTTTTGGGAGTGGTATTATTTGCGCATCTTTCCACAATTTTGGAAAAATACCGGTGGTGAGGGAATGGTTGAGGATACGGGTGATGACAGGAGAAAGGAGATCAAGAAGGGGTATAATCATTTTACGACTAATGCTATCACTACCCACCGCATCAGAAGCGGTCGAACGATCTTCTCAACATCACAATCGTAACTTTGAAAGTAAACGACATGTAGTCAGGTGCTGGAAGAGATGAAAGTTGAGTAAGTGTGTTGGACTTTAAAGTACTATCAATGCAAGTAGAAGAAGAGAAATGTTTATTAAGAAGGTCGACATTTACGTCATTTGGGATAGAAGCTTCACGGGTTCTTCCAATTCCAATAGACTTAAGAAATTTCCAAACTTTTACTGGATTTCCATTTTCTACAGATTTATGAATATGGCGTCGTTGAGCGTCCCTACAAAACCTATTGCAGCGATTCCGAATAGCTTTGTATTTATCCCGGTTTGTCTCAGATGGGTTCAATTTGTAGTGACACTTAGCTGAGTTCTTTTTGTCTCTTAGTGCCTTTAGCTCATCAGTGAGCCAGGGTGCAGGAGAATGTTTGATTTTGACTGGATGGACTGGAGCATGTTTGTCGTATAGCTGGATGATAAGAGAGTTAAAAAGAGAAATCTTCTCATCTACACTCCCAGCATTGTCGACCACGGACCAGTCCATGTTAAGAGAATCGCGTCTTAAAGATTCAATGCTCATTCCACCAAAATTACGTTGCATAACAACTTTTACCTTAGCTTTTGGAGGACGAATTTTGTAGGACAGATATAGAAGATCATGGTACGAAAAAGCATCTGCATGACGTTGGCCGTGTTTGGCGACATGGTCAGTAGAAGAAGTTATGATGAGATCTAGAAGAGATGGAATACTGTTCGGAAAGAAATGAGTGGCATGAAGTGGAAGAATATTTAAGTTTGAGGCATCTATTATAGATGTGAGACGAGAAGTGCGAGAATCTTGCTTCAATAGGCAAGTGTTGAAATCACCCATCAGAATTGTATGCTTGTATAAGGGAGTCAGGTCCTCTAACAGTTTTTCAAGGGAGGAAAAGTAGTCTTCTCTCTTAGAAGGGCTGTAAAACACGCCTAGTAGAACTTTAGAGTTAGCAAGGTTAACCTCAAGAAAGAGATATTGAGATGTATCAGAGGAAGAAGTAGAAGGCGAAATTTTGATTACAGAATAAGGTATATTAGCCCGCAAGTACATTACAACACCACCCCCGGATCGAGAAATACGGTCATTCCTTACAAGAATGAAACCTGGGAGCGTACGTTGTGGATGGGAGGGAAGAATTAAGCCAAGTTTCAGACACAAGAATTGCGTGAACATTCTTGGTATCAAAGGTTGCTAGGAGATCAGTGTAATGACCTGGAATGCTTTGAGCGTTGATATGGACGATGTTGAAATTCTTAGTCACATCAGAAAAAGTAGAATTAAGAGCCTCAGAAAGAGGTAGAGAAGTGGAATGAAAACTGTCATTGTCTTGTGAAGAAGAAGAAGATAAAGAAAGAAAGTGATCACTTTGGCTACCCGAACCGTTTGCTACATCCATTAAAAAAAAATACAATAAAAATAACAAATAACTCAATATTCTATGGCTACACTATCAAAATTATTATTTAAATGTTCCTCTGCCTGCCAGCTGTTACATTAATTGGACAAAAGAAAGCTTATTCAATTTAGCAAAAAGTGAAAACAACACTAAATCAAGTCTCTAGATGATTATCTATTTTTTTGCAATTTTTTCAGGTTTGTAATATTACGCGGAAACTGGGATAGCGTCGGCACGTGTATCCGAGGTATGTTTCTTGGATTCGCTTGTGTGAAAATAACATATTCAACTAAGGCGTATACATTAAGCTGTCCCCCCAGTTATCTTTAAACTTTGTTTAGGTAAAGAACCCTTAATATCAGATCGATGAGAGGCAGGATGAGAGCTTGTACCAGCAGAGCCTTGGTCGATGTGGGAAGAAAGTTCTTGAATCGGTAGAGAGCACGAAGAGTCCCAGTAACTCTTCTACTGAGTTCAGTTACTTGCTTAGTCCAACTAAGCGTGCTGTCCAAGTGGAGACCAAGATTTTTGACACTAGGTAAGTATGGGACCACAACACCGTCCATTATGACGTCCTAACTATAGCTCTTGTATTTCATTTGAGCAACTGTATGCAAAAATAAAATACAAGGTAACTGAATTAATGTCGCAAATGGGTGAAGAAAATAAAAGTCGCGACGAACGGAGTTCCCAAGTCAAATGCGAAAGACTTTCACTAAAGTTACCGCGACTGGAACTATGTTCATTTAATGGGGAAATTAAGTCATGTACTATTTTCTTCGAAACCTTTAAGTCGGCTGTTCACGATAATATAATGTTCACGATAAGGTTTCGCCCACCGCCGAAAATTACGGTGTAATATGGAAAGTTTTGCTTAACAAGTTTAATGATGAAAAAATTCTTGCAGCTACGTATCTTGACAGATTAGATGTTAACGAAAATTCCCCAGCGCAAATAGAGGAATTTATTGATAAATTTTCATCACTTTACTCTGCGTTGGGTTGTCTGCTAGACATTGCTTTTTAGCAATAAGACCACCTAATTGTGTCATCGTTTTGTCTTATATACTTTTGTTCTTGATGTGCAATAAAACATATTTATCTTATCTTAAGTTAATTGAAAATAGGTAGGTACGTAAAGTTAGAATTTGTTATAATATAATTTTTGGATAAATTACTCTATACTAGCTCCTGAGTCTATAACAATAACTTTTTATATAAGTATGTCGGTTTGTACATACTATACCTACATATATTTCATGCAAAAAATTAAATTCAACTTTTTGGAACAGGCAGTTTTTTTTTTCAGAATTGATTCTGTAGTTTTCACGACTTATGAAGTACTTGCTATTAATACAAATTCAACTGAGATGCAAAACATAAATGTTATTACAGTATTACTTAATTAGTGTGAACATGTAAACCTAGCATTCCTTTTTTTTTTACGTCACTTTGGGTTCAGATAGTCATAGTCATAGTCATAGTCATATCATTTATTGCTCCATGTAGGTTTACAAGATCTTAAATGTAGAACACCAGTACTAAAACATGAACCCCGTAGGGGCACTGCAAAAATGCCGTTGAGCACCTTCTCTTTCAACAAATAAAGTTATCAATACTTAACATCTTATTATATAACTAGTATTAATAACATCCTTTTATAAAACATCTTATTATATAACCTATTTTGTTGTATTAGGTACAAACATCGTGACAAATATGAAGTTTTAGGATTAAAATTACATTTTCAGTTCGAAGTACCTGTATACTGTAAATACCTACATTTGGACAGCAATAGCTCTATAAGGCCTCTACAGAAAACAGAGTCTTTCTCAATATCCTTCAAAAAGGAAGGCAGCCTATTATAGACTTTGATGGCCATATAATACGCACCATTTCGGACTATGTTCAATTTTGTGTTATCACTGTCTCATTTTTCAAGTAAGATAAATATTAGAATAAATTAAAGTGAAACAATACCAAAAATACGAAAAAAAATACAGTTAAAAACAATAACAATTCACTTCTTTTGATAAATTTAGTTTCTTAATCACTGGAATAAGACAATGTGAAATGAACAAAAAGGGATGCTTATGATATATTTTACTGAAATTATCTTAGTTTTTGTCCACTGATGTTCAATTTTTCTTATTCGGTAGAAGCCAAACAAAGTTGATTTTATAAAGAGAAGTTTTGTTGACTTATGAATTTGGTTGTTTTTTTAATCACAAATGAAGTTCGTGATGCTGATGCGTGATGTAGAAAAAGTGTACTTGTCTCACTTATATCTTTTTTTTCATGGTTTATTATGTCTCACACAACTTACAAGTTATAGTTTTTGTGAACTACATGGAATATTCTATTAATCCTGCTAATTTGAAGGCAATCAGACGTAAAATTATTTGGTGGAACTCTTTAGCGTAACGAGCAAACTTTTTGAGAACGGCCCAGTTATAAGGTTTGATTACCGTAATAGTACCTGAGTTAACACTGATGAAGTGACGACTGTCGCAGCGGCAGTGTTGACAAGGGATTTTGGTACAGCGCCTCCAGCGAACAGGAAATGGAACTAAAAGAGCACACAAACCATACAATAGTAGTTTCTGTGATTTAAACTCACGGTAGACGTACATACAGCTGTAAATTCTGAAATTACGAAACTATAATACGAAATTTTCGCTATTGAATCAAACTTAATACGCTGTGACACTAGATGGCGCTGTACGGTGTGAAATGTTGGAGGATGTTGGAGATCGAGACTAGGATACGGTACCCTAATTTAAAAGTCACATCAGAGGTATTTAAAAAATAGATGTTATTTTTGGTAATATATCGTTATCTATTTTCATTACTAAAACAATAAGTTGAAAAACGGCACTGGTCGTTCTCGTTTGTGAATGTGTGGTTCAGAGAAATACCGCTAGATGTAGTTGTACTACTTTAGATCGCGCTATAGACATTATTTGGCTTAACCTCTAATAAACATGCGACTTGGTCATTATCGAATTTAGGGTTGAGAGCCTTCTGCGCTCACCCTACAGACCGGTGAAGCTGCTAAGGCCGTCGAGGCCAAGCAGCGGCGTACATACAAAAAAAAAAAAAAAACAATATCTAAATAAGAATAAATACATCGATTAGACACTAATTTTTGAATGGTACGTTAAGTTAAACTAACTTTGTTTAGTGTAATTTTGGCGTGCTAATAAGTACCGTGTACTCGATGTCTTCGTATAAATGTTTAAGAAATATACCTCGTAATGTAGAAAATCTGTACCTACCTTTCCTATGTTTCGTTGTACGCTCACATGTAGAGGAACGAATGGGGTACATTACACTATGTCTCAAAAGTATGTGTCATTGTGTGTATGTATGTGTAGCTTCGTGGCCTAGTGGTTAAGCACTCCAAGTACTCCAACTCAGATCGCGGATCGTGTGAGTGCGAGTTCAAAGGCCAGAACCAAAATCTTAGTGTTCATTGTTTAATTTCCGACTAACTCTCCGGTGATGGAAAACATCGATAAAAAACCAAATCGACCCGAATAGCGGCGGAAGGCTCACCACCTACCACGTTGGGTTCTAATACCATTGGTGAAAAGTGGGCTTCTGCGTGTTCCGTTCACCATGACGGCAACAGTCACTTGCCTCTGACTACCCCGTTTGGGATAAGTAGTGATGGTATTTGTAAAAAAATCTATTGGTTTCTAGTGTACTGATTTAAAGATTTATTTATGTGGTTACAAAGTTATGACATAGTTGTGGTGTTCGAAAACATTTAACCCTGGTAGCACAGGGTTCAATAATGACATAAATTTTTTTGAATGATACATTAAGATGATTCATACAAATTGTATGAATGAAAACCTTAGAAAGAAAAATTTTAGGAAGAGGATTACAAATTGGTAGGAAGAACAATTTCGGGTAAAGAACTTTAGGTAAGCCAATATGGACATAGACCACATAGTTTCGGGTATGATGCGCGTGCCGGGTGCGTGTTGTACACCGCCAGGACGGGTTGGTGGTCAGAGATGAGGTGATCGTCCAGGACTTCAAGCGTCGGTGTGTTGGCGAGTCCCTGGATCACCATCAGGTCTATCACGTCCGGCGTGTGGGCTGCATTGTAAGGGTAGTGGGTGGGCACTTCGGGGCCGAGGACATCGTATCCTCTCCGCTCAGCGTCGTCCAGGAGGCCTCTACCGCTTATGCAATCCGTCATTGAGTTCCATGCCGTGTGCTTGCAGTTGAAGTCGCCTGCTATAATGGTGGCCATGGTGGTATCAAGCAGATCGTGGATGTCTGCTGTGGCGAGCTTGCTCCCTGGCGGCTTGTAGAAAGCAAACACACGACACGGGCCAGCGTCTAGGCATAGTTCCACGCCTAAAGCGTACGCGGAGCGGAGGTTGATGGGAAGTGGTGTCGGCTGGTGGATTATGTTTCTCCGCACTAGGACAGCTAAGCCCCTGTATGCGTATCCTAGGGGAGATACTTCATCCTTCCGATATATTTGATAGCCGGGAAACCTGCGGTGTTCTGTGGCGCGCAGGTGAGTCTCCTGCAGCAGTGCTACGTCCACCTTGTGCTCCGCCAGTAGGTTTCTGAAAAGGCCAGCTTTCATCGGGGTGAGGCCGTCCGCGTTCCAGTACATTATTCTCAGAGAACTAGCCATCGGAGTAGAGGTCTGCCAGCCCTCTGAGAATAATCGGGACAGGATTCTTTCCCGATTGTACTGCCTCTAATACGGCTTGGAGTGTTTTTATGCACTCCGCAATCGCCTTCTCTCGCTCTGTCTGCGGGTTCGCCCCATCCAGCCCTACCTTCGTCCCTTTTACAGGCGCGTGGGCGAGAACTGGTACCGGCGCGATCGCAGACGGCGGTTCTGTGTTTGTAATCGCAGGTTGCGATTGCGGGGGTGCGGCTTCTGGCTTTGCTTGGCGCCTCCTGCGCCTGCTTTGGCGGCGCTTCTTTGTCCTTTTCGGCGGTGGCGGGCCGTTGTTGGCTGCCGCCATAAGGCCGTTGGGGGCGTCGGCTTCTTGTTCCATAATCTTGGCGTTCTCTGTGCGGACCACTGTGCCAGCCGTTTTGTTCCTGCATTCCTTTCGGAATACAGGGCAGCTGGTATTGTTCGCCGTATGTTCCCCCGTGGGCGCGGGCAGTCGCGGGCGGCGTGTTCCTCGCCGCATCGCACACATGCCTGCACTCGGTGGCAGTTGTGGGAGGAGTGCCGGAAGTTCTGGCATCGGTGACATTGTGCCGGCCCCTTCCTGCCCCTCCAGGCCTCGATCTTCACCCCCGGCATGTCCAACAGCTCGGAGGTGTCATAAATAGCCGCTGTTTTGGCTGTACGCCGCAGCTCGGCGAAGAAAATGCAGCCCGGCCGGCCGCTCCTCGCTCTCACCTTGCGTACGTACTCGGCTTCGTAGCCTTTGCTTATAAGGTCTTCTTTGATTTCTTCTGGTTCTGTGTTCTCGGACAGGCCTCTAACTGCCACCTTGATGCTGCGTTCGGCCGGCAGTGAGTAACAGAACCAGGATATCCTTTCGTCCCTTTCCAATTTTGTGAGGTATCTCTGTACCTCACGGTACTCCTCCTCGTATGGAGGGAGGAATCGAATGCCTTTCCCATATGGCCTCGCATTCGGAGCGTGTCCCAGAATGGCTCTAAGAGCCTTAAAGTGTCTGGCCCAATCCGGCAACACTTCGACTACCAGTGGCGGGTATTTCTGCCTCGCTACTGGTGGGGCGGCTGTACTCGGCGGCGGGGTTGGCGGCGGGGATGTCACTGCCGGCGTTGCTGTGTCCATTGGGGACAGATCCAGACGCGGCATCGACTGCTGTGGCTGGTCGCTTTGCGGCGATATAGATAGATAGCCGTTTCGCCGCTATAGTGGCGAAAGGAGTTGGCAGGTTCGTCGGCGGCGAGTAGCGCGCCGGTGATCTGATTCTAGCGCCTTGCGGCGCTTGTATCTGGGGTTGTGTCGGTGTCGGCGCCGGGAACATAACGTACGGGTCACTTGTGGCAGCGACCATTGTTCCTGTTCCCCGTATGCGTGGGTCACGCGAGCTATGTGCTGCCTGTACGGCAGGCGTAGGCACAGGGCGCGTCGCGGGCGCGGCAGGAGTGCGGCGCGTGGCGGGCGCGGTCGGCGCGGTGCGGGCTGCGGGGGCGGGGCGCGCGGCAGACGCGGCGGCGGTCGCGGGGCGCGCGGGGCGCGTGGCGGTCGCGGCGGTCGCGGGGCGCGCGGCGGTCGCGGGGCGCGCGGCGGTCGACGAGGGCGCGGGGCGCGCGGCGGTTGCGGTCGCGGCGGTCGCGGGGCGCGTGGGGCGCGCGGCCGGCGTTACGGTCGCGGCTGGCGCTACGGGTGCGGGGTGCGTAGCGGGTACATTCGCTGTATCGGATGTACTCGCGAATTCATTTTCGGCCGCGGGAAAGCATCGCGTGGGTGATATGCGTGCGGGCGGCATTGCACGCCGGTTTGCAATTTCCCTTCCTGGGGTAATGCAGACCAGGCTCGGGTCCAGGTGCGGGAAGAACGTCTCTCCCGCCCCGTCTGGGGTTTCTGGCCCGCTGCTGCATGGGCTTTTCCCGACTTGGGGTAAGCCAAGGTATAGCCTCCGGGTGAGATCTCTCGATATGGAGGCTTCCATGCCATACTTGGAGTCTTTGGTTTTCCTGGTGAAGATCTTAGGCCGGGTATGTTTCCTGCCGGCTGGCGGGTCGGGCGGCCCCCTCGGCATTGCTGCCAACCACCTTGGGACTGCCTGTGTCACTCAGCAATGCGGTTAACGCATTACGTAGGAACGCAAGCAGACCCTTTGCACCGTAACACCTGTGTTTATTTGTTTCCAAATAAAAACAAATGTTACGGTGGGTAGCTGGACCTCGTTAGAGCGAGAGGTCCGGGGGAGCGAGATACCGCACGAAAAATGTGAAATTTTACGTGGGTATTTGTGGTTATCCGCGTTAGAGCAGGACGGCGCTAGAGCGAGACGCCGATAGACTGGCGGCGGCCAACACTGTTAGAGCAAAATGTGTGGCCGCTGTCAGTATGTGGTCTGAAAGAGCGTTTGCTTGATTTGAATTCGGAGGAATTCGAATCGGTCTCAGAAAGGATCGCACTTGGAGCGACTTTTTGGCGCAGCAGATTCCGCCGCTTTCGCCGTTGCCCTTCCCGGTGAGACCCGCTGGTGGGAGGCCGGGAAAGAACAACGGTTCCCACGGGAGTCCGCTTTGCCGAATCAAGAGGAAGTCCGAGCTCGGTCAAGTGCGAAGCCAATCCGTATGTTATCTCTAAGTCCAGTCGGGGTAGTCATTCAACGGAGAAAAATCTTAACACCGTCGACTAGAAAACAGACGGTGTAGAAAGTCTAGAAAGCGCATCGCCATCTAGTGGTGATTAATTGTAACTTTTGAGAGCTTGGTGCTTTGCTTTATGTACGCTTGCTATTTTCTAGCAAACGTATTTATCACCTTGCTTTGCTTTTCCCGCGCTTGCTATTTGCTGGCAAACGTTTTTTAGCAGTGTTTTACCATAGTCACATTGAAGTAGAGGTCGCCACCTAGCGCCTTGCAAGGACAACTTGGCTCCACCTATTCTGTGGCTCCACCGACCGACTAATTTCGTGCTCGTTTTTAACATTATATTAATTCGGATATTAAATAGATAAAACTGCCTAATGCTGAACATACCGGTTGTATCGTAAAGTAGGTTTCGTGTAGTTCCTTCTCTGGCTTATATCTGACTATTTTCTACGGAGATGAATTTTGTCCTTTGCAAAACATTCATTGGATTAATAGATTCTGATATATCGTTAAATTAAAAAATACGCACGCATAATTATTATATTTTTGCGCACATGCGCATGCCAAGCGGCTTACTGCGCTCGGGGTGAGACGCGGCGCGCGCTTATACCTAACCACGGACGAAGTCGCGGGCAACAGCTTGTTTTGTAATATTTAAGAACATAGTTTTCAGTGTGAATGAGTTGCACTGAAATCTTAATAGATAAAGGAGACCATATTATTTTCATCTTTTTATTTGTACACTTATCTTAAAATATGGATGAAAAACAAAACAAACAAACAAAATTATTTATTTTCAATAAACACAATTTTACATTCAAACGGTTTTACATTCAAAAGTAGGTAATAACATGGTTTATTGTGGAGTTAAAATGTCAGATTTAGCTGTGGCACCCACACTAGACATAGTCCGTGTCGCAGGCACCGGGAAGAGTTACCAATACACTTGGCCTCGGCAGTCGGCATTAGGTTGTGGAAACATTGTGATCCTATTCGTTAAACCTTATTAAAATTATAATAGTAATTTAAGTATAATAGATAATAAAAATAATGTACATTCTTATATTTAAAATGTATAAAAATATATAGCATAAAATAATATATAAAAATAGACAGTACTTATGATAAATGATATATTTATTTTTACATGTTCTGTAATGTGCATTCTTTAATGTTACTAGCTGCCTAAGACGAAGTTTTAAATAAATTTTCCGTAGAGTCGAAGGTTAATGTTGAAAGCCATTTTGATATTTTCAGCTTTGCCTCGTGAAGTGAGGAATTACGAATGTTACAGTTCTTTGAAACATTGTTATATACAAAGGAGTAAATAAGGAAAAAAAAATAACGAAGGAATACCTAGTTGGAAGTATGTAGGTATATCTAACGGTGATTTCTTAAAGCAGACAATGGCGACTGGAGCAGCTCGCATTTTTTTTCAGTCAATAGGACTAGGTGAAGCCTCTAAATTCACCATAAAATCATACTCAGTATAATTATGCCTGTACATAATGTTAAGTCAGAAAAGAAAAAAAAAAGCCAAAGGCGTCTCCCAGCACACCCATTCTCAAGGCAATTTAGAAGAGATAATATCCTGAATTGACCTGACCGGGAATCGAACACGAAACACCTCGTAAAATAAAGCGAGAAACCGTGCTACAAAGCACTTTACCGATCGTGTCAAAATAAAAACAATATAAATCAAAATGTCAAAGTTAAAATTAAGTGTAACCAACTTCCCTGGGTCTTTCCTACATAAGGCAATAACATGGCTTAAGCTTAATCTAGATATGTAATCACAACCTGTAACACTTAACAAAGAAGCACAATAATAAAAAGTACACTCAGCCACATATCAAGGGAAATAACAATAATATTATGTTACATTACAACATCACATCACAGCCATTGTCCTGGTCCCAAATCAAGTGGTTGACTTTTGTTATGGGAACCAGAAACAATGCACCGAACCAATAGGGTATTTGACTATTTTTTTTTGTTGAGATGTTCTCAAAAGACCACTCAAAACTAGAAACATTCGTAAAAAATATATATTTCACTTCTCATGCTCTAAAAGTACGCCAATATAGCCCTGCGAAGCGGGACTAAAGTGACCACTTTAGTCTCTAGGGAGTAAAAAGTAATTAGTTTTTTAATTTCCTTCATGTGACATAGACAAACTCAAACGGCCAGTAAATATACTATTATCTGAGGAGTGGAGTGGTGTGGAGTGGTTTGTCCGCAAAGAAGGTGGCGCCATGTGTTTTAAATTAGTAATCTGTGACTGGTTTAGAAGAAAAAACTGACCGCGTAAATTTCAGAATTTTTGTCGAGTGTAAATTTGTTCGGTTTTAAATAAATTTATTAGGAATGTTCTGTGACAGTGAAGAGTTTGACGTCGAGCAAAGAGCAAAAGACATAATAGATAATCCTATGAAGCCAAAATCGCGGAAGATTTACCTAAAAACTAACGAAAGTTGTATGGACTGGAGAGATAAGAAACATTTTTGATTTTTATTTTATAAAGTAATATTTATTAAATGTTTTTGTACTAAATTGACTATTTTTCTCGCACTCAAAGTGAAAAGTACAGTTTGCACCTCGAACCCCAACATAATATACCCTCGGTTTCATTGACTGTCTCGCACGCTCGGGAATTCGGGAGTCAAGCCACCTCTGGTATATTATGGCTTCGTTTAGTCCCTCGATATAAAATATACTAGGTATTTCACTTCTGCGTTAAAAGTACGCCAATATAGCCCTACGAAGCGGGACTAAAGTGACCACTTTAGCCTTTAAGGAGTGGAAAGTAATTAATTTCCTTAATGTGACATAGACAAACAGCCAAATAGCCAGTAAATACACTATTATCTGTGGAGTGTGGACCATCTTCATTGCGAAAGTGTTGAGAGTTTTAGTTCAATGGTTTGTCCGCAAATAAGGTCATGGTCATGTCGCCATGTGTTTTAAATTGTTATGGTTCAGAAGAAAAAACTGACCGCGAAAATTTCATAACTTTTGTCGAGTGTGAAAAACGATAAAACAGATGATTAAAAATCAATTTTTAAATATGTTATCGAGAAAAAAAATACGTTCAAATTTTAACGAGTAAGGTTACGTCATAATAATAATATTTCAGAGCAGTATTCAATTAAAAATGTATATTTAGAGATTTTTTAGTATGTCGGTTAGCTAACTGTTTTTGACATCTTTATAGCCTGAGTGCCGAGTGCGAGTTGCAGTGAGAGAAGTGAATGACTTCACCATCGCGTTTTGCGAGCACGTAAATGTCAGATAGTATGGAATCGAGTCAGCGGCCTGAATGTTGCCCGAATTCGCCGCTAGATGGTGCTCACTCGATGCCATACAAATTCGCGTTTTATTTCTCGCAAACGCGATGGTGAAGTTATTCACTTCTCTCACTGCAACTCGCACTCGGCACTCTTAGCAGTACAGCCAAAAGCATACATCTCTCCGTTTCAAGTCTTCAAAAATATCTGAGCAAAACATTAACCACGAATATCTTTATACATTAACAAACAGTCTGAACGAACTCTTGTATAGATATTTGTGACTAATGTTTTCCTGAGGTTGTTTTTGAAGCCTTGGTAACGTACAGATATGTTTGCTTTTAACTGTACCTACTGATTACCCATCATCTTGTTGGGCTTCATTTCAGAAAAAGCAATTAGAACTTCAATAACCTTACTACTCAGTTGCTTTTTATGCTCACTGTACTTTGCAACAATGTGTTTGCTTCGGAGTCATTATCCGTGAAATATTATTTCAAAAAGACATCAAATGCCGCATAAACATGTTTACGAGTATAAAAGATTTTGGATGGAGCGATGACACACGGAAAGCCACAGACAGGAAGTGGGTACATTTCTGAGACAACATGGATAGAGGGCCATAATTTGGAAACAAATGTATCAAAAACAAAACTTATGCTATTTAAGCCAAAACAAAAACATGTTTAGATGGAAATATTACATTCCAAAACAATAGCTAGGATTTGTCAATGCTGCTACACTCTTAGGAGTAGACATGGATTCAGGCCTAAATTGGTAAGCACACATAGATAAAATATCCGTTAGACTTTCAGTAAGGATAAAATAACCGTGCGTTTTTCGCGCCAATTTCTTCCACGTACAGCCAAGATATGGAATGATCTTCCTGCGGCGGTGTTCCCAAAGGGATATGACATCGGGGCCTTCAAGAAGAGAGCGTATTCCCATCTAAAAGGCAAGCAACGCATCGGTGACACCTCTGGTGTTGCAGTTGTCCATGGGCGGAGGTGATCACTCTCCATCAGGTGACCTTCTAGCTCGTTTGCTCCCTATTACATAAAAAAAAAAAAACCTGCATTTACATTCACAGGCCAAGGATTTTCAAACTGAAGAACGCGACAAGAAATAGGCAAAGATGTAGAATTTAATAAAAAGCTGATGGATTTTATGATATGTAAATGCTATTATAGCCTGAAAGGGTTTTTTACGAATTCCTAATAGTTAACATAAATAATTTAGCTAATTATGTATTAAATGTACTTATTTTTAAAGATAATAGTACATTATTGCAAAGGCAGCGAAATAGGCAATTGCAGGTCGAGTATGAGTTTGAAGGCCGAGCCGCAGGCGAGGACTTCAATGATACGAGACAGGCAATTGCCATTTCGGCCGAGGCATA
The DNA here is from genome assembly GCA_947369235.1 of Udea olivalis. Lineage (NCBI taxonomy): Eukaryota > Metazoa > Arthropoda > Insecta > Lepidoptera > Crambidae > Udea > Udea olivalis. The sequence continues at coordinate 8,876,349 of OX376370.1, read as the reverse complement.
TATAGTGCTTTTCTTAAAAAAATGCAAGGAAATAAAAAGGGCCTTATACATAATAAATTTAATTAATATTATTAACAAAATAACAACTCCGCTTTACCGCCAATTTGTTTTTTTTTATTTTACAATTTGTGCCGAAAGGTAAACGCATCTGTGACTATACAGCCACGAGAACGCAATGTGTACGATAGATGAAAGAGTTCTAAATTCAAACAGCACACCGTTTCAAACAACATTGCCGGCGCGCTCTTCGTTCGAAATTCAAAGAACGCGCCGGGAAGTGATTTTGGGTTTTCAGTCTACGTAAATATGATACTTCGCGTGTTCTTTATTCAAAAGTAATGACAATATTTCCGAGCATGTTTAAGAAAATAGATATAGATTAGATACGAATTAGAATGTAAGATTTAGATCTCATATTATGTATAATAAATTATTGTACGAATTGTTTATATGTTGCAGTGCCCTAACAGGGTCATTTGTGTACTTTTTAGATTTAGGAACTTGTTAAACCACATGAAGCAATAAAGATTTATGATTATGATTGGACTTAGATGAGATAAGTTGTTATTGCACAAAAAAAAACAGAAATAAGCTAGTGTACAATTAAGACGGTATAGAAGCGACCTCTTCTAGACAACTTTAAATAGAAATGAAAGACGAAAACTTATGGAAATTGGAAGGGGTAGGTCAGATTTGAACTCTGATCCACCCGGGCGACAGGCTGGGGTGCATAGCCCCTAGGCTAATGCAAAGAATGCTATTTGACGACCCGCATGGCGCAGAGGTCGCACGATCGCCGGTTGACAAGTAATAGGCAGCGCGTTCAATTACCGCACTCATTTTTGAGATTTAAAAAATAAAACTGATTAAGGGATTGCTTGTTGACCACACGATTGGCGTAGTGCGCTGTAGCACGGTTTCTCGTCTCGATTTCCGTAGTGCCCTGGTTCGATTCCCGGGTTCAGTTCAGGAAACGATCTTTTCTGAATTGACTCGTGTCTAAGTTTGCTGGGAAACGCCCCTGGCTTAATTCCTTGTCTGGTACCTCGTAATACAGGGATATTTATCCCTACTTCGAGACCATGACTAGTGGTGTGTTTTCTGGCGCATATTTATTTATTTTAGATTTTTTGATAAATCCATAGAAAAGTAATTAATAAAAAAAGAAAAAGAAGAGAGAGCGTCGTGGCCTAGTGGTTAAGTAGGTACTCCCACTCGGGTAGCGGATCGCGTGGTCCCAAGTTCAAATCTGGCCAGAACCAAAATCTTTGTGTTCATTGTTTAATTTCCGGCTAACTCTCCGGTGATGGAAAATATCGTTAAAAAATCAATCAACCCGGATAGCGGCGAAAGGCTCACCACCTACCACGTTGGGTTCTAATACCATTGGTGAAAAGTGGGCTTCTGAGTGTTCCGTTCACTATGACGGCAACAGCCACTTGCCTCTGACTACCCCGTTTGGGATAAAGTCGTGATGGTATGTTATGTTATGTTTGAAATAGCTGATTTTGGGATTGTTATAAGTCCTATTTATAACTTGGCCCGCCATCTGCCATGCACCCCACGGACACGAAACATTATAAGCAATGTTTATTAAGTCAACCTGTGGCTAATCGGTTAGTTGCGCTGTTGGGCGGCTTAAGACGTTCTTAATTTAGGGTTCCTGAAAGAGTAGAAAATAAAATATATTTTGAGTTGAAGCCCCAAAAATTACGAGTAAATAAACAAATTGAATGATGAATTTGACAATAAAAATTAAAACTCCAGTATAATTTCTAATAATAGGTTGTTGGATTTTATGTTATGTTTTTTGTCGAATATTTTCATCCCAGTTGGCCTTTCAGTTTGATAAAACGACGAACGGGTCTCATTGTATATAATTATTTCATTCATGTCTATCATTAGGTATTAATAACAATGGTTGATGTAAGGGGTTTGAACCTTTGTGGCATAGCCGGCCACCGCCATTTTGTTTTTTCTTGATGTTTCCGCGCACGATGAAAGTGGTTCACGTGGAAAGAGGACACATAAACAAACAAAAAATGTCTGATAACATGGTACCCTAAAGTATCACGTTTCCAAGGTTTTTGAAGCCTATGGATCGATATGAAATAGATGATTTTCATTAAAAATCTACTAATTATGAGACTTCTCGTCTACAGATTTCATAAGAGATTTGCAAATAACTCGGAAACGTGATACTTTAGGGAACCATGTTATCAGACATTTTTTGTTTGTTTCAGTGTCCCCTATCCGTATAAATACATTTTATCGTGCGCGGAAACTTCTTTAAAAAGACAAAATGGCGGCAGGTCGCTACACAGCTTCCATACAAAAATGTTCAAAACCCCATTGACGATTTAAAAGTGCTTATGACATGTCTATTTAAATAAAGATCTTGACTTCGTAATGTCACGACTATTATTTGAGCAAGTGTACGGAATCAGGGAAATAATAAAATATTATTTAAACATTACGTAATCTCTCACGGATCACCGAAAGTGGTATAAGCTGCACTTTTTAGGCGATGTTTATGTCACAAAAACACGAATTGAGACCGACTCGAAAAACCCATGGAGAGGACAATGTGTGTGCTCGGTAATTTGTATTCATACGCTAGCTTTCCGCCCGCGGCTTCGCCCGCGTGAACTTAATTTTTATGACTTACAGGATTATTTCCGACTTACGATACTTTATTCGCAAAATCCCGTCTCAGTGAGCACCTACGACCTAAAAAGGACCCTAATGCATTATTTTAAATTTCGAACTACCATCATGACTATAGGTATAGGCCCTTTATCTATAGTGGATCCCACCTATTTTTTCGTTACAAACATGAAATCTTTACCCTATAGTATGAGGAAACTCAAAAAAATACTGGACTGAATTTATAACTTTTTTACTAATATAAACCGAGTAACCCCTCATTTATCATAATGTTTAATTATTAATTTTAATTTTTTTTTATGATTGATTTGTAATTTCATTTTGTTTTATTTTAATATCCTTATTTATGGGTCTACAATTGTACTCTTATGGGTTTATCGCCTGAAATAAATGTTTTTGTTCAATCATAATAAAATAAAGCCTATAACACTGCTAAATAACTTATCTTTCTATTAGTAAAAGAATTTTCACGATTGGATTTCCCTCAAATCAAATCAAATCAAATGTTTTATTTGCAAGAATACAGTAAATACATCAGGTGATAATGATAGAATGAGTCCAATGCATTCAGCCTAATACTAGCGTGCAAATATACTTATTACAATAATAATTATTAATATTAATGAAGATTTAATTTATTATATTTTATCTTTAAATTCAAGAAATTCTTTAACAGTGTAAAAGCTGTGGTGTAATAACCATTTTGTCAGCTTTGATTTAAATGTATTTATGTCATGAATTAATCTGAAGTCGTCTGGTAAATTATTGAACAGCACAATACACATATTATAAACATTTATCTTATATATTCGTTTACGGCAAGTAGGATGATACAATTTGTTCATAATTCTAGCTCTAGTTTGCCTACTATTTATTTCAGCTCGTGTTTTCTAAAATTGTGGATTGGAGAATACAAACAAACAGACCTGATAATTTAGCTTTATATTGGCGATAGAATTTTTAAAATCGATTCAATACAAACAAACAAAACTTTCCACTTTTTAATATAGTATAGAAGAAAGTTGTAGACGTACTAGTTAAGGCTGTATAGTAGACAGATTGTACATGCCATAGGATAGGTAATAGAAACCCAAAAAAGAAAAAGAAAGAATGCGGATTTCAATTATTAAAAAAAAAGGATTTCAGTCCTATAAATCCTTTTAAGGCACGTCTTGACGATTGCTTCCAAGAATAACTTCCGTGGGCGACGCACTCTCCCTTATAAGTTTGTACAAGCTCATTTTGTTCATTTGCACAGTCGAATTATTATTCTGATAGTGATCTTGCGATCCCTTTCCATTTTGGCGGCAACTAATTACAGGCTTCATACATTTTTGGGCCTTTTCTTAAAGTGCTGACCAACAAAAACAAATTGAAACAAACAAAATGTTATAACTAACCGTTTGGAGCACAAACATAAACAAATTGTTGGAAATAACCATTTGGAGCAATAGTTAAGATGATACAGGATACAGGGGCGCCATTTTTCCATTCAAACGTAGTCCCCCCCCTGTTTCCTCCCTGAGTAATCAAATGCTAGTAGGGGATTTTTTTCCAAAAAATCTATGGCAAATTAGCATTTCCCAATATTTGTCTTTTTTAAATAAATTTGTAAAGAAAAGAGATTTAAGACTTCAAAAATTTAAAAAATTGGTCAGATTCAATTCAATTGGACTGTGTCCAAACATTTAAAAAAATTCACTATTTTGTATAAAGAAGGGAAACATATGAACACGACTGAAGCCTTTTTCTAATTTTAACTAAAAAAGTAATTCAATCGGTCAAGTTTTCGAAAAGAGTTCAGAGGCCGTATTACCATCTCTTATAGCCAGTCAAGTTTTTTAATTTCCTAAATTGAGGGTAGCGAGCAATTTCGTCAGTAAATATCTGACCTAGAGGATGCATTATTGACAGGTAACCGCTGACTGGCTGAAAATGAAAGATCACATTGTCATTAGGAATTCGCTTCCTACGTTTAGGAAATTAACTTGGCTGGCTATAAGAGATTGTTATATCGGCCCGGGAGACTACGAAGCGTCGATTTTGGTTACTTTTAATAGGTAAATTACCTAGTTCGACTAACCCGGCCCGAGGTGTTGTCTCTATCGCACTCTGCGCGGAGCTCGAGGTTAGCAACTGAGACAGCAACAGATTTTACAATGCCTATTTTTCAATTCTCTCGCCCGTGAGTGATGTGTCCTTTTGATATCGCTTGAAAGTTGGGGGGGTAATAACTCTGAGCCAAGTTAACTAACTATACAAGTTTAGTGACTCGCCGTTTTGATACATTCATTGATTGGAAGTGCTGCGAAACATAAAAAATACATTCCTATGGTTTCTGTTTTCCATTATTACCGCTAATAATTAATATATCATCGCTGATAATGTACCTATATATTGGTGAAAGGAAATCGTTCCAGTAGTTTTGGAGCCTATTCAATACAAACAAAACAATCAAATCTTTCCTCATAACGGCTTCGCCCGCATAGACCGTCTTTCCCGTCAAAACCCGAGTCTCAAACTTTGCATGAGATCTTTCTAAGACGTAGGTCCTAACTAAGACGGGATTTCACGAATCAAGTAGATATTGTAAGTCGGAAAAAAACCTGTATGTCCTAAAAATGGAGTTCACGCGGCCGAAGCCGCCGGCGGAAAGCTAGTATTAGTATAGATATGTATTACTATTATTTTTTTAAGTCTATGATTATTTATATCCATACATTACTTACATGTCGTCATAACTCATAGGTAAAAGCACCAATAAGCTAGAATGAATAAATGTTTTTCTACTTTAGTCTACTTACAATATTTCAACGACCAATGATAAAAACTTGGCAATGTTGGATGGTATTATGGAACTGGGTAAGACTGCCGATATCTGGTATGAAGGACGACTGTGGAAGGAGCACAATAGGAAACTCAACTAAGTATGTAATAATGGCCTTAACTACTACTTTATTAGCGATTCATAATTCAAATAGTGATGGGAAAGTGTACGTTTTTACAGCTCTGCGTCAATTGAAAAAAAAAACATAGTCGAATTGAGAACTTCCTCCTTTTTAGAGTCTGTTAAAAAGCAGCAAATATCATTACAGATGAAATAATATGCACAGAAACAATTTCAACAATTGAAAAACATATAGTACGTATCTAAGTAAATAAAAAACGACTATACCACTTGTTATAAAATAAATACCCCTTGGTTACGAGGTACCAGACAAGGAATTCAGCCAGGGGCTTCTTCTAGCACACCCAGCCCCGAGCAAATTTAGAAAACATCATTTCCCAAATTGAACCAGACGGGAATCGAACCCGGGACACTGGTGACCACGCCAGACAATAAAATACTGTCAGCAACGCAAGTCGTTTATTTAAGATAATTGTTTCTTCTTCTATAGTTGCTACTAGCAGCCTCGACCGACTTCGTTCTGTCAAAAGTGAGCACGTCGCGGCGTCGGTAAAGCAGCACATCTCGCGCGTTTCTCCGACTTACTTACTCATAAATACTATTATTTTTCACTGAATGTTTCGTTCAATCGTAATAAAATATTGTCTAAGTCACTGCCTGATAATGAAGCTTCATATTGGTGAAAGAATTCTTAACATTGGTCCAGCAGGTTTCGGAGCCTATTCAATACAAACAAACAAAAAAACAAACAAACAATCGCATCTTTCCTCTTTATGAATAGATTAAGAGAATTTAACTACAATGCGCTTCTTTACACTAACCGAACCCATTATCGGAACTGGCCAATTTCTTTCATCCATTTTTTGTTCCAATGAGCTATTTACAGACACTACCACAGTTACTGTAAATACCTCATTTCACAAATACTTACTTTATATCAGGCAAATTGTTAGTACATCGAAATTAGCGTTTTACAACAAGTAATTGTTGGCGATCGACAGCTGGATCAAACCTTTTCCTGTTCTAGATTGTATTGTATGTCATATAGTTATCTGTTTTTGTTTTTGTGTTTTTGTGAATTATTATAAGTTTTTGCTCCCGTTTTTATGCTTGTTTAGCCTTAGAGCCCCAAAGACACCCCACTCCTTAATTATATATATTTACAGATCTTTTATAAAGTTTTACTAACAGTCCATTTCGTCGGTAAACACAATGTTGCAGTCACGCCTTGTCCCATCACTACTAAATTGTAAGTACTGTCATCTGTCACTTTTTTATTTCCTCTTCGATAATTTAATCATCTGTTACATTTGCATAATTATTCTGTATAATTAAAGGCTAATTATTTTATCTGTATCTGTTGTAGATGTTGTTATAAAATCTGAGTTCAATCTAGAACTATTGTGTTGTGGTGGTTATTATCTTGTCAATTTTTGAAAAATGAATGTTGAAATTAGTATGAGAATACTTTATTGCACAAACTGAACAAATACAGCAATATAAATCACTTGAAACTGAGTACAATCCTTTATAAACACCTTGAAAAAAAGAGGTTTCGTCGGAATCTTCTTTTTCTATGTATGATCCCCGATTACCTACTTGAAACGCCTGGGACCAAACCCACCACCTCCCATGGCCCTACCGACCGTCTTGGTCATACGGGCCGAAACGCGAGAGATGCGCGCGGAACTTGCTACTGCTGGGCAGCGTGCACTCAGCCGCGCGCAATGCTTGACTCTCTACAAGTTCCTTTATCTCTAATCCTTTGTCCCTTTGCCAACTCTCCCCCTTCTGGGGCATGACATTACAGTAACGCCTTCAGCGTCGGGGCATCACTGCTTCACAAAACCTCCTCCTCCATTGAGCTACTCGCACTTTTCTCCTGGCGCTCTCGCATGCTCCTCCTCCGGTACCACGCATGTGCAAAATCCCGCAGCCTTCGGAAGTTCTCCGCCGAAGACACGAGATCGGTGTAGTATACCGGTCCCTCATCGTCCCGAAGAACGTTATCCAGCAGCACCCCCCTCAGATCGTCATATAAAGGGCAACACCACAACCGTTCGGACCGCCACAAACGCCTGGGACCGTATTGCCATCTCAAAAAGCCAGTCAAGTTAATTTCCTAAACTGAGCGTAGCGAGCGATTTCCTATTATGATCTTTCATGTCCAGCCAGTCAGCGGTTACCTGTCAATAATGCATCAGATATTTACTGACCAAATTTATAAGACTTTATATTTGACGACACGGTTGGCGTAGTGCGCTGTAGCACGGTTTCTCGCCTCGATTTCTGTAGTGTCCCGGGTTCGATTCCCGGTCGGGTCAATTTAGGAAAACGATCTTTTCTGAATTGACTCGGGTCTGGGTGTGCTGGGAGACGCCCCTAGCTTATTTCCTTGTGTGGTACCTCGTAACACAGGGTTATTAATCCCTACTTCGAGACCATTACAAGAGGTGTGTTGTCTGGCGCATATTTATATTTGACGACCGACTTGGTGTAATGGTTAAGAAGTTGGCTACTACACCAGAGGTCGCGGGTTCGATCCCAGCACAGTACAAACATTTGTGTGCATGAGCATGTCTGTTTGTACTGGTCTGGGTGTCTCCTATGTATAATAAGTATGTATTTACAAAAGAAAATGTATTTAAGTATGTTTATCCGTTGTCTAGTATCCCATAACACAAGCTTTAATTAGCTTACTTTGGGGCTAGATGGCGCTGTGTGGAATATTGTCCAGGGATATTTATTTATTTATTACTTATTTATTTATTCATTTATATATTTATTTATATTTAAATTGCTCGCTACCCTCAGTTTGGGAAATTAACTTGACTGGCTCTATGAGATGATATAAGGCGCCTGGATCGATTTGAAAAATCTGTCCGGCACGTAGGTTAGGTACCGTGTGAAGAGTGTTTCTTTGAATGCTACAACCCGATTTTTATAACTGTGCACTAAATAATTTAAGTGATAAAATTAATGTCATTAATTTTATAGAGGTAAACACTCGTTCGTACCAACGTACCTACTCACTGACGCAATGTCCGTAGTTTCGGGAAAATTAACACGGTCGTAACATAAAACGGAAATATTTTTACCAACCGTCATGTATTCTTGTACTCTTAAGTATGATATTCAGCATCTTACTAATCTTATTAGTAAGTATTATAAATGCGAGAGTTTGTGAGCATGTATGTTTGTTACTTTTTCAAGCAAAAAAACTACTGATTTGGGTGAAACTTTACAGTAATACAGCTTATACATCAGAATAACACATCATAGCCCATGGGCTACAATTTATAAAGACTATGTAATTTAGCCATAATATTTAACGATAACGCGGGCGAAGCCGCGGGTGGAAAGTTAGTACACAAATGAATATTCAATTTCATATTGTTGTAGGTTTTTTGACATATGAGTTTGTCCGAAACTACGGACATTGCGTTAGTGAGTAGGCCCCCAGTCTACTAATATTATCCCAAGTTAGAAGAGGTAAGCGTTTGTGAGTTTGTATGTTTGAGGTAGGATTATCTCCGAAACTACCTAACCGATTTTAGCGATTCTTGCACCAAAATAAAGCTACCTTATCAGGGATTGACATAGGCTCCTTTTTTTTAATTTAGGCTATATTTAGACTGGAAAGACAGTCTACGTGGGCCAGCTAGTATCTTCAAATAGTGCTGCCTCACTTGGAGCATTTGCCTGTACAGATAATGTACCGGTACAGAGTCGAGCATTGCATCAGTGAGGGAGGAGAACCGAGCATTCCAGTGCGCAACCTGTAATGTTACAGATTCGAGCATTACGTTGGTGAAGCAAAACACCGAATAATGTTCTAATGAAGTAATGCTCAAGACCGAATCTGAAATGTGCATTACAGGCAAACGTTCGTCATGTCAGGGAGGCAGTACTGTAATGCTTCCAGGCGAATGCTCCAAGTGAGGGAGCTCCTTAATACAAACAAGAGCATTCTAGCCAAAGCGTGAGTTACTCCGAACCTTGAAAAATAGAACATGACTCTTTGAAATCTATCAAACAAACAATAAAACAAACCATTTCATAAGCTCACATTTAAAAGGAAGTGATATGAACAGACAATCATAAATTGATGTACCAGCGCTTACAAATGTCAAGGTGGCGGTTCCTGTCATTTTTAGTTCCTAGGTATTCGTAAGCTTGGTGTGTTTATAATATTCTATAATCATATATCTAAATACATCATAATTAATGAAATTGCAAGCAGTACATTGGATACTTTTTGGAAAAAATTAATACGATGCGTAATAATACAAAATGTATGCGAACATACATTTTTAGAATTTGTGTCTGTTCCAGTATGGCAGCATAAAAAAAAGAGAAGTTTCATCACAAAATCTCTGAACCCAGAAGTGCTAGGAGTCTTAAATTTTGCATAAGGGTTCTTTTAAAAACGTTAAGTGGTCTTGTATGTATTAGTTAAATAGATTAGACTATTCGAAAGTTATTTACTCATTCATGTAGTCTTTTTGAGAAAAAAAATAGAATTTGCCTTCGGCTAAAACTCTTGTCCTTAACTTATCTTTTACTAGTTTCTGCCCGCGACTTCGTCCGCTTGGAATAAAAACATATAGCCCATATCCTTTCTCTATAAATTGGCTATCTTACACTAAAATAATTTTTCAAATCGGTCCAGTAGTTCCTGAGATTAGCACGTTCCCGCATACAAACAACAAACTCAAGCTCTTAATCTTTAATTAGAGGATGATAAGCTTCAGAAAGAAATAGGCTATTCGAAAAAACTATCTCACAGAAACAAAGTCACGCTCACCAGCTAGTGAAGAATAAAACAATAGATGTATTCAAAAATTTTCTTTATCAGACAAAGCCGCGAGGGCTAGTCAGTCATAAAAGTGATAAATCATAACAAATATTTATTTCGTAATAATTGACCAATCGGGCTGCTCCCACATCTAAAGCTTTGTCTGAGGATATTCAATACTCAAATATTTTGCATCTCACATGTATTCAAGATCTTACAATAATATTCATATGGAGCACCATGAACCCTGTCGGGCATCACAACAATAGTGAGGAGAAAAACCAAATTAAATTACAATACAACGAATTATAAATTGTTTCTTATTAATATTTAGTTATTTACATTATTATTATTATTTTAAAAATGGAAATTGAAATAGAATAAAATTAGTTTTCGGAACTTTTAAGAAGAGTTTTTTAAGAAATTATATAAATAGTTTAGTTTAATTAGTTAGATATTACTATTTTTCTTTACCTGTTATTTAAATAAAATGTCTTCAGCCCCACCCACCACTGTATACACCCTGTATTGTAAAGTATTCGATATAAGAATGTAGTTTTTGGAAAAATCAATTGCGAAGTTTAATAAGAATGAAACCAAATACGAAAAAAAGTATGAAAAGGCATTGTACTACACAATGTTAAGCAAATAAACGTTTGAGTTGAGTTTGAGTTTGATAATTTCTTGAAAATTAACCTCAAAGGGCTTTTAGAGGATTTAAGGCCATTTTTTACAGCTGAAAATCAATTTTACTTTTGAACTAGCATTTCGCCAGTGGCTTCGCCTGCGTGCACTATTTATTCCGTTAAAATTTGGTTAAAAACATACAGCCTCAAAAATAGTATGTACTTATATTATATCCGCTGTGAGAGTAGATAAATTGGTTAAAGATTTTTTTAAATCGATCCTAATGGATATCGGGACTAATGTGCCGATTTTATCCATTACAAACAAAAAATCAAATCCTTCCTCTTTAAAAAAGTTTACAAATTAAATATGATACTTATTAAATTTAAAATTAAAGTTTGGTAAGTATTTATTTATTTATTAGTTTCAAATAAAATTGACATCTACAAAGTCACGAGCGGAGATTAGTTTTCGCACCTATACAAAGCTTTTGTGTAAGGTCACACCCTGTATTCGATCTTGTGCTAGATGACACATAAATAGTTGAATACTAATCGCAGCCCTGAGCCGATGAAATCACACTCATCTGAGCCTTAGACTTAAGACAATGCTCTAGTATTAAGGCTGGTTAGGGTTGCCTCTGCCTTGAATTTATTATTTATTATACTACTTTCGCCGTATGATGATACACAGTTCATAATTTCGTTAATAAGTTTCAAATTACTTATTATTTGATAAGTTTCGAAAGGACAATAGTTTTTTAATAGTTATTTCTTCTTATTCAGTTTAAAAAAGAATACGTGACACGGAAAAGTGTGAACTGTCAGGCATATCATCTTTAAGTGAAAATAGTTTAACTGTCTGTGTAACTGTGTATTTAACCATCGATCGGGCGAGGCATTTGGAACTCAAAAGCCTTTAATTGAAAAATCAATTTTATCCCACAGTAGAAATCCTGAATTAGGATTTCACTGTGGCATTAAATGACATTTTTTTATTGTTCGTTTGTATTATTTGACAAACCAGCCACTCGAGGTTTCATCAAAAACATTCTTTTGGTTCAGATTGTACACAACATTCATAATAGGATAAGGCTTTTTCGTAAATCGAGGTGGCGAGATTGATTATTTAAAAAAAGACTAGCTGTCCGTCAGTGGCTTCGCCCGCGTAGACTGTCTTTACAGTAAAAGTAAAGCCTAAGTCAAAAAAAAAAACCTATATCTCCCTGATAATGTAGCTTTATATTGGTGAATTTTTTTTTAAATCGTTTTACTGGTTTCGGAGCCTATTCAATACAAACAAACAGACAAATAAATCTTTCATCTTTATAATAGTAATTTAGAAAAAAGATTTTATTTACAAAATGTGTTTCATTATGTGTCAAAACGAAAGGTTAAGCATATTATTGAACAGTCAATTTTTTTTCCGAAGGACGTAAATTAGGCGCTAGAAAAGTTGGATCATGCGATCAAAATATGAAAGACTTTTCAAATCCAAGATTATGGACCCCAAATTAAGCAGAGCTTGAAGTTTGGATGGCAGAGACCGGTAACTTAGATATTTCGCACTACATACTTGAATAGATAATAGGTGGGAATCTAATCTTGACCTCCCGCGCTAAAGGCAGGATCACTACCATTGTTCTAATAGGCCAGTCTATTTTTTTTTTAAATATTTATGTAGTATATATTTACCTTAAAAAGATATGATCTGATCTCCTGACCGATGAACATGTTTATCTAGTTAAAAAATGTAAGCAAACGTTTAAAGTGACAGCCCTAATATCTATCAAGGAATGTTTTATTGACTCATAAATGACCTTTAGGCCTAATTTTGAATGGTAATATACATTGTTCATCAAATCGTCATTCAAGTGCAGCTTTTGTAATCAAATGTTATATTTGTGTTTAAAGATCCTTCTTTTCTTTCCAAAAAATATGTCGTTATATACAGGGTGTCCTGGGTAACCTGTACCAGCGAAGTTCTGTGCCTGGGGATCCTGATACCTATCAATTGGACCCCATGTATGTTCCGCGATTTCTGGTAGTTTTAGAGTTTCGTTTTTTATGAATTTTTGAGAATTTCCGGGTTGTGTCACTTTTCTTTGGCGCAAATAGGAACATGCTTAATTTTTGTTTCATTGTTAGCTGAATATTATGTCATACATAATCAAACAGTAAGAATCTTCACTGTTACTAAAATATTTTCTGTAAAATATATATTTTTTTGTTCTAGTACCACCTTGAAGCTCCTGTATGGATTTCAATGAAGTATTTAGAATATATTTCCCGTCAAAAAATAGCCTAAATTAAAAAAAAAATTACGTTACTTACTTTATTCACGACACGAGGCGTAGTGCGCTGTTGCACGGTTTCTCTTCTCGATTTCCGTAGTGTATCGGGTTCGATTCCCGGTCGGGTAAATTCAGGAAACGATATTTTCTGAACTAACTCGGGTCTGGGTGTGCTGGGAGAAACCCCGGCTTATTTCCTTGTGTGGTACCTCGTAACACAGGGATATTAATCCCTACTTCGAGACCATTACAAGAGGTGTGTTGTCTGGCGCATATTTATTTATATTAATATTTATATTGGTGAAGGAATTTTTAAAACTGGTCCATTAGTTTCGAAGCCAAAAATTCATTACAAAGAAGCAAACAAATCTTTCCGCTTTATAATATTATATGGTATAGATGATTTATGCTTTGAAAGCTGGATTAAAATGAAGAGATTAAACTTAAGATTATTAAACTTAAGTTACATTGACAGGTGTTTTTTTGAAAACTAAGTTACGACTAAAATAATCTAAAGTAATGCACACGAAACCGCTAGAGTTAATTTTGATGCCATTCATTGTTTCAACCCTATTTTATAAAAAAAATTGGCAGTTCGATATATATATATATTATATATTAATATGCGCTAGACAACACACCTCTTGTAATGGTCTCGAAGTAGGGATTATTAAATCCCTGTGTAACGAGGTACCACACAAGGAAATAAGCTAGGGGCGTCTCCCAGCACACCCAGACCAGAGTCAATTCAGAAAAGATCGTTTCCTGAATTGACCCGACCGGGAATCGAACCCGGGACACTATGGAAATCGAGGCGAGAAACCGTGCTACAGCACACTTGCACTTGCTACAGCAGTTGAATTTAAAACCTTTTGAAAACCACTTTTCTTATGCTTGCATATTATTTTATTCTTGATACCACAATGAAGACACAATAATCTTATTTAAATTATTTATTGCACCATTTCAATTTTAAAGTTCAGCGGAGTACGTTCAATATCTATTCAGGTACATACATTGGCAATGAATCATGGAAGCCTTGACATTATAGTGACTTTTTATGCATAAAAAATAAATAAAACTATAAGCAGCAGGAGATCCGTGGAAAGAAGCGGTATGTTCAACATGTAATTATATTTATTATTTTGAGGTTAAAATTACATCTTCTCGTAAAGTCGAACTAAAAGGTTCGGTGACTCGTTTCTTTGTCGTACCATCCAGACGTGGAACGCTCTTCCAGTACATGTGTTTCCTTCCTCGTGGTTCTTCAAGCGGGGCGTGAAAAGGCATTTCTGCAGGCCTTCAAGGTGAGGATGGCCAGCCCAGTGATTCGTTGAATAACTTGGCTTGTCAACCTCATATCTGGACCTCACGACCGCTTTCCATCAGGTGGAGTGAGGTCATCTTGACGGGCAATATAAAAAAAAAGTCGTGGAGGGGTTGCAGCTCTGATTAGAAGGGTGGAGAACAGAAGCAGACACTGACATCAACAGAATCTTATTAAATCATACCATCAATATTAATCACACGGCAACAGTATCAACAATCCCATTATATTACCCGGCACTCGCATCTTTTGCGCCGTTACTAGAGCGACACAAGCAGGAGCTGCGCGTCACGGAAATGAAGATGCTGCGGTGGATGTGTGGAGTCTTACGCAAAGATCGCGTGCGGAACACCCGCATCCGCGGCAGCCTTCGTGTTCGTGGCATCGCAGACAAGCTGCAGGGGTGCCGCCTTCGTTGGTGTGGTCATGTCTCACGGAGATCGACAAACTACGTCTGCAACAAATGTCTGGCCATGCCGCCTCCGCCGGGGACCGGCGGAAGAGGTCGACCCAAGAAGCGCTGGCTCGACGTCGTCAAGGGTGTCTGTCATGCGTGCCTACAAACTCACCACTGAGGATGCACAAGACCGCGCGAAGAGGGCCAAGACAATAAGAAAGGCGGACCCTGGGGCCCCACACACCAGTGTGGGTTCACAACCGGGATATACCACGCGCATCCGTGGATGATGATGATGACTAACGCATCTTTTAGGCTGGATATTCACTGACGTCATTGCTCGCTACTACGGTCCCCCGTAGTACCTACCACACATGCTTACAGCACGTTGACAGTCACACACAACACAGTCCCGCATGTGTTGGCATAGGAACACTAAAAGGTTCGGTGCCTCGTTTCTTTGTCGTATCTTCCAGCGCATGTGTTTCCTTTATCAATCGGTACCATGTTGACAATAATGGCCTAGTGGTTAAGCATTCCAACTCGGATCGCGGATCGTGTGGTCCCGAGTTCAAATCTGGCCAGAACCAAAATCTTTGGGTACATTGTTTAATTTCCGACTAACTCTCCGGTGATGGAAAACATCGATAAAAACCAAATCAACCCGGATAGCGGCATAAGCCTCACCATCTACCATTTTGGGTTCTAATACCATTGGTGATAAGTGGGCTTCTGAGTGTTCCGTTCACCGTGACGGCAACAGTCACTACACGCCTTCTACTACCCCGTTTGGGTTAAAGTCGTAATGGTATGTTATGTTATGTTATTTACAAGATACATTTTTTTCAAGAGCCATCATAAATCTCAAAGTTCATTATTTTTGGGGAATCTATGTATTCAACCGCATTCTATGCGTAGATACATTTTTCTTCAACATTACATTTGTAACAACAAAGCAATTAAAATCGCTGTCAATCTCTTATGAAATTTACCATTGTCCGAGACAGACAGATGATTGCTAATTACAGTCACCAGTAATTATTAATTAATTAATCAATACAAAGAAAGATATTTACTTTGTCTGTGTAATAATAATAATCTGTGCTCACAAGCAATGTCTGCTCGAGATGGAATATGTGCGTTGGTCCGTTTTGTTAGGTTAAGGGTAAATTAAGGCTGCGTTCCAAATCGAGTGGAAATTAGGAGTGAAAATTGACCCCGAGTGAAATCGAGGATGACCGAGCTGTCACCTGACAGTTTCCCCAGTTGTTTCGAAACGGGTTCTGGTGACGTTATGGTGACGTTTATCACTCTGACAAGTGTGAATTCTATCGGTGTCTGGAGCCCAATGAAATTCACCTGACAGCTGTCTGACAGACGTTTTGTTCGTTTTGTCTCTTTCTTTTCGACGAGGGTGAAAATCACTCTGCAAAAAGCGATTTGGAACGAGCCCTAAATGTTGGGAAAAAAACACTAACAATAAACCATGAACATGTTGAATAATATCATCTATACTGATATTATAAAGAAGATAGATTTGTACGTTTGTATTGAATAGGCTCCGAAACTACTGGACCGTTTTTTAAAATTCCTTCACCTATAGCGTGGGTTTCGCTCCAAGAACCTTTCGCTCCGGGGTACCACAGCGAAAAATTATCGCCACAGAGCGTGTGTCGCTGCAGCGTCATTCGACACTACGTTCCGGACCCGCTGAGCTGCATAATCAGGGAGTGACATAGGCTATTTTTTATTTTTATTTGGGCTATATTTTGACGAGAATGACAGTCTACGCGGACGCACTGACGGACAGCTAGTATATTATATTACAATTTAAAATGTATGGGTGTAATTGGCCTGAATAAAGATGTATTGAATTAATTTTTAATTAACTGTGATGGTCTTGAAGTTAGGATAAAACAGCCTTAATGACGTACCAAACAAGTGGCGTCTCCCAGGACACCTAGACCCTACCAGAAATCGAACGCGGTACCAATTGTTTTGTCATTGTATAAAATTTTTTTGAGCCTTAGTAAGTTCATGCCAATTAATAACTTTTTACTTACAAAACGTATTCTGTGGGAATGCCCCAGCTACTCATGAAGTGAGTCTTTCTACACTCAACCGATGATCTGTCATCCAAGGTTCTGTGAAGGTTGAGGACTTCTGCCTACGGGCCTGCTGACTCATCTGAGTCCGCTTGCGAACCAAGGTCGGAATAGTGAAATTCTCCCAAAAACAAGTTGTGAGCAATGATTTTCTATACACATGGATGTAAGCACGTCATACAATTGAAAAGCTTAGAACACAGCACGGGCGAGAGAATTGAAAAATAGGTATCTGAATAATCTATTGCTCTCTGTTGCTAACCTCGAGCCTCCCGCAAAGTGCGATAGAGACAACTGCAACTCGGACCAAAATTACCTATCAAAAGTACACAAAATCGTAAAAAGTACGTTTCGTTGTCGATCCCGAAAATTTACCGATTTCTTTTCTTTTTTTTTCATTTTTGCTTTTTCATTAATTATCAATTATTGACTTTGGACGTGTTCCTCTGTTATCCTTTTTTTATATGAACTAGTCAAATTAGTGTTCTAAATGTTTGATTGAAACGCTGCGGAAAATTTGGCCATTTTTGACGAGACCTTCTCTCTTTTTCTAATATGTTAGAGCGAAAAGAGTAGGAAAATATGGTATCTTAGGAAAAAGTGTGGTTAGTATGACGTCATGGACACTTGTTGTCCAGTTGAGCGCACAGATGCTCTAGGTCTTTGTATATTGAAGGTCATTGGTTACGTGCGATATGTAAACAAAATTCGCCATTCTTATTACTTATGACATGGGGATTTTACACACATAATCTATATTGATGAAGTGAGTGTATGTACGCGTCGTGTCTGTCCAGTCTAGAATGAGCTCCCTGCTTCTTCAAGAGATAAAACGATTATTGAAGTGTGTTGTTGCACGGTTTCTCGCCTCGAATTGCGTGGTCTCCCGCGATCGATTCCCGGTCGGGTCAATTACGGAAACGCTATTTTCTTAATTGACTCTGTCAGGGTGTGCTGGGAGACGCCCCGGGCTTAACCCTTGTCTGGTACTCCGTAACGCAGGGATATTTATCATTTCTTCGAGACCATGACAAGTGGTGTATTGTCTGGCGCATAAAAAAAGAAAGGTTATCAAAAGGATTTTTCAGGGTCGGCTACGCGCGAGTGATGCACCTGGGGTTGCGTATGTCTAGAGGCAGCGGTAACCACTCACGATCAGGCAGTCCACATCTTTGTTTGTCACTGAGTTAAATAGAAAAATATATGTCCTATCACTAAAGAGCTTAAAGTTAATAAATAAATACAAATTTTCATGTTGATGATAAATATTTTTTACCGTATATCCTTATGGCGTCGACCGATACTATGGATTATTCGCTTACGCAACTTATGTCCTTAACAAAATGAACGGCATTTCTGAAGTCCAAATTACACAATTTCATTAGTAATCCGGTCTTAATGGTCAAAATAAAGGAAAGTAATCACTAACCGACTCATTTACGTATTCACCTTTAAGATTGAGGATATTCGAAAGTTAAGCATCAGAATTAGACCTCCAGGTTTCCCACAAACAGTGAATGACAAAACCATAGAAGCTAATCGCAGAGCGTCGAGGCAGGGGTGAAGCACTCCAGGTGCCGACATCCGAATCCCCCGCCACCCTGGCAGCGCGACCGTTAACGGAACTAAAATGCTCACTTCACGTTTTAGTCTATTCAAAGTGAGCGTCTTAGTACCGTAAACGGCCACGCCGCGACAGTGGCAACAGATTGTATTACGGCCCCAGGAGCCAGACAAGTTGATACCCTTAACTGAGCGTAACGAGCGATTTCGTAATTTGATTTTCAATTTCCCGCCAGTCACAGTTACCTGTCAATAACGTCCATATATTTACTGATGAAAGTGCTCGCTACTCTCCTTAGGAAATTAACTTGTCTGGCTATAGGAGGTCGTAAAAAGGCCACAGCTCGAAACCCGTGGCGTCAACCCTGGTCAGAACCATCTGTTCATTGTTAAGAGTCCCAATCATGGACAACACTGATAAAGAACTCAAGCAACCAACAACGTTGGGCTTTAATAATGTTTGAACAGAAAACTGGGCTTCTAAGTGTTTCGATCCTCTGACTACCCCGTTGGGGATATGGCAATGGATGTGTTAAATTCGTTGTAATAAATTGCGATAAAGTGACGGATTCCCACTGAAAGTATTTACAGTGAATGCACCCTGTGTTTCATTCGGATTTTGTTTATTCTCATGAAAATAAACATCCCTTGAATAAGCTTAAGAAATTAGCCTACAAACTGTCCCACTGCTGGGCAAAGGCCTCCATCATTGAAATCAAGTCATCGCTACAATAGATGAGTATTGACTTAATCACCACGCTTGCCAAATGCGGGTCGGGCCGAGCTCTGAAGTCACTTGGCCAAAATAGCGGAACATAGTTTATTCCTAGGAATGGAAATCCGGTTCATGAAAAAGTCAAATTGGATAAATGATTGCTCTGTTTTTTATAAAGGGGTATCCCTGCCCTGGCTTGAATCCTTGTCTGGTAAGTACACTAGTAACACAATAATATTCCCACTTTTTTTTCGTTTATTTACCAAATAAAAGTAGTTGCATACATTTGCATAGGGAGTTTCTAAAAAACCACTAAGGTTTACACTTGAGAAACAGCGTGAGTTTACCATTCAATAAAACGAGGTACTTACTTAGGTATTCTGTTAAAGGCAATACATATAGGTAGGTATACCTTTTGCTATAGGCAAAAGGCAATACAAAAATTACATAATCATATTAATTGATGAATTCCGTATGATTGATACAGTATTGATACTCGAATCGCGAGTCACCAAACTCACCAATTGAAATTAAAGAAATAACATTTCATTTTACACTTAATATTTTTCCGTCTTACTTCGAGACCAAGACATTAGTTTTGTTTTCTGGCGCATATTATTTATTTAATATTTCTGTCGAAAACTTTTTCTGTTTTTCTTCTAGTTGCTCGTTGTTCGGTGCTCTTTATGTTTTCCCTTTACCGTCAATATAGACTTCCTAAAGATATGTTTGTGAATCACAATCACACATCTCGGTCAAGGCAGTATGACGCAGACAAAGGATATAGTATGATTATAAGTTGCATAAATTTGAATCAGGTGAGTTTTAGGTAATATTGAGTCACGTTATGCAAGAGAATTCGCGGAAGCAAGTAGATATGTTTTTGAGGCGGACCCTGGGACCCCACACACGAGTGTGGGTTCACAACCGGGATAGACCGCACAGATGATGATGGGAAGTAGATATGTTTTTGAACATTACAATATTCGAAGCCTATAAAATTCGCATTTTTAATGAGACGAAGTAAACCGACTTTGGCTGGACTAATGTAATGTGTGTTTTTAGAAATAAATAATCCAATCTAATCTGGGTTGTCAGCTTTTGATGAAACAAATTAGTGTCTTGGCAAAGAGAGTGAATGAAACAATCTACATTTTTATCACTAAGTATTTAGCCGAAAATTTAATTTTGCTGATTTAATTCTTTCAGATAAGAAAATAAGCATTGTAAAATGCTAAAATAATAAAACTACTTAATAATCATATAACATCTTTAGTTTTTACTGAAAGTTTGACTATTTTTTAAAATTTGCCAGGTCCATTGACGATTTCGGTGGCTCAGTTGGCAGCTGCTCGGTTTGTAGAAGACACGGCTTCGAATCTCGCTCGAGACGTCAAGAGCCAGAATTTGATTTTTCTATTTGTCCTATCATTATAAAGGTAATGTCAATGTACATCATCGTATCATGCCATGTTTTGACATGCTTAGCTCCATTGTGCGTTTATGAATTACGATTGTGCGTTTATGAATTACAATTACGTTATAAGCAAATTCAAATCGCTAGTTCACTTTTAAAAAAGGTTAGCAGAATTTTTATGACTAAAATCATAGATTAAAAGAATATAGAGGACTTGCCTCTAGCGCGTGGACCGCTAACATCAGGCCCCCGTCGCCTAATTTCACTCTGTCGTAATATACGATTGACAGGACTTTACTCTGGCGCACGCTAGTCTCGCTTACGCTGTGGCCAAAAGAAATAGGTTTGTCTCTGTCCTTCAACATCGCACAGCGATAATGTAGTTGTGCATCATCCCCGTTTTCAGTTGTCAATTTTAAGGACGTGTCGTATCTTCCACTATTTGATAAGATCGTAAAAGTACCTTTAAATATACCTACTATCTAGAGGAAAGACTTGTTTGTTTGTATTGAATAAACTCCGAAACAACTGGACCGATTTTAAAAATTATTTTACCAATATAAATATCCCTGGACATTAATAAATATCCCTGGACATTATTCCACACAGCGCCATCTAGCCCCAAAGTAAGCTAATTAAAGCTTGTGTTATGGGATACTAGACAACGGATAAACATACTTAAATACATTTTCTTTTGTAAATACATACTTATTATACATAGGAGACACCCAGACCAGTACAAACAGACATGTTCATGCACACAAAATGTTTGTACTGTGCGGGGATCGAACCCGCGACCTCTGGTGTAGTAGCCAACTTCTTAACCATTACACCAAGTCGGTCGTCAAAGTCGTCAATATAAAGCTACGTTATCGTAGTGATTATAGGCTATATATTTTTTTTAATTTAGGCTATGTTGTGGTGGGAAAGACAGTCTAGCGAAGCCGCTAGCGGACGACTAGTTTGATCTGTAGTGCTGGGCCCCTGGCTTAAATTCTTGTCAGCGTACCTCGTTACACAATATTTATAAGTATCTTACTTCCAGACCCTGACAATTGGCGGGTTGTCTAGAAGAGCATATTTATTTATTTATGTCCACTTTATAGGTATATCACTTAAAACAATTTGTGTTTATGATTAAAGTCGCTCGAACAGCCTGATTCCTAACGTCCGGCTGTGAAAACAATCAAGGATGCGTGTTATGCAGTTGTACGCCATTTTCCGCATAAGTACTGTCATGAGGAATCTTCTTAAGAAGGAATTAAACATCATTATTGGCAAACGAATGAAGTCCACTGCTAAATACTTAAATAGACACCTCTTTTCAGTACTTTTTAAGACCTACGAGTACCAAAATTCAACACTTAGTAAAAAAAGGATATTCTCGTACTAGCACCAACAGTCGCCAATGCGATATCGGATAATTACTCCTCCAAAATTGCTCCGATACGATACGATAGAATCGTGCAGAATGTCTACCACGAACTTCCGTCACTTATACGGCGATCGTTGCCTTTAGAAATTTGTATGCTATTATTGGGTTTATTTTAAAATATATTACTAGCGCTGTGTCGAAATCACATACAAAACACGTCAACGCTGTTTGCGTGCGCGCTAACGGCCGTCAGTGGCGTAAACTCATGGTAGACCTACCGTTCCCGGCATTATATGTATATTGCACAACGACCTTTGGAAAAAGACCAAAAAATAATTCTATCTGTTGTAGGTAATCTAAACTCTTACTCAAATACTTTTAAAAGTACTTTCTAATAGTGTAATTAATAGTTAATCTTAGAAAAAATTATTCAATAAAATACATAAATACTTACTATGTTAATTTGGATTTATGAAAACACAGTATACAGAAACAAAACGCGACTCTACCTCCCCGCGCGTCGGAGTTGCTTCTGTACTGAGAAGACACGACGAGAAATGCAATAATACAATTGTCTCCTCAAGTGTACATTATGTGCATCTCGGCATTGTGGACCGGATGTGAGTGACCTTCACCGTGGCAGACATTGCGTGGGTGTAAGTCTGCCTATTCATATTACAATTAGCGACAGTAATGCTTCTTCCTAAGGAGAGTAAATAAATTATTTATAACAATGAATTACATTGGTAACTCAAATACTAAGGAGCCTTGAACTGTTTTAGGTATGTCAAACGCAAGTGTAACGCCCACCTGGTATTTGTTTGGAGCTTAAAATGAATAAATATCTGGGACAACTTACACCTCCTACCATGAGTTTACCTAAGGTAAACAACGATATTCCACTACAAAAGTAGTTTTAACTACAACAATTACATTACCGGTCTGCGGCTACCGCAACCTATGAACACGTAAAGTCACGAGCACCAAAACGTACTCTCATTTGTACCTTATGCTTCCGATTTGAGATGCAAACACGTATACTTATAATGCTCATGACTGTACAACACCAGGGAAATCCAACGCTCGCTGTCGACCCTTAATAAAACACTTTTCAAACGCCGCTTGAAGAATTCTTCGCTAGAACCCATTAGGAAAACCTCGGCTGGGAGCTCATTCCAAAATTTAAAAAACATTACTTGTTCACTGCATCCCAAACGGCGTAGCAACAGCATTTCTGTTTTTTTTTTTTTTTTATGTAATAGGGAGCAAACGAGCTAGAAGGTCACCTGATGGAGAGTGATCACCTCCGCCCATGGACAACTGCAACACCAGAGGTGTCACCGATGCGTTGCTTGCCTTTTAGATGGGAATACGCTCTCTTCTTGAAGGCCCCGATGTCATATCCCTTTGGGAACACCGCCGCAGGAAGATCATTCCATATCTTGGCTGTACGTGGAAGATATTGGCGCGAAAAACGCACGGTTGTTGAGCGCCAGCTATCCAGGTGATGAGCATGGAATTTTAACTTATGGCGTGTTACTAATTTTATCTTCTGTCCGCGGTGTTTTGTCTGGCGCATATTTATTTTATTATTTAAGTCCTATAAAGCAGTAGGGAGAGGCTAGCATAAATAATCCAGACTTTGATACAAAAATAAAACTAGAATGGAACAGAATAAGTTTCTATAAATAATATCTCAATAAAATCTTAAGAATGACATAGTAATACAAGCTTGCACGCAGCACAGTTTATGGAGCAATTTTCTAGAAATCATGTATGAAAATATGACTCTTTCTTCCACAGAATTCATTCGAATGTAAAAATGGACAGTTCCCGGTAGTTATACAATATAAGTACATGGTGAAAGGAAAATTTAATGAAAAAAATTCTTAGTCCTATTTTTTTTTTTTTTTTTTATTTGCCTGACAACACACCTCTTGTTGGTCTCGAAGTAGGGATTAATATCCCTGTGTTACGAGGTACCACACAAGGAAATAAGCCAGGGGCGTCTCCCAGCACACCCAGACCCGAGTCAATACAGAAAAGATCGTTTCCTGAATTGACCCGACCGGGAATCGAACCCGGGACACTAGGGAAATCGAGGCGAGATACCGTGCTACAGCGCACTACGCCAATCGTGTCGTCAGATTCGTCACCTAAGAATATTGTTGTAATGAACGATGATACAGAACCATTTTGTTTGTTTTTTTTTTCCTTCGATTATTTTAAACCAATTTAAAACAGCCAATTTCTCAAACATATAAATTAATAGCCCATGTGTTATTTCTTGATTCTTTATATTACAAAATAGCTGTCTTTCAGCGGCTTCACCCGCGTTCATTGTCTTTCCCGCCAAAATGTAGCCTAAATTCAAAAAAGTATATAGCCTATGTCACTCCCTGATAATGTAGCTTGATATTGGTGACAGAATTTTTGAAATCGGTCCAGTAGTTCCGGAGCCTATTCAATACAAACAAACAAATCTTAAATCTTTAAAATATCAGTATAGATTACTCTCAGAAGCGGATAAAAAATTATTAAGGATGTAACACAAATGTAAACTGAAATGAATATACGGAGTGTACGCATTCGCGTGGCAAAAAGGAATACAGTGCACCTATGTTGTTGCGACCTCATTTTACGCTCAAACCTTATGGCAACGGATTATTCAATCTAAAACAAATAAAAACTGATTGAGATTTAGTTCCCATCACTAAAACGCTATTTAAATGGCAGGCTTTCCATACAAACGGAAAACAAACGGAACTCATCGTTCAGCCTATAATTTACAGCTGACTGCCCCTATCTGTAGAACGAGCATGTATGGTGACTCTTTTACTGTTCAGGCTGTGAAACTGTGGAACAAGCTGCCAGTTTCTATTCGAGAGTGTCGCACTGTGGGTTCCTTCAAAAGATCGTTAAAAGAACATCTTTTAAAAAATGTTTGAATATTGTTGGATCATAATAATAATTATTTCTATTTTATTTATTTTTAAATATGTATAATTATTTTAGTTAGGTACTTATATATTTTATATTTGTAATAATATATGTCTATTTGTAAGTAACCTGGTCTATTTATATAAATTTTGATCTTTAAAATTATGTACACAGTTTTGTCTATCCATAACTGTTTGTTTTATGCTTTTCCTTGCATCATGGTCTGCTGGAAGAAATCTCTCTTTAGAGATAAGTACTTTAGCTATCCTTATTTTTCTATGTAAAAAACTGTAATTTGTGTACAAACTAATAAATAAATAAATAAAATAAATAAACGGAGCGCCTTGTCTATTCCGTTGTAGCTCTGTGGGATGAAAGGTAATGTGATTTTCTGCCGTGTTCATCGTTATGGTTTAAAATGCACATTTAGCAAAAAAGAGCAAATGCACATTTAGCGTCGAGCTACGAACCCGGACCTTGTGGGTGTGGGTGGACGGCATGTCGCGACTGAACTAAAATAAAGTAAAAAAATCCTGAGGGCAAGCAACGATTTACAAAAAAAATATTCGGCCAAAAAGAAACAAAATGACTACCTTGGTTATCTAAAATGAATAAAAAAGGCTTAAAACGGGAAGAGTTTTTATTCTCCATTGTCTCAAAAGTTAAAGTAAAGATGCTTAAAAACCATCTGGTCCCGATAAAACTGTATTAGAGGGAGTTCATCTTCTTGTACAGAGTGCCGAGTGCGAGTTGCAGTGAGAGAAGTGAATGACTTCACCATCGCGTTTAGCGAGCACGTAAATGTCAATTAGTATGAAATCGAGTCAACGCCATCTAGCGGCTAATTTGTGCAACATTAAGGCCGCTAGATGGCGCTCACTCGATGCCATACAAATTCGCGTTTTTTTTCTCGCAAACGCGATGGTGAAGTTATTCACTTCTCTCACTGCAACTCGCACTCGGCACTCTGTTCAATTTCAGAGATACTACTTCCTTAAATTGTGGGATGAGCTCCCTGCCGACGTTTTCCCGATGAGCTATACCTAGTATAGAGTTATTCAGGAGCGATTTGAAACTTTTTTTACATATACTCCTGGTGCAGGCAGTTCTCAGTTTTGTTTCTAAGTAACCGGAGCAAAATAAGAGATGAACATTTTGCTACTATTAAAACCAGTGGATTGGACAATGAGCTTGCTAAAGGCGGGTTGGTGATGATCACAAACCCAGTCTACAAAGTCCAAAATATCCAAAAACACACTTTGCGTGGAATTTGAACAAATGCAGCCATAGCCCATAACCTAAGAATATCAAGCCGAGTAACGAAATAATCGGTCTCACGGCTGGGCCAAATCCTCCATCATTGGAATCGAGGCGTCTTCACAAATTGGCTTAGTAATTGTACTAAGGTGTGAAATATTCTAAGCGAGTGACATACCTGTTACTCTACTATAATTACGATAAAGGTTAAGAATTCGTTACAGTTAAGTCAGATTACTAACGGACATTACCCGCTATTTATGTCCTATTGTGTCACTTTAATTATTTAAGTTTATGCCATCTTCGGTTTAAACTGACTCAGTGTGAAGTCATGGGTTAGTTGGTATTCAAGAGGATGTAAACAGCTCTCAGATTATATTTATTTGTTAATTTTTTTATACCTATTTTTAATTGCCTTAGAGTGCGTGTGGAATTGTGGATTGAGAGATTAATCTACAAAATTTTACAGCACGTTCAGATTTCAGTTAAATAGATATATTAAAAAAAAACCCCCGACACAATACACACCTCAAAAAGGAAGAAATAATATTCACGTATTGATCCTTTACGTTTAAGTTTAATATAGGTACGTAGAATATTTAAATACAAGTGTCGATGCGTCTCGGGGGATCGCGTAAAAAGATTTTTAAATTAAGACTTTACTACTCAACAATTTGATATTTTGCTTACGTTGCTTCGGCCACTTATTGTATTTAGATGTCATACTTTATTATTTTAGGTAGTAAGTATTCTGTTTTTATTTTATTTACTTAGCGGTCCCCTGTTCTATTATGAGCTGAATATCTTGGAAACGATTGCCTTATTCCCACCAAACATACCTAAGAACCATCTCGACAAACAAGGCTTTCGATTGAAAAAACCGCATTCAAATCGGTTTAGCCGTTAGGGGAACTACTGTGCCACAGCCAGATACACACACACACACACACACACACACACACAGATACACACTTCGAACTTATAACACGCCTCTTTTTTGTCGGGGGTTTTAGCTGATTTAAAAAGAATTTTTACCCTGTCGAATCCTGTATTTTCTTTTTTACAACCCACGCTTATGAAGTACTGTTTCCTTTGTTCGAAATAATGTACTACTTTTTTTTATTTAAAATCGGTTTGTGTTTGGCCTCAGTCTCGCCTGGTGGTAAGCGATGACGAGGCCGATAGTGGTGCACGCTTACCCAGAAAATGCTTTTTCACTCTGGCCTTGAAGACACCAAGGTTGTAAGTATCCTGAAACACAGACGCTGGGAGAGCGTTCCACACCTTAACGGTGGGGACCAGAAAAGACGCAGCAAACCGTTGGGTGCAGCTTGCTGGGAAGTCAACCAAATGAGGTGGAAGCCCTCTCAGCGTCTAGTGTTCCGGTGGTAAAAAGTAGAGGGCGGTATCAAGTTATGTATTTCCTGAGCACTCTCTCCGAAATACATTTTATAAAAAACTGATAGACAGGCGACTTTACGCCGATGCTCCAAACTCTGGAGTTTGGTTTCAACGAGCGCATGGTCGTCAATGAGTCTCCTGGCTCTTTGGTCGAGTCCGATGATTTCAGCTGGTATTTGGCGGAGCCATCTCACATCTCACAGGAGGAGCAGTACTCCATACACGACCGAATCTGTGCTTGATACAAGTGGAGTGGTGTGAAGTATTGCCGAACCTCAAAGACGATGCCAAGTTTTTGGCAGCGGTTTTCGCTTTGGAATCAATAAACAAATGGACAGGCTACAGTAATACTATAGTAACAGTACCAGGAGTTCACACTGATGAAGTGATGACAGTCGCTAGCGTCAGTCTTGACGTTTTTGTAAGGGATTTCGTTACAGAGCCTCCAGCGAATAGGAAATGGAACTAAAATAGCATACAAACCGTAGTATTAGTAGTAGTGATAGTGGTTTGCGTGATGGAAACTTACGGTATAGTAGACAGCTGTATTTCTGAAATTACGAAGCTTTAGAGAGACTAACTAAAATATTTTCACCATCGAATCAAACTTGACACGCTGTGACACTAGATGGCGCTTTACAGTATGAAATTGTTGAAGATCGAGCTAGGAAACGGTATGCTAATTCAAAAATCACACCAAAGGTTTTTAAAAAATAGATGTTGTTTTTGGTTGATATTTCGTTATCTTCAGTCATAAAACAATACGTTGGACAACGACACTGGTCGTTCTCGTTTGTGAATGTGTGGTTCAGAGAAATACCGCTAGATGTAGTTGTACTACTTTAGATCGCGGTATAGACATTATTTGGCAGATGATATGGTCTACCACATTGTTTGTATTAACATAGTTAATAATTATTTTATTATGCCATATTTTTGAATGAAGAATGGTATGTAACAATATACATTCCTTCTTTAGCGTATTTTGATTGACGTATTATGCACTAGCTAGAATATAGATAGACCCGTCTAGGCTATTTTGAGGTCTTTAGTTTCAAAAACTCTGAAGTTGCTTATTTCTTGCCTGTAGATAGATATAATCGTACCTAAGAAGCTTATTATTGCGTTTTGTGTCACATCTGACGGTCGTATAATCAGCAATTCTATTGGCTATTTGTATGCCATAGTTTTTATTAAACTTAAAACTGCCAAAATTAATTTAAAGTTATTAAAAATCTTTATAGTATCATATCTAGTATAGCCTGCGGAGTGACCTAACTGAACTGAACCTAATTTGTGTCATCTTCTTCCAGCGCAAACTGTCCTAAGGACAGTATGAAACAACAGTTAAAACTCTCGCACCGTTTCGTTCGAACAAAGCTGACTTTTTCAAATATCTTCTTATCCCACCCTCACCTTTCCACTCCCGTACCACTCGTGCTAGACTACGGCGTCACCCACACACAATTCAACATTTGTTGGCCCGAACTAAAAGGTTCGGTGACTCGTTCCTTTGTCGTACCATCCAGACGTGGAACGCTCTTCCAGCACATGTGTTTCCTTCCTCTTATAGTCCCGGGTTCTTCAAGCGGGGCGTGAAAAGGCATTTCTGCAGGCCTTCAAGGTGAGGATGGCCAGCCCAGTGATTCGTTTGAATGACTGGGCTTGTCAACCTCATATCTGGACCTCACGACCGCTTTCCATCAGGTGGAGTGAGGTCATCTTGACGGGCAATATAAAATAATAATAATAATAATAAGATTTCGTAGAAAATGACACAAATTAAGATTTTAATGTTCTATTACAATATAATAAATGAAAAAAAAAAATTATAACTTGTATTTTATTTTGTGGCTTGTACAGAGAGTTGTAATAAAAAAGTAAATATATAATACTAATGTCGTGCATAAATTCGACACAAAATACGTTGTACAACAGATATTATTATTCAAAAACGCATAACACCTATTAAACCAACTCTTTTAGAGCTAGTCGACCGACATGATAGGTATGAGTTAAATGTCAGGGTTCCTGTGGACAGAGCTGACACAAAATGCCTCTGTACATCAGTCACTACTTCGTTATAATCATGAAAGCAAAATTGTCATCTTTAAAAATTTTTTCGTTCAATACTGACCAAAAAGACAAATACTTATCTAAATTTCTACCTAAGCGACTACCTAAGATGACACAAATTAATGTATTAGGTTGGACAACGGATTCCGAAACTACATGCCGAAAATAATAAACTTTACTATTTTCGAAACCTCAAAGCCCATCATATCATATCATATCACATCATTCTTTATTTACTTGAAACACGGTACATATGGTTACATGGTTAAAGTGGTAGATTCACATGTTTCGCCAAACATAATGGCATGTAAATGTTTTAAATATTAGTTAAGTAACTCTCCAACACTGTAAAAAATCTTATTTAAGAGCCATAGATGTAATTTATTATAAAATAATGGAAATTTGTTATAAATTTTTATGCACATATTCAAACAGTTTATCATATAAAGAGTGGTTCTGGGAGAAAACTTCAGTACTAGTCTCTCTGGGTTTCTTTTATTACGAGGATTAACGTCACCACACACAAATTTACAAATTTACAAATTTACAAATTTCAAAAATGTAAAGGCTTGGCAATGTTCATAATTTCAATTCCTTAAAATGCGGTTTACATGTCTGGAAGGGAGGAAATCTCTATCGTTTATAAATAAGTAGCTATAAGGTATGTTATGTGTTAAAAATAATGTAAATAATAAATAATAAATAAATCCCTGGACATTATTCCACACAGCGCCATCTAGCCCCAAAGTAAGCTAATTAAAGCTTGTGTTATGGGATACTAGACAACGGATAAACATACTTAAATACATTTTCTTTTGTAAATACATACTTATTATACATAGGAGACACCCAGACCAGTACAAACAGACATGTTCATGCACACAAATGTTTGTACTGTGCGGGGATCGAACCCGCGACCTCTGGTGTAGTAGCCAACTTCTTAACCATTACACCAAGTCGGTCGTCAAAAAAAGTAAAGTAAATTAAAAGGTAGATTGAAATATTACTGTACAATCCGAAAATTTTACAGCGATAAATATTGTCCTTGATAACACATTAATTGGATTAATAGATTCTGATTTATCGTGAAATTATTAAAACATATAAAAGTGAAAGGTCACACTCATCACGAAGTTTCAGAAACTGCAAGTGCTAGGAGTTTAAAATTTTGCATGGACGTAGTAGATGCTCACTGAGATGGGATTTTGCGAAATTCGACCTTAAAGGGGTTTTTTTGGGGTGGATAGTTTGTTTGTATGAAACTTCGTTATATATACTTCATGTGCTAGAGGTCTGTCTCACTAACAATATAAATTTACAAACATTTGCGCGTCTGCTTGCAGGCAGAATACTAACGACATATCTACAATACTATTAAGATCTCACTGTAAAATTGTGTTCTTGCAAATAAATGATTGATTATGCTTATGATTACTAATTTGCCCCCGCCTGCAATGATTTAAAACGTTGCGAACGAGCTTGTTTTTTCCTTTTGAGTGGTCCGTTTTTTTGCATTTTTTTTGTTTTTTTTTTAAATAATTAACTAGTTTTTATTTCAGACTTTTTAGTTGTATGTTTATGGAATCGCTATTTCAAGCCCTTCATGTTGATACCCGAGGGGTTGAGTAGAAAACCAAAACTCTGTCATTTTTTTATATTTTGATATACCCAGTGTCACTCACAGTAAATACGAATCTAACAACACCTCTCAAGCTAAATCCATAGAGCCGTTCAGGCTACAGAGCGTGCCAAATAATTATACATGCATAAATACATAGATACTCTCGAAAAACATAACCTTCCTTCTGGCGCAGTCTGGTAAATATAGCATCTATCTCGATGCATAATTTTTTGCAAGCAAAGAAATTATAATCATTATTTGTGATTGAATACACAAATGAAACAAGTCAAATATTAAAAAATATTAACTACCTATATTTTATAGATTTGTTAATTTTATATAAATCTGTGTAATTAAAAAAAAGTTTAATAAATTGAACCTAAAAATATTTCAATGTATTTCATGATTGAAAGTTCTTCCTTAACTGTAATGCACCACAGTTAACGATAGAGAACAGTCTAGGAATAAGATATTGTGATGGCGCTCATTCCGCCACCTTCCCGCAGTTGGGGCACGTCCGCTGCCCCTGCAGCAGGGCGTGATCAGGCCGGTGGAAGAGGTGCGTGCACGGTAGCGTTGTCACCTGCGTTAGTTTACCAGTTAGACTTAATACCTAGGCCGAGATCTATAGAGCGTGCTTAGCATAAGCTTAGACTTCACATCCATCCATCTTATCCATCTTTATAAGTCACTTCTTATGGATATTATACATACTATTATTGTCTTAGTTAATCAACTTGGACATTCGTTACAGTCCAACTATTCTAA
This sequence comes from Udea olivalis, assembly GCA_947369235.1. NCBI lineage: Eukaryota > Metazoa > Arthropoda > Insecta > Lepidoptera > Crambidae > Udea > Udea olivalis. Next base: position 8,844,094 of record OX376370.1, on the reverse strand, counting down.
GATATACCTTTTGACGTTTCATGGCTGTCACGGCTGTCACAGTGCAATGACTTCGATCTAGTGTACCCACAAATTTTTAAACATTCATCTACGTCAGGGGTTCCCAACCTTTTTTTGTCTACTGCCCACTTTAAGAATAAATTATTTTTGAACGCCCCCCTTTTTAAACATACTTAAAAACCGCTAAGTACTTATAACTGATTATTGAAACGCAAATTTATAGTATTCGGACAGAGTATCTTTTATTGAAAATAAAACAAACATAATCAATTCTTCTCAAAAAACAGCCGCAAGTCGCCACGTTCGGTAACACGCAAACGATTTCTCTTTTTAGTAAGCAGCGTTGCCACAGCACTAAATCCACGTTCATACAAATATGACGATGGGAATGCTATCAAAAATCGTTGAACAATTGACCACAATCCAGGGTACAATTGCGGGATCGGTTTTAGTAGCCAAAATTCTTGATATCCATTTTTGAACAAGATTTTTATTTCTTCAGACAATTGCCTCTTGACAGCCAACGAACTTCAGTATGAAGCAACAAACGGTTGAAATCTTCGTCATTAGTAACACAAAGCTGATAAAATAATCTATCATTCAAAGAGCTGCTACGGATTTTATTGACTGCTTTGATGACATATTGCAGTGATTGAAATAGTCGTTCACTTAAGTTTCTAGCAACCAAATGTTGTCTATGAATAACGCAATGTATAGCAAGGACATCTGGAATTTTATTCTTTAAGTATGCTATGAAGCCTTTAAGGCGCCCTGTCATAGCCGTAGCGCCATCCGTAGCAACTGATATAATATTTCTCAAAGGAATCTCTTTCTCTTCACAAAACTTTTCCAATGTATTGAATATGGTTTCGCCTTTTGTATCTGTCTCCAAATTTCTGGCAAACAATAGTTCTTCTTTCTTTAATAAACCTCACGTAAGATAGCAACAACGCTTCATTAGTTGGTAAAGTGGACTCATCGAGCTGAATTGAGAATTGACTAGTCCTCAGATGATTGCACAATGATTCTTCAATGTTTTCAGCCATTTCATCAATTCGTCTTTGCACAGAATTATTACTCAAAGGAATTTTTCGGATAATATCTGCGGCCGGTTTATGAAGCACAGTAGTTATTACTTCCTTTATTGCTGGCAAAATTAACTCTTCTCCGATGTTGTGTGGTTTGCCTTTATGAGCAATTAACAAAGAGATATTGTACGAAGCTCGAAGTCCGTCGTCATCTTGCTTAGCAGCCGCCGAAAATAGTTTTGATACACTTGGCTGAGTATTATGCTTCTTCTCTAGGTCTTGAAAATATGCTACATTCTTTTCTGTCTTATCTGGCTGCATTTTATTCAAATGATCTTGCAGTCTTGAAGGCTTCATTGCTTTGTTCGAAAATGTTTTTAGACATAGAAGACACAAAGGCGACGACGGGTTTGTGGGATTTTCAATAAATCCGAATTTAATATATTCCGCAGAGTATTGCCGTCTCTTCTTTTTTACTTCCGACATTGTTTTGTTTTAAGAAATACGTAAGTGTTGAAATCAAGTACTGCTTCAGGAGAGAGGTTTAAAGTTTGAAATTAAAAAAAAAAAAATATCTTTGTTGTTTCTGCTTACCAAGACTCCAAATTTATAATATATAGTAAAAAACTATTATGCGCGAAACCGCAAATGAAAATAAAATAAATTTACGTCGCTTATATAGGATTGCATAAGCAGCACGCACCAACAGGAATAAGACAAACGTGCATAAACTCGTTTATCTCATTCGACGCCCAATCGTACTCGACAAGCAAGAACAAGTATTATAGAACCAGCCGATTGGTATAGGAATGTACAATTCGGATTATTTAACAAAAACTTGTTAAAACATGATTGCCCGCGGTCTTTTATATCGAACCGAGTTTGAGCTATATCTTAATTAATATTAGTTGATGTTCACAAGATGTAGTCGAGAGTCGAGAGCTCAGTCGGTGTCTAAGAGTCTTCCTAGCTAGGTAGATGAAATTATAAATCGACCCCAAAGCCCTACACAATGCCCCCTTTTTTTCTGGGTCTCTTACCGCCCCCCTTTAGGCCTGCAGCGCCCACAAGGGGGCGTTATCGCCCACGTTGGGAAAGACTGATTATTCTACGTGATACACACGAATTATGGGGTTTTACTCAATTCACTACAACTTGTTCACGATACGGCGTGTCCAGGGTAACCTGTACTAGCGAAGCTCTGTGGTCGGGGGACCCCAAAACCTATCAGCTGGACCCAATGTATGTTCCGCAAGTTTCGGAGTCGAATCCAATTTTCTAAAACTTCTGGGATATGTCACTTTTTTGGTTACTGTGGCCCAAATAGTTAAGGTATATACATGCTTAATTTTGTTTTTCATTGTTAGCTGAGTACTAGGTCTACTTGGTTCAGAAACATTTACATTTATAGCACTGAATACTAATTCAGAAAAAAAATATGAAATTAAAAAAGTGGGATACTGTTTTTTCCGTTTGTTATGAACGCCATTTAAAAAATAAGTTAGTTACATAAACTTTTTTTTTCCAAAGCTTTTAATCGCATGAATTTCAATGGAATACCTCTTTAGGTGCCCTTTGGCATTATACTTAAATTTTCATTCAAATGTCTGAATAGACAAATTTAAGATTTTATGGTAGCAAATAACATTTAATTAATCGATAAGCAAATGATCATATAAAAGAGTAGTCAGAACTCAGAATATCTAGATCGATAGCACCAAGGCCCAGAAAAAACAGCCATTAGAATATACATGTACGTGCAGTCCTATTCGGTAGGCTATCTTTGGTGTGTCATAAAATATTGTGCCTACCACCGGTGGAGTAATAGTACATTATTGCAAAGGCAGCGAAATAGGCAACTGCAGGTCGAGTATGAGTTTGAAGGCCGAGCCGCAGGCGAGGACTTCAATGATACGAGACAGGCAATTGCCATTTCGGCCGAGGCATATATAGTGCTTTTCTTAAAAAAATGCAAGGAAATAAAAAGGGCCTTTTACATAATAAATTTAATTAATATTATTAACAAAATAACAACTCCGCTTTACCGCCAATTTGTTTATTTTTATTTTACAATTTGTGCCGAAAGGTAAACGCATCTGTGGCTATACAGCCACGAGAACGCAATGTGTACGATAGATGAAAGAGTTCTAAATTCAAACAGCACACCGTTTCATACAACATTGCCGGCGCGCTCTTCGTTCGAAATTCAAAGAACGCGCCGGGAAGTGATTTTGGGTTTTCAGTCTACGTAAATATGATACTTCGCGTGTTCTTTATTCAAAAGTAATGACAATATTTCCGAGCATGTTTAAGAAAAGTATTTTTTCTGTTCTATTTACCTAAATAGGTACCTAGTTAGTTTGAATAAGATTCTTTCCTGTTTTTGATGGTGAATACCTATTATTTCTTGAAAATAGTATACATGCCTACAGTTGAAAAACCATATAAAGAGACCTAGAGATCTGATCAAAACAATACAACTTTTTAGAAATAAAAACCTATTATCTTGTACATTGCGTGTTCGGTTTCAGTTTATTCGGTTACTTATTCAGAAAACTTGTAATCGATTACCATCCGAAGAATTTAAACCGATATCTCCTAAGAACCGCAAATGTTTGGTACCGATTCTTTTGACCACATGACTAGTCCGATCAGTTTGACATCTGTCAAAATGTGTATCTTAGAATGGTTGGAATGTAAGTAGTTATAATTTTAACGATACTCAATAAGTAAGATACCTATGTATAATAATTAATGCGATAAGTCTGTGCTAACCTAAGTACCTAACGACTGTAGATCTCGGTCCAAGTATAATAATTAATATAAAATCGATTAGGTATTATTTCTAATCAAATCGGTAACTAATTTCGAATTGTCCAAAAGTGAACCAAAATGAACAAATGGACAGGCTACGGCAAATGTGTCAGACCTCATAACTCCAATATTTTACAAATTACATTTTTATAGGTACTATTTTATTACTAATTTGTGCCCGCATACAAAAGCATAGCAAAGCTCTCAAATTCTATAAAAAAGCCGTTTCAGTTTAAAATGCTGAACAGAAAAACACGTAATTCCGGGCCGCCATATACAGGGTTACTTTATAAACCCAATCCAGAATTGTCTCAGACATTAGGCATCAATCAAAGACAGCTTTTTTTTTAAAAAAGGAGGTCTTTCTAACTTTTGAATTATTATATTTTTGTCAAACAGATTATTCCTGCGGCGTGGTTACTTAATGAAAATTAAATTTCAACTTCTGAATAAAGCGCGGGCGAGGAGTTGAGAGGCTGCGCGCATGCCGCACTTACGTCGCGCAGAATCAACAAAACTAGTGATTTTTTTATACCTTTAAGTAGTTTTAATAACATTAATTACTCAACATTTTAGTACTGAAGGTTGTCAAACAAAAAAATACGTATTTTGCCATTTTCTCCATAGATCCTCATATTTCAATTTGGATTGTCTTTATAAAATAGCCCTGTATAAAGGTGAAGTTTTTGTGTCTCCTCTCTTGTAAAATTTGATATGATGGAGTTACGAGGTTTTACACTCTAGCCGACGTATAGGTATATGACGACACTAATGGCGTAGTGCGCTGTAGCACGGTTTCTCGCCTCGATTTCCGTAGTGTCCCGGGTTCGATTCCCGGTCGTGTCAATTTAGGAAACGATATTTTCTGAATTGACTCGGGTCTGGGTGTGCTGGGAGACGCCCCTGGCATATTTCCTTGTGTGGTACCTCGTGACACAGGGATATTAATCCCTACTTCGAGACCATTACAAGAGGTGTGTTGTCTGGCGCATATTTATTTATTTTTATTTATTTAATATTACAGTAATAGTACCATGAGTTAACACTGATGAAGTGACGACTGTAGCTAACGTCAGTGTTGACGTTTTTGTAAGGGATTTCGTTACAGCGCCTCCAGCGAACAGGAAATGGAACTAAAAGAGCACACAAACCGTACAATAGTAGTTTGTGTGATGTAAACTTACGGTAGACGTACATACAGCTGTGTTTCTGAAATTACGAAAGTTTAATACGAAATGTTCACCATCGAATCAAACTTAACACGCTGTGACACTAGATGGCGCTGTATGGTTTGAAATTGTTGATGATCAAGACTAGGAAACGGTACCCTAATTTAAAAATCACATCAGAGGTTTTTAAAAAATAGATGTTATATTTGGTAGATATTTCGTTATCTATTTTCAGTTCTAAAACAATACGATGGAAAATGGCACTAGTCGTTCTTGTTTGTAACTGTGTAGTTCAGAGAAATACCGCTAGATGTAGTTGTACTACTTTAGTTCGCGCTATAGACATTTTTTGGCAGATCCTATAGTCTAATAAACATGCGACTTGGTCACGGTTAATATCTAAAAATTCTAATTTTTGAATGGTACGTTAAATTACACTAACTTCATTTAGTGTAATTTTGACGTGCTATGCTAACTAACGTGTACTCGATGGTCTCGATGTCGTCGTCGTGCTAATGTTTAGGGAATAAACCTCATGTAGAAAATCTGTACCTACCTTAACTGCAAATCTGTACCTACCTTAACTGCAAATCTGTACCTACCTTAACTGCAAATCTGTACCCACCTTAACTGCAAATCTGTACCTACCTTAACTGCAAATCTGTACCTACCTTAACTGCAAATCTGTACCTACCTTAACTGCAAATCTGTACCTACCTTAACTGCAAATCTGTACCTACCTTAACTGCAAATCTGTACCTACCTTAACTGCAAATCTGTACCTACCTTAACTGCAAATCTGTACCTACCTTAACTGCAAATCAAAAAATCTACCTTTTCTAGGAAATAAAAATTCCAATACTAATGAAATATACTGATTGCACAGCGAAATAGCTACCTCAAAATATTAATAATTAAGCACCAATTTATGTTCCTGACTCATTACTATTTATTTAAATGTAAAGCATTTTAATTAACGTATACATAATAACTACTAACGTACAGTAAACTATTTACATCTTTTTTTATTAAACAGTAGTTATATTTTCAGTATCTATCTTTTTTTATTACAGTAATTATTCTAAGCCCATGACTGTATTTTTTTTTGGAACGAAGCTTTTTTATTTTTAGGATAAAATTCTATATTGTACACAACAACTAAACTTAAAGCTAAGTATTACATTTAAAACAATGCACAATTTAGGCGGCCTTATCGCAAATAGCGATTGCTTCCAGGCAACCTACGGGTAGAAGTAAAATGGAAGAAGAGAGGCAATACATACATACATACATACCATCACGCCTTTTTCCCAACGGGGTAGGCAGAGACCACATCTTTCCACTTGCTACGGTCCTGACACACCTCTTGCGCTTCGTCCACTCTCATTAATCCTTTCATACATCCTCGTCGATTATGGGTACTACTGACCTGACCTTTTCTGAGCACGTCTTGGACTTGTCCTAAGTACGTCCGTCAAGGCCTTCCCCTTTCAACCGCTCCATAAATTTGTTTCGTAAATCGCCTTTCATCCATCCTTTCCATATGCCCAAACCATCTTAGCATTCCCATCTCAATTTTTGTGTCAACATCCTCTTTCACACCACATCGCTCTCTTATTATGCTATTCCTTACTTTATCACTCAATGTCACTCCTGCCAAACTTCGCAATGCTCTCATTTCCACTGCATTTATCCTACTTTCATCCTTCTTTTGCCATACCCAACTCTTCAACTTCAACTTCCGTACATAAGCGTCGGCGGCACTAATAAGAGAGGCAAGTATGTCCATAAATAGGTTCACAAAAACTATTAAGAAGGAGAAATATGTAAATTTAATAAACTTTCTTTATTTTTAGAGATGTTCTGATACATAAATTATTTAACTACCTACTATAATAAACAAGCAGATACCACAAATTAGACATGCGCGGCGCTCTGACATATAGGCCGCTTAGAATAACACGCCATTTTTGACACACGCACACAGAGACGTGAGTTTACAGGTGAATTCAGTGAGTTTCAGTGTCGCGGCCAGTCGCACTGTCAAAAACGTTGAGATATTAGATAGATAGATAGATAGATATACTTTATTGCACAAAAAAGGAATAAAAACAGTTGTATTACATAAAACAAGCAATTTGTACAATTTAGGCGGCCTTATCGCTAGAGAGCGATTTCTTCCAGACAACCTTTGGGTAGAGGAACTTTTTAAAGCATGAGCTTTGTGTGAAGTGAAAATAAATCTATGAGAAAAACAACAAAATATATATATTTATATATTTATAAATTCTTCAATCAATCAAGATTATATACCTACAAATACATATAAAATAAATGTATATATCTGTATATACAAAAAAAACATACATAATACAATAAACATACATATACCATACACACATACAAAGAATTATTATGGCAAGGACGTCGCAGCACAGTAGACACCAAAATAACCATGAGGAGCAGAAGGTCACAGTGAAAGGAAATACGCTTTGACACGGGATTTAAATATAGGAAGGGATTGAGATAGCTTGATAGGCAAAGGCAGGGAATTCCACAGGCGTATGGATTGGATAGTGAAGGAATTCGAGTAATAACTTGAGGAATGTGGGGGGAAAGTTAAAAGGAGTTTTCGGCTCGAGCACATTACATCGCTCCTGGCAGATTGCTGAAATTTCAACAACTCTTTGAGATAAGGAGGCGTCCGGGGATTGAACAACACGGTGTAAAGTAAGGAGAGAATATGAAGATCTCGCCGGCGGCGTATAGGGAGCCAGTTTAGTTGGGCGCGGAATTCAGAAACATGATCGTATTTGCGTAGGCCAAAGATTATGCGAATACAGAAGTTTTGGAGCCTCTAGCTTATTTAGGAGTATCTGAGTGATATCCAGATAACAACAGTCAGCATAGTCTAGTATCGGCAGAAGTAAGGCCTGTACAAGAGCTATTTATTATTTGTATGTACGTCGTCAGATACTTACATTATAGTTCAATGGTCAAAGGTAAGTAAAACTCAGATATCGTTTGCAAGTTAGTAGTACTATGTACGAGTATTATAAGTATATAGGTAGGTAAACCATTATATTTCGTAACACATTCAAATCCAGTACAAATGGGCTTTTACTTTTCCCGTAACTTTTCTTATCATGCATTGGTAAAACACCAGTATTTTTGGTATTTTCTCTTATTGGCACGCGCGGCTACTGCATCCGCGCCGCGCCGCCGGCAGGTGACTGCCGAAGCGGTGGCTCATGGTGTTATCTACAGCCTACTAGGTAGGTAGGTAGTTAGGACTGTATGATCAAGCCATTAGGCTAGCAGGTTGCACCTGGACCCCGGTAAATGACTTCTTATAATATAATACTTTTATACATATTCACCAATCTCAACTCCTTTCAATCTAAATGGACCCCTTTTGTATATTTTTGTTTTTGTCGAACTAGGCGCAAATTTTTCACTTTAATGTATTTTATTTTAGTCGGTATCTGTCAAATCGCGCTTATCTGGCGAATATAGTAGCGAGTAGCAACCCTAGGCGATCAGGCAAGATGATAGAAAAAGGCAAGGGCGGTCCTTCTGTAAACTCATTTTTTTGATGGTGAATACCTATTATTTCTTGAAAATAGTATACATGCCTACAGTTGAAAAACCATATAAAGAGACCTAGAGATCTGATCAAAACAATACAACTTTTTAGAAATAAAAACCTATTATCTTGTACATTGCGTGTTCGGTTTCAGTTTATTCGGTTACTTATCCAGAAAACTTGTAATCGATTACCATCCGAAGAATTTAAACCGATATCTCCTAAGAACCGCAAATGTTTGGTACCGATTCTTTTGACCACATGACTAGTCCGATCAGTTTGACATCTGTCAAAATGTGTATCTTAGAATGGTTGGAATGTAAGTAGTTATAATTTTAACGATACTCAATAAGTAAGATACCTATGTATAATAATTAATGCGATAAGTCTGTGCTAACCTAAGTACCTAACGACTGTAGATCTCGGTCCAAGTATAATAATTAATATAAAATCGATTAGGTATTATTTCTAATCAAATCGGTAACTAATTTCGAATTGTCCAAAAGTGAACCAAAATGAACAAATGGACAGGCTACGGCAAATGTGTCAGACCTCATAACTCCAATATTTTACAAATTACATTTTTATAGGTACTATTTTATTACTAATTTGTGCCCGCATACAAAAGCATAGCAAAGCTCTCAAATTCTATAAAAAAGCCGTTTCAGTTTAAAATGCTGAACAGAAAAACACGTAATTCCGGGATTTCGTTACAGCGCCTCCAGCGAACAGGAAATGGAACTAAAAGAGCACACAAACCGTACAATAGTAGTTTGTGTGATGTAAACTTACGGTAGACGTACATACAGCTGTGTTTCTGAAATTACGAAAGTTTAATACGAAATGTTCACCATCGAATCAAACTTAACACGCTGTGACACTAGATGGCGCTGTATGGTTTGAAATTGTTGATGATCAAGACTAGGAAACGGTACCCTAATTTAAAAATCACATCAGAGGTTTTTAAAAAATAGATGTTATATTTGGTAGATATTTCGTTATCTATTTTCAGTTCTAAAACAATACGATGGAAAATGGCACTAGTCGTTCTTGTTTGTAACTGTGTAGTTCAGAGAAATACCGCTAGATGTAGTTGTACTACTTTAGTTCGCGCTATAGACATTTTTTGGCAGATCCTATAGTCTAATAAACATGCGACTTGGTCACGGTTAATATCTAAAAATTCTAATTTTTGAATGGTACGTTAAATTACACTAACTTCATTTAGTGTAATTTTGACGTGCTATGCTAACTAACGTGTACTCGATGGTCTCGATGTCGTCGTCGTGCTAATGTTTAGGGAATAAACCTCATGTAGAAAATCTGTACCTACCTTAACTGCAAATCTGTACCTACCTTAACTGCAAATCTGTACCTACCTTAACTGCAAATCTGTACCCACCTTAACTGCAAATCTGTACCTACCTTAACTGCAAATCTGTACCTACCTTAACTGCAAATCTGTACCTACCTTAACTGCAAATCTGTACCTACCTTAACTGCAAATCTGTACCTACCTTAACTGCAAATCTGTACCTACCTTAACTGCAAATCTGTACCTACCTTAACTGCAAATCTGTACCTACCTTAACTGCAAATCAAAAAATCTACCTTTTCTAGGAAATAAAAATTCCAATACTAATGAAATATACTGATTGCACAGCGAAATAGCTACCTCAAAATATTAATAATTAAGCACCAATTTATGTTCCTGACTCATTACTATTTATTTAAATGTAAAGCATTTTAATTAACGTATACATAATAACTACTAACGTACAGTAAACTATTTACATCTTTTTTTATTAAACAGTAGTTATATTTTCAGTATCTATCTTTTTTTATTACAGTAATTATTCTAAGCCCATGACTGTATTTTTTTTTGGAACGAAGCTTTTTTATTTTTAGGATAAAATTCTATATTGTACACAACAACTAAACTTAAAGCTAAGTATTACATTTAAAACAATGCACAATTTAGGCGGCCTTATCGCAAATAGCGATTGCTTCCAGGCAACCTACGGGTAGAAGTAAAATGGAAGAAGAGAGGCAATACATACATACATACATACCATCACGCCTTTTTCCCAACGGGGTAGGCAGAGACCACATCTTTCCACTTGCTACGGTCCTGACACACCTCTTGCGCTTCGTCCACTCTCATTAATCCTTTCATACATCCTCGTCGATTATGGGTACTACTGACCTGACCTTTTCTGAGCACGTCTTGGACTTGTCCTAAGTACGTCCGTCAAGGCCTTCCCCTTTCAACCGCTCCATAAATTTGTTTCGTAAATCGCCTTTCATCCATCCTTTCCATATGCCCAAACCATCTTAGCATTCCCATCTCAATTTTTGTGTCAACATCCTCTTTCACACCACATCGCTCTCTTATTATGCTATTCCTTACTTTATCACTCAATGTCACTCCTGCCAAACTTCGCAATGCTCTCATTTCCACTGCATTTATCCTACTTTCATCCTTCTTTTGCCATACCCAACTCTTCAACTTCAACTTCCGTACATAAGCGTCGGCGGCACTAATAAGAGAGGCAAGTATGTCCATAAATAGGTTCACAAAAACTATTAAGAAGGAGAAATATGTAAATTTAATAAACTTTCTTTATTTTTAGAGATGTTCTGATACATAAATTATTTAACTACCTACTATAATAAACAAGCAGATACCACAAATTAGACATGCGCGGCGCTCTGACATATAGGCCGCTTAGAATAACACGCCATTTTTGACACACGCACACAGAGACGTGAGTTTACAGGTGAATTCAGTGAGTTTCAGTGTCGCGGCCAGTCGCACTGTCAAAAACGTTGAGATATTAGATAGATAGATAGATAGATATACTTTATTGCACAAAAAAGGAATAAAAACAGTTGTATTACATAAAACAAGCAATTTGTACAATTTAGGCGGCCTTATCGCTAGAGAGCGATTTCTTCCAGACAACCTTTGGGTAGAGGAACTTTTTAAAGCATGAGCTTTGTGTGAAGTGAAAATAAATCTATGAGAAAAACAACAAAATATATATATTTATATATTTATAAATTCTTCAATCAATCAAGATTATATACCTACAAATACATATAAAATAAATGTATATATCTGTATATACAAAAGAAACATACATAATACAATAAACATACATATACCATACACACATACAAAGAATTATTATGGCAAGGACGTCGCAGCACAGTAGACACCAAAATAACCATGAGGAGCAGAAGGTCACAGTGAAAGGAAATACGCTTTGACACGGGATTTAAATATAGGAAGGGATTGAGATAGCTTGATAGGCAAAGGCAGGGAATTCCACAGGCGTATGGATTGGATAGTGAAGGAATTCGAGTAATAACTTGAGGAATGTGGGGGGAAAGTTAAAAGGAGTTTTCGGCTCGAGCACATTACATCGCTCCTGGCAGATTGCTGAAATTTCAACAACTCTTTGAGATAAGGAGGCGTCCGGGGATTGAACAACACGGTGTAAAGTAAGGAGAGAATATGAAGATCTCGCCGGCGGCGTATAGGGAGCCAGTTTAGTTGGGCGCGGAATTCAGAAACATGATCGTATTTGCGTAGGCCAAAGATTATGCGAATACAGAAGTTTTGGAGCCTCTAGCTTATTTAGGAGTATCTGAGTGATATCCAGATAACAACAGTCAGCATAGTCTAGTATCGGCAGAAGTAAGGCCTGTACAAGAGCTATTTATTATTTGTATGTACGTCGTCAGATACTTACATTATAGTTCAATGGTCAAAGGTAAGTAAAACTCAGATATCGTTTGCAAGTTAGTAGTACTATGTACGAGTATTATAAGTATATAGGTAGGTAAACCATTATATTTCGTAACACATTCAAATCCAGTACAAATGGGCTTTTACTTTTCCCGTAACTTTTCTTATCATGCATTGGTAAAACACCAGTATTTTTGGTATTTTCTCTTATTGGCACGCGCGGCTACTGCATCCGCGCCGCGCCGCCGGCAGGTGACTGCCGAAGCGGTGGCTCATGGTGTTATCTACAGCCTACTAGGTAGGTAGGTAGTTAGGACTGTATGATCAAGCCATTAGGCTAGCAGGTTGCACCTGGACCCCGGTAAATGACTTCTTATAATATAATACTTTTATACATATTCACCAATCTCAACTCCTTTCAATCTAAATGGACCCCTTTTGTATATTTTTGTTTTTGTCGAACTAGGCGCAAATTTTTCACTTTAATGTATTTTATTTTAGTCGGTATCTGTCAAATCGCGCTTATCTGGCGAATATAGTAGCGAGTAGCAACCCTAGGCGATCAGGCAAGATGATAGAAAAAGGCAAGGGCGGTCCTTCTGTAAACTCTTTATTACTCGTATGTGCAGATACGTAGAAATGTTTTTGACCCTACAATAAACTAAGTATAGGTTTAACTAGCCTGTTGGCGCAATGGCAGCGAACCTGCCGTTAGCGTCGGAGGTCGTGGGTTCGATCCCTACCCATGACAAACATTTGTGTGACGAACATTAGTGTTTGTTGTGTGTATGGGTGTTATTATCTATATATGTATGTATTTAGAAATATTTAAGTAAGTTTATCAGTCTCTGACGCCCATGGTAGTTTGGGGTTTAAAAAAACTGCCTTTGCTTTTGCACGCACTGCGATAGTCGCTTGCCATTAGCGACCCGCATGCTTGTTTGCTACCGTCGTATAAATATATAGTGTCGAAGTATTTTCATTCGTTTAATAAAAAAAATGCGTACTTACTCCCTTATTGTATTAATTAGGTGTGCGATGTATGTATGTTATACGTCACGCTTATATCCCAAATGAAGTCTGTTTTATCTTACATGTCTTATTTCTAAAAAAAACATGGCGTACTGACAACAATAGCCAATTCGTAATGTTAAGAAATAGTCTAATGAATCATACAGAATCATTAGACTACCATACACGTATAGGTTTGCCCGACGGGTTTCAGATAAACAGAACTGTGGGTGTGTGGCGAAACGCGACATCGCCCTTTAACTTTACGTGTAAGGAGGCCATTAACTTTAAAGCCAAAAACCGAAATTGGCCCTAGTTTACTGAAATACTGATTTCGAACGACAATCTACCGATTTTTACCAAGTCTTCTTAAGGCTCACCAATCCTAAGCGTAATGTTCATTGTCATAATATCGTGTTCCATATTTCAGATTTTTCTTATCGTCACGAGTTTCATATTGAGTGGCATGGCATATTTCCAAAAAGCATAACATTGTATAGCCTAAACTTGTTTGGCGTTCATACGTGTTAAAACGCATAAAATCAAAAAGCAGAATAACTATAATGCACAGGGTCCGAAGCACAATAGTCGAAAGACAACTTTTATAAGGCTTAAATTAGAAACTAGCATGCTTTTGCGCGCTTCGCTGGTATTCCTTTCAAATCAATCACTTGTATTGTCGTTCACGATCACGATCACGACGATGGGTATAGATACGATATCCCATGTGGTTTCAGATGTGACATTTTAGTAGGTTTTTTTTTCCCTATATTTAGCTAATATTATAAAATAAATATAACCTAATCTCAATACCTAATAATGACACCCTCATAGATTTATTTTGTTACACATTGTATAGCTTTAAATAACATAATTATTCTAACTTGAATTTATATTCTTTTATAGGAACCGTAAATCGACAGCATTGTATTGTATGTACCACTTTCAATCGAAATAAATGATTCTGATTCATTCAACGTTCCTATCACTTCCAAATACAACCTATTTTATTTAAGAGTAAAAAGTTGTGAAATTGCTGTGAAGCAGATTTCATATTTATTTAATTATTTAGTTTTTGATAAAATAATCGTAAAAGAATGCTTTATTTCAACATCATCATCATCCGTGCGGTCTATCCTGGTTGTGAACCCACACCAGTGTGAGGGGTCCCAGGGTCCGCCTTTCTTATTTTCTTGGGCCACATCGCGCGGTCTTGTGCATCCTCAGTGGTGAGTCTGTTGGTACGCATGTCACCCTTGACGTCGTCGAGCCACCGCTTCTTGGGTCGATCTCTTCTTCCGGTCCCCGGCGGAGGCGGCATGGCCAGACATTTGTTGCCCACGTAGTTTGCCGATTTCCGTGAGACATGACCATACCAACGAAGGCGGCACTCCTGCAGCTTGTCTGCGATGTCACGAACACGAAGGCTGCCCCGGATGTGGGTGTTCCGCACGCGATCTTTGCGTGAGACTCCACACATCCACTGCAGCATCTTCATTTCCGTGACGCGCAGCTCCTACTTGTGTCGCTATAGTAACGCCCATGTTTCACTGCCATATAGAAGAACAGGCCCAATGATGGTTTTATAGACCTGGTCCTTCAGCTTGATCGGTATTTTGGGGTCACAAATGACACCAGTCACTTTACGCCATTTGGCCCAAGCCGCCGAAATTCGGGCTCAGATGTCGCTGTCAGAATCAGAATCAGAATCAGAATCATTTATCATTTTTTTTTTTTGTCGATGTCCCCGGACGCGCATAACACAGATCCCAGGTTTTGACACGGTCCATGCGGTCGACCACGTCTGCGCCTATGCGGACGGACTGGGGATTTGCGGTGTTGCAGGCCATGTACTCCGACTTCGCCACATTAAGTTTCAGACCGCCGTTCAAGTGAATTCTTCCACTCATTCACCCGTTGTACCAGCCGTCCCCTGTCCGAATTTGCTAGCGCAATATCATCAGCATACATGAGCAACCACCACGAGGAACCACCCGGTTCCTCGTGGTGGTCTCGGATGCTGTTTGACAGAACGTCTAATATTATGCTGAACAGAAACGGGCTAAGCACGGAGCCTTGGTGTACTCCAACGGTGATAGGGAAGGGAAACGTGTCACCGACCGCAGTCCTGACTAAGGAGCTGGAATCGTGGTGCATGTCCCGGATAATGGCTTCAGAAACGAACAAATTTACATTCGGCAAATTTGCCGAGTGTAAATTTGTTCGGTTTTAAATGTTTTTGTACTAAATTGAATATTTTTCTCGCACTCGAAGTGAAAAGTACAGTTTGCACCTCGAGACTAAACGCCAACTGAATATACCCTCGGTTTCATTGACTCCCTCGCACGCTCGGGAGTCAAACCACCTCTGGTATGTTATGGCTTCTTGTAGTCCCTCGATATAAAATGTACTATTATTCAATGAAATGTTACATGTTCATAAACTAAACGGTCCTAGTTTTATTTAGAATTGTTTAAATAAATAATATAATAAATATTCGCCAGACAACACACCTCTTGTAATGGACTCGAAGTAGGGATTAATATCTCTGTGTTACAAGGTACTACACAAGGAAATAAGCCAAGGGCGTCTCCCAGTACACCCAGACCCAAGTCAATTCACAAAAGATCGTTTCCTGAATTGACCCGACCAGGAATCGAACCAGGGACACTACAGAAATCGAGGTGAGAAACTGTGCTACAGCGCACTACGCCAATCGTGCCGTACAAATATTGTTTCAAACGTGTATCTCTCCTATATTTTTTACAATTTTGAATATAATGATTTCTGAAAACAACTCCATCAAGAATCATAAATTTCGGAAAAGGGGCCCTTAATAATGAAGACAAAGATGGTTGGCCGTATCGATCTCAGGACCACACGGGTTACGACCTGGGGCCCTCATTATCTGGCCTTATAAGGATAAGGCCAGATAATGAGGGCCCCAGGTCCAGGCCATAACCTGTGTACGTCACATACATTTATTTCTATTCTATTACAATCCCTTAAATCCAGTCAAATTTATCCTTAAACTGAGCGTAGCGAGCGATTTCATTATTTGTTTTTTAATTTCCAGCCAGTCAGCGGTCACCTTTTTTTTAACCGGGTGTTTAAAATGCGTTGCGCACTATCCCACCGCCCGGGGGAAGGCAGTGGGGGAGTGTGGGACTCTCCGGCGGCAAATCCGGCGGTATACCTACTAAAACGCACCCGGGTATACCCTCACCGCTTTGAAATAGGGCAACATGGAGCCTTGCGGATTACCGTGTCACCCCAGTGAAAGTCAGCGGTCACCTGGCTTAAGTGATCTTCTAGGCAATATGTACTTACTGTTAAAAGTCATGTTTTATGTGTAAAATTAAACCATTGATTTAACTTAATCGTGCACTACTTTTTCGCATTGTCAATTCATTTTTGAATCAATTTTCATACACAAGTGAGCTTGAAGTCAGCCTTCTTAGGGCTCGTTATACAGAAAATAACGAATCATGTTAAAAAACCAAAGTGAGCTTCATGATTTGACGAAAAAGATTGCAATAAGGCCCCTAGGCCACGACGTTCTTCAAAACGGTAAGATGCTGATAGATTTGAGCATTCGCTTGTATCAGAACATAATAAACCAATAATTTTAAAAACTCAGCCAAATTACATGTAACCTAACATACCTTCACGACCTTTTCCCAAACGGGGTAGTCAGAGGCAAGTGTCTGTGTCGTCATGGTGAACGAAACACTCAGAAGCCCACTTTTCACCAATGGTATAAGAACTCAACGTAGGTGGTGAGCCTACCGCCGCTATCCGGGTTGATTTGGTTTGTTATCGATGTTTTCCATTACCGGAGAGTAAGTCAGATATTTAACAATGAACACAAAGATTTTGGTTCTGGCCAGATTTGAACTCGGGACCACACGATCCGCGATCCGAGTTCGGATGCTGAACCACTAGGCCACGACGCTCATTACATGGAATGGAACATGAAATGATGAAAATGATTACTTGGAATGATTTTAGAAAACAGATCATTTTCCTGTATTGCAAGAATGGAGTATTTAACAATTTTTATTGTTGAAGTGTTATCGAAAGACCCTCTCAAAATAAAAACATTGGTAAAAAAATAACCAAAACATTTATAGCATTTAAAAAATATATATTTTGGGACTTGCCCAAACTCAAATATTTTTATTTAAATAGACTTAATCAGTACTTTTAAATAATCAAAAAGTTTCCGGCGAGGAACTCAGTAGTTACTCTTTTAAACTTGGTGTGGTTTTACAATGCGAGTTAGTAGAGTACAATTTGTTTGTTGATAAAAAAAAACTGCTTAAATTCTAAACGCTCCCTACAAATTGCCGGCCGCAAATGACGTAATTTGCGATGTATTTATTTCTTTGCGTTCTGCAAAACTTTTTTTCGGTAGCTTTATATTGCGTTTCTAGGAATATGGTTTCTTAATAAAAGTTTGCTATAAATTGTGTAGATTACGGAATGGTAGGTATAGCTTTTTTTTTACTTGAAACTCTCAAAAATGGCCATATAATAAAATGAACTTTAAGTAAACAAACTGAAACTTTGAATAGGTCCCTTTTTAAATGTATTTTTTGATTATATTAAATTATTTTTAGAATCTGATGATGTTGTCAAAGTAGTTATTCGTAAAAACTTGACAACAATAATGTAATATATATAGCTATATGTATATAGTCTATACCCACCCACCTGAATGAAAAAAGTGATATAAAGGCTTTCCCCATCCCTTAAGACGTATACTAACCGATTCGGCGCCTCGAGGTCAGAAGCGCTTACAAAACACGCCTTATATAAGCCTTCGCGCATCTCCTTTGCGCATTTGACCAGTCAGCGGTGACACGCTCGGATACTCACTGATTTTTTTGCAAAAAAAAAGTTTTTTACAGTGACGTCACTTAATTTTTATAAACGACAGTTGAGGCGAACAGAACTCAGTGTGTGATTAGTTTCTGTGCAGTGCGGTGGTTTCTGAGATTTTATGTGAGTTTTTTTAATTTTATGAATATTTAAATTTAATATTTGGATGTGTGCTGATTTTTTTATAAGTGGCATTGACAGTGTTTTAAATAGGGCTGCATTGTGAATTTCGCAATGTTAAATTTGTTAACTATAAAATGCCTAGATTGATATTTTTTCGCTAAGCTGAAAAAAAAATTAAATAAATACTGCGGTTTTTAATAATCTGCCTGTGTGTAAAAGATTACATAAATTTACATCACGTTGATATCTTTTGTATCGGCGCTACCAAAAAATATAATTTTATCTTCATCAATTTTTTTTTGTAACTAGTATCAGTTATTACTAGAAAAAGTCAAAAAATTAAATTTAACCAGTCTAGCTAAGAATGCTAAGTAATCAAAACTGAAACAACAAATGACCGGTTTTCCAGTCAAGAATTGGGATTTAAGGGGAGGTGGTTCACAAAACACGTTTTTAGAATTAATTTTTGAAGTTTTTAAACAGTGAAATTAAAATCTAATAAAATTTACTGATATTGTTGAGGGGATAATACAGGGAATTCATCCGGTGGAAACATGATTTGATAAAGTTGTCGCGATAGAATTAATTCACAAAGTTACCTCTTTTCGTGACATTTTGTTATCTAGTTTGGTTTTATTCCTAAAATAATTGATCTGATAATATGGGTCCTTTACCAAAACAAAGTTTAAAGATAGCTGGAGGGATTTCATCCTTTGGTTTTTTTTATTACATCTATTAATTTTTTCATCGATTATTTTAGTGATTTTCGGTCCGCGTGGCGCTCACCAGTTTCCTATGGGAAATGTTGTGCAGAACCTCGCCTTAAACAAAGAAATACTTCATAACATCCGTAAAACTATATGAAACTATCTTGTTGGCTCGGTTGATGAGGTGTTTGCTTATACGCCTTGGTTCAATTTAGAAGCACTTTTACTAGCTGTTACCACCGACTTTGTACATGTCGACTTTTACAACTTCTCACTCTGTATGTTAATGAAAAATATCTCTTATTTTAATTCGTCGTTTAAAATATTGATGTAAATGCATGAAGTAGTTTTCACTCCTGGAACCCAATAACACGAAAATGCAAATTGTTTTTTTTTTCGATTTACAATTTATCTAATTAAATATAAATAAATAAATATGCGCCAGACAACACACCTCTTGTAATGGTCTCGAAGTAGGGATTCATATCCCTGTGTTACGAGGTACCACACAAGGAAATGAGCTAGGGGCTTCTCCCAGCACACCCAGACCCGGGTCAATTCAGAAAAGATCGTTTCCTAAATTGACCCGACCGGGAATCGAACCCGGGACACTACGGAAACCGAGGCGAGAAACCGTGCTACAGCGCACTACGCCAACCGTGTCGTCAAAAATCTAAAAATAAAAAATAAAAAAAATCTAAAATAATCTAATCGTCTAATTGTTGTAATTTTCTAAATGTGTTAAATCTTTACTTTTGAGAGTGAATTCACGTTATCTTACGCGTAAAAAAATTGTATTAATATAATATAATAAATAGCTCAAAGCTCCATAAAGGTTGACCTGAGGCGTTATTACAATTCCTTTAAACTTGTCAAGTTCCGTCCCAGACGGAATTTAATTTCCAGCCCGGACATCTGCTAAGCTGTATTTACTGACAAAACTGCTCGCTACTCGTACCCTTGGTTTAGACTGGATATAAGCGATTGGAAGAAGGTCTATGGCCATATTTAAAGAGCTATTGACCCAAATATGTAACCTACGCAAACCAACGAGCCTGTCAACTAAAACTTTAATCAACAAATACCTCTGTGGCCGAGTGGTTAGAGCAATTGGATCGAAATCCAGAAGTCCTAAGTTCAAAAACGGAGTTTCTGATATGTATCACAAACCCGCAAGCTTGTTGATTAATCTAAAAACTTAATTGTATACTTACAGATTAGTTATATAACTGTTTGTTGATTAATCACGTGATATTTTTCATATTTTGTTAATTTTTTTCAAAGAATCGAGTTAAAAAAGATTACTCCGTTAGGAATTGAGTAACTATAATAAAAATATTTCATTAAATTGTGAGTACATAGTACGCGCATAGCTTCTAAACTATTAGTTCCCCAAGTGGTCCAGGTGAACCCCAAGGGGTCCTCGGGAGACTCGACGGGGGTCTATGTTGGCGACACATTTTTTGTCAAGTCTTGGTAATATGGTAGCAATGTAGCTAGTAGGGGGTCCAAAGGAACTAGCTAAATTAAAAAAAAAAACCTGTGGACCTCCTTTCTAAATGAAAGGACATACATACATACCATCACGCCTTTTTTCCAGCGGGGTAGGCAGAGACCACATCTTTTCACTTGCTACGGTCCTGACACACCTCTTGCGCTTCTTCCACTCTCATTAATCCTTTCAATGACGAATAGACAAAATTGGATAAAAAAATTTTTATGCTCTTCATTGCAAGGACAAATATTATCTTAGTTTATCTGTATAAAAAAAAACCTACATTTTTTTTGATGAAATGATGAAATCCGTGCGGGGGGGTCGCTAGCCTATACTCATATTATTAAGCGGAAAGATTTGTTTCTTTGTTTGTATTGAATAGGCTCCGAAACTACTGGACCTATTTTGAAAATTCTTTCACCAATATAAAGCTAAATTATCAGGGAGTGACATAGGCTATATTTTTTATGTAGGTCATTTTTGATGGCAGAAACCGTCTACCTACGCGGGCGAAGGTACTGACGGCCGGCTGAATCTATACATATTAAGTACATGGCTTAGATAAAGATTATAATTCAAGCTTTAGTACTTATACCGGGTAATTATCAAAAGACTTACAAAAACGTCATCTTCACAGGAATTGAATTAAAAACACTTTTCGTAATTTAGTTAATTCCTTTTTAAAAAATACGTCTGCACAATTTAAAGCTACAAAAGAGATTTAAATAATGATGATATATCATGCATTTAAGCCAAGAAAATGCATAAGATGTTGAAAATGAATTGATTAATACACATTTTAGCACATTCATCCGTAAAAGATGTATGAATAAATATCTGGGACATCTTACAAGATTAGTTGACCCCGCAGTAAGGTCAGGACTGACGGAGATTGGTTTACATACATATTTTAAATGCATCTTTACAAAAAATTTAAAATTATTATCTATACATCTAATATTTTACAGAGGAAATTTTTTTTTTGTTTGTCAGTATAGAATAGGCTCCGAAATTACTGGACTGATTTTACACAAATTATTTCACCATTTTATAGGAGTGAGATAGGCTACATTTTTATTTTTTTTTCAGATCAGATATTTCTATGACTATATTTTATGGAATACATGCACTATTTTATGTGATTTGTTACGTGTTGATAATTTAGCTTTACATCGGTGAAAGAACTTCAAACCGGTACAATAGTTTCGGAGCCTATTCAATACAAATAAACAAACAATCAAATGTCTTCTCTTTATAATATTATACTTAAGATAAAATAAAACATTAACCGATTGAAATTAATATTTTAGGAAAAACAAAGCTAATAATTAAACTTCGTTGAATTAATTACGAGTATATTGTGCTTTGATAGTTTTACATCACCTACAAAGTAAGCGTATCATAATATAAAATAGGATATTACTTATCTTCTGTATGAGTAATCATAATCACCCGGTAATTAAACAGTAGCGATCGAAGTAATACAGTATAATTTTGACGACGAATTTTGATTTTGACGACCGACTTGGTGTAATGGTTAAGAAGTTGGCTACTACACCAGAGGTCGCGGGTTCGATCCCCGCACAGTACAAACATTTGTGTGCATGAACATGTCTGTTTGTACTGGTCTGGGTGTCTCCTATGTATAATAAGTATGTATTTACAAAAGAAAATGTATTTAAGTATGTTTATCCGTTGTCTAGTATCCCATAACACAAGCTTTAATTAGCTTACTTTGGGGCTAGATGGCGCTGTGTGGAATAATGTCCAGGGATATTTATTTATTTATTATTTATTTATTTAATTATAATCAATAGTAAGTAAATATTTTAGAATTATTTAATTATACAAGTTCCAAAATACTTATATTCAACGGTAGAAAAATTCGTAACACCGCCTTCTAGGATTTTCTCTTCCTAATTAGATCAACGCCATCTATTGGCATCCTGACAAACTAACTTATGTACAGAAATGAACTATACAGTGAATTCATACAGAAAAGTTTTTTTTTGCATTTTTGTCTGTCCGTTTGTATGTTTCAGCATCACGTGAATAACCACTTAACTTTTAAGTATAAAAATTGAATTAAAATTTAGATACATGGCGAAAAGATTTGAAAGCTAACTCCACATGGACGAAGTCACTGGAAAAAGCTAATAAAAGACAATGGTATCATTACGGTGACCGTAGCCAATAGCAACGTGCTGCTTCAAAGTTAACTCAACAATTAATAATTTACACAAAATTTTAATAATAGATTAAAAACAACTTATTAAGAATTCTCTTATTGTAATGGTATGTTTATTATCAAATAACAAAACTCCGTTACGAAATACATCGCCTCTTATTTTCTCAGGCTTAAAGATCAATTTTCTTTGGCTTTTTTGTATTAATCTTGTGATGTCATCCCGGACACAAGTCTGTATAAGTATTATGTAAATTAACCGAAATCGGACTTGAGTTTCGTATAAATTTTGAGACGAATTTATCTTTAATTCTTAAATGGGTTTATTTGCGACTGGCTGTCTGCAGCGGCTTCGCCCGCGTGGATTTTTTCCTCCCCACTTGTTGAAATATAGCCTTAAAACCAAAAAAAAGATAGTTTAAACAAAAAAAGTATAGCCTGAAACATAAAAAATATAGCCTACTAGCTTTCCGCCCGCGGCTTCGCCCGCGTTTCGTTAAATATTATGGCCAAATTACATAAAATCTATTGAAATTGTACCCCATGTGTTATTCTGTTGTATCAACTGTATTACTGTAAAGTAGTATTTGCGTGAAGGTGTAAGGAACATACATACATACATCCTCACAAACTTTCACATAACTAATATTAATAAGATGTCACTCCTTTATTTTGGTGTCTTTTTTAAATCGGTCCAGTATTTTCTTACCCTTTTCCATATAAACAAACAATCAAATCTTTCCTCTTTATAATTTCGACACGATTGGCGTAGTGCGCTGTAGCACGGTTTCTCGCCTCGATTTCCCTAGTGTCCTGGGTTCGATTCCCGGTCGGGTCAATTCAGGAAACTATCTTTTCTGAATTGACTCGGGTCTGGGTGTGCTGGGAGACGCCCCTGGCTTATTTCCTTGTGTGGTACCTCGTAACACAGGGGTATTAATCCCTACTTCGAGACCAACAAGAGGTGTGTTGTCTGGCGCATATTTATTTTTTTATTTTTATATTTATTTAATTAGAGACAAGTTGACAAATATTATACAGGGTTACTTTTGAAAGAGTCAAATTTGCAGGCATGTTTAAAAATTCATAACAGAAGCCAAGTGTGAATTTTATTGGAGATCATTCGGGCTCCATACCTACATTTTTGGACTTTTTCTGAAACTGCTGGGCAATTAACTACCCTTATGGAGCAACAGGTAATATGAAACGATAGTAATCAGGTATTTATTTCGCAAACCTATAGTGTTTTATGCGGTCTTATTTAAATACATTCAGTTCTTAATACTTAAAACCTTTTTTCAGGGACTTTTTGCAAGATAATGTTTATTTTATAATATTCATTATTATAATCAAAATCATTAACAATAAAAATTAAAAAAAACAAAATTAAAACAAAAAAAAATTGGGGCAGTTTACACCAAGATCATCTGACCCCAAGCAGAGCTTGCAGTATCAAATATACTAATGATTATGTTAGTAAATATCAAGATAAAATTGAAATTTAACTTTCATAAAATCCTAATCACCACGCTTCCCAAATGCGGTTTGGTGATCACAAACACGGGCTATGTTACGATTAATACGAAAACACAATTTGCCCAACCTGGGAATTGAACCCGGAACCTCCGGGATTTGGGCCGAGCTCTGAAACCTCTGTCACGGAGGCGTCCATTTTCCTTATAGTAGAAAAAAAATACTCGGTTTAAGTACCTAAGTATTAGATATTCTTTACCAAAGTGTGAATTTCTCAACATTTTTCCTTCGCAACTCAATTTCATACCTAAATGTGTGTTACGTTTGTATGTCAGATGATTATTGGTTTTCGCGAGTCGCTAAAGTGTGTGCTGAGCTGTTTCGTCGAATGTTACATACTTAAATCATAGTGATTTGTTAGTTCAAATACCGATTAACTAACTTTGTAAAATATTTCGATCTTTTCAGAAGACCATTTTTGGAATTTTAAAACATTTCATTACAACGTGTTTTGATTCTATTCTACCCTCCATGAAGTAGAGAAAAACAAGACTGAAAAAATATATCCTGAATAAATTACACCAAGATCATAACATAACATAACATACCATCAAGACTTTATCCCAAACGGCGTAGTCAGAGGCAAGTGACTGTGTCGTCATGGTGAACGAAACACTCAGAAGCCCCCTTTTCACCAATGGTATTAGAACTCAACGTGGTAGGTGGTGAACCTTCCGCCGCTCTCCGGGTTGATTTGGTTTTTAGCGATGTTTTCCATCACCGGAGAGTTAGTCGGAAATTAAACAATGAACACAAAGATTTTGGTTCTGGCCAGATTTGAACTCGCACTCACACGATCCGCGATCTGAGTTCGGGTTCTCAACCACTAGGCAACGACGCTTTCGAGATCATCTGACCCTAAATTAAGCAGAGCTTGTTACTATGGGCGTCAGAGACTGTTAAACATACTTGAATATTTCTAAATACATACTATTATAGACAATACATACGCAAACACAAATGTTCATCACATTAATGTTAGTCATGGATAAGGATTGAACATTCGAACCCACGACCTCCGGTGCTAAAGGTAGGATCGCTGTCATTTCACCAACAGGAGCATTTATCAATCGTTTTAATTTTTGTTCATACAAATACTGCATGGAACAGAATAATATTTAATGTACTCGTACCTAGTAGTTGTTGTATTATGTTATTGCGCTGTTGCACTGTTTTTCGCCTTGGCTTCCGTAGTGTCCCGTGTTTGATTCCCGGTCGAGTCAATTCAGGAAACGTTCTTTTGTGAATTAGCTCGGGTCTGGGTGTGCTGGGACACCCCCTTGGCTTAATTCCATGCCTGGTGCCTCGTAACCCAGGGATATTTATCCCTACTTCGACGCCCTTGGCTTAATTTCATGTCTGGTGCCTCGTAACACAGGGATATTTATCCCTACTTCGACGCCCTTGGCTTAATTTCATGTCTGGTGCCTCGTAACACAGGGATATTTATCCCTACTTCGAGACCATGACAATTTAAGTGGGGTGTTGTCTGGCGCATATTTATATTTTATATTGATATGAAAAAAGGCGCACTATTTTTTTGAATACTTTTAAAATAATTTTTCTAAATTTATCTTTTTTTTTATTTATATCACACTTAAAACCTTATTAGAAGTATAATTTATGAAATTTTTAAGATGAAAATTAGCCTAATCGATCTAGTTTCTTTCAAGTCGTGTGCTCACTTGCTCACCTCCAGAATTTTCAATTGATTCGTGAGAACAGTTAAACAGAAAGAAATTTACGAATCCAAATAGCTACTACCGAAAGAAAAAGTTTCGAATATTATAAACTGGCTGTCCAGCGGCTTCGCTCGCGTGAACTATTTCTTCCGTCAATATAAGCTTATATAATATATAAAAATAGTCTATGTCACTTTCGATAATGTAGACACTTTACATTGGTGAACGAATTTTTAAAATCGGTCCAGTATTTCCGGAGCCTATTCAATACAAACAAACAAACTATCAAATCTTCCTCTTTATAATATTAATATATAGATTTTAAGTCACTGTCGCTCCTACGTTCCGTTTTACGCTGTTTTTTGTGTTTTATTGTTCATTAGTAAAGGATACGTGTAATTTTTCAATAGGTAAATTACTTTTAATAATATAAAAGTATATCTACAAATTTAAATCCTGTTACCAACCAGTTTAAAAGACGTAAGAATATTACCATAATATGATACTTATTAGTATATTTATGTGATGTTTTTATATTTTATTGTATTTCTTTATTACAACAGTTATAGTATTAATGTGCATGTATTTTATTGTTAACAGGTGTTGCTAAAATATAAAATCATTTTTGATAACTCCTTAAAATACTAGTTTGATCGTTTTTCAATAATGTTTTTTTTTGGTTTTTCAATCAAAACAAGTTTGATCACTAATCTGACACCTTAATAAGTACAATCTATTATTCTTAAATACAAAGTGACCCATTCTTAACATATAAAACTTAAGGGTTAATACATCAAAGAAAAAAACAGGATTAAATTCATCGGCAAAAAATAAGAAACTACTCTGAATTTTACAAAATTAAAAACTTTTTTTTAAGGTCAATAAAAGATGTTTAGTTACTTGCAATTTTGTGATTATGGGTTCTAGAGCTATTAAATATTTGTATTAATATAATTTGATTTAAAATAAAGTGTTTATCAATGACTTCTTCATTTAAGAAGAATAAAAACACACACGCACCACACATGAACACACACGCACCATACACTCACACACCCGTTCCAACATTTACACACACTCTCACCCACGTTCGTTAAATAATGGCCAACTCTAATTTCATTTTATATCATGTTTCTTGATTATTTTCAGAGTCAGTAATAGTAAGTAAGTAAGTAAAAAATCATTTATTCATTTAAGCTTGTACAAAGCACTTATGACATGTCAAAAAAAGTATACAGAAATAATAATAATAAACGTAAATAAAATAGTACAATATTAGTACACATCGTGAATATACATAATGTGAATCTACCACCGGTTCGGACGTTGCTTCTTATCGAGAAGACTCCGGCAAGAAACTCGATAGTTACTCTTTTCAACTTTGTTTGTTTTACAAAAAATAAATTCAGAGTACAGTCAATGCGAGTAGAAAAAAGAACACAATATTGAGCAGAGGAGCAGATTATTCCTACTATGACCACAAACTTTTGTCGTTCAAGTAATCCTCTACATTATAATAACCTTGTTTCATTAACTTTGCTTTAATTGCAGACTTAAACTTGTGAAGAGGTAGATCAACAAGACTTTGAGGTATTTTGTTAAAGTATTTTACAGATTGACCAACAAATGAGTTTCCCACCTTGTGTAGCCTAAGACTGGGAGTTTTCAATTTGTTTTTATTTCTAGTATTATGTTTATGAGTGTCACTGTTTTTTTTGAACAGGTGCAAGTTTTTGCGCACATACATTATGTTATCTAAAATATACTGAGCATGCACAGTTAAAATATCGATCTTCTTAAATACTTCCCTAAGCGAGTCGCGTGGTCTAAGTTTGTAAATGGAGCGGATGGCTCTTTTTTGAAGTACAAAAATGGTGTTCAAGTCTGCAGCTGAACCCCACAACAGTAGACCATACGACATAACACTATGAAAGTAGCTAAAATATACTAGTCTTGCTGTTTCAATATCAGTCAAGAGTCGTATTTTTCTAACAGCACAAGCAGCGGAACTGAGTCTCCCTGCCAGGGCCGTTATATGCGGACCCCATTGCAACTTAGAATCTAAAGTTATTCCTAAAAATACAGTAGAATTTGTTAATTCTAATGGCTCGTCATTCATAGTTACAATAGTATCAACCTGTCTCACATTGGGCATAGAGAATTTGATGCACTTTGTTTTTTTTGCATTAAGTAATAAATTATTACTAGTGAAATGTAATGAAAATGTTTATGTGTTTTATAACTTTAAACGTGTCCCTAAAGTTAACCAATGATGCCTTCTGGTATCTGCGATATAAGCTTTGCCTATTAGGGTATGACACACTGTCAAACAAAGAAAAAAATATTTTTAAATAGGTAACCCTTTTTTTTCGGGTGAATTATTCATTACGTACCATCCTGCAACCTGGGTGGTATATTTAAATAGAGTAGCAGGTACTTTTATATAGTCTAATTATTACAAGAAAAAAACTTTATATCATGGAAACATCAATTCACGTGTTTACAAACATAATGTGACTCTTATCTACCTTCTGACTTCTGTTCAAAAAATAACCTTATTGGACTATTAAATTTGACATTATTGTCAAATACTTAGGTTGCTAGCGACCCATTATGGCCTACGGGAAAACATGCGGGCAGACTATACGCATACTACATCAGAGCCTAATGTAGCTACTGTATGCAACGGTTTTTGAAATCGTTTCAATGGTTTTTCTATTACAAACAGACGCACCAAAATACGACGTGAATCTTTTCTCTTCATAATAAGTTCAGATTATTTCTTACACATAAGTGAGGAATGCGGTGCGACCATCAGTCAGAATTCAAAACGTGGTTCTCTAACCACAAAAACAACGTTTTGAATAAATAAATACGTAATACTTATTGAAAATATTGATCAACTATGGCGACCTAGAAGACTGCATACGTAATACTGGTGCGATCTGACCCTGGGGTCTAAGGTCGTGAGTTCGACGCTGAGGACGAATTGACACCAAAAACTAATAAAACCATTCGACGATTGATCAGTGACGCTGCGAAAGGTCGCGGGTTCGACTCCTGAATCTCATTAACATCATTTAAGGCGGAGTATGATGATAGGTGGTTCTGCCCACTGTGGGTTGTGGGTTCGCGTCCGCCCAGCGTTAATATTAATGTATCGGGTGATTGTGGTACTTCCGTGTCTATTTTCAACCGACTTCAAAAAAGGAGGAGGTTCTCAATTCGACTGTATGTTTTTTTTATGTTTGTTACCTCATAACTTTCGACTGGGTGAACCGATTTTGATCATTCTTTTTTATTTGAAAGCTACTGCTTCCTGTGTGGTCCCAATCTAATTTAGTATAGTTCAGACAGTGGGATTTATGAGAAAACCATATAAGTCTTAAATCTAGATAGACAAAATGCGCGACAAATGGACGAATAACTCAATATCACGTTAACCGATTTCTATGTTTCTTTCTTTATTGGAAAGGATATACTTTAAGGGTAGTTTGATGAGAGTTTGGTTAGGTTCTGATTATGGGATCCATGACAAAGTAAAGAAACTCTTCAATTCTTAGGAGCAATTGGACGATACTTTTTCTATGTATAAAATCAATGAGAACTATTCACTGAAAATCAAGAAATAAACAATAATTTTAACAAAAAAAAAACAACTCCAAAAAAAACTATTCCAAAACAAAGCAATAAAAAGTAAAGAAATAATTGCGTATTCTTCTAAAACATAATTTATATAATGTAAGTACAATTATTGTTATTGTTGGAGTCGGTGTCAGCCATTGTGGGTTTGTAACTACCTACATACATACATAAACGTGAAATGTAAGAAATAGGTATATTGCTAGGTATATTGTAGTGTTTCCTTGGCTGACACCGACTCCAACAATAACAATAATTGTTCCTACATTATATTATCGTATCAGTTTTAGAAGAATACGCAACTATTTCTTTACTTTTTAGTGCTTTGTTTTGGAATAGTTTTTTTTAAGTTGTTTTTTTTTTGTTAATTTTTTTTAGTAAATATTGTTAATCTATGTTTATCAGTCTTTGACCCCCATAGTACAAGGTTTATTCAAATGAATGTCATGAAGGTAGTGTAGAGATGTCTCAGATTTCAAACAAAAAAATAATTTCTCTATTTTTTTCCAAAAAATATAATGCCACTATAAATAAGCATATCCCTATGATTTCCTTTTTATTACAAATCAATTATTAAAATAGATATGAACCTGCAAAAATAAAAAAAATACGTCATGATTTTCCACTGTGTTCAAACGTCCAGGAAACTAATTTGACTAGATTATATAAAAAAAGAAAACAAAAAAAACACAGACAAAGTTATTAATTAATTTTTAATGGAAAAATCAACTAAATCGGTCAACTTTTCGAAATAAGATCAAAACGAAACGTCGATTTTGTGAACTTATGATAGGTAATTCGGTCCGAGCTGCAGTTGTCTCTATCGCACTCTGCGGGGGATTGAGGTTAGCTAAAGACAGCAATAGATTTTACTAATATGTACCTATTTTTCTAATATTTTGTCCTAGCTGTGTCCTCCTAGCTAGCGAAAAGCTTTAAATTATGCAAAGTCATTGATCCACATAATCCATGGCCAGAGTTGCCAATCGTAATCCCAGACGTTAGGATTATAGCTACATAACGAATAGCATTTGGTCTAAACTGCACGATTAGCATTATTGAAATATTATGCTAATGTCCTCTCAAAATGGCCGAAAGAATTCAACAATAATGGGACTAGCACCAAATCTGATCTTCTTGCGACATCAATAATAAAATGTTTTGTAACAATGGACTAATAATGTGCACCATTTTTCTAAATTTGATAAATGATTATCGTTTTAGGACAAGATGAAAATAAATATTTTTGATAGCTCTTGAGTTTTGGTTATTATGAATGTTGGCATAGGAAAAGATTTCATCAAGCTCATCTGACCCCAAACTAAGCAGAGCATGTACTATGAGTTTCAGACTTTGATAGACATACTCAAATATTTCTAAATACATATGTATATAGTTATTAACTCCCAGACACACAACAAACACAAATGTTCGTCACATGACGTTTGTCATGGGTGGGGATCGAACCCACGACCTAAAGGCAGAATAGCTGCCATTGCACCAACAGGCCAGTCATTCAGAATGATGTAACTGGACATAAATTTGTATATTATTTTCTCACATTTTTTTTTATGTACCGGAGAACACACCATTTGTCATGGTCTCAAAGTAAGGATAAATATCCCTGTGTTACGAGCTACCAGATAAGTCAGGGGCGCAATAAGCAAGCTAACTTGTTCTTTTTAATGTAGAGCTGCAGTTACACATGCTCTAAAATAGCATGCTTATTTGCATGCTCTAAAATAACATGCTTATTAGCATGCTCAAAGCGAGCATGCTCACTTTTCACGGAAATGAGCATGCTCATTATTAGCACTTCTTTTCTTGCTAGTAATGAGCATGTGACTGTAGCTATACTAGATGCGTTAAAAAGGCTAAATACAAGCTAACTTCATATTAAGATTAACATTACAATGTATATAATTAAAGAAGTTGGTATTGCAAGCCTTAAAAAACTTAAAGCCCAAGTGTTCGTCGATTTTATACCTCCTTCTGATATACCGGAGCGGTACTGCCGCCCATCGCCCCCGCAGACACCCGCGCGCGAGGACGCTCGCAACAAAACACTAAAAGTGTTATTTTCTGGGGGCACAGGAGGTATTTTTGAAAACCCAGCGTACAGATTAAAGAAGACTTGATGGCCTATATTTTCCTGCAAAATCTTTACAAATCACACCTATAGTTGAGGAGCCTTAGCAAATTTAAGTTTTATAAAGACCCTTTTTCAAGATTTTTTCCAGTATAGATATTTCTATCCTACGACAATTTCAAACGTACAGAATTAAGATAACATGTCTAAGTTAATTTTATTTTTTTCAGTTTTTTTGCCCATTCATTTAGGAGGTACTCCTCCTAAACGATTTTGACCACGACGGAATTTCTAATTTTGGCGTGAGTTCGCGCCTTAATTTAAAATCAGGTTTTTTACCTACGGCAATATTCACTGTTTAATTGATGACAACTTACATATAAAGATATATTAGATAATTAAAAATGAACAGGTTTCTCAAGAATATTAAATTGCTTTTGTTATATCTATATCATAAAAGTCTGTTGTTCTAGACTGTCTTAATCTTGTTTTAGCGTTGCGTATTATTTTTAAAGGTCTTAATATTTGCAATGACTTTAACCTTAAACCTTAAATGAAACTCCTTAAACAAATCTCGGATACGCAAGAAAGACGTCAATGTAGGAATTTTACGGATTTCCTTATTTTTGATTAGATCATAGCTCTCCATAGCACATTATTAAACCAAAATTAAATACTTCAAAAAATAACCCGGCTTAAGAAGAACAATGGCTTGAGAAAAACCTCATCCGTCTCTCTGAAGTGTTAGGTAAAAAAGGAAAAAAAACACATACTATTCAAGAATTTACGCTAATAATTGGCTGAATACTCGTGATTCCAAATGACATGAAGTTGAAGTTCAAATACCTAGGTAACAAAAAATATTATATACAGTCGTAGACGGGGCCTTATTCTGATATCTTACTTCTAGTCAATACGTACAATCCCTTATTGAGCAAACATGCGTTAGTTACAGCTAACCGGTGACTGGCTATTGACAAGTTATGGGGAATTGTAATAAGGCCTCTGGGGCCGTATTACCATCTCTTATAGCCAGCCAAGTTAATTTCCTATACTGAGCGTACCTAGTGATATCCCAATATGATTTTTCATTTTCAGCCAGACAGCCTGTCAATAATGCATCCTCTAGGCCAGAGTTTCCCAAACTTTTTTCGCATGTACCACTTTAAAAATTTAGCTGGTTCCGGTGGACCTACCTACCTATTTGAAAATAAATGCAGCTACACATCTCTACCATATTCTAAAACTCGGCAAAAAATAAAGCCAACATAAACCCCCTTAGAGTCTCCCGTGGACCCCTTGGGGTCCACCTGGACCACTTTCAAGTTGGACCAAGCTTGTTGCCTAGAATTCTCACATAGTGCATGTTCCTCAGACTATCACTAATCTGTAATTCAAAGCGCATAAAAATCTATGAGGAGTCCCAAAGAAAAACAGCCTCTTGTTTTAAATATTTGTATTGAGAAAAATATTGTGCGTTGAATTATTTTTTTGAAAATATTTTTCTTAATTCATGTTAATGCTACAGTACCTCTGGACCAACTCCCATTCCTAGGCAGCACTTGGTCCAAACCTTTGCAATGTCCTTTAATTATACCTGGGCAATATGGACCATAATGACGATTGATTCAAACTTTTACAGCAAATTCGGAATACTTTTGAATGTGAGTGCATCGTGTAATAAAACTCATCTGCCTGGTTTTAAATGTTTTTGGTAATAAGGACCCAGTATGTAATAAGGTTATTATTTCTTTCAAAATAAACACAGATCCGTGATTATAAAAAAAGACGCATACTAGCGTAAGATTATCAATGATTCAATGAAATATCAAGCATTGTACCTATCCAAAAAACATGAGTTAACAAAACATTTATTATTACTAACGAGTCATGCGTCATGACATATAGTTATTGGATGTACGTTATAACGATAGCATCTTTTCCACCGCGACACCAACAGCACAAATTATAATGACCTTTTGTTGACATGCATAAATAGCATAATACATTGTCTTTAAAGGTACTTACACTTTAAATGCGCGAATGATTGTTGGAAGGAACTGAATGCATCGAGCTACCGATAGTTATAGCGTGCATTGGACCAGTCCTATGTCCAACAGTGGGGAACAGAACACTCGCCGAACATGAAACCAACGTGGTAGGTGGCGAAGCTAGCACCGGAGGTCGTGGGTTCGATCCCCACCCATAACAAACATTTATGTGACGAAAATTTGTGTTTGTTGTATGTATTTAAGTACCTACTAGCTTTCCGCCCGCGGCTTCGCTCGCGTTATCGTTAAATATTATGGCCAAATTACATGAAATCTTTTTTAAATTATAGGCATCGTTGTATGTTATTCTGATGTACCTATATGCTGTAATAGTGGAAAGTTTATCCAAATCTGTTCAGTAGTTTTTGCGTGAAAGAGTAACAAAAAAAAAACAAACATACAAACATACATCCCTAAAAACTTTCGCATTTATATTATTGGTAGGAAGTAGGATTAGTAAGATGTTTAATTAAATCAGTCTCTGACACCGATAGTACAAGCTCTGCTAAGTTTGGGTCAAACAATCTTGGTGTAATTTGTCCCAGATATTTCTTATTATTTAACGGTGTTTTCCGTCACCGGAGAGTTAGTTGCAATTTTTTAGTAATTATCACAATTATGGTTCCGGCCAGATTTGAACTCGGGACCTCATGGGTTCCGAGACGGGGTGCTAAGCCCTTAAGCCACGACGCTCTCACTTCGCAAACCTGTAGCCTCTATATTCCCAAGAACTCGCTTCGCCTCGTTTACGCAACTGCTAGTGACGTCGGTCGCATGTCTTGTTCGATTGTATCGATAATAACCTTTTTTATCGACCTCATTGTTGTCCCATCCGGTTGTGTGATTGGAAAGCTAGAAATAAGGGTGGTGACGCAAACGACCTGCGATTACCGCAGTCGTTAGGACGTCTGGCGTGTGATTAACTCCTTCGATGTTTGTTGTCATTAATTTTGTTGCAAAGTCAAAGTTTAATTTTGTTGCAAAGTCAAAGTTTGTTCAAGTAGAGCTTTTTCGGCCGATCTTCTCTACTATTCATCCGTTATAAAACACAGGATATACTAAAACATTGAACAAACCTACAGCAAATGGTCAATGGTCTAATAAATATAAAATAGATTTAAATAGAGCGACATTCAATAAATGTTCTTGAATACTTACTCCATTATCTATACAAATAATATATATGTTACGGTAAATCTGATTAATTGAAAATTATTAATATTTTTACAAAATTATTAATAATAACCACATGTTTTGGTAAATGTGAATAAACGATCGAAATTTATTACTTTTAAAAGTAATTATTAATAATTCACGACACATATTGGTAAAAGTTATAAAATAAATAAAAACCCAATGTTTTTTGACCAGCAGGTATTTATTTATAATATTAAACACAGTCTGACCACCCGGAAATCCTTCTGGTGTCAGTAGGTTAGGGTTATTTTTTTTATGACCACCCAGAAACCCTTCAGGTGTCAGTAGGTTAGGGTTCCCTTGGCCACTTATTACATTTATCACTACTAGGGTTAAATTATTAATAAAAACCGACAAATGTGATTAATTTATCACTTTAACCTCGACTTTCGGTAATTATTAATAATAATAGATAATTATTAATAATCTTCAATTATTCACTCTTACCGTAACATATATAATAAAGAGGAAAGATTTATTTGTTTGTTTGTATTGAATAGGCTCCGAAACTACTGGACTGATTTTAAAAATTCTTTCACCAATATAAAACTACATTATCACGATGTAACAAAGGCTATATAGTTTTTTAATTCAGGCTTTATTTTGAAGGGAAAGACAGCGACGGGTCGGACAGGTCGATTTTTTCTAGTTTCTATTTTTGGGAGGTAACATTTTGACATTAACTCGAAAACTACATGACCGATTTTAGAAATTCTTTCTCCAATTTAAGTTTATATATCCGCGAGTCACACTGGCTATATTTTTGTTTTAGGGCTATATTATTATAACGAGGGAAATAGCCCACGGGGCGAAGCCGCTGGCGAAATAATAGTATTAAATATAAAACATGTATTTGTGTAAGTATATTATATTTACACTAATAGCGATTATGTAACTGGAATAACAGTATTTAATTAACTGCCTGAATTCATGAAATCTGAAGAAGGATCCCGAATCAAGAGAATTCTGAAAGAATGGTTATATAATTTGAATAAATATTTTATACTTGATTATTACAATTATTACTTAGCTCGTTGTTTTATTATTAAAATTAGAAATAGAAGTGTAAATTGATAAGACTAATTTAGTTATGAAATATGATTTTCATCTTAATCTTAATCGACTTTTTAAATTACGCCCGAAATGGGCAAATTGTTGCAACTTTCAACTTTTTCAACCACCATTGCAACGCAGTTTCGACAACCATAAATTATTCTTATTCCTAAGTGCATATGTGGCTTCACCACCGCGACCGAAATTGCAGTTTTAAAAAGAAGACTAGGCAAGAAACTTAATAGTTTCTCTTCCACAATGCAGTTAGAGGACACAGCACGGTCGAGAGAATTGAAAAATAGGTATTTGTATAATTTATTGCTGTCTTTTGCAAACCTCGAGCACCCCGCAGAGTGCAATAGAGACTTAAGCAAATCGAACCGAAATTACCTATCAAAAGTACACAATCGTTTCGTAGTCCCTTGATCCCTTTTCGAAAAGTTGACCGATTCAGTTGCTTTTTTCATTAAAAATTACAGAAGGACTGTGGCTGGTTTTTTTAAAATAAGTTAGTGAAATTAGTTTTCTGGATGTTGGAACACAGCGGAAAATCTGGCAAAATTTTCTCTTTTTGAAGGTTCATACCTCTTTTAATAATGTATTTATTAAAAAAGGAAAACATAGTGGCAATAGATTTTGTGGGAAAATAATATTCCTCTACTAGCAATACCAGGGAGGAAACAGGGGACTACGTTTGTATGGAAAAATGGTGTATTGTTCTGTATCCTCTAAAGTACCTATAGCCAGCATAGTTGCCAGTGACGATATCAGTGGCCTTATTACAGACGTGCATAGCCAGTCAAGTCAATTCCCCAATCTGAGCGTAGCGAGCATTTTCGTCAGTAAATATCCAGCCTGGAAGATGGGTTAGTGCCAGGTAATTCTGACTGGCTAGCAATGAAAGATCAAAGAACTAATTCAGAATTAGGAACATATAAAAGCAAGCTACAATTCATAGTAGAAATGGATTTATTGCAGTTTTTAAACACAACGCGCCGAAAAAAACCCCTGTCTGTGGAGTGGAGGATTACATCCGTCACGGACTTGGACTTTTCTGACAATTTCGCTCCCACAGTTGAGAGGTTAAGAAAGTGCTTACGCTCAGTTTAAAGAATGAACTTGGCAAACTTTAAGGGATTGTAATAACAATAAGGCCTGGACCTTTTAAACTTTTCATCCTATATTAAAAATTAAAATATTTATTTCAGTAACTTATAAAATAGTTCTAACAGGGTTTGGAGTCTCCTTTATAGCAAATATTTTGCTTGTATTAGGAGATACCGCTCTTCGATAACAGTAACAACAGTAACATTACCAAAAAATATTTTTAGGTACCTAAACTAAAAAGTAATGAGAAATTACAATAAAATAAACCGAGATTTTAATATTTTTGCATTTAACACATGATGTTGAGATGTCTGTGATGTAGTGTGTGTGTGAATGTGTGTATTGTTGTGTGTGTTGTTGTGTTGTGAGTTAGTGTATGTGTGAAATGAAACTAAATAATGTAATGTTAATACTGTCCTGCTGAGCAAACGCCTCCATCATAAAAAAAAAGTCTACAATTAATGAGCATTGGCTTAATTTGACAAACCCCAAAAAAACCCAAAAACACTTCGCCTGACCTGGAGTATGAACCCAGGATTTCGGCGGCTCATACCACTGGGCCACGGAGGCGTCTAGTGAAGCCTAAATCAGGACAAAAGCTTAGCATCAGCCTATTTAGGAGCCTGCACCCACTATAGGCCACAAGGCCGTTGAAAGCGGCCGTAGGCGTGTATACGGTGGCAAACACATACTGAAATTGAAATAGAAGACGCGAGTGTAGAAACTTGGAGCGTTCAAAACTATTGCAATATAGTCTTGACCCTCCATTTAGTCGACGCTCTTACCGTTATAGCTGTCAAAAAGAATTTGTAAATTAATTTTATTGCAATCTTAAATGGTATTCTAATTCAGTATTAGAAACTTCCTTTCGTTTTAACTTTCGTTTATGTAGATTTTCATTGTATTCTTCAAAAAGTACCTTAAAAGTTGGTCTCATTAAATACTCTTTTGTACGCGTGCGCGTTCAGCGGACTTCAGCAAGAGCGCAGATTGGTTACATGTAATTTATCGTAAAAATGCTTTCAAAGTTTTGATTGTTATTATATTTTACTTAATATTCAGTGAAATATAAGTCTGTTTAATCTATCAAGATTTCCGGAGTTTATTTACGTACTCGCTTTCCGTCAGCCAAAGTAACTTAGAAAAATTACATATAGAAACCAAGTCTGCGCGCCTATTTTGGAGCTTGGAGCCATATTAGAGCCATAAATGGCTCCAAACGGACCGCTTTGCAGTGTTCACTACAGCTCCGCAATGTTCAATGTCAAAGCGCGCCGCACGTAAGCAAGTAATAGTCACGCATGTGTGGATCGGCTTAGTGCTTCATTTTTGACGGGGCGGTTTTACGAAGACTATCCTTCTATACGAGTACGTTATTATTCGAAGCCAAAATACTTTAAGCAAAAAAACCTTTATGGCAAGAACTTACCATTCCGTTTATGAGAAAATAAAACCGATTGAGAAACGGTGGATTTCTATCGTCGAAACGCTACTGTGACGTGACGAGAAAGTGGCTAGCAAGGTGAGCGCCATGCGTCCTCTATTGAGATGTATGTCCGCGATCGCAAGCAATGTTTATCGAATATTTTGAGCATGACGGGTTCTTACGCAAGCAGCCAAGAGGTCAGGATATTTTTCACCGAACATGTTCGATAACGGGTCGCATCGAGACTATATGTATGTAATGACACACAGAAGCAGTTATGCTTATAGTTTAGCTTGTAGTAACCATTTTAGGTTTTAGTTAAGTCATCTAAAATGAGCACTGGCCAGGACCTGATGCATACTCTTGTTCGTCGAATACGTAACTTTCAGTCGTTAAAAACATACTTAGCGTTCGAAATTGATGATGATTCTTTGGCATTTCGAGTAATAGGTAACCATATTAATTAAAATTTAATCATATTCTTGGACTTGCCCAAAACGCTCCCTACAAAATGGCCGGTGGCAAATGACGTTTCATTTACACTTATAGAATTCTTGTGAAAAAGTACGAAGAATCAAGAAAATGCATTTTAGCTCCTGCTCTAGAGTCTCTGCGAGCATAGATAGAACAACGAAAGAATTCTCTGTCCTAAAATTATTACATATACAAACCAAGTCCGCGCGCCCATATTGAAGCACCTTAATTGGAGCCATTAATGGCTCCAAACGGACCGCTTTGCAGTGTTCATCACAGCTCCTATATTCGCTCTGGCTTTTTAAAATAACAACACATTATGTTAAAAATTGCACCAAGTTCGACTGGAACAAAAACACTCGCGACAGTGCGACTGGCCGCGACACCGATTCTGACCGGTATCGCCTGTAAAGCCACTGTTACTGTGTGCGTTATCAAAATGGCGGTTTGTTCTAAGCGAACCATCTGTCCGGGGCGTATGCGTAATTTGTGCTTCAGTACTATAAGCAGGACCTCTACATCTTAAATCGACGGGTCCTGGTCAGATCGATAAATTAATTTAATTCCCTGACAGTATCTCCTAAAATTAAAAATAATTCGACTCGTGTTATTGATATAACTTATTTACACGAATGAGATATACAACATAAACATATAATCTACAAATGCCAAAATTCCTTCTCATTACACAAATCGCGTCAATAGGCACAGCAAATATAAGAGGCCTTCGACCATGTGGTATAGACAAATAGTGAGTACCTACGTGCATTCTGTAATATCGTAAAAATGGCTTAAGTAAAAGTCATGTTAAATGTTTAGCCTCAGATAATAAATACACAGGCCAGGAACATCAGGAATCATGCAATATTATCCACGCATTAAAAAAAACATTTTATTTTCTACAAGCGGTCCGGTCAGCGGCTTAATCTGTATTTCCCGTCCAAATATACTCGTAGCATTTAAAAAAAAATGCCTAACTCACTCCCTGATAATGTAGCTTTATATTGGTGAAAGAATTCTTATAATCGGTCCAGTAGTTTCGGAGAATATTTAATACATCCAAACCTTAGAATAATTACACCTAGAAGGATAGTTCCATACAAAAAGGCGCGCCATTTATGATGCCAAAATCAACTGTCAAAATCAATGTAATCACAATTTGTAGTATTTAACATGACGTATGAATACTACTTGAGCTTCTCTGTTATGTTGTTGCAACTATTTACTGCATTAATGAACATTTTGAAGAAGCTCCTACCTCGAGAAATTAACATCGGTAAGTTCAGATCCAGACGTGACGTCTATTTGTGGCATCAAAACGAGTCGCCTTCTATCCGTTATTATTCTAAGATCCAAATATTTCCTCTTTAAAACATTAGTATAGATTAGTATGGATCAAGAGAGCCATAGTTTTGTCTTCAAAATTGAGGACACCTTATAATAATAAGTATTAAGTATTTTTGTAAAATAAGCATGGCTTGTAAGGGTGCCATAGATTCAAAAAGCTCCGGATTCGCCACTGCTTCAGTATTTCAAAGTCAAAATAAGAATACCAACGCCTTCATGAAACAATGTTGGCGCCAATCCTTTTATAACAAGCTTTCTCGGCGCCAAATAAGGAAGGAGAGGTCAAGAGTCATACAAATTTGGTATGGAGCATTTAGATCTGTTTTATTTGTGATAGATCTGACCTTTATCTTTATATGTCAAGCAATGATGAGATTTAAGATAAACAAATACATCTGGGGCCATGTACACAAATTGAAATGAATGGAACTAGGGTACATACTTTGCGAATTAAAAAAACTCAACTCAATCATATCGGATGTCAGATCCAAGTTTTCCTCACAAAGAAAGATGCTAGAAAAATTTGACCCAATCCTAGAGCGCAAGCAGGACTCAAACCCGCTTTTACCCGCGACTTTGTCCGTGTGGAATAGGACTTATATTGGGCAGCATTTTGAAATTTTCCTACACAGGTCAATTAAAAAAAAATGCTTGACCTAATATTGATTTCATTTCTTATCGAGTGCTTAAACACAAACTTTCATGGCTTATAGTAAATAATGACAATTCAAACTTTCATCTCCTATTTCAACGCTTTCAAGTTTTTTTTTAATAATAAAAGGTGGCATACGTCCTTGCCCAAGCTCTAGTAACCATATCTTTTTTTTAAATGGTTTTGCGTTTGGCCTCAGTCTCGCCTGGTGGTAAGCGATGACGAGGCCGACGGTGGTGCACGGTTACCCATAAAATGCCTATTCACTCTGACCTTGAAGATACCAAGGTTGTAAGTATCCGGAGACAGACGCAGGGAGAGCGTTCCACTCCCTAGCGGTGAGTTCCACTCCTTAAAAGACGCAGCAAACCGTTGAGTGCGGATTGTTGAAAAGTCAACCACGTGGCGGTGATCTCTGTATTTTTTTTTAAATCGGTGTGGTTTAGGCCTGAAGGCGTGACAGACACACAGACAGAGTTTCTTTGCATTTATAATATTATTTACGGGATAAAGTAAGTAGCTAATAAAGTCGCTTTAATCCTGTTAAATATTAACCGTTATAGATCTGTCAAATTGGCAATTAAAACCGATTAATCAAATAAACCAGTATGTAATTACGCAACGGA
Organism: Udea olivalis; assembly: GCA_947369235.1. Taxonomy (NCBI): domain Eukaryota; kingdom Metazoa; phylum Arthropoda; class Insecta; order Lepidoptera; family Crambidae; genus Udea; species Udea olivalis. The sequence continues at coordinate 8,802,459 of OX376370.1, read as the reverse complement.
AGCACTCATAGTTAGGAGACCACAATTACTATGTTAATCTTTATACAGGGTGATGCAAAATAAATAGGTTCATTAATTGGAAAGAAATGAGAATTGAACATCCTAAAACAATTTCTTAACCATATTATAGACCGGTTTTATATCCTAATTAATGAAAACCGCTATGAGAACCGTTTGCATTTTAAATAGTTTTAATATCGTCTGTTTATTGTTGTTTGACGATCCTTTTTCGAACTTACATTATGAAAAGAAGAATTTCTATTTTTGCGTGTTAGATTTTAAAGGTAAACTGAAAAACTTAAGATATAAGTACCGATTACTACACTTGAATTTTATTGAATAAAAACAGCTTAAAAAACTAAAATAGGAATAGTAAATAACTCATTTTAATATTTCAATATGAAAAACACATTCAAATTAATATTTACGATCCTAAAGCATTAGCATACATTAGATAACCATCGCAATGTACATACTTCTGAACATAACTTTAGTATCATTTAAACTCATTACGCGCAGTGTTAATTAAAGAGGTTCACTTCATTTCTCAAAAGACTAATGTATTCCAAAACCAAGTTTTTAAAACACTTAAAAGAATGCAGACAATTTCAAAACGAAATCGAACATCCTATTTAACATAGCTTTCTCTTGTCCCGAGAAACATATAAATATGTTAAAGTTGTTGTAAGTGCTTTTAAATGTCACCAGGCGTAAGGGCGCGGTATTGTTATGACTATATTTAACGAGTGGTATATGACCTGTTTACTGCAAAACCCAATAACTGCAACTTATGTCATTTTGAGGGAATTACATTTGAATATTTCACTGCCTTAAAATTTTAACGTTCGTATGATTAACGCCTCCGTGGCCCAAAATCCGGAGGTCCCGGTCCCGGGTTCGAATCCACGGTGGGGCAGTGTGTTTTTGGATTTTTCAGAACATATCTCAGGATTTTTATCACCAACCCGCATTTGGCAAGCGTAGTGATTAAACCAATACTCATCAATTGTAGCGGTGACTTGATGATGGATTCCTTTGTCCAGCAGTGGGACAGTACATGGGCTAATTACTTTTTTATTGCATTACAAGTCACCATCGGTTATTTCTGCCTACAGGGGAAGGTAGAGACAACATCATTAAAGGTGTTATTAACAAGGTGTGGGTTTCATTGCCTTAGATTATTTATGTGATATTGTTTACTTCTAATTATTTTTTCAGCAGCAGTTGAGTGACGGTTGCTGAGAAAATAATTACTTTCTTGACAAATAACATCTGTATCATCCCGTGATCACGGCTGCTGGAAATGAGTCGAATTGTTGGAAAAGAAAATTTTATTTTGTCAATACTTAAGTTTATTGAAAAATGGGTTATCCACTTTTGCTAGAAGGCAAGCGATGATTGTCACTGAGAGTCAGTAGGCGATGATTGTAACTGAGATATTCGGTCAACAGAATGACAATTTCGAGATGATATCTTTAAAACGACGTCGGTTAGGCATTGTTACGTCATGCCGTGACGTTGAATGATACGAGTTATTATACATTTTATGACTGATGGATATCGGTCAATTTGCGATCAGGGGCCTTATTACAATGTCTTATAACTTGTCAAGTTCATTCCCTAAACAGCAATTTTTTTTTTTTAATGGTCTCGAAGTAAGGTTAAATATCCTTGTGTTACGAGGTACCAGACAGGGAAATAAGCCAGGGGCGTCTCCCAGCAGCAATTTCGTAATATGATCTTTCATTTCCAGCCAGTCAGCGGTTACCTGGCGCTTAAACGTCTTCTCAGTTGAACATTTACCTACTGACGATATTGCTCGCTACACTCAGTTTAGTAAATTAACTTGACTGGATTTATAAGGGATTGTTATTAAAAAGGCTAATAACGGACAGAAGCCATTCGTTTCCGTTTAAATTATACAGGCTGTACCTACATGCTAGCGGGGTTTTTTTTTTTTTATATTGCCCGTCAAGATGACCCCACTCCACCTGATGGAAAGCGGTCGTGAGGTCCAGATATGAGGTTGACAAGCCCAGTCATTCAAACGAATCACTGGGCTGGCCATCCTCACCTTGAAGGCCTGCAGAAATGCCTTTTCACTCTTTCACTTTTCGGTTGACTGGTGTTAGAGGGTCTTATTAGGTATCTATCTATTTAATACTCATTTATGAACTATAATTTTTGGTGTTTTCGGTAGTTTAAGAGTTATGGATTTAAGTTAGGAATTATTAAAAAATTCTGAATTAAGTCACTTTTTCGGTATAACTGTGCGTCAACGGCTTCGCTCGCGTATACTATTTCTCCCGTTAAAATATACCTTAAAAAAAATAAAAATAAAAAAATGCCTTATGTTACTCGCCTATAATATACCTTTATATTGGTGAATGATTTTTTAAAAATCGGTCCATTAATTTTAAAACCTATTCAATACAAACAAACAAACTATCAAATCTTTCCTCTGTAAAGTATTTTTATAATTTTAGATGTTGCATAAATGTTGTCGTTCTTTCATTCCTTTGAAATTATCTATTTTAAACGGGGTGGAGTAAAATTTATTCATGTGAACGAAGTCTCGCGTAAAGCTAGTGTTATTCCAATAAGTTACTCATCTCATGACCGTTTAGCGAACACCCACTGCCGACCTTAACAGCTGTGAATCATACAAAATGTTGTATGACACTGCTTGTACGAGTATTAGAGTCTCCTTGTTCAGTTGTTTTCTTTCGAAAGCCTTGGGAAGACCTTACTTCGAACACAAATTACGCATGCGGCCATTTTGATCACGCACACAGACACAGTGAGTTTACAGGTGATACCGGTGAGAATCGGTCTCGCGGCCAGTCGCACTGTCGCGAGTGTTTTTGTTTTTGTCGAGCTTGAAGCAATAATTCACATAATTAAGTTTGTTTTGGTCGATTCTGCCAAGAAGGTATAACTTAACTACTTCAACCCTAGGCGGTAAGGCATGTTTAGGTTATATTACTGGAAAAAGGCGAGAGCGGTCTTTCTGTAAACTCTTTATTCTGTGCTTCGAACAACGTCAGTAGTGAATACGTATGCGGACCGCGTGAGTAAGCGGTGGTATGCGGTTACCACAGCCCATAAACAATTCTAATACGGGCGCTACCTAGAGCGCCACTTTTTTTCCATTTATTGTTTAAAAACACTTTTTATTCATAATTTCCAGTATTCGATAACCACTGAGGTTTGTAATGTTATGATACTGGTTGGTTTTCTCATCGAAATAAAAAAACTGATACTTTTGATGATGCCTTTCGCCATTTATTAATAGATTTTTTTTCGAGTTCATAGACAGAAAACAAAAGTATAATTAAAACTGACTACAATGAACTACTTACCTTGATCTTTATTTAACTTTGAGATAAGATAAAATATTCTTTTGCACCAAAAAAAATCATCAAAGTTGGTGTACAATTTTAATGGCGTTATCGCTAGAAGCAATCTCTTCCGCAAGAGAGTCTGGGGAGCAGTTACAAATTATATCTGATCTGTTGATGGCTTACGCAAATACAACTATACTCAACTACCCGAAAGCCTATTTTAACCTTGTCAATACTAAGTACCAACTACGGGAACCGAAAAGGTTACATAATAAACTCATTACAACTTTAAATAACGAATAACCTTTATGATTTATTACCGATCCCACAAAAATCTAGTAACAAATAAAAAAACAGGAAATTTCGTTTGTTTAAATAAAACAATCCGAAGGCAATCCATTTTAGGCCTTATCAAATATGTTGTTAAATTCAAATTAGATTGACAGACCTGTCATTATGACATTTAACGAAGTCAGTACAAGTTGACATGCCTCCGTTGAAATATTTTTTATAACGCGAATGTATAAAGACATTAGTTCTTTTTTAAATATTTGACTGTAGATATAACTTTGTTAGGTGGCTCATTATTATTTAAAAATATACAGCCTTGAACTTTATATTCGGCTGCTGACTAGATCTTGTTATTATCAAAATCAGCGAATCTTACTAGATTTACCCATTTTCATTAAATGGAGGCGTACTTACATAAAATTATTAATACTTCATGCGTCATACCTCTCTGAAGATGAAGTTAGCAGAACAATAAATCATTAAAATATTGATCTAATAAACAATTGACAGGAGAAATTTTGAATAACGATCCATTGACATCTGACAATGACGACAACTAATCGCAAGAAGGCTAGAGACTAAGGAGAGATAACTCCCTGGAAAGGGTTGGACTAAATCCGTATCCCACAGTGACGCATGCGCATTACGCTTCTTTGCCGCGATCCTCGCGAAGTGTCAAAATTGGTCAACACAACCTCGAAAAACAACAACTGTCGCACGTGACACCGTTCAAAACAAAACCATGTGACCATGAAATGACAAATAGCTGCCGCTGCACATGCGCAATACAGCGTTTTGCCCGGCACAGAGTATACGACTTTCGGCCCTCGAAAGCTTACCCCCACTTCGGGAGTTATCTCTCCTTAGTTTCTAGCCTTCTTGACTAATCGAATTCAAAATTATTATTTGATCTTAAAGTGTCATAACCTCGTTGGTCCTACCTAGCTGCCTGTCTATGATCTAAGCTTATGAAACATAATACAAGCTGTATTAAAATCTAAACTATTTTATTATTTTCGCAAAAAGGGGACAGATCTATAAATGAACGAGACAAAACAATATTATTTTAACCGACATCTTACTTTATTATGTGGGGTTTCCCTATAGATTTCACGAAATTCCTGTTACCCTAAGGTAGAAATAAAATAACATTACCTGGGGCCACCCTGGCAGCGCGACCGTTTACGGTACTAAGATGCTCACTTCACCTTTAGTCCATTCAAAGTGAGCGTCTTAGTAGGTACCGTTAACGGCGACAGTGGAAAAAGATTGTGATACGGCCCCTGAGTTATTTTACGAGATAAACCCTGATGAATTTTATTCTTTAATATTACCTATAAAATTTAGGTTATTATAAGGTAAAAAATCACGAAGTACATAATTGATGACACTTCTCCATTTCTTTGTTACAGAAGTATGAAGCCACTTCTAGGAGTGGTGGCGATATGCCTGGTACTAACAGTGTCCGCTCACCCTGAGAACATAGAAGAAGTGAAAGAACTATCACAAAGCAAAGAACCAGTCGTAGAAGCTGAGGCCAGTGCACCACAAGCAAGGAAGGAGCGCTGCACGACATGTGGGAGCCAGAAGCTAGGTCTGAAGTCTCCAAATGAGGTTCTTGCAGCGCTTCAAGCACTGCCAGGAGCTGAAGTGCACACCCAGCAGTCTTTCGAAAGCTGCACCAGTGAGAAAGGGTGTGCTGGTCTCAAAGTGAAAGACGGCCAAGTAGTGGAGCGATTTGGAAATTCTGATTCTTTTAAAGCCGCCGCCGCTGCTGACATAGGAAACGAATTCACGTTCCACTCAGTACTCGATGGGGCAATCCCAGACGGCGGACCTTTCTGGTGGATGAACCAGAACTCCCCGTTCAAAGCTGCTGGCGGAGCCGGTGGAAACTTCGAGAAATTCAGCAAATCCAGCTCAAGTTACTCAACCACTGGTAACGCTGGTAACGCCGCTGGAGGCTTCGGATTAGGCGCTGGTGGCGCCGGAAATTTGGGCGCAAATCCATTCCTTAACGGAGACTTCTCTAAGCTCTCTGCTGGATTTACTGGAGCTGGTGCTGAAGCCGGCAAACCTGGATACTCTTCTTCATCATTCGAATCTTCTTCATTCAGCTCTTCAAGCAAAGGAGATGTTGACTTAACGAAAAACCCATTCCTAAATGGTGGAATTAAATTAGGACAAGGAGGTTTTGCTGCACAAGGAGGTTTCGGTGCAGGTGGTGGCCAATTTGGATCCGGAGCAACTGGCGCTGGCCAATCAGGTGCCGGAGCTGCCCAAGGACAAAGCTTTAACAGTCAGAGCTCATTCTCGTCTTCAGGCAACTCTTTCGGAGCTCAGGGCGCCCAAGGAGCTCAAAGAGGCCAAGGATTCGGCCAAGGCGCAGGAAATGCTGCATTCCAAGGTGCCGGCAACGCTGCCGGTGCTGGCCAATCGCAATTCTCAGGCTCAGCGTACAACGCGGCTTCTGCCAGCAAATTCGGCGGAGCAGGCTACACTGGCTCCTCTCCTAGCTCCTTCACGGCTTCTTCTGGAGGCTCGAACGTTAATCTGATCCAGAGCTCGCAGAAGGGCAATGAGTTCGACTTCGAGCAGTCGCAGCAGTCCCAGCAGAACATCGACGAGGCCTTCCAGAGTACTGGGAACGTGCACGCTCATGACCACAGCGGAGGAGAGCTGCAGCAGACCTGTGCTGGTCAGGGATACGTGTGCGTGCACAAGGCGCAGTGCAACAACGGAGTGGTGAACACCAATGGTGCTGGAGTGTTGCAGGCTAAGACACAGGTGAGTTCTTGATCTTATACTGTAGGGAAATATAGTATAATTATTACGATTTTAACAAAAACGTCTGCAATTACAAATCAGCCTAGAAGCATCACTTTGTTCATTATTAAATTTCAAAACACCGTTAACAACTAAAGTATTACGGATAGCGAAGGCAGCCTCGCCACCTACCAGTTCTAATACGCTTTTCGTATGTGGCCTTCTGAGTGTCCCGTTTACCAGGACAGCCTAAAGCCACCTTGATTCTGTCTACCAGACTACCACATTCCGCAAATAGCCGTAATCGTTTGTTTTGAACCAAAACGATGGTTAGAATTCACGATAAAGAAAACGACGTCTTCATTGTAACCTCACTCGTAAGTTTAGGTAAAACAGCTGATTCAGATAGCTAAAAGGTTAGCCAAGCCGGATTTACAGTGAAACTGACTCATACAAATTATCATACGATGACATAATATTGTCACTGTTAGAGACAGGTTCGAAATCGAAATTTAATTGAATATTATATTATATTTTTCATCCATGTAAGCTCTTAAGAGCGTTAGCTGGGGGTGGTTGTTGTTGTATTTTTGTAAGATTTTATTTATATAATTGAATTGAAATAAAACTCAAACTTTTGCCATATTATTGTGTGCATAATACTATTTAAAAACTCATTGAATTCTCTAAAATTAGGTAGTCGCCAATTATTTGCTAAATTAAATAAAATACCGTTTTTTTTTATAAATTGATAAGACACTTAAAAAATTTACTGTACACAGTTAAAGTTATAATTAGGAAATTAAAAGGTGCATTCAATAATAGAGCGATAAGTTATACTTAATTTGAATTCAGCTAAATAATCACGAAAACCTTAAAAAAATGCGCCGTTTACGATCTATCCCAAACGTAAAAAGCAAACCCTCTTAACGCGGAAAGGCTTTTCAAAAAAAGTTTAAATTTGAAATATTATAGTGAAGAAACTGTATGGTTAACGTAAATATTAAAAACGAATATAATGTGGTTCTAAGACTAAAAACTTTTATGTTCTAAGTTACTTTTTAAATTTTAAAATTATCTCATTACCTATGTCAATATATCTTGTAAATCAATATGCTTATTTGATATCTGCGCAGAGTTACACAATCTGTAGATTTCAAATCATAGCAAAAGATCTTTTCGCGATAATCAGAGGTCTTGTCAATATGACAATTGATTGTGACCTTTATAAGCATGTGACCTTTTCACAAATTATTATGTGAAGATTAACATTATCATATTTTTAATTAGTCATCGCATAAATTAGCAAGGATTAATTAATCTGACATTGCACTAACATGAATGAAATAAATACGTCTATGATTCTAGTCTAAACGTACTTATATGCTATTTTTAAATCTAGACAGCTTCTTTTCAAATGAAATTGAAATCTATTTTTTAACCACCCAAAAAAAATGCAGTAAGCAATTACACACACTTATTAACTAATTAAATCATTAATCATACACTTATTAATTAATTATACACTTCATAATATAATTAAATTATAAAATAAAAAATTGTAACTGCAACAATATTAAATTATTATCGTTAAAAAAAGACGGTAACGTTTATCGTTAACGAATTTTGTTATAGATAACAAAATTTGTTAGAACTATGGAGCTTAGAGCATGACTGGCCAATTTCGGAAAATAAATTTAACTGCAAAACAAATGAAGAAATCGAATTAATAAGAAAGTGTTCTGCCCAGAATATGGTGAGTGACGGTGGTATTAAAAGACTGCAAAAGTGTGGAAATCTAATTCATCTTCTCACTTAAGTCTTTAAAATCCTTTACCTGGTTTTAGTCATCCAGTTTGGGATATGTCTTGTCTTTGTTTCATTAAACAGTCTATCCTTTATTTATAACCAGTTGAATATGCTATTAACATTAATAAATACATCGAGAAATTTCAAAAACATAACAATCGTTGCCTGTAAAATTCCACTTACAAACCAAAAAAAAACATCTACCAGACATTGCATTTACATTGTAAGCATCTAGATCCTGCTTCGAGTCCCTGTCGAGGCATGTCACCTTGACATTCAACGCCGTCAAAAAATTAACGCATCTCCATTTAAATGGCTTCGTATGGAAGGCATCATTTATTTTTATGACTTCCCATCTTAAGGCTATAACTTATACATGACTAATTTCAAGTTAATTTATATACCTTAGTGAGGCTAACTAAGCTGTGGACTGTACTACTGAACTTTGACATTCAAAATACCGAATTACTGTATTCATAAATTAAGTTTATAAGTACGATTCACGTAGGTTAGAAAGTATGCAATGACGAATTACCTAGTCGCGAATGTTTATCATACAGATGTACGGAATATCGAGAAGTTGCTAAGACGAATTACTTTTTATCGAGCTTTCACGATCGCGATGTACTTCGAGCGGGGACACTACATAACCCCGAAAGTTAGAATTCTCATGAATTCGAATATTAATAATTGGATTAAATTTCTGAATTTTTAATTTCGAAATATCTTTTTTCGGGCAAATGAAAATTCGGATTTTTTATTCTTCGTATTAATGAAATCCGGAAATTTGAAATTTCGGATTTATGACTTTCGGAAAAATAACTTTCGTGCTTTTGAATGTTAGGAATTTTTTTGTTTCGGAATTATGAAATTCGGAATTACGTGTTACACTTCGTTAAGGTTTTCATACAAAAAATACTGACCTTTCGAGTAATTTGTATGGTGACCTGGAAATTAAACTAGTTAAATAAATTTAATTTTCACTTAAATAGTTTCTACATCACTTAGTGAGTATGCCATATCGTTTTTGTAAGTAATTAGATAATCACCAGGTATTAACTACTGTAGACATTGTCATTTATGAAGCAACTAGCGATAGGTATAGATGGAATCTAGAATACCTTGACCGTTAATAGCCTGAAGACACAATTGAAGTGGGAAGTTAATGGTTCTCAATTTTAAATGAGCTAAATTAAGTAGGTACTTTTATACTTTGACATGATCGTTTTAACAAGATAGGCATATTGAGTTCTTCCAATAAAAAAATATACGTCATATCATTTTTTATCATCGTCTCTGTTAAACAAGCAAACGGACCGCATTCTTTGAAAATCGATGTTTTATAAAAAGCAGGTGCAGCGTGTACGTTTCTTGGTGGATAGCATGGAGGCACCTAGCGGCTCGCGTACACCTAATCCGTTATCGGCCGAACTAAGCTCAGCCGTCATCGGCCGATCAAATCAAACGTATGTAAATGATAGTACACGAACACCGAAAACCGATTTCGTCGGTCGATGGCGGCCCGAACTACTACAGATTTTGATCGGCCGAGTTCGGCCGATAATGGATTAGGTGTACGCGAGCCGAATGAGACTACTGCCATTTGTCCGAACACGTAGTTATCTAAACGTTGAAATTATAGTTCCACTTTTAAATTATATTGATATTTCAGTGTACTTTATTAAAAGCACGAACTCACTTTAAGATTTACATACATTTGCCCTATGCTGCTGACTTAGGATTGATTCAGCAATGGTTCAGTAAAATGTCGTTCTCCGTACACAATATACTTGACCATCTCTTCTTTTGTTTACTTCTTGACCTACCAAAGTTTCACGAAACTTAACAAAACTAACATTCGCCCTTTCCCAAGCTAAATGTGGCAAAATTCATTAAAAAATATTCATAATAAAATTGTGAAAACGTAGGGTCATCCTTTGCAATAATAAAAAAAAACATTATATGCGCCAGACTACACACCACGAATGATGGTCTCGAAGTAGGAATAAAATACCCTGTGTTACGAAGTACTGGACAACAAATCAAGCCAAGAGCGTCTCCCAGCACACCCAGACCCGAGCTAATTTAGAAAAGATAGTTTCCTGAATTGAATCCACCGGTAATCGAATCCGGGACACCGCGCAAGTCAAGGCGAGGAACCGTGCTACAGCGCACTACTACGTCATCACGTCAGTTCAACCGCAAAATTCACGTACAAATTCTCTACGCGGCTGTTGACAACCAACTGCCAATTGGGTCATGAAATACCCGGCGTCTAGAAGGTAATTATAGCGCGCCAGTACATGCAATGACAGAGGCCTGGCACTACCCCAATCGTGTCGGCAAAAAGAACGATATCTTGTATTTAACAATTGTATCAAATCTCTTCAACGATTTAATCGCGCAGTTTTTCACATGACTGTATAGAACCCTAAAATGTATAAATTTCCCCGCGTCTCGTCAGGTCGCGGGTTCAAGTCTGTTGCAACGTTGTCGCAATGTAAGCAGAAAAGACATCGAGATTTGTATAAATATTGTCGCTGGCAGTAATAAACTATCTATAGTAACATCTATACTTCACTACAATCAATACTCCATTCATAATAGCATTAGACAGAAGTAAAAGTGGTTCTTTTTAGGGTACACTTTGTGGTAAAAGTACAATAGACATTATCACTTTTAAGACTTATGCCGAATTTATTAAAATCTACTTATATAGCAGCTGTCACACTTAATTGTTCTCATTTAAAGTAAAGTAACTTCAGAATAAAAGAGGCTTTTACTTAAATAAATAATTTTGTCTTGCATCAAACTATATTGTCGATGTAAAAACCTAAAAGAAGCAGGGGTTTTTATCCGAACACATTTTTACAGTCACTATAACTCTAACAAATCTGAAATGTTACGTTATCCCTTCATACGTTGTGGTACGTGTCCCTTCATTTTTTTTACACAGGAAACAATTAAAATAAAATCACAAGGGTTGCCAAAAGGCTCCCACTCAGCATATGCCGTTCAGCACCACGACGCTGGTTTTCAGTGGTTACCCTAACAAAGAGGGAGAAGCGGCGCAATTACCATTAGGTACCTTAATTACTACTTTAATTAAACTTTACCAAAAAAAATTGATTACATAGATGATAAAATGACAAAAAAATTACAACAGTGGACTCAAAATTAGCAATTATAACTATAACTGTGTAGTTACATAGCATTCAAAATATATGTAATTTATTACACGACCAAAATATACTCAGGTATAACATCGTCATGGCAACGTCAAATGCAAATTGTCATTCATTTTAGCACCCCTGCTTCTTATTAAGTATATTATACTATATCTTATATAGTGCTATAATGAATGAAGTATGCATAGCATGAAACTAACTCTCATTCAGTGGTTTGTATGTATGCCATGACTTTCTAGCACATAAACTACGACAGTTGACATCAGAAATTTGTATGCCATTATGGGTTCCATTTTTCATCACTAGGGGCGCTGTACCGAAGTTCCATACAGAACGTCAACGCGGTGAATAAACTCGAGTTGACTTGACACCAATGACAGTCGCTAGTATCAATGTTGACGTTCTTGTATTATACATTGCAGATGCGATACTGAAACGAAAACGCACCGATCCGGTGAGGAAGATGCCTTAGAAACATGTACTTATATTTGACAGAGAATATTTATCCTTAAATCTAAAATGCATATTTGAGGAAAAAAAGACTGCTCACATTGACAGATTTTTTCTGGGTTATACCTACTTTGCTAAAAGAGGAGGCTGTCAGTAAGCATCTGCGAAGCTCTAGCCAATAGACACTTAGTAGCTTTCCGCCCGCGGCTTCGCCCTCGTTTCCGTTATATATAATGGCTAAAATACATAAATTCTTTTTAAATTGTAGCCCATGTGTTATTCAGGGGGGCTAGCCAAGAGCAACACGTCACAATGATTTCTACAATAGAAATCGTTAAAATGTATGGGGATGACATAAGCGCCAGTGACAGCTTATGTCATCCCCATACATTTCAACGATTTCTATTGTAGAAATCGTCGTAGCGTGTTGCTCTTGGCTAGCCCCCTGATGTATAAGCTGTCATCCAAATCCGTTCAGTAGTTTTTGCGTGAAAGAGTAACAAACATACATACATCCATCCTCGCAATCATTCGCATTTATAATACTAGTTTTCCACCCGCGGCTTCGCCCGCGTGAATGCGTCAAATTACACAAAATCTTTAGAAATTGTAGCCTATGTGTTATTCAGATGTATAAGCTGTTTAACTGTTATGTGTTATCTAAATCGGTTCAGTAGTTTTTTTTGCGTGAATGAGTAACAAACATCCTCACCCACTTTCGCATTTATAATATTATAGTAAGATGCTATTGACTGTACTCGCGGACGTCACTCAAGTGATGTACGAAAACTAAAATCACTATAAAAACGTTTATTCTCACCATAGTTTTACAATTTAAAGTTTACAATAATATAACATACACTATAAAAAACAAAGTACAATGTGGGTAGTTTTAAGGTAAAATACGGTATGGTCACAGTATAGTTAAACCTGCACAGTGAAGTAAACTGTGGCGGGCTAATACCTGAATTAGGAAAATCCTGTAGCTCAGGCTAAAGTTACTAATTGATTAATCTACTAACTTAATTATGATAATATTCACATTAAGCGTTTTGACCCCAATTACCTAAATTGGTTTCGATAACATTAATAAACATCTTATAACCTTAAATCTAATTAAATCAGTAGATTGACTAAAATATAAAGTCTTCTTATTAACCTTTACCGTGCGGGTTGTCCAACATTAATAATTGATAATTGGTATGTCGTAACGGCTACCGGAGAAATAATTACAGGCAGAAGTTGGCAAATAATTTCTTAATTATAGTAAATTAATTAATCGAAGTTCACGACGCTAAAGACTACAGTCGCCATGGGTCTTATAGAGCCTTATTACAACCCCGTATATCTAGCTATAGTAGGGTTTATTTCCAATAATGAGCTTTGCAAGCCACTTCTTTTCATGACCGTTTAGTTCCAGCCAGTCAGCAATTACCGGAGAGCGTTGTGGCCTATCGCGGATCGTGTGGTCCCGAGTTCAGATCTGGAGAACCAAAATCTTTGTGTTCATTGTTCAATTTCCGACTAACTCTCCGGTGATGGAAAACATCGATAAAAAAATCAAATCAACCCGGATAGCGGCGGAAGGCTCACCACTACCACGTTGGGTTCTAATACCATTGGTGATAAGTGGGCTACTTAGTGTTCCGTTCACCATGACGGCAACAGTCACTTGCCTCTGACTACCCCGTTTGGGATAAAGTCGTGATAGTAGATATGTTATGTCAGCAATGACCGACAGGGGCCTTATTCAAGTTCATTCCCTAAGCGATTTCGTAATATGATCTTTCATTTCCAGCCAGTCAGCAGTTGGCACTAGCATCTTCTAGGCTGGATTTTTACTGGCAAAATTGCTCGCTACCTTCCCGATAAGGGAATTAACTTAACTGGGAATAACTAGCAAAATTTCAATACGCTTAATTCTTAATTAATTACTAGCAAGCCTTAAGGAATTGTTTCAAGGCCCGGTCTTTGTCTTGGCTGGAGATTCACTGTTGAAAGAGATGTTTCGTATAACCCGATTTTTATATCTGTGCACGTCGAGTTGTCAAAGTCGTTAGGTTGGCAGCATTGAATTTCACCCGCCCGCTAGTTTCCTCACCATTCCGCTCACATCCGACAGCGCGTCAGCGGAGTGATGAGGAAGTACGCGGGCGGGTGAAATTCAGTGGTGCCAACCTAACGATTTTGACAATTCGAGGTGCACGGTTATAAAAACCGGGTTATATGGTAAAATATGTCAAATGAAACCATTGATTTTTGGTACCATCGCGTAACTTTTTTTCGCGTCAGACTTTTTACTAATTTCCCAAGAAAATTAAGCTCGAAGCCGGCGTATGAAAGAACAAGGTGGCTTAAACCTTAAAAATAAGCTGTGTGAATCCATGAAAAAGGTTGTACTGACGCGATCAGATCAACCTTTACGAAAACCATTGCAAAATAGGTAATGAGTTATCAGCATAAGGTGCCCCTATGTGAAGCCTGACATGAACTCGTGTGTTCGAGTATAAGGCCCCTGACTGAATGTCATAATTGCTACAATTTTGATCGTTGTCAGTGAATTGCTTGCAAACTAAATGTTTAGAGGTAGCAACGCGATATTTACGTCGAAAATAAGCTTTTATCCAGCTAATATTATTGTTGTCACATAATTCAACTCTGAGTCACGATTTAAATCCGCGAGCAGACGAAACTTGAATATTTTACATACTAATGTTTGGGAAAACTTGTTTAGTTTGGTCACATCTTAGTAACTGGATTTGACGAAATATATCTAGTGTGTGGTGGAAAATCCTGTAGACTCCATGATTTGTTTTTGTTGTTGCTCGTATGTCATAAAGTGTCTGGCTATGTGGAAAACTTTGCAGAGTTAGTGATTAATTTAGAATAATATACCTCAATTGAGTATTTCTTGTTATTGTTATTGCGTCGACATTATTTAGAATACAACTAAACATCTATCAGCTGTTCTGAATTAACGAACTTGACAAAATCAGATGGTTTTAACTAAAAAAAACTTTGATTTTTAACACCTTTTGCCAGTTAATAGCTACCATTATAGAAACAAAGATAGAAAGAGAAAGCAATTATTAATTAAATGGACATCGTAACACTGACATAAGAAGAAACCATCAAAAAAATCTTTGTGTTCATTGTTAAATATCCGACTTACTCTCCGGTGATAGAAAACATCGACAAAAAACCAAATCAACCCGGATAGCGGCGGCTCACCACCTACCACGTTGGGTTCTAATACCATTGGTGAAAAGTAGGCTTCTGAGTGATTAGTTCACCAAGACGACACAGTCGCTTGCCTCTGACTACCCCGTTTGGGATAAAGTCGTGATGGTATGTATGTATGTAAAAAAACAATTAATCCCACTAGACAGCGGTGTACTGATGTCCCTAAATAAAGAAGGATCTCACTCAGCGAATGCCTGGGCCCGATAGGCTCAGCCACTGATTTTCGGTTAGCCTTGCTGTCAAAATAGTAAATATATAAAAAAAATGTGCTAGACAACACACCATTTGTCAAGGTTTCGAAAAGGAATAGAAGGAATGAATATCCCTGTGTTACGAGGTACCAGACAAGGAATTAAACCAAGGGCGTCGCTGAGCACACCCAGACCCGGGCCAATTTAGAATCGGTTCAGTAGTTTTGGAGATTACCTACCTCAAACATATACAAACTCACAAACGCTTGCCCCTTTAAAATATTAATACAGATATCATACTACATAAATATATCTACATATATATTTGACGACCGACTTGGTGTAATGGTTAAGAAGTTGGCTACTACACCAGAGGTCGCGGGTTCGATCCCCGCACAGTACAAACATTTGTGTGCATGAACATGTCTGTTTGTACTGGTCTGGGTGTCTCCTATGTATAATAAGTATGTATTTACAAAAGAAAATGTATTTAAGTATGTTTATCCGTTGTCTAGTATCCCATAACACAAGCTTTAGTTAGCTTACTTTGGGGCTAGATGGCGCTGTGTGGAATAATGTCCAGGGATATTTATTTATTATTATGTATTCATTTATATATTTACAAGTACAAATGAATCGCCAAATGTCTTTTTAAGCACAAAACTAGAATCCCGCTTTCGTGATGAAACACCCTTATCGTTTTCATAGACAGAGGAATGAGAAACATAAATCTGGTCGATTTTCAAATCTGTGGCCTTTTTCCAAAATTGATAAAATGATTATTAATTTTAATCAAAATTTATAGGTACTTTACATTTCCTAGCCCAATGCTGAATTGTTTGATAACGTTACACGAGTAAACAAGATATTAAGAATACAAACAAGGAATCCGTAAATAATTACGTACTAATTATTTTTTTCTCTGAGAATCTCAGACCATTGTGTGTATTGTTGATCTGTTTTTTTCATCTGACGCTTATTTTTTCCGTCAAATGCTCATTATTTCAAAGAAATCTCGTGACTTCCGTTTTGTGTTCGCACAGAAACATACGCCATTTTGTTGTGCGAATTTGTTTCTCAGAACTGAGCTAAAGTGAAAAACTATCCCTGAATATATTCCCATAACTATTTAAAAGGCCGTAATTTGCGTATCTTGTCCATGAACAATGTTCTGACATGTCAAAATCATCGATTAAAAAGTTAAGTTATGCAATTCCTGAACTGAGATTGTAATAATGTATATTTCGTATTTTTGCGTATGTTGCTGTGTTATGAATTTCAAATTATAGTTTTGTTAATAAGTTTGGTTAATAAGTTAACTAAAATGAATTAGCTCAGTTCGAAGAGCAGACACTCGGATTGTGGAAGACCCGGGTTTGAGTCCCGCTTGAGCACTAGGATCGGGTCGAATTTTTCTAGTTTCGATTTTTATTTGACAAAAAGCACTGTGATAGATAATGCAAAACATATATGTTTATATGCGCCAGATAACAAACCGCTTATCATGGTCTCGATCTAGGGATTAATATCCCTGTGTTACGAGGTACCAGACAAAGAATCAAGCCAGGGGCGTCTCCCAGCACACCCAGACCCGAGTTAATTCTGAAAAGATCGTTTCCTGAATTGACCCGACCGTGAATCTAACCTGGGACCCTACGGAAATCGTGGCGAGAAACCGTGCTACAGCGCACTACTCCAATCGTGTCGTATTAAGTCACTTATAGATTGCATTGTACAAAATAACTTTTACCACCTTGGATAACATACAAAAATATAAATCTCTGGTTGGTGGTAGATTTACGGCTCATTTTAAAAAGATTTTCAAATGATTTCAAGTGTTTTTAATATTTTTGATTTACTAGCAACAAAGTAACAATTCATGACGTACTGCACCATACGTGATTTAACTTATAATTGCGATGTAAGATAGAAGAGAAATAAAAATTAACAAGGAAAGTAAAAATAAAAACATGAATTAGCCAAAGAAAAAATGAGTAAATTTTATTTTCCACTACCGCTTTAGCCTCTTCTCTTATAAAATCAGGCGTTAAATTCATATCAGAATCAGATGAACTCATTTTATAGGTACAAATCTCTGCTATACGTAAAAACAAAAGTCTTCAAATCGAAAAAATAAATGAAGATCGAATTGCCGCTTTCCCGCCTATTTTGTTTGTTTTTTTTTCTGTGGCCGGCCAGCTATTCAGCCATTATTTTTTATTTTCATCATTGGAAAAATGGTAAATATTTTGCCCAAATCTAAGTTATTTTAAAGAAATTGCTGAAACTACATTATAATAAAGTTATTTAAAAAATATATATTCTTTAATACATCTTCAATACTTAACTTTAAGTTATTTCAATTTTACATCGTGGCTGTATAGAAAGTTGGAACATGGTTCAATAGATATGTGAAAAAGAACTAGTTTTTTTTAAAATAATTTGACAGCTGTCAGTTGAAAGTGATTCTCCCTAGGGATGAAAAGTATTACTTTCATCCCGCTCCTCAGGCAACTTCAGACCTACTTTCAGAGTATGAGTAATGAAAAATCATTTTTTGAATATCAGTCCCTCGGTGTGAATGTTCAAATGTCATGGAAAACCTTCTGGATTGATTTTATTTTATTTTATTACAAAATCAACAGCTCTTAAGAATAATACATTATTACTCATAGAACTAACAAACAGCCAATAAAGGATTTACTTTATATAAATGAAACGAAAAGTAAACATTTTTAAATTGCTAATCTTTAAGTACAATTACATAACATGTGTGTGGTGTGTGTGTGTGTGTGTGTGTGTGTGTGTGTGTGTCCGTGTGTGTGTGTGCGCGCTCGTGTGCGTGTGTCTATCAATAAAAATAAAAATAAATATCCCTGGACATTATTCCACACAGCGCCATCTAGCCCCAAAGTAAGCTAATTAAAGCTTGTGTTATGGGATACTAGACAACGGATAAACATACTTAAATACATTTTTTTTTTGTAAATACATACTTATTATACATAGGAGACACCCAGACCAGTACAAACAGACATGTTCATGCACACAAAATGTTTGTACTGTGCGGGGATTGAACCCGCGACCTCTGGTGTAGTAGCCAACTTCTTAACCATTACACCAAGTCGGTCGTCAAATCAATACAGGTAGATACGTAGAAACTGAACTAACTTTATCAGTTATACAATGATGAAGTCAGTCGTCGTACCATATTGATTGATAATGTAGTATTCGACAAAGAAGAGGTTAGATAGTTTTTTACAAAACTTATTAAGAGGCATGCCTCATGTCATGTCATTTTCCTTACCGGATAATAATCATCCGGTATAATAACAGTTTTTTCCCGGTAATAAATAATTAGCCTTTTTTACAGTGACATGATAATCATAATTATTTTAATTAGATAATCTTGTGTTTTAACATTAATTATACAAATCTGTATGTTCACTGATTTATTGCTATTTATAACAATGTATAATGATGAGCAAAAAGTGTGTTATAGTGTAGTATTGTTTGTAGCTCGATTTCTAGGCTGAGATATTATTTCAAAGCAGTAAAATCGACCCATCTTTCTAAGATAAGTATACTTAACTAATTAACCCACAGCAAATGCAAAAAGTTTTTTAGCATCACAACTGGGTATTTTAATATTTATTTATTAAATAATATGGAAAAATACACTAAAAAAAGCAATATGAATCTTTAGTTTGATAACTTATATATAATTTATTTTATGGCCCTTCAAACTTGGTCGGGGAAGCCCATTTTTTTAAAGTTTTAAATTATTTCACACAATTTATGAAACTATTTTTATAAACGCTTAACTTAAGTTACGAGATGTGACGTCACTAACGTGCATCACTTGCGTCCGTTTGACGTAAGCGTTTTGGGCAAGTCCAAAAACATGTAAGCGTAAAAAAGTAATTAAGTAAAATGATTTTAATAAAATGAAATATCTCGGGAAGGTCTGAATTTCGAAAAAGAAACACATGAAACAATCCTCTATGGTGTTATTTTTCTAAGCTTGACACATCATTTCTAATGCCAAAAATCGCAGTACAGCGGTAGCTGACACACAATAGAATTATCGTCAATGTCACACCCACGCAATACTTAACATACACTCAACTTCACAGACATAAGGTTCAATATTGCGTAAGTTGAACCAATTTGCAGTTTTAAATCAATATTACCTAATGTCGTCATTAGAGACGCGGAGATTTCTCAATTATATTGGGTTAGAGAATTAATAAGTACGTGATGTGATTGAAAAGATTTTGACATACTTATCCTTTCATCTATTCTATGCTCCTGACAGACGCCAATTATTTGAGCGCGCTTTTCAATGATTGGATAGAAATGATATCCACTAGTGATAAGATTAGTTCTTAAGTGTTTCAACAGATGGCGTCACAATAACTAGCGATTCCATTTTTCTTCAAACACGGTGTTAAGATTTTTCTGGCAGACTATAAGATATCCTGTAATCCTGTTCAAGGATACGGTTGAGAGCCTGTAAAGGTTGAGACTGAGAGCCTTCAGCGCTCACCCTACAGACCTGTGAAACTGCTTAGGCTGTCTAAGCCAAGCAGCGGCGTCTTTGTCTAAAACAAAAAAAAAACAAGTTCATTTATGATGTCGTTGTCTGTCGTTGAACATCTAGTGGAGTGGAGGTAGTTCACCAATTTCACCATAAGGCTTCTTTGTAAATACAGACTCTTACTTTGTACGAGTTTAGAGATGACTTAAAGGCAAGAAGACCGCGAAACTGTATAGTAAATAATATTGGTATAAATAAAGTGTCGCCGATATTTATTTATGTACTTTGCTCTCATAGATATATATTTATTCCGATTTTGTGTATTTTTAACATCATATTAAATTGAAAAAATACATAAAACTTGTTACCATCACCGTCGTCTTTGTATGGCTTCAGAATTTCCAAAGTTTTAAATAACTTCATATATTTCGCTAAGCTATATAGTTCCTATAGAATTTTGCGACACATAGATCCCTAATATGGCTAGTTTAAAACCATATGACCTACTTTCATAATTATAATCAGCATTCCTTGAATAATAAGCAGTCATATCATATGCAAAGCTTTAGATGAGTCCTTTAACATACACAGATTAGAAATTTGCCACGAAATCTGCATAGCGTTACAACGTTGTAGATCCGGGTAAATTATATGTCGAGCTGTGGCTGAGGCGGTTGCAGTATTCACAGAAGTGGATACGATTTTATTTACCATAAAAAATATTGTAAAATATTCTTTTTTGAAAAGAGGAACTGAGCAAAAAGTTTTTCTGTGGAACAAAAACTCCGGCTTCAATGGTAGAGTCGCATTAAGTTTGTATATTGTACATTTCATATGAAAGAAATCTATACTATTTTTATAAAAGCTAAAGGTGTCTCACTCATCACGAAATCTCAGAAACTACAGGTGATAGGAGTTTCAAATTTTTGCATGGGGATTTTTTTTAAGACTAGGTGCTCACTAAGACGCGATTTTGCGAAATTGGACCCCTTAGGGGTTGTTTTTGGGGTTGATAGTTTGTTAATATGAGACTTCGTTACTACAAGTGCTAGGAAGAGCTATGTGAGGTTGATAATAAAAAATGTTCTTTAGTTAGGTTGAAAGTGGATCACGCGTGTTGATTTTTTTTAACAAAACCGAATTTTTAGAAATTTCCATTTTAAATTCATTTAATGTTATCGACCTATTGTATGAATTAAATACTTAGCAAAATTAGGATCAACAAGCTCTCATACACACCACAACTCTACAGGGTTAGGCTGTATAACGGTCATATATCAACGACGAGAATGACGGACAGACAGACATGAAGGTATGGGCGCAGTAAAGGGCAATAGTTAATCATAAAAACCGCAACTTATTAATGCAACATTACACTATGTATGATTGGCTATCTGCTTTACGAATGAATTGAAGAAAGAAGGATATTTTATTCGTTCTTTTTAATCGCTTAATGTTACTTTACAATTTTACTCACAGCGCAATTGACCGAGAGTCCTTTGAAACGCAAAGCGGGTTCACTGTCCGAACAAGCCCTCTTGAAACAGATATTTTTGCTGTGGTATTGATGTTTATGGTTAATAGTTATTATACTATGTGTATTATATATGTATTTGTAATCCATTTAATTGAAAAATACAGATCTAGCCTAAGTCTATACAAGTGAAGTTGTAACCAGCTGTTAGTATGAAGTGTAGGATCTTAATAAAATTGATGTAATGTAAATATCGATGCCTGGGAAATAAAAAAATAGAACAGAAATCCGTTTTAACACTATAGATAGAAACTAGAAAAAAACGACCTGACCCTAGAGGACTCAAGCGGGATTAGAACCTACGACCTACCATAAATTTTTTCTAGTTTCTATCTCTGTGTAGAAAAAAGTGTACCTATTGTTAAATGCTCAAAGTAAAAATTCACTTAACTATGTGTTTTTTAAAAAAATACATAATTTAAATTAATATTTATTTTTAATAAAATTTAATCACTTCACCAGTTAAAAACCCTTTACAATCTCTCAAAATCCCTTGACGATGAATAATGATCCCTGCACTTGTGTGGTAAGAGTCACTTTTGATTGCTCCATTGATGGCCTGAAGATACGATATGACATACATACGTATCCCCAGTTGACAATTGAACCGTCAACCACGAAAGTGCTCGTGACAAAATATCAAGATTTAATTTAAAAAAGTATCGTGATAAAGAATAAAAATGAAAATTCTTAAGTGATAGGGTCTATTTTTTGACAAATAGATAATGCCTATAGCCATATGCACGTGAATTGATTTTTTCAAGTAAATATATACATTTTATTTCTTAACTAGCTGTCGTGAGCGGTCATAATTTAGCCTAAATTAAAAAAAAATATAGCCAATGTCACTGCCTGATAATGTAGCTTTAAATTGGTGAATTTTTTTTAAAAAACGATCCTGTATTTTCGGAGCCTATTCAATACAAACAAACTAATCTTTATTTTACAATATTAGTATAGATCAGCCAATCTTGGTGTATCTATCACCTTCATCATTATATACATATAATAATGTTAAAACTGGACATAGTTAAATACTTTGTAGAAATATCAATTATGACGAAAGTCACTGAATATGACTTTGTAAGCACGTTTGTAATATATATTCTTACATCGCAATTAAAACAAACTAGAAGGTAACTAGGTGTACAGGGAAGAAGTTACAGGCTACATAGTGATATGTTGATAAATGATTGACACAATTTTTACTAAATTCTTGGTTCTTGATTAATTCTAGCAAAGATGTTATGAAATAAATAAACGTTTAAACAGTTTTCTGCTCACCTGTGCAATACGCAACACACCGCACGGTGAAATATGAACCGCTCGCCGCTCCAACAGGTCACAGGCACAGGTTCGACACCCAGTTCAGGCTCTGTGTCGACAGTGCAGACAGGGGCTGTCATGTATCAAAACATTGTAACTAAATACTGGATCTTTACTTTGTATCAGAGACAGCACTCTTCATGGCATATTAGTGGATTAACTGGCCTGTTGGCGTAATGGTTGCGGCCCTGCTGGCCTTTCGAAAGTCATCATTTATGTGACAAAAAATTGTGTCGGCTTTGTCCGATGTTGTTATCTATTTAATTATGTATTAAGAGGGTATGTTTATTAGTCTGTGGCACATATATCTATATAGCGCAACCTCTTCTTAGATTTTGATCAGATAATCTTAGTGTAAGGTGGGACACCCGCAACTTATTTTTACTGTATAGTACTGCCTTGGTGGCCACAGAGTAATTTATTTATTTTCACTTCTCATGCTCTAAAAGTACGCCAATGTAGCCCTACGAAGCGGGACTAAAGTGACCACTTTAGTCCTTAGGGAGTAAAAAGTAATTAGTTTTTTAATTTCCTTCATGTGACATAGACAAACTCAAACAGCCAGTAAATATACTATTATCTGTGGAGTGTGGACGGACCATCTTCATTGCGAAAATGTTGAGAGTTTCAGTTCCATGGTTTAACCGCAAAGAAGGTGGCGCCATGTGTTTTAAATTGTTAATCTGTGACTGGTATTATAAGAAAAAACTGACAAAATTTCAGAATTTTTGTCGAGTGTAAATTTGTTCGGTTTTGAATAAATTTATTAGGAATGTTCTGTGACAGTGAAGAGTTTGCCGTCGAGCACAGACCAAAAGACATAATAGATAATCTTTTGGCGCCAAAATCGCGCATTTACCACTATTTTTTTCGCACTCAAAGTGAAAAGTACAGTTTGCACTTTGAGACTAAACGCCAACTTAACATACCCTCGGTTTCATGGACTCGCTCGCACGCTCGGGAGTCAAACCACCTCTGAGTGCCGAGTGCGAGTTG
This sequence comes from Udea olivalis, assembly GCA_947369235.1. Taxonomy (NCBI): domain Eukaryota; kingdom Metazoa; phylum Arthropoda; class Insecta; order Lepidoptera; family Crambidae; genus Udea; species Udea olivalis. The sequence continues at coordinate 8,778,781 of OX376370.1, read as the reverse complement.
CAGTGAGAGAAGTGAATAACTTCACCATCGCGTTTTGAAAGCACGTAAATGTCAATTGGTATGGAATCGAGTGAGCGCCATCTAGCGGCGAATTCGGGCAACATTCAGGCCGCTAGATGGCGCTCACTCAATGCCATACAAATTCGCGTTTTTTTTCTCGCAAACGCGATGGTGAAGTTATTCTCTTCTCTCACTGCAACTCGCACTCGGCACTCTGGTATATTATGGCTTTGTTTAGTCCCTCGATATATAATATACTATTATTTACTCGGTATGCCAAATGAACTTTTTAGTAAGCGTAGTAATTTAGCCATAATCCATTCATTACTCCAATGGTTTGCCTCATATTCAGCAACAGACGTCTGATGGCTGGGAATGATAAATATCAACACGAACAAATGTATGTTCGTCACATAAAAGTGTGTCCGGGGCAGGAATCAAATCCACCACCCACCATCCATTACGCCAACATGCCAATCAATGATTCAACTAGAAATCCCACCAACAAAAGTCACTATGATTATTTGGCAAGCGTGGTGAGTGACGAAATCAGTATGAAGTTTAATTCAATAGGCTTCTCCGTGCTGTGAGAAAATCTTTACAGATAATCAATAATGTCTATTACTGTCAATACATGCTCTGGCGCAGAATATATCAGTAGGTATAAGGTATAGCGTCTATCAGAATAGTAAGCTATGCTATAGATTTTATAGTGCAAGTGCACAACAAGTTCAAATCTGGCCAGAATCATCTTCGTTATATTGTGAAGCTAGCTTTAGATCAGCGGCTTCGCCCTCGTGGACTATTTATCTCGTTAAAATATAGCCTTATAATGAAAACATAGCCTGGTTACTCGCTGCCAGGGTAGCTTTATTTATAAGTGAGAAAAAAAATTAAGATTTTTGGCAAACTCTCCAGTGATGGAAGACATTGTTATAAGATCAAAGCAACCCGGATCACGAGGGATGGTTTGCCGCTTATCACATGCGGTTCTTATAGGCTTTACGAAACGTGGGCTTCTGAGTGTTCCGTTCACCAAGATGGCAATAGGCCTCTGACTGCTTTTCCATCAGGATCCTATCAGAAAGCCTCATAACATTTACATACATACCATCACGCCTTTTTACCATTGGGGTAGGAAGAGACCACATCTTTCCACTTGCTACGGTCCTGACACACCTCTTGCGCTTCTTCCATTCTCAATAATCCTTTCATACATGCTCGTCGATTATGGGTCCTCCTGACTTGACCTTTTCTGAGCACGTCTTGGACTTGCCCTAAGTACGTCCGTCTAGGCCTTCCCCTTCCAACAGCTCCATCCACCCTCGCCTTGTACATTTGTTCTGCCCATTATAAAACGGGTCCGTCTAGAGTTAAAACATTAAAATGAATGACTAATAGTAATCAAATATATGAGAAATTAGCACCACACTATCATATTACAACTAAAAACCGGTTGGAATTCGAACTTGTGACCCCACGTTGTAACTAACAAGCCAGTAAGGTCAGAAGCCAGCTCATATTTACGTCAGGACCAGGCTTATCAGATGTACCTGTTATCTTGTTAGCACTGTGCTGTCAAAACTATTTGACATTTAAATTTGCTAATAAGTAAGTTTGGTATTTATACTTGAATGTGAAAGATCTTCTGAGCTATCGTGAATTGTAATTTCTGCAGCTATAATCTGGAATGACTGCACTAGACAAAGATAGCTACGTCAAAGACCGTGGATTACATTTGTATATTCACATTGACCATATCGAAGTTAAATATATTTTGAGTTCATAGATATTAAAATCTAAATAATTTCACCATTACCAGTTTTTACATCATGGATATTAAAGAAATTTTTTTAAGTTTTGATAATGGATGGAACTTGAGGCATTAGGCGTTTTCAATATCTAGGAATTTTGATTTTTGGATCTTAAAATAGACGCCATTTATTAAAATAAGTAACATGGTAAATTTACAGTAAATAGAAAAAGAATACTCTATGCTTCAAAGATTTTTCATACATTGCGATTTCGAATAAAATAAACCGAAGCATGCGTGCATACATGCGATAACTTGCTATATTATTATAATCCAATAGACACCAAGGCTAATAATTTGTTTGTCATTGCGTATTTTAGCATGTATTCAAGCAACGTAACATATTGCTATGTGATGTGACAGTATAAACTATATGGAATTTGATGTCACATAATAGTATATAGTAGTAGCACATAGTATTATGCATATTTTTGCTCAAACAAACGAGACTCATTTAATATAAAATGTATGTCTAGTTGAATAGTTATTAAAAATCTCACACTTATACTTATCGCAACATTTCCTTGTTACAGAAGCAATACTGCAACACCAGAAACGAAATCTGCTGCAGAATCGAAATCTCCACACTCTCAGGCGCTGGCGGACTCCAAGGCTCCCTAGGAGTTGGATCAGCCACCTTCCAGGGCTCAGGCAGTCAGGGATCAGGGTTATTTGTATCTGGACAGGCTGACCAATCAGGGCAGAGCGCATTCGGACAGTCTGGCCAATCAGGACAGAGCGCGTTTGGACAGTCTAGCCAATCAGGACAGAGCGCGTTTGGACAATCTGGCCAAGCTGGCCAATCTGGACAAGGATTCGCTGGTCAAGGGAGCTCGAGCTCTAGCTTTGGAGCAGGACAGAGCAGCTCTTCATTCGGAAGTGGCCAATCAGCTTCTGGAGCGAACGGCTTCGGTAGCAACAACAACAGAGGCGCATTCGGACAAGGAACACAGACTCAGACCTCAAGCTCTTTTGAGGGATCAAGCACTTTTGGCTCAAACTCTGGAACAGGCTTCCAAGGAACGGGAGCTAACTCAGGGTCTGGCTTCCAAGCGGGAGCTGCTAACTCTGGCTCTGGATTCAGAGCGACAGGCGCTAACTCTGGTTCAGGATTCCAGTCAGGATCTTCAGGCCAAGGATTCCAATCTACAGGATCATCGTCTGGACAAGGCTTCCAAGGTGCAGGCTCGTTCGGATCTAACACAGGATCTGCAAACAGAGGTGTAGCTGGATCATCGACTTTCGAATCAGGAAGCTCATTTGGAACCAACAAATTTGGAGCATCAGGAACATTTGGAAATGGATTCTCCACTGTTGCCCCGACTACGAACAGGTTCGGCGCTGGCGCCGGAGGTAGCAACTTCAACAACGAAGTTTACAAGTCTACTAGTCAATCGAACTTTGTCGAAACCGACTCTTTCTCTTCTGGAAGTGAAACTGCTGGCATATTCAGGCCTGGAGCGAGCGGATCTGGACTTAAACCTGGTATCCCATACTTGCCGCCTGTTGACAACATCAACCAGCCCTCAATAATCAGTTCTACAGTCCTCCCAACAACTTTCACGACAGCTAGACCGTTCACTCCTCGCCCTACTCCACCGAAACCCACCTACCTTCCTCCTGTGACTTCCACATCAGCTCCAGGTTACTTGCCCCCAGAACAGAGCGACTCCAGCAACTACAAGGAGACCAGAGTTCCTGGACCCACGTACACCGATGGAGGCATCATTCTCGATGAGAACAGACAGCCCAACAGGAAGCCAACCCCGCTGCCAAACCCAAGTAAGTTTTATTAACAAAGGTTGAAGTAACACTTCTAAAAGTCAATGACAAAGTTATCCCAACCAGTTTTTCCCTATTTTTCTTGATCGCGTAATGCCAGTGCCCGAGTTTTCTGACACGTTAATAGCTGCCAGCGAAAAAACTCATTAATATTCCCACATGGACTTAGAATGACATAAATACATATAATACTCATGTCTTTGACGCGTCCATATGGTAAATTACCCGTTTCCCACCAGGTGAATACCCTGCTGGCTGTGCTGCTGCTCTGAAATGTACCCCCATCGAATTTTGTACTGCTGAGGGAGTGATCTCCAACACTACGGTTGTGCTCACGAGAGACCAGGAAGCTTACAGGGTTCCTTTGACGGTAAGACTTTCATCTTATTAACTCATCGGCTTTTTTGTTGAAACTTAGGCTTAGAATTGGATTATTTCTAAAATAAGAAAGCAACAAAGTGATTGTAAGTCTTATGCTTGGCAAAATAGAAGACTGAACTGACTGTTAGGTTTGACTAACTTTGACATCGAAAATGGTATCCTAATTAGGCCCATTTACCTAGATGATGTATCCAGTGGTATAATTTTAAAAGAAATGAACAGTTTTTGATCCTTAAATCCAGTCTTCGTTTTTTGCTGGCTTCTCAACAGCCTTCATTTTGAAAATTATGTACTTCAACAGGACTGCAAAGACCTAGAATCTGGCCGCATTGGCAAGTGCTGCAGAGACCCTCTATACACCGACCCCTGGCCAACCAACCAGCTCGGCAAATGGGTTCCTGGTGTCTTCGGAGGCAACGATGGAAAGTACGTTGCTGACAGCAAGATCAGTGGAAATAACCCTCGTCCCCAAGTGACTGCAAGACCGCCAGTGACTGGATCAGTGCTGTTGAACAACTACAGGTCAGTGTTTGTGAATATTTGTCAATAGCTGAACATATATTCATCCTTTTTACTCAACGTTGGTGGCAAATGGCTGCCACGGCTCATGACAACTTTTGTATATACATCAAGATATAAGGTCTTCGAGCTGACTTAACACCAGCTCCCCAATGAGCTCTGAGAACCTTACATGTACCAGCGGGCAGCTGCTGCCAAGGTGTACTTATCTGTGGTTTTGCGGCGTAAGTTCAGAACGAGGTATCTGTTCAACCCTATCTATACTTGTTTTAGGGTAATTGCCACCCCCAGAGTCTGACGCGAGCTGACTGCTACTATTTGTATCATTAATACATTATTTTTCTCCAGGCCCAAACCCACAGTCCCAGCGTTCGGACCCAACCAAGTCACTCCAGGATTCCCATCAGCCACCGTCTCGTCTTTCGCCCAGAAAGGTCAATTTGAATCAAGGGGCCAGGGGTCATTCGCCCAGGGTGGCCAAGGACAATTCACTAAGGGGGGTCAAGGTCAATTCGCTCAGGGAGGTCAAGGACAATTCGCTCAAGGAGGTCAAGGTAATAAACCGATTTTTTTGCCGATTCTAACACAGGTGACATTAAATAATCATAAGCTCTTTGTTTTATCATTTTACCGACACGATTGTCGTAATGCGCTGTAGCATGGTTTCTCGCCTCGATTCCCATTGTGTCCCGGGTCCGATTCCCGGTTGGGTCAATTCAGAAAACGATTTTTTCTGAATTGACTCGAGTCTGGGTGTGCTGGGAGACGCCCCTGGCCTAATTACTCATGTGGTACTTCGTACCACAGGGATATTAATTCTTACTTCGAGACCATTACAAGAGGTGTGTTGTCTGGCGCATATTTATTTATTTGATCACCTAAACCCGAAAATCTTTAGAGAAGCGAAATATCGCAAAGGCGATCGATGGTGTCCTTGAAAATAATACTTTGAAGATCTCAGTGATGGTATATGCAAATATTAGTTTATTACTTGGCACTTCTTAATTGTACTACTACTACTGTGTAAGCTATAAAGAGAAACAGTCATTAATAAAGCAGGATAAACATACATTTTATTGATACTGGTTAACAAACTTGCTAATAGGCAGTAGTTATTTTATCTTACCATACTTAGTTATTAGTTAAATGGATCACTTAGTATTAATCCTCTTATTAAAAAAATACATTTTCCAACGCATTAAATTATGACAATGCTGCTGACAAGCTAAACTTGTATGGCTGGCTAAATTTCAAATTGCGTTTGAGAGGTAAGGGGAATATCAATGTTGTCAATTGATTCTATTCTTTCTCATTATTTATGGAATCAAAAGTTCATATTTTTTGTATTTTAAAGGTCAATTCGCACAAGGTGGTCAAACTCAAACTCAGTTGACTCAAGGAAGTCAAACTTCGTTCACGAAGGGGGGACAAGCTTCTTTCGCTCAAGGTGGCCAAGGACAGTTTGCTCAAGGAGGTCAAGGTCAATTTGCCCAAGGCGGTCAAGGTCAATTTGCTCAAGGTGCTCAAGGACAATTTGGAATTGGACAAGGAACAGGTAATTTTGATAACTTTAAATAGTATTGCGTGTTGTTTTTCTTTTAAATTAAATGTAACTAACTAAATTTAAAACAGACTAGTCTACTTACGAGTAGTTGCAAACATTTAAAATACATTTTGACCATTTTAAACGTCATTTTTAAAAACCTTTAAAATTTTGTATTTACATTTTTTGGTCGCTGTTGAACAGATTTCAATGAAACGTTGTACACTTGAAATCTGGATTAAATTATAGAGTAGTTCAATTTATTTATTTATCACTTAAACGCCGATATCTTTCACTCTCGTGAACAATATGGAGCGCGCGATGATAGCGCCACCATCGCCGCGATATGTAACTACTTCACGATCCGCCCCGCGCTTAGCTGGGAATATCGACAAATTCGTTGTTTTCGTCGATCGGCCCAACTTATTATTGGGCACATCGCGATATGGCCGGCCAAATCACGAAGTGCCGGCGTTTCAAGAAGCGCCCGAGCACATCACGATCTGCCCAAACGAACGATTGGCCCACGACATAACAAGGTGAACCGTTTTAACAGCTCAGTCCAAGTGGACGAATAGTAATAAGCATTAGGAAGCATAATCGTACTTGCAACACAGTATACTGGGATAATTTTCCAAGATAATGTTCAAATAAATCATAGCGAATTGTTGATAATTTTATGGGCAAATAACAATTTTACCACTATTTATAATTAATTCCCATAATTAAAGTTAACTTGTAACAAATGGTAATATTAGTCTTGATAATGTAGTGAGTACTTGATAATGAGACGATTTGTCTATTTTTTTTTTTTTTATATTGCCCGTCAAGATGACCTCACTCCACCTGATGGAAAGCGGTCGTGAGGTCCAGATATGAGGTTGACAAGCCCAGTCATTCAAACGAATCACTGGGCTGACCTTGATTTTAATCACGTACATAAATTAAGTGACTAGATATTATCTGTCACCAAGAAGATTTTCTACAACATAGTTCTCAACCATGCAAATGCACAGACATGTACATTTAACCGGTCAAATGTCCACAACAGATATTTTTAATCAGATTAGATTATATACAATTTTTTGTAATTAGGATACCAGGATAACCAATAGCAAACGTATATATTTGTTCTGTGTCCGGGTATTAGTATATATTAATGTATATTATTTATCAATCGCTGATACCCATAATACAATACAAGCTCTGCTTACTTTGGGTCAGATCATCTTGGTGTAAGGTTTCCCATGTTGGTTTTATGTTAATGTGATACGGTTCAAGGCAGATTGTGTAATTTTGGCAGTTTGTAACGTGATATGTTGTTGTCTGTTTCTGTATGATCTTTTTGGGCCGACACACAGTTAGTAAGGGAAACTGATGACTATTTAGAGAAGTTAAAGTCCAAATTTGAATAAGACAAGGAAAATCATGGACATCAATAAATTATTTTCAAATTCTGTTTTATCTTCCCGTATCGCTTTAGTTTCCGTCACCAAAATACGATTATTTCTTTGATTTTAACGTGTGGTGGCCCTGCTGAGCTGAAGCGCATTTTATTATGCAATGATAGCATAATAACTCTATTCCATTTTTCCTTTGAACCAGGAACCCAACAAACGCAAGGCTCGCAATTCTCATCCAACTCTCAAGCGTTCGCGGCTGGTCAACGAGGTCAAGGTCAATCTGTGACTCAGGGTCAAGGTCAATTCACTGAACAAGGTCAAGGAGCCTTCGCACAGGGTGGCAGGGGACAGGCCGCTTTCGGAGGACAGGGTCAATTAGAAGTTGGAGGATTAGTAAGTTTCTTAAATGTTAATAATATGAGTAGGACTCATCATCAACAGCCTTAAAGTAGCCCTCTGCTGGACATAGGCCTCCCATAGAACGCCTCAGCTAGCGGGCTAAAACCTTGGACTGACTGGAATTTTCAGATCACAATCTCATCTGATCTTTTTGAAGTGCTGCATGCAGGCCTTACATATACCAATTCAGTCTTTTCTTGAAGAGACTCCAAGTCATAATGATCTGCACTGAAGCAATTTTGTAAGTAGCTGTCGTGTCTTCTCCCGTACTTAACCATTTTTTCTCTCCCCAGGGCGGTCAAGGTCAATTCACCCAGTTCCAAAGCGAAAGCAGTAGCAGCTCCTCGAAATTCGGCCAAGGAGGCCAAGGGCTAATCCAAGGCCAAGGTCAAGGCGTTAACAGAGGCCAAGGAGCCTCCGTGACTTTAGGAGGAGGTCTCGGCTTGCTGAATGGCCAAGGAAGTGCCAGCCAAGGGGGAGCCGGTTTATCAATCAGCCAAGGAGGTTTCGGCACAGGATTTAGACAAGGATTCGGGACTGGTGTAATTCAAGGACAAGGCCAAGGTGTCAGCACTGGATTCGGCTCTGGCATCCGCCAAGGGTTCGGCCAAGCTATCGTGCAGGGAGAAGGCCAGACCAGCGCGTCTGAGCAGGTGTACAGGGTGTTCCTGGGACAATATGGTGGCAATGGACAGTGCGGCATTTTGAACGTAAGTACTTATTTGAATTTTCAATAATTTGCCACTTTATTCTACATCCATGATCTGTGTTGCCTTATTTTTTATTAATATCATCGAATAGTCGTCTGAAAGTAATAAATATCTGGGTCAACTTACATCATGATCATCTGACCCCAAGCTACGCAACCGTTGCCATAGTTGTATTAGACTGAGAAACAAATACATACTAAAATAGTTAATAACACCCTGACACAACAAATAGTTACAAATGTTTGTTCTGGGTGGGACAATCCACATGTATTTTATTTCTTCATTTATTCAAGTTTACATGCAGGTTGACAGTATCACCAAAAGACTGAAATTTAAAAACACACATCGAAAAAAAACTGATCAAATGTAACTAACTAAATTAATAACTGATAAAACAAAATGAAACACAATTTATTTATTTATTTATTAGTTTGTTAACAAATTACAGTATTTACATAGAAAAAAAAGGATAGCTAAAGTACAGGTGAGCTTATCTCTAAAGAGAGATTTCTTCCAGCAGACCATGATGCAAGGAAAAGCATAAAACAAACAGTGATGGTTAGACAAAACTGTGTACATACTTTTAAAGATCAAAATTGACAATGAGGGTTTTAAATACTTTTTCTGCCACCAGTCGGCGCTGCCGTTGCGTCAGGTCTAAACAGCTGTCAGATCCCATAGATTCGTACCGAAAATATGTTTTTTTTGAAATTCTAATAATTTGAAGGTGTTATTGATTTTATTATGGATAACGGCCAGAAACAAGTCGCAAAAGCCACTAAGGAAAAGCTCATTAAAGGTAACTTAAGGTATGTACTAGTATTTGTTTGATTCAGTTTTTTAACTTCTAAATTGCAGTTATTTGTATTTCATTGAGTTGTAGTTGATTATTGCTTATTAATAAAGCAAAATAAACCATGTGTTATTAATATGTATTAATCAACGAGGCAAATTTTTTGTTGGAGTAAATTTATCACTGCGGATGGCTACAAGCCACTGTTTAATCGGTATTTATCTCCTGTAGGAAACTTATGCCCTCCTGATTCATTTGCACACATTGTCATAAGCACTGCACAACACTATGGCCTATGAAAACAATATTCCTAAAGTTATGTTTTTAAGAATAAATGAACCAAAAAAATGAACCGAAAAATACAAAAAGTGTAACGTATTTGGCAGTTGATTGAACCTAACGTTACAGTGCTGCCATATCGCGCAGGCCATTTTAGAAAACCCTCATTATAACATATCAAAAAAAATGTCAACTTATGAAAAAAAATCAAATCAATGAAAAGTCAAATGAATAAATAATAATCAAAAAATCAATGGTGACAATTATTTAAAAAAAATAACGTGATAGGAAAGAAAAAAAATGCTAAGAAAAACATCACCTAGAATAATACGTAGGTATTATATCTATCCTAAAGTTTGTGTCCGTAAACTTATTATACCACTTAATTTATCATCCAAATAGAGTTATAAAACAACCATATTGCGAAAGTAAACACAATAAATTGGCAAATAGTTGTCAAGACCAATTAAGTCAAAATTAGGGCTGGCAAATATACAAATCTCATCTTATTTATAAGTTTACTCAAGTCTTATTATATTCAAATAAAAAGTGCGATTATCCTGAAAATAAACTGCATAATAGCGAAATTGGATGTCAAACTCAGAATGCTATTTCCTGGTGATTTGACATCGTGGATTTACTAGAAAATCCGTTTGACAGCGACCGATCTGAGTGAAATTAAAGGCAATGGACTGTAGTAAATAAAGGTTAAAAGAAGTTTGAGCAAATTAAATATACCTACGAAAACAAACCAGTCTACTTGACATAACTCAACTCAATACAATAACATATCAAAAACTGACAATGACACTAGATTTGGATAGTAAATTGGAACCAGAAACAATATAAAATTCTAATATTATCCTACGACATATTAGTTATTCATGTTAAATCTATACGACCTTTCCTTTTTAACAATAATTAAAAATGGACACTCATGAAATGTCAAACTAATAACGTTCCGAAATAGGTATTTCTGTTTCTTTTTTGGAGGTTGCCAACCCTAAGTCCAATTATCTTCCAAATCACTATGAATATCCATGTAGATCGTTAATCGTAAATCTTCATATTGCGGCCACTGAATGCGTAAACACAATCTTGATATATCACCTTGAGTCAACCATCTCCATTTCTTAACAAAAGTTGCGACTAAAATAGAATTTTAAAAAATGGTGATGCTACAAATATTAGGCCATGCCGCCTTAATACGGAAGTGCCTTTCGGCAAATTCGGGAAACATTCAGGCCGCTGGATGCCGCTGAATCTATTCCATACTATTTGACATTTACGTGCTCGCAAAACGCGATGGTGAAGTCATTCACTTCTCTCACTGCAACTCGCATCAACGCTCGCACGAGTGCACGTGTGGCAAATGGCTTATACGAGCTTATACAAACCTAGCCTGGAACCGCTCTAACATGTGCAAGAAACAATAATTTTGATACCACATTTGGCGCTCTTTTTGTATGGAACAAACTATACTTCTGGATGTTATTTTTAGAAAAAGAGAGGGTTTGTTTCAAAATTCAAGAATCGAGCTAAAATCGTCAATGATATAACAAAAAAGTAACAATCACCACGCTTGCCAAATATAGCTAATGCCATTATTGTTCGTCAAATGTCAGCTATTTAGTTATCAAATCTCCAAACTTAATTAAGTTTGCGTTTAGTTGTAGCGTGACGAAATTTCTTAAGATGACATTTGGTCATTTGTAATGGTTGTTGATTGGGAAAGAAAATTTAACTCAGGATTAAACTTGTTAGTATAATGTTAACTAATGATTATTTTGGTAAATTAATGATCTGGTGACAGGTAAACATGATTGGAAATAGGTAAAACTTTGAATACGTATATGTACCCTCGCTTCATTCGCAGTTATAACACGTCCACGGTAAGATATAGGTCTTTTTGTAGCTTTTTAGACTAGCTCGTTGTAGGCAGCTCCACCAAAATCTTTCTGCCTATTATTTTTTGACTGGCCAATGCAACTGCAGTAAAGTAAAGTCAAGTAAAAGCTTGTACAAAGCACTTATGACATGTCAAAAAAAAAGTATATAGAAATAATAATAATAAACGTGAATAAAATAGTACAATATTAGTACATATCGTGAATATACAGAATGTGAATCTACCACCGGTTCGTACGTTGCTTCTTATCGAGAAGACTCCGGCAAGAAATTAGATAGTTACTCTTTTGAACTTTGTTTGTTTTACAAAAAAAAAATTCAAAGTACAGTCAATGAGAGTAGAAAAAAGAACACAACATTGAGCAGAGGAGCAGATTATTCCTACTATGACCACAAACTTTTGTCGTTCAAGTAATCCTCAACATTTTAATAACCTTGTTTCATTAACTTTACTTTAATTGCAGACTTAAACTTGTGAAGAGGTAGATCAACAAGACTTTGAGGTATTTTGTTAAAGTATTTCACAGATTGACCCACAAATGAGTTTCCCACCTTGTGTAGCCTAAAACTGGGAGTTTTCAATTTGTTTTTATTTCTGGTATTATGTTTATGAGTATCACTGTTTTTTTTTAACAGATGCAAGTTTTTGCGCACATACATTATGTTATCTAAAATATACTGAGCATGCACAGTTAAAATATCGATCTTCTTAAATACTTGCCTAAGAGTCGCGTGGTCTAAGTTTATAAATGGAACGGATGGCTCTTTTTTGAAGTACAAAAATGGTGTTCAAGTCTGCAGCTGAACCCCACAACAGTAGCAGTGGCAGCGGTCCTGCTGTTAGCACCGGAGGTCGTGGGTTCGTTCCCACCCATGACAAACTTTTATGTGAGAAACATTTGTGTTTGTTGTTTTTATCTATTCAAGTACGTATTAAGCAATATTTAAGTACATATTTCATTAGTCTCTGATACCCATAGTACAAGCTCTGCTTAGTTTGGGGTCAGATGATCTTGGTGTAAGTGTCGCAAAGGGGGTGCAGGGACTTTAAAAAAAATCCTCAGTCATAAGAGACATAACTTCGGTTAGGTTAGAACTGCGACCAAAAAACGCGCGAGCCGAGCGAGCGAAGCGAGCGTGTCGTGGCACAGCCGGCGAGTTTCAGAAAGAAAGATTTAAAAATAAAGTCCCTAGTGTACCCCCTTTAGACCTAGAACAGCAGCGTTCCTAGTCATTAAAATAAAACTAGAAATGGCATAGGTACTTTCTGAACTTAACTATCGTGGTTTACGTGAAATTAAACTCATGGTAGTGATACAGGCAACTCTTTAAAACAATGCAGCTCAATTCATGGTTCTAAGCCACCTCGTTCTTTATTAAGCATGTTTTTTTTAGAATTGTGACTGAAAATGCTGGCTAATTTTAATATAATCAAATTCATAAAGCAATCATAACATTATGTTTACGTTTATCTATTAGTTATGATTAAAAATGTGAATTATAAATATGAATCGTTTAATATACAAAGTTGCAACATTTAAGATTTCCATTAGTATGAATAATTTAATATTTATTACCTTTACACTTAGTTTAAACGTTATTAGTTCAAAAGATTTACGACTAAATGAAACTACTCATTCCAAGTGGATTCATTGTACGTCACTCAAGTCAAGTGTAACATATCCGGTTATGTCAAGATTAAAGAATAAAGATGGTGCCCTCGTTATAATAGCAATTTTGTAAATAATACTCATGTAGGTACTTAGTAATAGATAACATAAGATAAGATATTTAGAAAAATATAAAATCAACTTGGTCAACGTACCGAGCTCAAAACCACGACCTAACGCCAAATGTGCTCAAAAAAAGGAATTTCTCAAAAATTTAACGAAAAAAAGAAAATCAATTTCATTACAAAACAATTGCTACAGACACTCAAAACATAAAACAGCAAATTTTTAAACACCACAACACCCCCTATAAATACTTGTTCTTGTAGATCCCATCTTTACAAACCAAAATATTATCAATTTGCGCTATTGATGAGCGTCGTGGCCTAGTGGTTGAGCACTCCAACTCGGATCGCGGATCGTGTGGTCCCGAGTGCAAATCTGGCAAGAACCAAAATCTTTGTTTTCATTGTTTAATTTCGACTAACTCTCCGGTGATGGAAAACATCGATAAAAAACCAAATCAACCCGGATAGCGGCGGAAGGCTCACAACCTACCACGTTGGGATCTAATACCAATGCTGAAAAGTGGCCTTCTGAATGTTCCGTTCACCATGACGGCAACAGTCACTTGCCTCTGACTACCCTGTTTGGAATGAAGTCGTGATGGTAATGTATGCGCTATTGAAAAAAAACTTTAAAAAAATACTCGCACTTCCTTTCACTTTTTTTATAAACCACCGAGATAACGCCACAATAATGTCATAAAGCCTATCACATTAGAATTACGTATTAAAAAAGCACAAATTGCCTTGGGCTTAAATTATCGACTGTGATAATCAAAATCTAATTTGCGAATCGATTAATCATCGATACGGTGTCCCATCACTACGGCGAAGCGGGTCAAGTATGAGGTTAGGAATTTAGACGGACGTAAAGATGCGACTAAAGATCTTATCACAACTTGTAGTTGCTTCATGAAATTGCAAATTGTTTTTCTTGTAAATCATATTAGATTTGAGAAATAATAAATGAGCAATTAAAAATACTGAAATGCGCCCCAGAATTAATATGTCGGCTTAGAATAATAACTTATAGAAGGATAGTCTTCATACTACCGCCCCGTCAAAAATGAAGCACTAATCCGATCCACACATGCGTGACTATTACTTGCTTACGTGCGGCACGCTTTGACATTGAACATTGCGGAGCTGTAATGAACACTGCAAAGCGGTCCGTTTGGAGCCATTTACGGCTACAATTAAGGTGCTTCAAAATGGGCGCGCGCACTTGGTTTCCATATGTAATTATTCTGAATATGTCCGCCACAAAACGCGGATTTTAGAATATTTCGAGGCTCAGTTAGTATTTTTGGTGATTAGGTTAGGTTAGTATATCCCTCCATCCGATAAATACTATCCTTTACATTTCTACTATGATTGATTGGTTTGTATTTTGAAGGAGTTCTATAGGTCTACCATGAGTATCCGTCACGTTAAAGGCAATCGTTGTGTTCAGGAATTTGTATGCAGTTTTGGTCCTATTTTGAATTGTACGCATACAAAAATGTCAACGTGGTTTACGTGGATGCTAGTGGCTGTCATTCATGGTAGACCTACTGGTATCTCCAAAAAGTCATGATTACGCATTCATTAGTGTTTAGTTAGCAGAAACTTTCCTGGATTAGCCCGAGTATGGGTGAGCTGGTAGGGACCTCTAGCTGAAATCCTGGTCTAGTACGACCACGTCTTTTTTTCATTGATAACCCCTCATTAATTTCATCTGACCACTAATGGAATTTACATTGTCATTTTGTATCTAATGCTGCATTCTCTTGTCACGCTCAATGTAAAGAAACATTAATCTAGAAGCAGCTTTTAGTACATTGGTACATGGGCAATAGCAATCAATAAACATCCGATTGCATCACCCAATCCTAATTATTTATTTTTTACTAATTAAAAAGATGTGTCGCAAGTCTGTGGCGGCCGCATAGTGATGACATTCGTGAGTGCATATGTCTGTTAGTTCACGGTCATTTATGAAATTTTAACGAAAACATGTTTTGACTACTGTGGAGGATGTACTGATCGCTAAGAGCGAAATACACATGGGGCAAGCGTGGTCTGAAAATTATTGCGTTAAGATCCAATTTCCACTCACACCAATATTAATAGCAGTAGATACATACTTCACAAAGATAGAAACTAGAAAAAAACGACCCGATGCTAGGGCTCAAGCGGGACTCAAATCCGCCTCTTCCACAATCCGGGTTGCTGCTCTTCCAACTGAGCTATCGAGGTCATTACCAGACCTGGCGAATTTGTCTTGTGCATTTTAAGCTTTAAGGTAACGTTGTTCGACGATGACACGTCACCGTCATTTGTATGTAGATCAGGTTGACATTGAACCGTTTAAAATTGCTAAAAGCGGTTATAGCTCGTGAGCCAAGCTATGAAAAGAGGATCTAATGTTGGCCATGGCACAACCTGGGAAATCTCCGATTCTTGGAGGAAAATCAAAACCAAATAAACAAATAACAAAAGTAATAAATGTAATTCTCAAAGAATCTCCCACGGCCATTGATCGATCATACTTGTTAAGTTTTTTAATCTAAGTATTAATTGGTTGCCACCCAGTTAACAAATCCCTTCACCCTTTTCTCAACGACCTTTTTCTTGTCCCCAGAGCCAGAAACCTTACGGAAATCGCAACGACTTGGAGGTGGACTTCGCTGAGATTCCCTGGCAAGCGATGGTGCTTCTTCAGACGAACAAAAGCCTGCTATGCGGCGGTGTCATCACCAGACCTGACGTTGTGATCACTTCTGCTAATTGCGTTGAAGGGTGAGTCTTTTCCTGAGAATGGGAGTCTGGACGCGTCACAGCCTACGGAAGACCACTTGTCAACCTGGCTAATGTTGGCAGCATGAAGTGTGCAGATATGACGGTTGTAGTGCTGTCCTCATATGAGAATCTGATTTTGATTCTCTTATTGAATTGCACAAAATCAATTAAACCAATTCACATCTCATTTGTTTGTGGGATATTTTTGCCTAGTACTTATGAACCCAACTAGGAAAGCAAAGACCTGCAACATTTTTGCCTTTCAGGTGGTTAAAAATAGTTCTCCAAAGCTTGCTTCGCTCACTTTAAAGTGATATCTCTATCGAGCCATCTGCAGCTTAAAATCAGTAGTCACTTATATCCCAATAGACCATCCTTGACATTATCTATTTCTTTCCCAGCTTGAACGCTAAGAACGTGCTCATCAAGGGAGGCGAGTGGAAGCTTGGAATCGACGACGAGCCCCTCCCCTTCCAGATCGTCCAGGTCAAGACCATCCTTCGCCATCCGTTCTACAAGTCTGGAGCTGCTAAATACGACGCCGCCATCTTGGTTCTCTCTGAGAACTTGAGGCTTGCGAAGAACATCTTCCCCATCTGTCTTCCACGAGCTGACGAGACATTAGACGCATTCTATAATGGCGCTGGAGAATGTATCGTGACTGGATGGGGCAAACAAGTACTGCAAGGTATGTTCTAGGTTATATGCTTTTTCTAGTTAATTTTGTTGAACAGGTACTTCAAAATTTTGGTTTGGCTGAAAGAGATTGACTTTAGCAGAAAAGGGACTGCATTCGTTTTGATGAAATCGCTGTAAGTTCAAATGTAGAGGGCATTATTATGGTCTATGAAAATGTAAGGCACTGGTGAAATTAACAAAGCGTGTGGTTAGTGCTAAGTTTATTGTTATTATCTATATAGGTTCCCTAAAAAAACAAAATTAGGTATCGCTACAACTGATGGGTTTGGCTTAATGGTGGGTTTTGCCAAATGTGGGTTGATAATAACGAGATTACGATGTTCCGAGAATCACGAAACGCACCTTACCGGGAATTGAACCTGGCCCGGCCGTCTCTGGATTTCCCCAAGCGCTCGTACACCGCTGTTGCGGGAATCAAACCCGCTACCTATTGGTAAATAGCTTACTAATAAACAATATACTATTTGTATTCTAATCTTTCAATTTTGTTAGTGTCTCAACAAGTTCTTGTACCAGCTGCGTTAAAAGGTATTATTTTAGATTTTGAAGCTTTACTCACAACATTAAGTTTACGCAAACTACTGGCATTATTATTGTGACATAAATTAAGAAACAGAATAGTGAAAAATTAAAAAGTTTCGCTGAATAGTTCACAACATCTCTCCAATCATCACAAAAATACCCATTGACACTTGACAGGAAGCTGCCAAACTTTTGCACTATAGCAGGTAGCCGTAGCATCGTTGAGTGTTCTCGCAGAACCACTCAAACCCAAACTCAAATAACTTTATTCAAATAGACTTTCAAAGTAAGTACTTTTAAATCGTCAAATTTAAAGCAAGATATACTAAATAACAGACTTGAATACTATAACAATATAGATATATAAATTCACAGAATACAGACATAATGCGACTCTACCACCGCGTCGGAGTTGTTTCTTGCTGAGAAGACTCGGCGAGAAACTCAGCAGTTACTCTTTTAAACTTGTTTTGGGTCTACAACAAACGGTAGTAAAGTACAATGTGTCATTTTGATACAAATGAACCTACTGAGTGTCTAATCTAAAGAATATAAAACAATGGAAAAAAACAAACTTAAGGTCATTAAAACAATTAAAAAAGAAAAATTGTTAGTCAGTAGCCACTGATAGCGTAACACGGACTTAACTGACCTCATATCGCTATGATAGGTTCTTCACAGAATTAAAAATACTTGAGGCCATCGGTACTAAGGTTCTTTTTTAAACCACGAACTCACCTACACCGGTCGCGGCGCGTGGCAGTTAGGTAACTGAACCCTTGCGGTCGGATAATCAATTCGATTTTATAATAGCGTGACATAATCGCGGACGCGTGCAAAGTTATTTCGGCATCGCTCGACTTTTTAAGAGCGCTCGTTAAACATGATATTTTATCACCAATTTGGATAAGTAAGAGGAATACAAAAACGTTTCTAAGAATGCATCTTGGTTAACGTATTGTAAGAGATAAAGAATTTCCGAATAATGTGAAATAGATTTGACAGAATCCAAAGGCTTTCATTTTATTTCACATTTTCATGATAAGTAATATAATTTAAAAACTCTATATCAGGATCAGAAAAGCATGAGTGATACGATTGATGTATCACGTTTTTATTGAATGCGGTAACCGCTTACTAAGTACAGACAACAGCAGAAGTAGGTGATACTTTAACGTACCAAAATTGATGATTTTTCAAAAACCATTAAGTTTATTATAATACTAAGAATTTAAATGAGATAGTTCATTCATTATAATGGATATATGCTGCATGTGATCAATGTTTTATTTTTTTATTTACATAGTTTTCATTCATAAAAACAAATTAGAAGTTTGCTCAATCATCATTTACTTTTGCTGTTGACTGTACCTTCAGAATTATTAGCTCAATCAGTTAGATACGTTTTGATTGGTGAATATTCTGAAATATCTATACAAAAGACTTGCAATTAAAAATAAAACTTTACCCTCTTTTTTAACAGTTTAAAGTGACTATGAAATTAAGTAAATTACTTATCTACATAACTACCCATAACAATTGAAAAGGGAATTAAATAGAATATTTGATAAAAACAGTGTACTTTTATTTTTTTTATGATCTCGATTTCAAGCCGATCGTTTTTAATATTCACCCTCTTGTTTATATTGAGACATGTTTACCGCTGTTTGTTTATTAGATTATTTGACTTTTACAAATGACATCATTGATAACAATTTATACATTAAGAACTTAAGCAGTTTAAAAGTAAAAGTAGGTAACCTAGAAAACAAACCTGTATCAAAGAAAAACAAATGACACAAGCTTTGTTCTAAAACAAAATTTTTTTTCTAAATGAACGGCTCTGGACATGTGACCATTCTATATCTGATTTCCGACTTTCTACATGTGACTGTTCTATGATATCAGAATTCAGAACTATTGATGTACAAACTACTGTCTTCCTAACAAAGTCCATTTTTCAATTCACAACTAAATACCACAAAAAGAAGCAACCTGTACGCAATTCGTTAACTTGTTTCTGTTGTCTATGCTCGATTGCTGAATTCCAATGTGGGTAGTACCTACTCGTAAGTAACTTTAGTTTAGGTGAGCTACATGGTACGGACTACGGTCCAACTACCCGAGAATGTGTTTTTATTGTATGTTCTTGTATTTGACACATTTTATATTGTGTTTATGTGTACCTATATTGATAAGAGGAATTGCAGTACCCAGACAAACCAGTAATGGTTTTCGGGTGCGAAGCAAACAACAAACTTTGATTGTAATAAAAAATGAATTAAAAAAATAACATTTTGTATTCGTGCTTTTTAAAATAGCGTTTCTATAGATAGTAAAAGTGTTTAGCTTTTAAAAATAGAAACATTACATGGATATTGGAAAGAAACCAGATAAGCGTATATTTATTTATTTATTTAGACTCAAAAACATGCTTACAGTATTAATATTACCAATGCGCATACAAGATAAATTTGCATTAAAACTAAATATCACTCAATTTCAATGTCAACAATTATAGCAATAAACTCCAGTGAATACATTTTCTTAGATACTCAGTGTCTAGTTGCAAAGAAATACATAAAATTGATTAGAAACAATGTCAAAACTACAGATAAATTGAAAACAAAAACAAGAATAAAATTATCAGAAAGTCACAATAATCTTAGTCAGTCAGCATATCAGCTGTCATATATGACAGTGAGGAGAGGATTTCCCGAAATTCCTAAGGGAACTGATAAAAACGAGTACACGATTGCGTACGAAGTTGCGGGCAAAAGCTAGTGTAGTATGTAGTTCAGACTTGATATTTTTGATAGCGTCGTGGCCTAGGGGTTAAGCACCCCAACTCGGATCGTGGATCGTTTGGTCCAGAGTTCAAATCTGGCCAGACCCATTTTTGTGTTCATTGTTGAATTTCCGACAAACGGACTCTAGTAGTTTTGAACTATTCTAACTCTCCGGCGATAGAAAACATCGATAAAAAACCTAATCAACCCGGATAACGGCGGAAGGCTCACCACCTACCACGTTGGGTTCTAATACCATCAGTGAATAGTGAACTTCTAGTGTTCCGTTCACCATGACTGCAACATTCACTCGCCTCTGACTACCCTGTTTGGAGTATAGTCTTGATGGTATGTTGATATTTTAAAGCATCAGGGAAACAACAGATAATACAAGAATGTTCGATTCGACACTGACACGAAGAAAGATTATATAAGAAAACATCCTACGGCCTTATACGCACGATTGCAAAATAGCCGTAAGGCACTTTCAGTTTTTACCACGAAAGTGTTAAATTTATTTGCAAATATAATTTCTTCTTGAACGAAAAAGCCATTTCCTCTTATACTTTAGGATGCACGAGTCATTTTCGCTTGGAAACCTTTAAGTAATGAGTAACCAACAGTATTCACTTCACAACTTGCGTTGATAATAATATGACGCGCCCCACTACTTGCTTATAGCGTCCATACAAAAATTGTATATGAATAATATCCATTGTAGCGATGACTTCAATGACGGAAGTCCTTGCCCAGCAGTGGGCAATGGTGACAGTATATAGGCTAATTACTATATAGGTATACTTTGCGTGCGTGAATGCGGTGGAAGGGCGAGTCATTTCAGATTAGACAAGCTCTACTGAGGTTTGATACAAAATTCAGTCAAGGTAGATGTTTGGAGAGAGTCTAGCAAGCTCGTAGAGTTTCAAGTATCCATTAAATATTTGCAACTGAAATAAAAATAAATAAACCAACATCTTACACCAAGATAATTTTACCTTAAATAACTGACATGAGTGATGATCCTACTTCTTTTTTAAAAATATACAACGAGCAAAAACTTTTTTAGGAGACCTATTTACAATTAGAGATATGGAATCCGGTATTTACTAAGAAATTGTGTAAGATTTTCCCAAAAGTATTTTTGTTTCAGAAAAGAACAGAATTAATTAATTAACTGAACGTGTTTCAAACATAAAATTATGATTACAGTAATATGGTAGTTCCTCATGTTTAGCCAAATTTAAGGCATGTCAAACATTTAATCATTACTTCAATAACTCTCCGGCACTATAAACATTATTATTTAATAGTCATATTTTCTAATACTTGTAGCAACAACGGAGCTCTCAGTGATTTTAACATTAATGATATTTTGGTGTAAATTATTATACAAAATATAATCTCATTATACCCAAACCCAATTTTGGTAAATGCTATGCCCCTTATTCATAAAAGATAAAACAGTCTTAAAGAACTGTTTTCACTATGGTATAGTGGTCTTGAAGCACTGTTTAAGTTTTTATGAATAAGGGGGTTCGTAATTAGGGCAGAAAATGTAAATACTGTCAATAGCCCTACATTAAAGAGTCTTAGATGATCTAATAGGTAACATAAAGTATTGTAAACCTTTTTGCAACCCAACATTTATAAACACTAGAAAGAAAAAAAGCAATGTCGTGTCTATACAGTTGACAGTTCAGGAGTTCTGTCATCTGAAGCCAACCCTGGGTATGGAATCAGGTCATGCTTATTAATAATTAATTTAACAAAAATTGCAAGCTGAATGAAACATTTTTTTATGGCAACGCCTATGTGCACATTGCCAGCTTCGAAACGTTAAAAAAAACTTTTAAAATTAGGCTATAAAGTTGAAAAAAGAGCTTCCCGCCAAAAGTGACGTTTCTGACAACCTGCACATCGTTCAGGAATCGTCTGTCACATCGCAAGTCGTCGCGAATGAGAGAGAGTGCTAACTGCGAATATTGGGAAGTTGGTTTTAGGTCATTGTCGCGAGGTAGCGTCGGCAGATCCGGTTGAATTTTTAATTAATTAATCAAATAAGTACTGAGAACAAAACTGACACATCTTAAATTATGAAGAGATAGTTACTAATAAATACACACTGATACATTTACACTGATTTATTTTTGTTCTAGGCTTCCTTTATAAAAAACCGGTAAATTACGTCTGCCATGTCTATTTTATGTTGAAATCTCTTATAACTCTCTTTATTCTGTTACAGTACAGATTGTAATCATTTTAGTAGGTAAAATTAGGGCTAACCATAAATCAAGGAAACCACGTAGGTAGGTAATATTTAAGAACCACGAGAATCCATCATTAAATATTTGTTGAAAAAATATTAGCCAGTTACACAAACCAATACGTATAAAGCAGAGCTACTGTTCAAAATATAAATGTAATAGTACTTATAAATGGCAAATAATATCCCTAAATCACCATACCATACACGAACAATGATTCTGCTAATGATTTTGACATACAAAATATTAACGGCCATGAACTTACCACAACTAAACAAATATTAAAGAACGACAGACGAGCCGACTTTAAAAAATCTAATTATGTATTCAGAAATTGTATATTCATTAAAATGAAATCATTAACATTCAAAGACAAGGTCCGTCAATAATCAAATCGTTAAATACATAATTACAGTGTGTTTAGATATTTTTTAAATAAAAAAACCTTTTTATCAAGCAGATTAGGCTTTACAGTCGTAAAGTAAGCGAATTCAGATTCTGATACTTCATTTCCAGCCAGTCAGCAATTACCTGGCACTAGCTCATATTCTAGGTTGAATATTCATAGTTACAAAGTCATGTTGCATGTGGTTAATGGTGTCAAATTAAACCATAGATGAAACAAATGTGAGCTTGAAACAATTATTTCACCCATACTATTTTCACTTTAGGATGATATGCCTGACAGTTCACATTTTTCTGTGTCACGCATTCTATTTCAAACTAAATAAAAAGAAACAGGCAAGTGAAAATGTAATAAACTATAAAAAATATTCTCTTTTCGAAACTTATCAAGTATTAAGTAATTCGAAACTTATTATGTACCTAAATTTGAACTGTCAGGGATATCATCACACGGCGAAAGTAGTATAGTAATACGAGTAAAGAGTAAAAGTTGACTTAAAACCCCAAAGTAAGTGGTTTGACTTTATTTAAAAGATTATGATTAGGCCTCAAAGAACATTTGACCAGCATAAAAATAAAACACACAATGCAGTACTTATTCAATTGTGGTTTTCTATAAGGTACATATTCGTTTCAGTCTTCCTTTAAATTGCCCTGTAGTAAAACGTCATAAATTACACGTGAAACATTTTTCCCGTGACGGAAGTCTATGGTCAACAATAAGTTCATCTTTGTGTCATGAAAAGTATGCATCTAACGCCACTCTCAACCATCAGATGAAAATAATGCTAAATAATAGCATATAAAACACCTTTTAATGGACAACATTATTTACACATATAATGTTAAGGCTACGAAGCAAAAGTTACGGTCAAATTCTATGTAATTCATCATATTTGATAGCAAAAATATGCAAATGATACAGTATAAAAACAAATCACAAAGCAACATACAATTTACTTTTGCCTAATAAATCAATGATATCATAGATACATCTTTTGCATGTGCCATTAATTTACCTAGCAATGTACAACAATTTAGGTGATCTTATCACAGACAACAATCTCTTAGACTAGACATACTTCAAAACTATAATCATTAGGGACTATATTGTTGGTTCTATGTCTGGGTATCCTATTCAAGGATGTTTGGATAAACTATCAACACAAAACATCAGTGTTTGACCCACATTTCTACAAGGTCTGCTTAGTTTGATTTCAGCAGTTACCAATAAAATATGGTTGTTTTCCCCAAAAAATAGGAATCAGCTTTCAATTGTGCAAGTTATCATTTCCTCTTCTGTGAATCAACACAGTAAGAAGGTTTTCCTTCAAATGAAATATGCGTCTAAGGTCAAAAAATTGCATGAACATACATTTGATGACAACGACCATTAATGTTACTGAAAAGCGTTACAGACAGATCACTTTAAGAAGGAATTGCCTAGATATCTACTAATATTATAAGAGGAAAGATTCGTTTGTTTGTTTATTTATTTATTTTGAATAGGCTTAGAAACTACTGGACCGATTTCAAAAATCATTCACCAAAATAAAGCTACGTTATCGGGGGAGTGACGTAGGCTCTATTTTGACGGGAGTAATATTCTACGGGGGAAGTCGCTGACGGATAGCTAGTCTTTACATAAATAAGTATTCATGGAGAAACACTACTATTTTTCAAAAAGTGTAGGAAAGTAATATCTTCGCGTCTTAAATACACGGAAATTGAAAAAAAATGAACAGACAAAAACGTCTCTTAATGCATTAAGGGCCTATGCAGGAGATGTTATATTGGCAGGTACTGGTTATTGTGATCGTCTATCCTTTACATTAATCTGAAGTAAATCAAAATAATCACCCGCTTCCTACGATTTTCCCCGTAATATTTTCAAAATTACAACAAATTAACATAATATCTGGTTTGTACGCGGGTAAAAACCGTGCTATTTAGGTCTAAATCCGGATGCCAATGCCATTCATAAAGTTTGTGGCAAAACCCATCAGTTTGAACATCTCAAGATTTGCATAAACTAAATGAAACACAATACCGTAGTATCAGCCATTATTCACTGGGTAAGCATTGATAATTTATATTCTTGAGGCAGTTAAATCTAGACAGCTTTGAAGGAATGCTTGTCTACTTCAATAAACTATACTTAATTTGTATTATTTTGTTTTAATTCAGTTTTTGCTTAAATTCAATTATGACGTTTTTTTTGGAAACTGACTTTACTCACGACTTTTATTTCCCCATCACAGCACTTCCGGTGACCTTTTGCTTCGATTTTAAAGTAAATGAACAAAATATCTTGAATTTCTAATACTAGCTAGATCATTTTCTGTACTTATTGATAGATAATGCACCGTTTCTTCGTGTCCTAAAGGTATCAAAATTTATGTGCATGAGCACATAACGGTAATTGTGACAATGTTATGATTTTAACATCCCGATTCACGTTACCGGGGGTCGCTTTTGACCCATAACATGTCCCTCGGGATCCCCCTAAATAGGTCCATGCCCCGCTTTATTTATAACATAATAATTCAGAAAATAAAATTTTCTATTATCACTTTTATTTACTATAGTGACCTTTTTAAAAATGTATGTCATGCTGTTCTTGTTAATTGTTTCAAAATTATATATTTTGCAATATTCATATTTTTGGTTACTGAACGAATACCTCTTCAGAAAAGTTTACAATAACATCGTTACATTAACATTTGTTCATTTCATAAATTCAAGAGTACGTTTTATCGTTTGTATGTAAATTTGAGTGGGTCTTAGACCATCAGACATAAGTAGCCATACCTTGGATGCTATCACAATGTCAAGCGATTATACTTTGCATAATACCTTGGGTTTGCCCGGTTTTTTTATTGGCTATCTATTATGATAAGATGGCCGGATGCTCGTCAATCTTCTGTGTATAGGTTGAAAAAAAGGATGATTATTTATAACGTGTTAAGGAAACATTTATGTCTGTAGTCAAATCAATTTAACTGTAAAAATACGGTTAAATTACGAACACAAATGACAAATACCTACTTCATATTAAACCTGAACAAATCTGAACATAATTAATTGTTAACGTATAATTTTATTATTTAAATTTAATGTGACCACCACCGACATCGAAAGCTTTTTAATTTTAAGGCCAAGTGAGGAACTCAATAGTTATTCCTCACAAATTGATTATAAGATGGTTTATTTTGCAGAAAGGAGTATAGTTAACTTTTGAGAGAAAATACATCTTAACTTTTGATAATTTCATTTCAAAAACAGCTGTTTTGTTTCGTAATTTTTTTACTATCCACATAGGATGTGTGAAACAGCAGATTTTTTAAAATAACGGTTATTCCACCGAATATTTACCAAAAAATATAATTAAAAAATATTTTTCTTTCTCTGCTAACGCTACCGACTCTGACCGGTTTCCCATCCAGTGACCAGTACATATACAATTTTATTCGTCTGTATGTTTCGGCGGTTGCGTAAAAACTTCACAGAATATGGGTGTCAATAGCTTAAGCTACATACCAGATAGGCTTATTGGCTTTTTACGAGCTAAGTACGAGTAATTTAAAATGAAATACGAAAATAAATGGCAAAGTGTGCTCTCCTAACTAAATGCAGTGATCTGAAGACAGGTATAAACTATGCGTAACTGAAGTAAAAGCAAAAAATCATATATTAACGTAAGCTAAGTGATTCGTTTGAATGACTGGACCTGTCAACCTCATATCTAGACCTCACGACAGCTTTCCATCAGGTGAAGTGAGGTCATCTTGACGGGCATTATAAAAAAAAAACTTTTGCAATGAAGCACATAAGAAATGTCAAAATTTACAAAAAATATATATAAATAATAATAAACGTAAAGGTGCTCCCTCACCTAGAGCATTTTCCTGTAATGTAACGTTACAGGGTCGACCATTACATCAGTGAGGGAGGAGAACCGCGTATTACAGTGCGCAATTTGTTGTTACGTGTGTAATATTTTAATACAATTTCCCTGAAATGACAAATCAGAAATCATTTTTTGTAAAAAGCTGTGTTCATAAGGTCATAAAATACATTCAGTGTCAAAACAGCTTACCCAAAATTGGGTGTACAATATCCGCTGTGCTGTGAGGAGAACCTACTAAATAAAACAATAAAATCGGAAATTATTTAACACAATAACACAATTCGATAAAATATACATTAAAAAAATATATATATGAATTAAAATATTCCTGTATACTATAAAATTCTATGAAGTTTTGTAAAGCAGAATTGTAATGTAATGCTCAAAATCGAATCTGAAATGTTACATTACAGGAAAATGTTCCAGGTGAGAGACCACCTTAAATAAAATAATACAATAATATCTCCATATCGTAAATAAACATAATGCGAATGTACCTCCGGTTCCGACGTTGCTTCCTATCGAGAAGACTCCGGCAAGAAACTCGATACTTACGCTAATAATCATACAAAACTCGTTATAAACACTTTTAAAGTTACACTTGTCAAACCCACTAGGGACCCTTTAAAAAGGTGATAATAATAAGTGTGTACGCCACTGGCCACCCATAATTTTACATAATCAATGCTACGGAAGCAAGGAATTTGTGAAAATAATAAAAAGAACAATGAAACTCATTTGGCGCGTTTTTAAACGTCAAAATATTGAATTCTAGAACTAATAAATGGAATGTTGGTACTCGTAATTGATCTGAAATGCAAGGAGCAATTCCATATCTTGCAAAGTATTCGGGCTTTTTGGAAGCGTATTACAGCCTTTTTGCAGCCTAAAAGATAGCCCCTTTCTCAAGCTGATGCGAGAGTGTAACAGAAAGACAGAGTTTTCGCATATAAAACATTAGTAGGGATGGTTGTCGAGAACTGAAAAAAGCTCAAAAACCATTAGTTCAATTTTTCGTAAATTCCGCCAAAGAATGTAGCATTTCGAGTTATTACACTATTACGGAACAAAGTAACGACCTTAAGATGGCTGGTTGTTAATCACTATGATAAACAGTCATGTCAACATGACGAGCCGGCGAGGTATGCGACCTGAAGGCCTTTCAACCAACCCATTTATTCACGTCATGTGTGTTAGGGGACTAGTGAAAGAAGTTACCAGTAACATTGCATGGATTAAAATTGTAGCCTATATACTGTTCCCACTGCTGGCGAAAGGCCTCAGTTGAAATCAAGTTATAGCTACAATTGATGGGTATTGGCTTAATCACCACGCTTGCCCAATGCGGGTTGGTGATCACAAACCCAAGCTGTGTTCCGAAATAATCGAAAACATTTCGCCCGACCCGGGATTTGAACCCGGGCCCTCCGTATTTCGGGCCAAGCCTTGAAAGCACTCAGCCACGGCGGCGTCAAAAATTAGCGTTTAAAAATTAAAATCGTTAATAAATTGTATGTGGATAAAAGTGCCCCATATTATTATAACCCACCTTTCATTGTGAAAGTATTAGGAAAATAATATTTATTCATGTTAGTATTTATAAACAATTATGAGAGGTCATTTCAGAAAAAAAGTAAATATAGTAATAATGTATTAAAAAAAAATTATACATAAATATATTCTGGCTACCACCACTCTGAAGGTTGCTTACATGGAGAAGAATCGGGCAAAATACTATTAGTAACTATCGAATTTATTGCCGATAACATGTTTTCTTTATTTTTTTCAGTTCACAAAAAAAAACTATAATATCACTAACTTTTGCATGAGTTTCGTTAACTTAAACTTAACCTATCCAGTGCCGGATTAACCCTGAAGCAAATTAAGCAACTGCTTAGGGCATCACGTCTTATGGGGCACCAGAAACAGATGCTTAGGGCAAGCAATTGCTTAGAACGTCACGTCTTAGAGGGCCCTAGAAACAAACAAGGCACCAGAATTAGTTTGCTTAAGGCATCAAGTAGTCTTAATCCGGCACTGAACGTATCCCTTAAAAATTAAGTAAATTAAGCGTTTTTTAAAACTTCTAATTTAAAGCTTATCCCGTTTTTGTTCTAATTAAATGCACGTATTGCTTGGATATAGGTACTAACATTATAAATGAGAAAGTAACTATCTCTGTTTATTAAGTTAAACTTACATTGGTATAAGTAAATCATCGGGATTAGATGTACTTATTAGATTATTGGAAAAGCAGGTTAAAATCAGGCCGCGGAAATAAAATGCTTATCATCGTTAAATAACTGGTCCAATGGAAATCGCGGGAAATAGCTAGTAAATGAATGAAACGTCGTAAATGTTGCATTCCTTTATAAATAACTTGGCTATTACTTACGATTGTAATGTCCATCTGTAGCCCAGGATTTGTTGGGTACGAGTATCTTGACATTTGAAGGAATCTTGTCGCATCGCATCTAATGTAATGGCGTACACATTTCGCAATATCACTTCTAAACCTTTAGACGCTTTCCTTGGCTATTAGTTTACAAAATTTATAGCCAATTCAAATATTCCTCAACACTTGCTAGTTAAACGGCATTCGGTATAGATTTAAATGGATGCAATTTTGGTATTATCATACATTATTCAAGTAGCATTTACCAGAAAAGTTCAAGACATTACGAGTTTTGATGCACAATTTAAATATTAACACCATATTGGGCAATAATCTGATTCTAATAATATGTATTCGGAATACGAGCAAAGATATGAAAATATATTATCTTTAGCTTGTTTTAGCCATCTATCATCAAAGAGATGAACTAAATAGTTTAACTACTGACTCCTAGAGGACGCTACAGTCATTAGTATATCTTGTCATTCATCAAAGAATTTCGGTTGTAAATTAAGTCTTGCAAATGTCAATTTCACAAATTTGTTTTGATGACAATGCAGCTAGACAGCTAATTTACTATGTGAACCTAACCTTGCCTATCAAATACTGTTTAGCACTCGATATCAAATTAGACAAACAAAAATGTGCCGAATTTGACGATTCAATATCGTGAATATCGTGATGCAACTTGCAATTTGCATTTGTGTCACTGTCAAATCACGTCATTGCAGAAACGAAACAAACGGAGATGCGAGTTAACAAAAACCAAGCACGGAGTATGGTCTTTTTTGCTTATTTAAAAAAAATCGCTCGCAAAACACATGAAATTCTTTTTTAGGATTTTCTAACCGTAACCTACAAAACATGACTGAATGCGACAATTTTAAACACTATTAGGTAACGAAAAAAAATGTGTTTAATAAGAACGCACATAGAGTACCTACCTACCTAGTTGAACCTATTTGTTCGATTATTTATTTCAATACAATCAAAACAAATGCAACAGAAAATAATAATCAAAATGCTTTAGGAATAGGAACATTTTAACTCAAATGCAATTCATTATAGAAACGAACTAATGACTAATCTATTGTGCAAATATTGTTTTGGTTTTTAATCATGCTAACAATGGATAACTATAACATAAGTTAATTAACCTGTTTATACAAAAATCAGAATACATTAAAACAAAAAATTCAAACAACAATACAAAAAGACATGAATATCATAACGATAACAATACTATTATTCCTAGCAACTTATCATCATTTTATGATAAATTTGAAACGAATTAATTTATTATTAAATTTGAATGAATGCGGGTACATTTTACACCGAATTTTAAAATATTTACCATTTTAAAACAAGAATCGACAACATTGAATGATATTGGCGAATATTTGCCTTGGGCAATTCACAGGCAAATGACATAGAACATCTTAATTATGTATACAAATCGGTATATAATTTATTGGCCACATTCACGAAAATAACCTTTGTCGATCTTTGTCTTCGTTGTTTGACGATAAATATTTAGTTTTTTGGCAAGTGGCAAAAGTTGCACCATTTATTGCTTTAACACATCCGCCATTGTAGTTTTTTAGGATTTCTTGTTTTTATTTTGTAAGAAGAACCTTCTTTCGTATAATATACACATTTATAAAATTTGTGGCCATCTGATAGTCGGAACACAGCCATACGAATAAAAAAAGAAGCTACATAGAGCTAATGATATGAATTCAAACAATGTCCTAATACATTTTATTTCCTGTTAATAAATTAACGACACGATTGTATTCGATTTTCAGTCGAGTCACTTCAGGAAACTATATTTTCTGAATTTACTCGGGTCTGAGTGTGCTGAGAGACGCCCCTAAGGCTTATTTCCTTGTGTGGTACCTCGTAACACAGGGATATTAATCCCTACTTCGAGACCATTACAAGAGGTGTGTTGTCTGGCGCACATTATATCTATATATTTAAATAAACAAGAAGTAACTTGTATTTAATTGTATTTGAAGGCAAGTGATATCATAAAATTTATATTTAACAATCACATTAAATTCATCAATCATTTCTAAGTTTTCAATAATCATAAATGTGTCAAAAGTGGATTAGTTTGCGGAGATTCTGTCATCATTAATTTAGCAATATGCCAATTTTGGTTTTATAACCTCGGACCGTACAAAGGTTATGTAGGTATTAATACTTAATAAGAATAACAATATTAATATGATATGTTGAACTGAAATTAATGATAGAACTAACTGAGCGTAGTAAAACTAATTAACATAAATGAAACGATCGTTAAAATGTTTATAACTAATGTTACGACACTCCTAGATTTTTGTTGCGCTGCGTCACATTATTTTCATATTTTCGCTGTGTTATTTTCAATGAGATCTTTATTGTATCTTTTCTGGCACAATCATAATACAATAGTGCCTTTACCATCACTTCAGGTCACAACAAGCTAGACAGTTAACAACGGAAACTTGTCTACTGTACCGAAATCTTATACTCTACTACAGAAACTAGAGACTATTGTCAACGTAAACTCACTGTAGGACTACAGAGTCAAGACATTCAATGCAGTGATCTATAGTCGTTACTTCGCTAAGCACAGACTTATCGCATTAATTATTATCCCACTTATTAAGTATTGTTATAATTATTACTAACGAATACCTTAGTTGATGTTCAGCTAAAGTAATCGAATTTCAATAA
Source organism: Udea olivalis (assembly GCA_947369235.1). Taxonomy (NCBI): domain Eukaryota; kingdom Metazoa; phylum Arthropoda; class Insecta; order Lepidoptera; family Crambidae; genus Udea; species Udea olivalis. The sequence goes on along the minus strand of OX376370.1, from coordinate 8,747,024 downwards.
GAAGTAACTGATATAGATAGAGACCGCTGTTCATAGTCTAAGATAAGTCTAAGTTCAAGCTGAGCAAGCTTTATAGATCTAGGATTTGGGAGTGCCGATTGAGACACTTAAAGGATCGCGGATTCGTTCCTTGATAAAACACTTTCGTGCTATATGGTGGTCCAGACCTAGATAGAGTCCATGGCATAGTTCACAAAATTAGAACCCATTATTTCCCGAAATGTAAGTTTATATTTACCAAATACGTAAAATGCATGTTTCCCAGGAAGAGCCAAGCCACATTGCTTTGTTGTGTTGCGTTGCGTCGTCATTCAGAACCATGATGTTGCACATTTTACAGTAGGATTTAATGTTGGTAGAACTATGACTTTACAACGTAGCATGTGTGGCATACAGTGATGCAACGCAGAGCACTCTGACTTCACTCTGAGAAGCTTGTTTAGTTTAGGGCCCGTTCCAAATCGCTTTTCGCAGAGTGATTTTTACCCTTGTCGAATAGGTAGAGACAAAACGAGAAAAACCTTCGTCTGACAGTCGTCAGGTGAATTTCATCGGGCTCCAGAGACTGATAGAATTTGCACTTGTCAGAGTGATAAACGTCATCCGAAATTCCGAACCCGTTTCGAAATAACTAGGAAACTGTCAGGTGACAGCTCGGTCGGCCTCGATTTCACTCTTGTTCAATTTGGAACGGGTTCGAGTGATTTTTACTCCTCGATTTGGAAGACAGCCTTAATATGACCATGAGTAAGTTATTTTTAGTGATAAATCCACTTCAATAGCAACTAACTGAGCAATCCCCTCTCCTTCCAGCCCACCTCGAGGGCAGCATCATGCACAGCCTGAACGTCTCGCTGATCAACCCCGGCGAGTGCCAAGCCAAGCTCTCTCAGGACTACCCCCATCTGCTGGAGCAGTACGACCAGGATAGCTGCGCTTGTGGGCAGCCGTTGAACCCGGTCAACAATATCTGCAAGGTAAATGAAAAAAAAGTTGGAAATGCTTGTGAAAAAACCCTCTACATCAGAGGTTTCTTTTTCACCGATGATTGAAAACATCCTTGGAACAAGACAAATCAACCAAGCTCACCGCCTACCACGTTGGGTTCTAATAATTTACGTTCCGTGTTATGTTCACCATGACGGCAACAGTCACTTGCCTCTGACTACTCTGTTTGGGATATGAAGTTCACGATGGTACTATCATTCAGTAATTTATTCTCAAAACTCGAAAACAAAAAGGTACATGGTAGAAATCCCGTAACTATAACTATCCTAGTAATTTATTCGCTCAATCATTTATTCAGGCCCTACTCTTCTGAAATCTGAATTCTTGTGAAATAAAAACGTTCACTTATTCAGTAATTTATTTATAATCCATGAATTTAGTCGTTCGTCCATTAATTATATCATTGATTTGTTCAGTCATTCATTCAGTCGTAGAGGAAGCAACTATTTTGGAGGCTTTTCACTTCGAATAACTTGAACTTCTTTTACCTTCAGGTGGACATCGGCAGTGCCCTGGCCTGCACCACCGACAACTCCCACTACGTGCTCCGAGGAATCTACTCTTGGGACTCTGGTTAGTATCACCATAGTTAATTCATAGTGACACCAAAAAAATACATGAATTCTGAACCAAGTTATCGAACAGATATAATATGCGCGAATAGTTGTAATTACTTCTGTCAAATAATGCATCAATCTGGCTGAAGAGCTGCAAAATGCCAAGGGAATAGCGCTTGTGTAGCATTAGATCGGGGAACGGGGGTTATGGGCGGTTTGTTGTATCAATCCGCACTAATGGTTAGTGCTTCTTTTCTGGCCCACAGCGCGTCTGTATTGCAGGATACTTACACCCTGGATATCTTCAAGGCCAGAGTGAATATAATTTTATGGTGCATCACCATAGGCTTCGTCTTCGCTACCCCCAGGCGAGGCTGAGGCCAAACGCAAACCCAGTTTTGAATTAAAAAAGCATTTCTAATTAATTTTCTCTTGTTTTCAGGTTGCCAGACCGGTAACCAGCTCGCCGCATTCTACAAATTCGACTTGGAATGGTACGAATGGGCCATTGGCCTGATCGAGAGCGCCCGCTTCGTCTCCTTCTCGAGTGGAACCAAGGTCACCCAGGGCCAGTTTTCCGGCCAGCTCCAGTCCGCCGTTAAGGGCAGCAGCCAGTACTCTGGAAGTTCAGGAATTAAAGGTTAGTTAGGTTAAATTGACGTATTCGATTAGTACCATATCAGGCACAAGATGTCTTTTACTTCAACTGATCGCCTACCTATCTTGAAATAGTCTTCTTTACAGGAAATTGTTAATGTATGTTAGTTGCTTTGCAGCATCCAATTCATTAATCGTAAATAAATAGATATTATGTAGTATACGAGTTCATAACAATAATGAATATGCACCATACAATACACCACTTGTCATGGTCTCGAAGTAGGAATGAACAATGAACATCCCTATATTACGAGGTACCAGACCAGGAATGAAGCAAGGCTCCCTGCAAACCCAGACTACAGCCAATTTAGAAAAAATCGTTTACGATCGACTGGGAATCAAACCCGGGACACTACATAAGTCACGGCGAGAGACCGTCCTACACACTACACCAAACTTGTCGTATAACAGCAGGTTCAGTGTTTTTAAGCTCTACCATTTGTCTTCTGTACCAAACTATTTGATACCCTCCTTTGACTAGATTTGTTAAGCATGTTCTAAATAAAAACGTTAATTTCCAGGATTCCAATCTTCAAGCCTCAATGGTTTCGGTGCCTCTGGCGCTGGAGGCGGCGCGATCACAAGCTTCGGAGGAGCTTCCGGTGCCTCAGGAGCCGTCAAAGGATCCTCAGGATTCGGATCTGGTCAGTTCGGCTTCAGCCAGTTCGGAGCCAGCTCAAAGTTCACTGAAGGCAGCACAGCCAGCAACTTCGGAGCAGAGATCAAAGGACCAATCTCCAACAGCTTCAGCGCTTCATACAGCGAAAAGAAAGTCTTCCAATCAGAACCTAAGATTATAACCTACACGACTAAGCCTGAAATAGTAACTTTCACGACTAAGCCCGAATATTTCACGTACACGACCAAGCCCAAGCTTGTGACTTACACAACCAAGCCTGAAATTATTACATACACAACCAAGCCCAAAATTGTTACATATACTACTAAGCCCCAGATTATAAGATACGAAACTTCTGGCAGTGGAACTAACCCACAATATGTGGCCCCAGGAGTTTCTTTTAACCCTTCTTTTTCAGAATTAACTGGAGAACATCAGCACAATGCTCAATGCAAATGTTTAGACAAAGGAAAGAAGTGAAGGTTTAACTGCAAAGCATTGGTAACAAAGTTATGGAGATAAGTGCCATAAATTTTAAATTTTCGTAATTGAATTACATCAAATTGATTTGCCAATACATCAGTAGACCGAGTTCCTACAAAAGTTACCATTCAAGAACTCGAAATCCGAGTTAAAATTTTCAAATATTTATAATGATAATGTAAATAGGTAGGTTATATTATTATTTCCAACGAATCTAGTTCTCTTATCGTATTATTAATAATAATGAAATATTTACAATTATCTGTATTGATTATGTATGATTTTGTTCTAAAACTGCCATTTTTTGTTTTTATTAGACATTTTGACTACTTTTTATAATTAAACTTATTTACAAAATATTATATGAAATAGGATACTTAGCTAAATATGTTTCATAACAATAAGTAAATTTTCTTTTTGAATTAATTAGATTTTTGACCAATGTGGTTTATTTTATTACCATTTTGGTCGACTATCTAATACGATCGGTTGTAGAATGTAATAATTATAAGATTTTTATATAAAATGATTTCAACAGTTTATTGTATACACACCTATTGTTACAATTAGCCTTAAATAACTGAAATAAAACGGAGGTATTTTACACATAATATTGTATTATTTATTTTCTTGCTTTTTCCCCAAAAATATTATTTAACTAAATAAATGAAACTAGTGTCAAAATCAGCTAGTTACAAAACCCAACCAACCCAAGAACACGTTGACCGATTTTCATGATTTGTTGGATTTTCTACACCCAGAATAGCCAGCAAAACAAATTAAAAATTAAGCTAAACAATTTGCCTCTGTTTGACGAAGTTCGCCAGGTAAAAAAAGTTGGTGCGCTTTTACTGCCATCTAGTAGTAAGTAGCGAAACAAACTTGTTCAGGTTTATCAAGAAAAAGACATAGATGGCGCTACATCCCACATTACTTAGATAAAAGTATTTCTTTCATGCTCATTTATTTCAAAATAGTTATTTATACCCTTTATTTATGTATTATCAGTTAATCAAATGCTTAAAATCCTTTCAACAAATTAAACGCAATAAAACTGACAACTGCCGCCGAAGTTATTATTATGTCAATCAGTCACTCAAAATTCCCGGTATTATCACCACAACTTACCCTAATTTCATTTTCGTGGACAAATACCAAAGATATTCCTATTTTACCACAATCACGACACATTATTAGCAAAAATGAAACGTCACACGAACATTTTCAACCCGAAAGCGAAGATCGCCATCCACACCCCTTCATCGAGCAGTGATGATCAATGGGTAGACTTGCAGTCAGGGCAAGAGCATGCGAGGGTTAGATCCAAGCAATCCATGTCTCCTATGACTTCTGACACTAGCACTTCTGTGTCTAAAACCTCGCTGTCTTCGTCAATTAATAGGTAAGAATTCATCATCGTATTACATACCTACTGTCTTTCCACTAGCAGTTTCGCCCGCGTGATGATTCAAATGACACGACTGATTCAAATAGGAACAGGGGCCGTATTACCATCTCATAAAACTAGTCAAGTTAATTTCCTAAACTGTTTAAGCGAGCAATTTCGTCAGTAAATATCTGGCCTAGAGGATGCATTATTGACAGGTAACCGCTGACTGGCTGAAAATGATAGATCATATTCGGAAATCGCTCGCTACGCTCAGTTTAGGAAATTAACTTGACTAGTTTTATGAGATGGTAATTCGACCCCTGGGGCCTAATTACAAACCCTTTTAACTTGTCAAGTCCATTCCCTTAACTGCGCGTAACTGAATTTAAGCGATCATAATATGGCCTCAGATGACGCTAGAGGACAGAGGCGTTCGCATCAACCTTTACAAAACCTTTGCAAAATGGGTCTTACGTCAGCAGCTTATGGTGCCTTTAAGTAAAGCTTGATGTGAACGCCTCTGTACGTTCGCATGTCAAAAAAGAGGGCATCGCTTTTGACTAACGGATTTCAACGAAAACCAACATCGAGTAGTTAATTGCACGTATCATTCCTCTGTTGAAGGCCTAAATTGTAATCGATGGTGAATTAGAATTAGTTTGGGGTCAGAGGAGTGCCAACTACCAAGTGCAAAAGCAAAATCGGGCAACATTAAGGCCACTAGGTGGCGCTGACTCGATGCCGTACAAATTCGTGTTTACGTGCTCGCAAAACGCGATGGTGAAGTCATTCGAATTTCTTTGTGCAACTCGCATTATATGATCTTGGTGCAATTTCTCCCAGATATTTATGTTTAATTTATCTTACTTATAATTATTTTAAATGATGTATGTTTGTGAGTAAGATTGTTGCTCTTTCACGCAAAAAATACTGAACTGATTTAGATGAAACTTTACAGTAATACAGTTACATCAGAATAACACATAGGCTACAATTAGGGTTACCATAAATTTGAATAGTGCTGACAGAAAGCTTGACAGTTTAAAAAAAGTCCGGACATTTAGCCACAATTTCAACTTTAGGTAACTACCCATTCAGTAGGTAACAGTAATAAAATAGCATACTCTCGCTTAAGGAGGTAGGTTGCGGGATGCGGAGATCACGCTTCCTCACTCACGCGGCTGACTGATTTGAAATCACTTATTTATTTAGGTTTTATTAATAAATCCCATCTTAGCCAAAAATCCGGACAAAATACAAAGCCGGACAAAGTCCGAACTGAGGCGGACTAATCCGGACGGATGGTAATCCTAGCTACAATTTATAAAAAAAAATGTAATTTGGCCTTGATATAACAATAAAGCGGGCGTAGTGCATTATATTTCTCTACAATTCAAAAAGGTTCCGCACGGACTTCGAAGACTTGAAGTGCAAGATGAAGATCTTCGGAGAATCCCTGAGCCTTTGCAAGTGCATAGCTTCTGACTTTAAGAACAAGGTGGTGGCTATGGAGAGGAGACTGGAGTGGCTGGAGAAGAGGCAGAGGGTGGAACGGGTTAGTTGAAATGCTAAAATTCTTATTTAATTTAAAACGGGTTTACGTTTGGCCTTCGGTCTCGCCTGGTGCTAAGCGATGACGTGGCCGATGATAGTATCTACACGCTTACCCAGAACTTAGCCTTGAAGATAGCTACGAAGATTGTAAATATCCGGAAAGACGAACGCAGGCAGAGCGTTCCAGTCCCTGGCAGTGCGGACCAGAAAAGACGCTGCAAACCGTTGAGTGCGGATTGTTGGAAAATCAACCACATGGGGATGGAAGCCCTACCGGCATCTAGTGGTCCGTTGGTAGAAAGCCGAGGGTGGTATCAGGTTGTGTAGTTCCTGCGCATACTCTACAAAATACTCCTTATAAAAACCGATAGACTGGCGACTTTACCGATGCTCCAAACTCTGGAGTTTGGTTCCAACGAGCGCATCGTCCGAGTCTCCTAGCCCTTCGGTCCACTAAGTTAAATGCATCCAACTGGTACTTGGCAGATGGTACTGGTGGTTAGCGATGGCGAAGATATGGTGGTACATCTAACGATAGTGATATTATAGATGAAAGTTTAAAGAAATATATTTATGACTTTATAATCTTAAAAAACGTGTCATTCATTTGTCATCATAGTTCTACACGTGGGAAAATCGTGGGCCTCATTTATCATATCTTTCAGCGTGTGTTCGCATTTTAACAACCTTTAATACTAGCTTTAGACAGATCTAATCAGTTGATGATAGCAATATAAGCCTGGGTAATTAACGTTTATTAAACGGCATATTTACAAAGCTTATAGGCATATCAAACATATTAGAGTCACAAACGACACGATGGGCGTAGTGCGCTGTAGCACGGTTTCTCGCCTTGAATTCCGTAGTGTCCCGGGCTCGATCCCTGGGGATCAGGTCAATTCAGGAAACGATATTTTCTAAATTGGCTTGGGCCTGGGTGTGCTGGGAGACGCCCCTGGCTTAATTCCTTGTAACACAGGGATATTTATCCCTACTTCGAGACCATGACAAGAGGTGTGTTGTTTGGCGCATATTTATTCATTTATAAACTGAACAGAGATAGTACTTCGCGGGCTCTGGGGCTTTATTAAGATCCCTTAAAACATGTCAAGTCCATTCTCTAAACTGAGCGTAGCGAGCCATTTCGTAATATGATCATTCATTTCCAGCCAGTCAGCGGTTACAGGCACTAACGCATCTCCTAGGCTGGATATTTACTCACGAAATTGCTAGCTACCCTCGCTTTAGTGAATCAACTAGACTGGACATAGGTGATTGTAATAAGTCCCCGTGTATGCATCATCATCATCCGTGCGGTCTATCCCGGTTGTAAACCCACACTGGTGTGTGGGGTCCCAGGGTCCGCCTTTATTATTTTCTTGGCCCACTTCGCGCGGTCTTGTGCATCCTCAGTGGTGAGTCTGTTGGCACGCATGTCACCCTTGACGACGTCGAGCCAGCGCTTCTTAGGTCGACCTCTTCTACCGGTACCTGGCGGGGGCGGCATGGCCAGACATTTGTTGCCCACGTAGTTTGCCGATCTCCGTGAGACATGACCATACCAACGAAAGCGGCACTCCTGCAGCTTGTCTGCGATGTCACGAATACGAAGTCCCCGTGTATGGCAACGGGTGTCAAAATCATCAAATCAAGTAGCATACATTCATACATACATACCATCACGCCTTTTTCCCAACGGGGTAGGCAAAGACCACATCTTTCCACTTGCTACGGACGGACCTGACACACCTCTTGCGCTTCTTCCACTCTCATTAATCCTTTCATACATGCTCGTCGATTATGGGTACTCCTGACCTGACCTTTTCTGAGTACGTCTTGCCTTCCCCTTCCAACAGCTCCATCCACTCGCCTTGTAAATTTGTTTCGTTAATCGCCTTTTATCCATCCTTTGACGCCATTGTGAAAAAGTCTGCTCAAATGCTAGGCTTCCTAAAGCGCAACTTACAAGGATTCCAGCAACGCGAAACACGAATTATACTATATAACAGTCTAGTTCGAAGCAGACTTGAGTTTGCGTCCGTTGCTCGGAACCCTGTCTATGCGCTAACTCATCACAAAGGGTTGAGAGTATTCAACGGGCTTTCACAAGATATCTTGCACATAACACTCCGGGGATTTATCATAAGGTACCATACAGTGTGCGTTTATCGTTCTTTGGCATGATTTCGCTAAAAAACCGTCGCACATTGCTGGACTTGATGTTCCTCTACAAAATTATCAATCATAATGTTTCGTGTCCAGATCTGCTTGCCTCTATTAACTCGACTGTGACTCGTAGATTCCCTAGGAGGCCTCTCACAAAAACTTTTACTTTGAATCCACACAGAACGAATCTCGGTCTTCATTATCCCTTGGCTAGAAGTTGTAACACTTACAATAATTTTAATCTAAAGTCACCTGACCTGGATGTTTTCTGCGTTTCTGGTAAAGTCTTTAAAAGTAATTTGTTGAAGGTGCTCGAGTCTCATAGGTCTCATATGCTAATATTTAAATAACATTGTAAAAGCATTTTTTCTCATTGTATGTGCGTCGTTTAAACTTTTGCAACTTGCGACGCGTAGCGACATGTCGTGAGACCAATGGATTATACGAGCTTATAAGCGTCTACGCTCGTACGAGTTACCCATGTAGCAAAAGGCGCGTCTGTACGCGAATGTAGGCACTTACAAAAACGAACCTATAAGCGCGTATAAAACGCTAGTCTGAAACCGTTCAACTGTAAATTTTAGTAGGTATACCTGTCACTTTTTTTCAAAAATGTTGTTGCTTGTAAAGGCTTACATGTATGTCCTAGATATTAAGTGGATCTTTATAAATGCTGTACATGTTTAGCTGTAAGCAAACCTAAATAAATAAATCCTTTCTATATGCCCAAACCATCTTGGCATTACCATCTCAATGTTTGTGACAACATCCTCTTTCACTCCACAACGCTCTCTAATTATGCTATTCCTCACTTTAACACTCAATGTCACTCCTGAAATACTTCGCAATGCTCTGCATTTCCACTGCATTTACCCTACTTTCAAGTAACTAGAATTAAAATAAACGAGCTGCCCCAACAGACTTCGTTCTGTCAAATGTTTGACAGCTGGTGTCCATTATCTTATCTCGTCCGCTTTTCTCCGACTTGATTCACATATACTATTATTTTTCACTGAATTTCTTGTGTAATCATAATATAATATAGTCTATATCAGTCCTGAATAGTTTAGCTTTCTGTTAAGGAGAGAATTTTTCGAGTGATCAAAGCAGTAGTTTTGGAGCCTATTCAATACAAATGTTAAATAACCCGACTCGCTGGCATCGGGGGCCCATTATTCTTTATTGTATTTTCTCACTGTACACATACTAACACTAGCCTTAAGTCAAATATGTAACTAACCAATATGAATTTGATGTCCGAAATAAATGATTTTTTATTATTATTATGTATGAAAAGATTTCTCTTTTTCCAACCTTAGTAAAAGGCGGGTATTCTACCTAAGACGCGGACCTCAGTCAAGCGTCATAGGGTTGAGGGTGGTTGATCCAGAGGATAAGAATTTTGGTTATGCGACAGGTGTTTAGGATTACGGCTTTTTGGAGTAAATACGTTATTTTAGTAAGAATGTTCAGGACTTCTAGGCTCCTACTAAGGGTTTTCGGTATGACTCCAGTGGATGATATCACGATATCCCCTATGTGTACTGTTTCTGCGTGCCACTGGATTTTAAGTTGAATAGCCAAATCGTGATACTTGGATATTTTTTCAGATATGGTAGTTTGGAAGTAATGCGTGTTGGGGACTGCAATATCTATCAAATATATGGTTTTATTATTTTTGTCATGGAAAGTAATGTCTGGTCTGTTGTTGTGTACTGTGCGGTCTGTTATTAGTGTTCTGTCCCAGTATAGCTTGAGTTGATTGTTTTCAAAAATTGTTGACGGTGTGTATTTGTAGTATGGTGTTTTTTCTGTGAAGAATTTGTGTTTGTGTGCTATGTGCTGGTGAATAATAGAAGCAACCTGATCGTGACGATGTTTGTAGTCGTTTTGCACCAAAGTCTTACAGCCTCCAGTGATGTGCTGGATTGTCTCTGGTGCACTGTTGCAGTGCCTGCAGTTGTCATTTTGCAGTTCTTTGGTAATATGCTTTCTATAATTCCGCGTAGCTATCACCTGGTATTGTATGGCCAACATAAATCCTTCGGTTTCGGGGAACAGCTCGCCTCTTCTCAACCATTCGTTTGACGCATCTTTGTCAACGTGAGTTTGGTTGAGATCAGCTTTATGCCTACCGTGAAGAGATTTTTTGGCCAACTCATCGATTTTATTGGTGTTTGCGTTGATTCTTTCGTTAATCTGGGCGTTTATGTTATAAAGGTTAAGTGGTGTAAGGTTTTTGTCGGTCTCAGTGGCACACTTGTTTAGGGGTGATATTTCTGCTTTATTGTGGAAGTATTGTCTCAGTGTTGTGATTTGCCTATTGTGCAAGTTTGTGATGTCGATGAGTCCTCTTCCGCCTTCACTTCTTGGGAGAGTAAGTCGCTGTATACACGACTTCGGATGGTGTTCTCTGTTGTGTCATCTGGGTATTTACAATGCGTTGTAGTGCCACTCAATCTCCCTGAGACCATGAGATTATGCCAAACGAATAAGTTTTCGGTTAGTACATGTTAGGTATCTTTTAAGGCGGCTGGAAGCTAGGTACATTTAATTTTTGTTTCAGCGTGTCCAAGAAGTGTGCTAATTCAGTATTTTGTGCTTCGTGGGTTGCGTGGACCTGAAATTTACTTTTGATTTCATCTACAGTTTTGATTATGGCCGGGTTTCTATTGCCCTTCGTGAATTGAGTTAAGTGTCCGATATAAAATCTGAATTTCTTTATCTTATTCTCTAATCGCCGTTGCCATTTTGGCGTTCTTTTATTATTATGGGTACTAGTTTTACTATTGCTATTAACTTCATGGATTTTTGTGCCGTTACAAATAGCTGCCGTATATGCTGCATAATAGTTTGTGAAGTTTGAGTAAACGAACTGCTTTCCAAGTTGGACTGGGTTATTTCTAGTACGGTTTGATAGTCTATTTGTGTTAAAGAATCTGATGTGTTGTTTAAATTGTTATTGTCCAGACTTAGCTGAGCGTTTTGAAATACCTGTGACTCGACTTGTTGTTTTATGTGTTCAATCATCTCCGATGACATAAGTTTGTTTCTAATAGCTCTTCTTTGATCAGATATGTGCTGTTCCGAAAGGTGTGATAAGTTTGGGAACCGTTCAATAAATTTGTCTTGTAATAACTTCCTGTACATTGTCATGTTTTTCTCTAGCTCTGTTACTTCGTAGTAGCATTTAATAATCATCTCATTCATAGCATCTGTCCATCTCATTCTTCCTCCTTTCTGTGATGCCATATTTGTAGTTGTTGGTTGTGTAGCTTGGGTATTATTAAGCGATTGATGTCCCTGTGTTAGCAGTCCTTGACTTGTGTTTTGTAACTGTGTTGTGACTTCGGCTTTTATTTTATTTCGGGTCTCTTGAGATAATAGATTATTATTTACTATTGCCCTGCGTTGGTCGCCTATCCGCTGTCTCGACACATTCATAGTAGGGTAGGCTATTATTATTATTATTATGACAAACAAACAAACAATCAAATCTTTCCTCTTTATAATATTAGTATAGATATTATTATGCCGCTGGTAACCTGAATTAAAGAGCTGGAGAGGGCATCGTGGCCTAGGGGCTAAGCACCCCAACTCGGATCGTGGATCGTGTGGTCCCGAGGTCAAATCTGGCCGGAGTCGTCTTTGATGGAAAACACCTCTAAAAACCGAACAACGCGGAAGGCTCACCACCTTCCACGTTGGGTTCTAAAACAGTGGCCTTCTGAGTGTTCCGTTCACCGTGATGGCAACGCAACAGTCACTTGCCTCCGACTATCCCGTTTGGTATAATAGTCGTGATTTTGGTATGTATAAAAATCAAATGAAACAGTGAGAATTTTTATATTTTTTTAATGCAAACCGCTTGCGTTATTTATTCAAATTATATTGGTGCTTTCTTCCTGCGTATGCCGAGACACTGTCTCCAGTCAAGGACCTGCTCACTTACAATCCCATATAACTTGACAAGTTGATTTTGCGTAGCGCGCAATTTCGTAATATGATCTTTCATTTTCAGTCAATCAGCGGTTACCTGTCAATAATGCATCCTCTAGGTCAGATATTTACTGACGAAATTGCTCGATACACTCAGTTTAGGAAATTAACTTGACTGGCTATTAGAGATGGTAATACGGCCCCTGGCACCTTAACTACCGTGTTTTATTGTAACTGTAATCTACACGATGGGGCCCTCGGCACATGGGGACTTGATCCTGGTCTTTCTGATTTTTCAAAAATGTATGCTGCGCGATCGCTAAGCGGTGACTGGAAAATGTTAAAACTTACTTTTTTCTTTAAAAGATTATTTTTATGATTAATTATTATTTTTCTTCGTTCAGATTGCTTCCATGTTCTCAATTCTGATTTGAGGGCCCTAAGGATCGCAGGGCCCTGGGCAGGTGCCCAATGTGCCCAATGGGATGAAGGGAAGCCTGTGTACACTCGTTTCTTAACTATTCTATTCTAATATTAGTTAGGTTTGTAGAAAAAAGCGTTGCTGCGCTTGTAAGCTCGTAGAAGTGCGAGCCACTTACTGACACTACTACCGGTTCGAGCGAACACGCCGCAATAAGCCCTTAAACTTGAGTTTGGTTTATTGAAGCGACCGTGTACGCGCGAAAAAAACCGGTTCTGTTATTTAATATTAGTTCTGCATAATTTGATAAATTTATTCACGTTTGAAAGATAATTTATCATAGGGGCATTGACCTTGGTATTGCTCTTATATCAATGATAGCATTCACAACAAATACTACAGCTTAAACCTACTATCTTATCTGACATTTAATGATACAATACCAAATGTCTACTTAGAGATAAATAGGATCCTTGGTACCTACATGTCATGTCACTATGCAAATACAATTATTGTTACAGTATCTAACTTCTTCAGAGAAATTGTACAAATTGGTGTTATTTTAAGTGAATTCTACCCCTGGCTAAAAATATTTTTCTCCTATCACTTACATAATGATGATGATATCATAATAAATAAAGGCCTCTGATACAATGATACCATCTTGGTAGGTGGGATACTTCTTTTCACATACATTTTCTGACGGCTTGACTTATGTAACTAAAGTTGAATTATTTTAATCGTATCATAAAATTTTGTTTCCCTAAGAAGATAAGAATAAAATTAGTTCACAACAAAACAGAAGCTTTTGCTACTGATAAAAATATTTTGTTATGTTTGCTATTCTACAAGTACTTACGTCAATTGTTGACAACTTTTTTGAAATTTTATGGTAAATAAAAGTTTGAAAGACATTTCCTGCTGGTGTACAGTAGCGCCACTGCGGTGCTCTACCCAAACTACTTAGTTCTTAAATCATAACTAGATGGCATTGCTAATGTTGCCATGTATTTTTTTTTAATTTCTACACATTTATGGCCAGCAGCTACGCGTGGATTTTGATGTTACACCTTTTATATGAATCGAAAGTTACTTTTATCCAGCTTTTTTAGTTAAAGTTTATTAAATTTCGAGGTTCAGATAAAATCAGTCGTTCTTTTCAAGTGATGCTGTATCATATCATACGAACAGACATAGATACCTACTCAACACTTTATTTCCGAATGAACTAACCGCATAATTCAGTAACAGTTAATGAGGCGTTTGGGGGGTTGATTGTTTGGTGGTTTTAATTGAGCGAACTTTGTTGTGGCTTTAGCGAAATGAGTTAAAGATAAAAATATGATTTTACTCGTTTACTTGGTTTAACAGACCAAGCCAGATTTTTTATAAAACAATACAGCAATTCTGTAGCTCAAATGTTGAATAATTCCACGTTATGTAAGAACATTTCGTTTTGTTCCGATGGCTTAGTGATCATAATTGAAATTCTTATATAATTTTATTAACTCTAGGTTTTAAATTCTTATTACTATGTCTGGTTTTGTTGCTTCAATATTAATGAAAAGACATCTTTTTTAATGAATTCGTAATAATTTTAACCTGTAAGTATTGATTAATTTGTGCCGTTTGCATGCTAACATAATATAGGTACCTTATTTGATGCAAATAAATAATATATTCATTAAAAGGTGTGCGGAATACACATTTTTTCCTGGCCAACCCACCGATTCAGAACGAAGTTATCGACCGATTCGGTAAATTTGTTTTAATTCTAGTAAATGATCCGCTAAGCCGTAACCGTAGCAATCAATATTTTGATAAGCTAAAGCCAGTGGCCCTAAGTTTTCATAAACCAAATAACATAAAAATTACCCTACTTAAAAATAATTTAAAACAAAATAAAATAACCGAATCTGTCGATAACTACGCCTGGCTCCTCAGCAACCCCTATGGCTGTTATAACATTTTCATTCAACTAAAACAATTGTTCACAATAAGTTCTCAAATAGTACTCCTTTCAAATAAATATACCTATGTAGGTTAGAACGTACAATTATTTCAATTTGGGGCTGCTGTAGAGCATCTCCCCAGCAACCCCATATTTAAATTTCACGTAATTCAACGCAAATACTAAGGATTACGCAAGCACCTGGTTACAAATCAAATGTACAAAAAGGAGTACTTAAAGGTATTCTAGTCACTTATTTTCATTTACAAAACTGTATTTAACTGTAGGTATTCACCACAGCGCCTAAATAGCAAATATATTTTAAGCCTTACACCAAGTTTTATGCAGTTCTATGGATTTAACAAATAACTAGTAAGTATTGAAAAAATGTATGTAAGGACTACAGCCTTAAAGTTAAATACAGTTTTGTAAATGAAATTAAATGATTAGAATAGTTTTAAGTAATTACTTACTCCTTTTTGAACAAAAGTATATTTGATTTGTAAACAGGTGCTTGCGTAATCAAAAAACCTTAGTATTTGCGTTGAATCACGTGGAATTTCAATATGGCGTTGCTGAGGAGATGCTCTAAAGCAGCCCCAAATTGACATAATTGTAGTACGTTCTAACCGTGTAGGTTAGAAGAGGTAATTTTTTTTTTTAAAGAGTATTAATTGAGAACAATTGTTTTATTTAAATGAAAATGTTATAACAGCCATAGGGGTTGTTGGAGAGCATGACGTCGATAACTTTGTTCTGAATTCAGGCCGAGTTCAGGGGGCTCACTCTCGTTCGTCAAACTCGTAGTAACGTGAACTTTCAGTCGTTAGAAAAACATACTTACCGTTCGAAATTGATTCAGATTTTTTAGTATTCTAATAATCATATCCATACTAATATTATAAAGAGGAAACATTTGTTTGTTTCTTGTTTGTTTGTATTGAATAGGCTCCGAAACTACTGGACCGATTTTAAAAATTCTTGCACCAATATTAAGCTTCATTATTATCAGGCAGTGCCATAGGCTATACATTTTCTTAATTTATGCTGTTTTGACGGGAAAGACAGTCTACGCGGGCAAAGCCGCTAAGAGACAGCTGGTTACTGTATAAAATCCATGTCACCTATTCATGACATAATGTTATGTGTTCTTATATCATTTCAAAGTTTCGCGAAACTTCGTAAAGTGCTGAAGTAGGCCCCTGTTACGACTCAGTTTTTCAAATAAAAAATAATAATTAATGTTTCATACCATCACAACTTTATCAGAAGCGGTTAATTAATGTTTCAATCCCATAAAATACAGACTGACATGAAACATGCATCGATTTTACTATCCCGTCGCGTGGGATGCTGCCCAAAGGATGAAAAGCGTGGGTGTGATATGATGCTATTTTTAGCCTATGCCTGTTTAAAGGTCATGTTGACGGTTTGCTTGCATGAAGAAACAGGTTTGCAATGAAAAATATCACGTGTATTTCGTATGATATAATAATGACATACTTATTGCTGTTCAAAATACTCATTTTATTCTACAAATGCCTATTTCTAGTATAAGTTTATCCTGCTGCCTATTCAGAACTCTAACTTGGGTGCTTTTAACAACTAACCTAAGACAATGGCTCAACGTGTCTTACTCAGACAGAGCCTCCAGCACTGAATACTACAGTTATCAATATTTCTTAAAGAGGGTTGGTAAGTAAAAACATTGCCGGGCTATTTTCTTTAATCCGTAATAATAGGTTGGGGAAAAAGTTCCTTAGCATCTCTTAAGAAAATTCAAACCATTTTTAATATAGTTTATTAATATTTAACTAAAGTATGTAGGTGCCATTTTGTTTGATTACTTTTTGCCATCTTGTAGGTAGGGACATGATCACAATTCTATAGGATTTTTGAGGCTTCTGACCAATATACCGCGACAAGTGGTTTTGGCAGTCCTCTCGTGATGTTAACCTGACACTGCTTAAATAGGTCTGAAGAGACCGAAACAGGTGGAAATCAGGTGCAAGGTCAGGACTATACGGCGGATGCATTAACACCTCCCAGCCAAACTCTCTTAATTTTTGCTGAGTGGCTAAAGATAAGCGAGGTTTAGCGTTATCATGGTGAAAAACAACACCAGGGGGTGTTCTGTAGATTAATTCCGGCCGCTTTCTCTCAACTTCTTGCTTTAATCTCATCAGTTGTTCGCAGTAGAGTTCAGAATCGAAAGTCCTGCCTGGTGGTAACAGCTCAGAATTAATAATGCCCTTCCGATCCCTCCAAACACACAGCATCCCCTTGTTGCGAGTTAACCCGGGTTTCGCCACAGTCTGTGAAGCCTAACCGGCCTTTGACCACGACCTTTTTCGCACATTCTTGTCGTACGTGATCCACTTTTCATCACCAGTTATCAGCTTCTTCAAAAATGTTTCGGTTTCAATACATCGTAATAAAGAATCACAAATGAGTACACGGTTCATTAGGTTTCTTTCAGTAAGATCGTGAGGTACCCAAATATCGAGCTTTTTTGTGTAATTCAGTTTTTTTCAAATGCGCCAAAAGTGTTTTGTGATCAACTCCCAGTTCTTTAGCTACGTCGTAACTACTAACATGCCGAGCTTGCTCCACTTTTTCAAAAATGGGCATCCATTTTATCCGTAATAGGGCGACCAGAGTGACGTGCATCTTTGACATCAAAATTTCCGGATTGAAAACGCTTAAACCAAATTTGTGCTACTCTCACAGACACTGCACTAGGTCCATAAACATCGCATTTTTTTTTAGCGGCTTGCGTTGCATTTTGACCTTTTTTGTAGTAAAATTTCAGAATTTATCGAGTTTCTTCATTAGATTCACTCATCTTGACAGCAAGAAAAACAAATGAAAATCACACATTTTCCTAATTTGAATTTGGAATTATCTTCTTTAAAATTTAAACTTTTAATGATACCAAAACCAGCCAGATACAAATAGTACATATAGCCAAAGAAATTTTATTACAAGTTCATACATACTTTTAGGCGAAAAGACTTTTTCCCCAACCTAATATTTCTTGCCTAGCTAGACAATTTATTTTTGTAAAACTGAACAGTCTACTGTTTAACCGACTGACGTGAAACCCGATTGTTTCATTTCTCAATGTATAATTGTTTAAAATCATCATAAGACTTATACTTAATAAGCTTAAACTTATACTTAATTTCTTGTTCTGCTATGTAAATATACAAAATGTTATAAAAAATTTAAAATTAATGTTAAAAACTTGTATTTCGTTTCAGAGTGAGAGCAACTACTCAGCTATAATACAGAAGAACAAGTTTCTGTCGCACAAAACGCAGCAAGATGCCAGAGTAAGTTGTATGTATTTATTATTTTATCAGCAAATTTATGATATACGTTATCGTCGCTAAAGACTGCGATCATTAGTAGAATTATGAATAGATACAGCACGCACACACGATAATAAATAATCGAAAATCATCAGTGACTCTTTATTTCATAAGCTTTGTGTTATAGTGAATCACTTACTGAAGTACCCTTTTACGAGTATGCCAGAAATCTTACTAAAAGATAAGCACGTACTTCCAACCATCCTATTGAAAACTAAGAAATCGTTTTCTTTTCTGTCTGTATATTGCTCACCTGTCTGTCAAATGATGCAATCGTTTTTTCAAAAAGAGAACTAATATCAGTGCTGTGGATCGCATCCGTCCTAGGAAAACAGTAATGTGAAAAAACACAATTAAAATTATCCCATGCAACTCTTATGGGCAAAGATTTTATTTGTATGGCATTTCGAGCATCTCCATGGGATAATTTTTAAACGCCTAATTATAAATTTTTTGGTAGAAGATAACTTCAATGAATATTGTATGTTGTAATGGGGGGTGGTTATCGTATTCCTTGAGGACCAATTTAATATTGTAGTCACAGCCTTTGATACAAAGTTTTGATTACCTAAACGTAAGATAAGTTTTATCCATAAGACTCCGATTTTTGTTTCGCAGAAAGCCCATTCAATGTTTCCCCAAGAATCTGACACTGCTCGTTTTAATTGTAGATGCAATTATGACGCAGTTAGTGACGTCATCGATGGTGTCACGATGTCATCTCGTTTTTATTATCAATTGGTGAATATACTTTTGGGTCACATTTAACTACAACTATCAGTATCATCATAATCCGTGCAGTCTATCCCAGCTGTGAACTCACACTGGTGTGCAGGGTCCCAGAGTCCGTCTTTCTTATTTTCTTGGCCCACTTCGCGCGGTCTTGTGCATCCTCAGTGGTGAGTCTGTTGGCACGCATGTCACCCTTAACGACGTTGAGCCAGCGCTTCTTGGGTCGACCTCTTCTACCAGTACCTGGCGGGGGCGTCATGGCCAGACATTTGTTGCCCACGTAGTTTGCCGATCTCCGTGAGACATGACCATACCAACGAAGGTGGCACTCCTGCAGCTTGTCTGCGATGTCACGAACACGAAGGCTGCCGCGGATGTGGGTGTTCCGCACGCGATCTTTGCGTGAGACTCCACACATCCACCGCAGCATCTTCATTTCCGTGACGCGCAGCTCCTGCTTGTGTAGCTCTAATAACGGCCATGGCCATACAACTATCAGTATACAAAGATATTATTATAATGACTATCAATTTTTCTATTTGAATTGATTAAATGACCTTTTGCTTTATTTTCTTTTATGGTTGTTTTTTTTCTCTTGGTTTTATATTATTTTAGGTTTATTTGTATCAAAATGACACACTGTTTGTACTTTACTAACGCCTGTTGTAAACCCAAAACAAGTTTAAAAGAGTAACTGCTCAGGTTCTCGCCGGGTCTTCTCAGCAATAAACAACTCCGACGCGGTGGTACAGTCGCATTATGTCTGTATACTGTGTATTTATCCATATCCATATTATTATTTATGTCTATTATTTAGTATATTTTGCTGTGAATTTGAGGATTTGAAAGTACTCATACAGTCTATTTGAATAAAGTTATTTGAGTTTATAGGATTTTTAACATTGTGTGAAGAAGTTAACTTCTTCATTAATTGAAATACATTATCTTCAAGTTTCGTATTTTATATACACGGACGAGTGAAAAAGTATTTTTGATTGTCCGTGTTTATATACTGCGTGGCCCAGATTTAGTGGTCAACATTTTTTTTAGGTAGAGGACATCATCTCACGTCATGTAAAGAAAAAATGAGTTTAGTTTAGTAAATCTATAGTTTAGCAGATGTTTTTTTTAGAAATTATGTAATTTCCCTTGAAATGGGTACTAGTAGAAGTTCAAAGAGTGCTTTCCTTTTTTTGCTTCTATCTTGATGTGAATGAACCTGGAAGGTGATTATAAGACTCGTTTAAAAGTAATCAAATATTAGCCCAGCCAGAGAAGGAAAATTAGTTTTTTCGAGAAAGTTACATTAATTCCTGCACTCAAATTGATTTTAATTATTAATTAGACTTAGGTGTAGACATTGTCATGTGCGCCACCATCGAAAGTTGCGGCGGCGGCGGCGCGCCGAGGAACCTGGTGCAGCGGCGGCGTGGCTGTTGTGTTGCACGAGTTTAAAAAAAATATTTTTGACACTAAAAATAAACAAAAGTGTAATAAACAGCTTCATTTAAAAAGTAAATTAAGATTCGATACAAGTCTAACAGGAACTTCAGTTACATATCACTTACGACTACAAAACGAACAAATCATTGAGAGAGTAGAGCGTTACATCTTAAGATTATTTTTGCATTCCTTGTAGTTATCGTGAATAAATATTATGTTGTTGACCCTGTGTGGACTCAACCTAGATCTTTTGGCTGAAAGTACCATGCCCGCAACAGAAAAAACCCTCTCACTTGGGGTGCTTGTAGCGGGCACACACAGCAAAGCCCTAGCAAAGGCAGAAAGCCCCGTCTTTGAGTGTTGATCCAACAGCACACGCAAGATATCGCCAACACTCTTGTTCTAGCGGATCATCTTCACCTACTTGACCATCACATTGGCTGTGTTTCTTAGAGAGATTATTCAAGATCGACGAGGAACTGTTGGTGTTTGCTGAAATTGTAGTTTCCATTTCATCAACAGGCAAGTGAGGCAGATCATCAATTCTTATAACTTCCCTTTCATAAGGCACAAGGGAGGAAACCCTTGTCATATTCTGTGTCTCTAAATATATATCTAGCTCCTTCAGTGCCACGAAGCGCTTGTCCATCTAAGCTGCAGCTACGACTGGTTTCGTTACAGGGAACCTTCTATCAATATTCGCCAACATGTTGCGTTTTAGGCGATACAGAACTAATTACTCGTCATCTGAAAGTGAATCAAGGACATCAATTATTTCAGATCGAAATAATAGTGCAACAGTTATAGTGTAGGTCTTTTGGGATGACATTATTTCCACTGCTTCACGGAACTTCTTCAAAAACTTGACCAGGTATTCCAATATAATCCACTCAATTTGAGTAATTCTCAGCTCGTCTTGCCCTATTCTTCTTAGCATGTTGTTCGCCGGATCACGGTTGCAAACGTAAATCAAACTTTCTAGCATTTCTAGAATGCTGTGGCAGCGAGTGGGCGTTGCAGTCTTGATAGAAGGAATATTAACATTTTCCACTGTCAAAAGTTCAAACCCTTCGGTACTTAATGCTGTAAAATTATTCTGCATAATAGGGTCGCTCTCATCAATTTCTAGCGTTTCTACCGCTCTTTCAACCGCATTCAAAAAATCTTTTTGCCCTTTTTCGGCTTCTGACTCCAGCTCTGGCAACCGATATCGCACAGCCTTAACAATTTTCTTGCATTTGTGAACTACTTCTCTTACTTCAGAGACGCTATAATTCCATCCACTGTCACAAAGTTATGTAACCCATGCCCGAGGCAGAGATGGTGGTCCATTTTCCCTTAGGAAAGTGCCCGTTCAACATTACTACCAGCATCAGTAACAGCGTGGATATTTTTTGCGTCCAAACCAAGATATTTCTTAAGGTCCTTGATCATATTTTCTTTCTTTTCCCCTGTTTTCTTTCCTGTTATAATTTGAGTGGACAGAGTCAATGACTTTAGCTCAAAATCTGCAATTAAGTAAAACAAAAGAAAAACGTTGAATAAAAATAAAATGATATCAAACTTCGCTCATGGAATGAAAATTACTTGCCAGGTGGCAAATAAGGAAGAGTAAACGTTATATAATTCAGCTTCACTGATTTGTCCATAAGTCGGAGTTCATAGCGCAGTTTCGAGGCGTGTCAATGTGAATTGTCTCTTTTACATTGTGGAGCATGCACTCGTAAACATCTGACAGCGCTGAACCACTCACAGAATACCAAGACGGGAGATCGTCTTCATTCACGATAATGTCTTATTTCTAAAATAAAATTGAATTATGGAAACCACATGCGTGAATAACTATTTTTTTCAAACATTAAACAGCATTTCTCAACCTTTTAAAAGGGTACCTTAAAAAATCCACCATTTCTTCGTCAGAAATAGAGTCAAACAGAAGCAGGGTTTTGCAGAACCAATGAGCTACATCTCTTGCTAATAGCCATTTGTCATGTTTCGGTGTGACGTTTGAGCAGAAAGCGTCACTAATTTAGCAGAGCGCTTAGCAGTGAAAAAGTTTCTGATGTTAGTTTTGTCTTTTAAGGCAGAAACAGGTTCATCTCGAAGTTGATGATCATCTCGCAGATGACGTGTTAAATTTCCTGTACTGACTGTTTTACTGTAACTTTTTATTTCTACAATGAAACAATGAAAGCAAAACGTCACATCACCCTTAATATTTTAAACTATCGCGTTGCATTAAAATTAAAACTATAACTACTATGATAGGACGCGTTTAAGTCCCGGTTAGAGTTAAAGTTACTTATGCCCATCACCTTTGTTCCGTTAACTTACAAAATATTAAGAAAGCCGCTATTAGTACAAAATTCGGGACATTTACGTGCCTGTCAATCTTTGTAATAATTTTAAATAAAACAATTTCATAATTTCAATGCAAACTGGTTTCAAGATACCCCCTACAACTACCCCAGGTGCCCAGGTGACAATGTTATAAATAAGTATTAACGCAGTTGAAACTATTATTGATACACCATAAGGCGTTAGAAAAGCGTTAGGGCCTCCTAGATATTTATTGTGAGCAAATTTTTTAAATAGTGGTTAACGTCATTATTATTATGTAAGACAACAAAACAAGCAGTTTTTAAGTAGGACTCTCTGTATATTAATTATCAGCAAAAAAAGACAAAACGATATGATACGAATAAAATTACTGAGCCATTCGGAAATGATTTCAAAAACTGCAGCATCATAGGCTGAGGAGCTGAGAAAGAGTAAACAACGGACAATAGAGTCACATTTTATATTCTTTTAATTATGACGCATTTTAAAGTTAACTTATATAACTCTCCTTTTAAACGGCAACTACGTTTATTGTGAACTCTGTTACGTAAACCGCAACGCAATACAACAATAAAATTCTTGTGTTTACAAAGTTAAATCTTTACTATGAGGAATTACAATCTTAATACAGCTTTGGGTTAAGACTTTGATATTTCCGCTCTACAAATTTAAAAATCGGTAATGCAGGCCAA
This sequence comes from Udea olivalis, assembly GCA_947369235.1. Taxonomy (NCBI): domain Eukaryota; kingdom Metazoa; phylum Arthropoda; class Insecta; order Lepidoptera; family Crambidae; genus Udea; species Udea olivalis. The sequence goes on along the minus strand of OX376370.1, from coordinate 8,723,695 downwards.
AAGATAATTACTATGGCAACGGACAAGGCACGTTGCGTTCAAAACTTAATTGCAAGAAAGGAAAAAATCATTTGACGGAAAACACAGCTTGTAACGCCATCGTATGAACGACCACAGCTTTAAAAATCACAGGAATAAGAGTCAATCAGTAAAGGCACCTTGTGATCGGCAATCTGAAAGGCTACGTTCAGCAGTGGATATTTTGTGGCTGATTATGATGATGATTTCACATCCTAGACAACATCTGGAATCTCATTGCTTGATAATGATCATTACTGTTATTAATTTTCAAACAAGCTTTATTTTTTGGATAATGAAGTTAGTCTTTTATCGTGCAAACACATTTTTTCCTTTGTGTAATTTTTTTTCTACCAAATTATATCTCTATAAATCTCTAGTAAGTAATGTAGACATCTGCTCATTTAGTAAGCACGTTGTATCGGACTATGTAAATGTATGGTATAAAAATTACCATGTGAGAATTAATTCGCGTTAATTAATCAATAAAATGTTTATGACGCATTTGTCTTGACATATTCAATACCTAAGTACTTAACTAATTACTCTACCGTGAAATATTTGTAATTTTCTTTGATTTTGAGATAAAAAGAGATTTGTCATTAAAAACTGTAATATAGCAACTTTGTATTAAAGTCGATTCTAGCGTGTTTGTGGTTAGTGTAAATATAATAGCAGGTATTCTTTAGGATTGAAAGAGCAAACGAATGTGTTAGTTAGCATTCACTTTTGCGGAGTATATTTAATTTTAATGACGATGTTAATTGGTTGCCATTAGGTTCTGAAATAGCTTTAAACATATTTTAGGGGCCTGTAGAAGGAGGCACAAAAAAATTTAATGAATGAGTGAACGATTTACGGAAACATATAAATTGTTTTTGTACTCTGGACCTTAAAAAATTACGTTCTCACAATTTCAAATACAACTTGTATGCTCCACGAAATGAAGAATACTTACTTTCACCTTTATATATATTTTCAACTAATTTTGGTAGTTTAAATTAATGTTCTAGTGTTTGATGTTGCAAATATTAATTGCTTTTATATACGAAATTAATTCATAATAGCCGGCTGGGAACACACACCTAACTACATCGCTCTAAATATACTCACCTGACTATAATACCTACCTAAGTACCTACATACGTTTTTAGGTAGCTCGAATGTTCGACACTGGCTTACGGAAAATCAATACCGGCAACATTCATCCGATTTTCGTAGGGTTTATAAATTCACTAAACGTAATACATTACGCAATGGGCTAAATTCGTTTATTTGTGTTACTGTTGACTTAATAATTTGCATATTGACGGTGGGCTTTCATTCAACTACTGATTGATTACCTTGAAAATAATCACAATAAGGAAAACTCTTTGAGAACAACAGAAAGAAATAAAACTGTCACGTGGCAAAAGTAACTACGGATACAAAGTGTTATTCTAAAGTGTACATTCTCTACGTTTGCACTGCAAAATATTCCGTGGTATATAAATCCTTTATAGACCGCCAGCCAGCAGTCACATTTGTCCATCTTCTTTGCTCCGATAGGAATTTAAAATGCCTGACTGCGTTTTTATTTATATTCATAGTTTGCATCTTAGGTTTATTCGTATTATTTTCCTCCTTAGCCGTGGTAAATTCCAAATGGTTTACATTTTCATTCTGCTTTTCAAATGCGTCACATATTACTTAAAGTAAACTTTGGATGACAATCTGGGTGATGAATAATGATGTTATCTGTTTTAAAAACAATTTGTAAATGTTACGGGCTACTTGATTAACTGGGCAGTATTAATACGGACCGGTCCTTTTGATTATTGAATGACCAAGTGCATCGGTCAATTTGATAAATTTATTACTTTGGCCGGTCCATATTAATAATGACTGACTACTCCTGGGAAGTTTAATAAATCAATTTGAGATAGCTTGAATTTATCAATTTGACCGGGTATTATGAATGATTTTACTGTCAGAATCGTCCTTTGGCAAATATTTTGAATGAGGCCAGTTCGTTTCTGGCACTCGCCGGCCGCTGCCGCGGGCAAAGCTCGCTTTGCTCGGCTCGTGCGGCCGGTTCATGTCAACCTAACATGCCCGTCGATTTGCTCCTCGCAACCTATTAAACCCACTTCTTGCAGAGCAGAACACCTTCTGATTAAAAAAGTTTTTTGTAAGTAAAATTAAACAAAACTAGTTAAACCATGCAATGCATTTTGTCAAAAGTTCTTGCCTTTACGTTATTTTTTGTATACGTTGCCCATGAGTGGATTTTATACGATGTAATAAACAAAATAATCAGATATCAATTCGTTTTATTATTTTGCCTAAGACCACCACCTTGGTCAAATTCAAATTTCAAATTCAAATTCAAATTCATTTATTTATTTGTGATACACAGGTAAATAGGATGTTAAGTAGATTTTTGTTTTGTAGGTACATGCTGTGATCTGCCTCTTGGCATACAAATTTCACAATTACATTAAAATTTACAAATAAACAATTAGGCTACTGGATAAAAATAATAATAATAATAACGAAATTACAAATAGTTAATGTCATGCTAATAATAAAATACCAAAACTTAACTTAAAAAGTCATACATTTATAAATATTGTTGGCATTCAAACGAGCATTAGGAAGTATTAAAATATATTTATTTTAACTTCAGAAATTCGTCGATGGAGTAAAAAGAATAATCAATAAGAAATAAAAATATTTTTTGTTTAAATGTCACATAATCATTGCAATCCTTAATGCTAATGGGAATTTTATTATATATTTTTGGCGCCATCGCGAATACCGGTCAATAGGAATAATAGGCCGTTTTACTCACAGTGCCCGGACTCATCAAGTGGCCCGTAACATAAACACTTTGTCGCCTACTATTATATATAATTCGAAAATCTATAATTAAATTATTTAATTATATAATATGTATTTTTATTAAATGAAATTTACAGTATTTCACAAAAAAGAGTGACACAAGAAATAACGTACGTTCGCAATATAAGTATAATATTTGCCAAGTCGAAGCCTCCAGTTATGTTTACAGTAAAAGCGCTTATGTAACTGGAATAAAGGTATTCAATAAACCGCCTGGGTTCATTGAGTCTGAAGAAGGATCCCGATTCAAGCGAATTCTTAAAGAGTGGCTAATAGGTATGTAAATGTTTTTATTATTTAAATGAATATTTTAATACTTGATCATTACAATTTTTATCCCTGATCCAATTTTTATCTTTCTATTTAATTATTAATAGGTTGTATTTTAATTAATTGTAAATTGATATCGTAGACTAATTTTAATATGAAAATGTGTAATTTATAATGAATGTCCCTCGACTTTTAATATTGTACGCCCGAAATGGGCAAACTGTTGGAACTTTAAACTTTGTAATAACACAGTTTTGAGAACAATAAATTATTCTTATTCTTATTCTTAAATACTTATTTCATGCTATTGAACTGCCTAACTACAATGATTGACCGTAAGCCCTCAATAAGTTACTGCATCCCGTTTTTTGGGTTTCGTTTGGTCTAGTAATAACGACGAAACCTCAAACTCGGGGGTGACTACATTCATTTATTCCCAATTTGGGTTCTTAAAAGAAATAAGTAGGTAGTGTATTGTAGCTAACTACTCTCATACTAAATGCAGTACCTCCTTACCTATTTATGATGGTAAATATCCGTGACATTGTAGTGGAGGAGCCTCCTACCTAACGGATGTTATACAAATCCAATTGAACATAGGTTAACAACTTGTGATAATGGCTGTTATTGTAACTATAGACAACACAGGCACTATTTATCTTTATATCACTCACACATTCGCGAGACCTCGAAACATTTCAAAGTGAATAATAACAAACTACCTGACACAAAAAACAAGGATGAAGTTGGTTAAATAATTTGTTTATTTTTCAAGTTCACAACATCACTGCAATTATTAACTATAATCAATAATATTATTTACCAATAATAGTGATTCACAAACTCTCATTAGGTGCAATATTTACATTAATCTAGGTGATTACTTATCGAATATAAAATCGCAAATTTTAGTAGGTCACTGCATCAATATGCACAAGGCAGACACGTCATTCATTCAATTTGGCAGGGTAATGCGATGTGACGTTACGTTTTAGTCTGACAAGGGCTGTTATTCGGTATCCTTCGCCAACTATCGGCCGATTCCGGATTTGCCATCTCACTCCCACTTGCGGCTGACTGAATCATACCACCCTATCGAATTTCTGTACGTCAGCCCAGGTACTTATCGCGCCAGTACATATTTTTAACTCGGCGAGTGTACACGTATTAAGTGCGGTAATACATCGTTGTATTTTTGTAACAGAATTTAAAAGATAAACATTGGTTTTTGCTGACACGGACTTTGGTTCACGGTTGAAATGGCAAAGGTAAATAGGAATCCTGATTCGTGTAATCTTCTGTGGTTTTGGGTTTAGTGTATCGATATTTTCTTTTTACTTTGCGAATATCGTACCACCCGGTGACGTACTGAAGAGATAATTAACTATATAAAATATTTTGAATGAATCAGCACTCGGTGCAACATTTTTTTATTGTTTACAGTGAATATCACGCGTGATATAGTAGTCTTTCTCTTCGAGTTTAGAAAGTTTAAGTTATAATAATATTACGAGAAGAAGTTAAGAAACTTATTTATGTATTTAACTATTAAACATATTTGGCTATTTTACAAAATATAAACAAATCGTATCGAATCAGTGAGTAGTTAACAATAACCGTGAATGATTAAATTGAACGGTGTGTAAGCGTGAAGTATTTTGTGTGATTGTGAAGTTCATTTTATTGACAACAAAACTTAAATTGACCTTTACGCTTTGAACGTCCGGTACGGTAAGATATCAAAGTGTAAATAAATATTACAGTTTGTGTACGATTTTTTATCTTTTCCAAAACAGGATTTTCAGGCAACATTTTCATGATCGATAACCTGAAAAAAAAACAAATGTCAGAAGGGTGTGTTGGTTTGGTTGTGTGTTATTTTTTCCTTCAGTGGCAAAGCCCAGTTTTTCTAGGTTTTAATGTCGTTCTCCATTAAAAATCTTCTGATACAAGCAAGAAACAGTTACAGGAGATTCATCGAAATGAACAGAAACAGTTTTTTGGTACGTTTCCATAGACATAATTTTCCTAAATCGATTACACCAATTTCGAAATAATTAACATCATTAGTGGTTTATTTAGCGAAATTTTCCGTATTTCATCAACAGTTATGTATCATTTCAGATTCGAAAATACATATAACTTTACTTTTAGTCCCCTCATCCAGGACTTTCACTTACAAACAGCCTTTAAATATTATTTGTTTCCTTAGCACTTTTTGCATCAATTTCTAGTGCAACAGCCTTAAGATATGTAAGCATATTTAAGCTCATTGATGTCTAACATGTTCTCAAACTTTCATTAATATTTCAGTTCCACAAAAGGCAATCATGGTACTTACTTCTATTTATGTAATTTGGCTTAGCTGCAGTTTTGCACAAAAAAACTTTGTCCAAAGATTTTGATCTTTATCATAATTATAAGGAAGAGCTATATTCCCGAATACACCTACCTAACTTATTCGATAAATGATTAATTTAATATTGCAGTTTTAGGTAGCTAGTAACTTATTCAAAAACAATAATTTTGAAAAAAATGTCTGGGGATACTCTGAAAACTTACCAAAGTAAAGTGTGGGTGTGTCACAGACTTAAACTAGGTACAGTCAAATATATCCATATGTCTCCAAAGCTACAAAAACATCTGAGCAATATGTTTGCAACAAATATCTACACCTACAAGAGTTGGAAATATATTTGTGGCTAACGTTTTGTTCAGATATTTTTGAATCCTTTGAAACATGTAGATATTTAATGTATTTGACTGTATATATATACATATTTTTAATATATCATGAGAAGACATAGAACAAACATATTTTCTTGTCTACTAGATTGTTTCTCTTTGGCAGGATTCAAACCAACCACTTAGCAAGAGTACGAACACATCTTTTGCTCATAAATATATCAGAATTCAGACAATTTTCTCCATTTATGTCAATCCTAATAATGTAACATGATAACTATGCACTGATTGTACCTGTCAAGACAGTTGTATGAATGAAGGATTGTCATAGTCATAAATTGAAATCTTTATTAATGACACTCCTTTACTTGTCTGTTGTTAATTGAAAATTGTGCGCAATAAAGTTTATTAGTCATCTGTTGTCTGTTAATAGGAAGGTGTAATTATAATCAATGATTACCAGACTGTTCACTTCTTAGCTGAGCTGCTTTCTTATTAGCTGGCCTCTTGGTGCAATGGAAGCAGTCCTGCCTTTACACCGGAAGTTGTGGATTCGACCCTCACCCATCACAAACATTAAATCTGACTTACATTTGTGTTTCTTTTGCGTTATATGTTTTTTTTTTAATACAAAATACCTTTTAGCGTACACCAATTTCACTTTAAATAAAATAAATAAATAAATATCTGGGACAATTCACACCAAGATCATCTGACCCCAAACTAAGCAGAGCTTGTAATATGGGCGTCAGAGACTGATAAACATACTTAAATATTTCTAAATACATACTTAAATATTTCTAAATACATACTTAAATAGATAATAACACCCACTTTGATTGTGATATTACTACCTGTTTTGCAATTTTTTTTCTATCTGCGGCATATAGTTTTTGTCCACTGCTGGACATAATGCCTATTGAAGATCTCTGCACTCTTGAAATACTTCACAACACACAACTTAGTCATTGTAATCTTATTGTCATTCATTCAGGTTATAATGCTAAGATTCAAAATATCAATCTAATATATGTAACGAATCACAAACTACACTAATTGATCAAACTACTCTAAGGATTAGGTTATGTGTGTCATTGTCCTACCTATTTATATCACAAACATACAATAAATTTTTATATGAACTGTTGGAGCAGAAATATTCTGAAAAAAAAATAAGACTTCTACTCATACTATATGTTTACGCCGGGGATAAACTGTAGTAAAGTGTAGTATTTTAATGAATTTCTCCGGGAACTGGCCCCGGTCGAAACTGACCCCACAGGGCCAGTGAATTTTAAAATTGGTCAACTGGGCCCACAGCTAAAATTTGTGGTCACCAGGGAAAATTAACAAATCACTGTTAAGGAGTTTATTACTATGAAGTATGAGCTTGTTAGTATAGTATGGAGGGGTCAAGGAAGCATCCTACTACTGAGCTAACTGACATGGTGAAGTACACTATTTATTATTTTACCATCAAGCTATTAAGCGCAAATTTCAGCTGTGGGCCCAGTTGACCAATTCAAAAATGGTACGAAACAGTATTGGTTAACATGCCCGGAGTGCATGGACAGCGAGGAAGCGAGTTTCCACCTACTCGCCGAATGCCCGATGTACTCACACATTCGGTGGGAACTCATGGGGTCAGAGTCGTTAGATGAAAAAGATCTGAAAGAACTGACGGTGGACCAGATAGTAAGATTCTGCAGAGCAACAGGAAGATTCAACGGGACGCCGTGAAAATGGGACAACCTAAAGACCCCCTGCAAGGAAAAATGCCCGGGGAAATGGGTGAAATGGCCCACAACAAACGGACCGATCACCCGGCCCACTGCTAGCGTCCCCAGTTGAAATAATAATAACTGTCCCCGCGGAGACAGTTTCGAGCTGGGCCAGTTCCCTAAGGCCTCATAGCACAGCCCCTCTAGCGGAGATAGATAGAACTAAGAATGTCATACAAGTTCCTGTTCCAGTTCATAGAATTGATGTTAGTGATAATTAGAACCTGTGGTGTCATACAGAGCAACACACCCCTGACCTTGATAGCGTATGAAAAAGATAATGTACTAGGTATTTTTATATGATTTGATAAGTTATCAAGATACCAGAATATTAGTGAAATCATACTACGTATTAATTACGTCGCATCTTGTATCAAACTGACTTCATGCAACCTCGAAACCTGAACGGTCACTTAAAGTTTGGGACCTACTAAAAAATATCAGAAAAATTCAGCTCAGCATTGATTATATTGATCCCTAAAATACCTAGGACCGCCTGCAATTTTTCTGAAGGATAAAGAGTCAGCTACACTGGTTAAACAGCCTCTGAATTTTATAAGGGTGGTTACAGATCAACGTTTTTTAAGCACGTATTAGCTCGTTTTTGGAAGAGCATGTTGGCTTAGCGCGTATAGGCGCGCCTACAAAAACGATCAGATACGCGCGTGTAAACGCTAGCCTATAACCGCTCTTAGAAGCTTCGTCGCTATAGAATTTTATTGAGTACGAAATGTGAATATCAATTATCGAAAGAAAAAGCATATAATTTAATTATTAGACTTCGTTACACCAACATAAGGATGAAGAAAAATAAACAAAAATACACAACAGGAATTAAGAAAAAACGATAAGCGGTGTACCGATATCCATAAATAAAGAGGACCTCATCACCTCACTCAGCGAATGCCTGGGCCCGATAGGCTCAGGCGCTGATTTTCAGTGGACCCTGTTAACTAAGTAGTAAATATAATAAATATACATAAATATACAAGTGTGTCATTAAGTTATATGTGTGTGTGTAGTGTAAATGGGCGCTATAAAATACATAAATAAGTGCTGACTGTTTAGTGTGAATCACAGTTCAACAATACTTTTTTTAAATAGATTGCCAGATCTTGGATGATAACCGTCGTCTCCTCTTCATCAGAAGCTGCAGATGTGCGGCACCGAGGAGGAGATGCGCGAGGTGGCCGCGAGGATTTGCAGGAACTACCTCCACGGCGCGTGGAAGAGCGTGGAGCCTTCGCAGCTGGACTTCAGAAGGATCAGGTTGGTGAAGCATTACTGACAGCGCTAGCTCAGCGACCCGACGTGAATACGACATTTCGCTACTTTATTCTCAACCACCTGTCGCCGCCAGTCTGGCCGTTGTAGGTGACTGGGATCTTGGTCTATCCAGCGATACCTGGGGCTACCCGCCGGGCTTTTTCCGGTTGGCCGAACCATAACACAATGTCCGTAGTTTCGGGCTAACTTAGGCTAGGACTTGACGGCGCGGTTTTCTGCCGCGTCCGCCGGGGTTGCGGGCCCGCAGCTTCTATAGAATGCACAAGTGTATGAGAGCAGATTTCACGACGCGTTGCAATCGTACGCGTCGTGAAATCTGCCATCTATTGCATTAAATTTCCGAAGCGGGCGCGATCCGCAGCCGCGGCGGTTTGGGGCCGCGCGCTCGGCGGTTGTCTTTGCGGGTACCGCGCCGTCATCGCGTCAGTTCTTAGCCTTACATGGTCTTAATTGGTATGAAACCAAAGATGATTCTAACAAACGTCGTGTATTTTTGTACTCTTTAAAATGATATTCACCATACACAAATAAATATTTGAAAATATCATGCCTTTGTAGGTTTTTTGGACGCAGTAGTTTGACCGAAACTGCGGGGATTTCGTTAGCGAGTAGGCCCCCTGAGACAGAGCATTCGTTCGTAGTTCTATCTATGTCCGACTTCGCGGAGACCCTAGAGCACGAGCTAGATGATCGTTCTTGATTCATTTGGTGTAAATGAAAAACAAATTATCAAGATCACGAAAGAACATCTAGCTCTACCTCTATGTTCTTTTGGTCTTAATCAGATGAATCTGATGGCCTACAAAGGCATGAAATTTTCAAATATTTATTTGTGTATGGTGAATATCATATTAAAGAGTACAAAAATACATGACGGTTGTTGAAATTATCTTCGTTTTCAAACTAATTAGGACTATGTTAGTTTCCCCGAAACTACAGGACACGGGGTTAGTAAGTAGGCACCCTGTTTACACAAAGATAATTTGATAGAGTGGGGATAGAATGAGCATTCGCTTGTTTGGTCAAAATGCACCACGAAAAACAGGCTAGTATTACACCACAAAGTGAGCTGTTTTAATTCATAAAGACTTTGTAATAACTAACCCTATAATATCATATCTCATTGCCAAATGACTGCCATGAATAATTATAATCAGATGCATTAAATCAAACAAAATTATCTGATGATAGATGATTTCCCGACGAAGACTATAGGAGCCGTAAATTATAAATTATAACATTGATGATAGGTGTTGATAAGAATTTCGTTCAGTTGCCAAATAAATATTATGTCCATCTGTTATTGTTGTTGAATTGCGAATTCACTGAAATAGATTTCTACTTTCTAATACGCCACTACCAGTCCAGTACCATCTTATGCTGTAGTACAGGGATTCCCAAACTATTATAGGCAAGAAATTCCTTTTCCAAAATGAACTAATCGTTAACATTAACACGAACACTACACATAAAATAATTTAAGGAAAAGGTGGATAGTGGTTCTCACGGCCGTTGAGTCACAGATTAATTAATAGTTACTGCGTAACAGATAAATCACATCCATAGAAAAATTACCAATTTTCTTAATCCCAAATGCATGCTGTCATAATGACAGACATATATTGCCAGGGCCACCTCTTTCGATATAGATGTCAGTAGTCAGTACTTACAGGACGTCATCGCGTCAGTTCAACCGCGAAATTCGCGTACAAATGCTCTACGCGGCCGTCGACAACCAACTGCCAAATTAGTGATGGAAGACCCGGCGGCTAGAAGGTAATTATAGCGTGCAAGTACATGCAGTGACAGAAGCCTGGTTGAGTTCGATTCACGCCAGTCGCCACCGCCTAATTCTTGGCGTTTCTTGGCGTTGCTTGGCGTAAGTTTTCCCCCAAGACATGTTAAATACGTAGACGAAATTAATATGGAGCAAGATAACTAATTAACAATTACTATCGTTTGTAACTGGAAAAAACCAGTTTCACGTCACGCTGATATGAGAATTACAAGAACGTGTTAAATTTAATATTATAATCGAATTCCTGTAATATTTAAATTATGCGATTGTTTCAATGATGACTGTGATTGTATGCTACTAGAATTTACTAGAAGCCGCCACCAGGCCTCTGTCACTGCATGTACTTGCGCGCGATGATTACCTACCAGCTGGGTATTCCAGGACCCATTTGGCCGTTGGTTGTCAACAGCCGCGTAGAGCATTCGTACGCGAATCTTGCGTTCGAACTGACGCGATGACGTACTGTAAGTACTGAATGCTGACATCTATCGAAAGAGGTAGCCCTGGCAATATATGCCGGTCACATTTGACAAAATTGACGTATTTCCTTGGAGTGATTTATCTGTTACGTAGTAAAAATAAGTAATTTGTAACGCTACCATGTTAATGTTTGACTGATTGTAGCTGGTGTGGTAGACGAACACATAAGCCCTACAACATCTATCTGATTTTATTAGGTGTCCTTCTTTTGAACATTTTGACGACACGGATAGCGTAGTGGCGGTTACTTGACTTGTGTGGTGCCATGTTCAATTTCCGGTCTTGCCAACACAGAAAACGATCTTTTCTGAATTGGCTCGGGTCTGGGTGTGCTGTGGGATACGCCCTGATTTAAATTTCTGTATGGTACCTCGTAACACAAGGATATTTATCCCCACTTCGAGACCATGACAAGTGGTGTGTTGTCTGGCGCATATTTATTTATTAAAAATCCAATTACGCGTTCGTTCTCATTTTTTTTTAATTTGTTCGTTACTAATTGAAAGATCGGTAGTAAACAAACGAATACTAGGCCATTATTTCTAGACAAACATAACAACATCAAACATTTAAGCCAAAAAGGTCAAGTGTATTTGTTTTTCCCCATACAGACAGAGCCGTACTCCATCGTGTGACGTCACAGAGATTATGACGTCAGACGCAATGTATGTCATTACAAATTCAACAGCAGCGTAACAGAATTCCGTGAGACGTGACAAGAATAGCTTAGCCTACTTGGTTTTATCGAACCGACTTGACAAGGCTTTTTGAGGCAGACATTCCTTGCCCAAATTTGGATGAAACCAGAAAAGCGGAGCCATTCAAAATCAATAAAACTATATTCAAGTAGACCATTTAAAATAACAGTTCATTCGAATCGTCATAAACATGAGACATACATAGGTTAATAGGATCTCTATCCCAAATATAATACATATATTACATAATATTCGACGGCACGATTAGCGTAGTGTGCTGTAGCACGGTTTCTCGCCTCGATTTCCGTAGTGTCCCGGGTTCGATTCCCGGTCGGGTCAATTCAGGAAACGATCTTTTCTGAATTGACTCTGGTCTGGGTGTGCTGGGAGACGCCCCTAGCTTATTTCCTTGTGTGGTACCTCGTAACACAGGGATTTAATAATCCCTACTTCGAGACCAATAAAAGAGGTATGTTGTCTGGCGCATATTTATATATATATATATACCAAAATATTAATGTGACTCGAACACCGGCGTCGGAACGCTAATGCCACTGAGAAGACCCGGCAATAAAGTAGCCGGGTCTTCTCATCTCTTCTTCTCTAAGTAGTTTAAAAAATTGGTTGTTAGTTGTACGTTTTTGTTGGCCGACACTTTCAGGAAAGGCCAAAATCAATAAATATGTGGCACGAATTACACTAAATGATGTCCTTTTGGTCGGGGTGGTAATAACTAGTCGCGCTCTCTTTACCCACGAAATAAAGAGTTAACAGAGGGACCGCTCATGCCTTTTTCATAAACTTGCCTGAACGCCCTGAATTTTTAAAATGAAGTAGTTAGGTTATACCTACTTGACAGAACCGGCCAAAAACAAAATTCATCATGTGAGCAATTGCACCAAGTTCGACAAAAAAACACTCGCGAAGTCGCGACAGTGCGACTCGCCGCGTGACCGATTCTCACCGGTATCGCCTATAAACTCACTTTGTCTGTGTGCGTGATCAAAATGGCGGTTTGTTCTAAGCGGACTATCTGTCCGGGCCGCAAAGCCGCATGCGTAATTTGTACTTTAACTCGATAAGCTATTAAGGAGTAAGTAAGCTGGACTTCAGGGCTACCATGTGGCCTGCCACATGGTAGACCATAGACCATATGCTATTGTAGTAATTCGTTCTCCAACGAATTTCCTCATTTCTGATTCGATACTGAATACCTGCCTATCTATAGCCTCTTATATCTATACTAATATTATACAGAGAAAATATTTGATTGTTTGTTTGTATTGAATAGGCTCCGAAACTACTGATCCGATCGTGAAAATTCTTTCACTAACAGAAAGCTAAACTATTTAGGAGTGATATAGGCTTTTTATTATGATTGAACAAAAAAATCAGTGAATATAATAGTATATGTAAATCAAGTCGGAGAAAAGCGGGAGAGATATGACCAGCTGTCAAACATTTGATAAAACTAAGTCTGTTGGGGCAGCTCGTATTACAAGTTCACTGATCAACCCCAGTACTCGATATTAGACCTCATTTTAGGCCTAATCCAATACTTTTATGATTTGGGACCCCATCCCATGGCCTGATCTGCTGTCGCCACTAAATCATGCTAAGCGCCTTTCATGCAGTATTGATTAAGGTTTTTCGCAAAAGTGGGTAAAAGCACAAATTAGACATGCGCGGCGCTCTGACAGATAGCCCGCTTAGAACAACACGCCATTTTTGACGTACGCACACAGAGACATGAGTTTACAAGCGAAGTCAGTGAGCTTCAGTGAGTCGGAAAGTCGCACTGTCGCGAGTGTTTTTGTTTTAGTCGAACTTGGTGCAATTTTTCACATGATGAATTTTGTTTTTGGCCGGTTCTGTCAAGTAGGCATAACATACTTACTTAATTTAAAAAAATCAGAGCGAATATAGTAGTAACCCTAGGCGGTTCACGCAAGTTTTGGAAAAAGGTGCGAGCGGTCTTTCTGTAAACTTTTTATTTTGTGGTAAATGTCCTTTGTACGAAGCAAGCCAATACAATGTTTCGTACACAAGTCTTTCCGTGACTTAAAAAAGGTCTGTTTATGCAAAAACTGTAAATAAACACTGCGATGACCTTGAATCGCTTGTTGTTTTTAAGTAGATTGTTTGGTCTGATTTAGAGGCGGAAGCGTTTTAAATATCTATAAATATATTCAAAGACAATTATTTATTCATTTACATAAATACTTGATACATAATCGTAATTTAGAAACATTCATTCCACCTAATCCAATCTTATCAATCAATTAAAATTGTTCGACGTCACCACAAGAGTCAAGTGATGATAGTTATCTAGAGCAACTGTGCCATGTTTAGTACGATTTCTTTCTACTAGAGGCGCTGTACAAAATCTCATACTGACACTCATACACAACTCACCATGACAGAGGAATAATAAGGCCCTGTCAGAAAAGCGTCACATACCTAGCTGCAGATACAAAAGGCTCCACCTTGAATGCTTAGGATTTAATAATTTCGTAGGTTGAAGTTGGTTTTTTTTCCTCACTTTTACCTTTAACTAGCTTTGAGTTGATCAAAGATGTTGTAATTATTTCACTTTTGTTGGCATTTTGTCATCAATGATGAAATGTCAACGAAAGTTTGTAACTTGTCCCACACTCTAATAGTTTTCCTTTAAATCTTTTGCTTTATAACAAAAACTAAACAATAATAGTTACTTGTGTGTGACTATTGCTCAGTAAAATGTCTAGGTTTCCAGTAAAAAACGCACCAATAGAATCTGAACGATAGAAAATTGACTTTTTGTTACAAAATAAGGAAAAAGGTTAATAGTAAGAAAATTTGCAATCAATTTTTTCAGGACTCTGTTTAAAGGTTCTTTTTTCCCACAATGCTGAAAATATCAAGAAAAACTATGACTTCTAGACTCATATACATTCGGGAGCAAAACATTTGGGTTAACCCTGTTTTTTAGGCTTTGTGCTTATTCTTCAGTGATATAATAACGACGAAATCTAGAAAATGGGAATTGCTCAATTTAATTTATTGTTAGTATTATATTATCGCAAGTAAGTTACGTTTCTTCAAATATTTCTTAGTTAGCACTTGTAGCAGAAAAAAGCCGGACACAAAAATAAAAAAAACATTCGTCTCATGAAAGTTTGACTTAGATCGAATACAAGACCTCCGACTAGGCAGGGCATCTATCACTGCGCCAACGGGCCAGTCGTGGACTCGCGTGGTCGTGTGGCTTAGTGAAGTGCATTAACCCCAGATTGATAGTGATGTGCTCGAGTCGATCGACAGACTTTCCGATACACAGACGTAAATCAAGATAGAATCATAAATTGAATCTAATTGAATTAAAATTTCACTTAATAATCTAAAATTTTGCGCTTACTCGTATTTAGCGTGTCAAATTCAGTTCGAGATCTATCATTATGGCAACAGATATCAAATCAAGGTGATTAACACTTATTTTCCTTTGCCTACGATCTCTAATAAGATCGATTGAGAAATGAGAATTGGCTAGCTAGAGCGCTATAAGCGTCACACTACGACCCTGTTTCATCAGGACTCAAAAGTGAACAGTTGGAAAAATATTTGCCAGACAACACACCATTTGTTATGGTCTCGAAGTAGGGATTTATATCCCTGTCTCAAGAGGCACCAGATAAGGAATTAGGCCAGGGGCGTCTCCTAGCACACCCATACCCATATAAATTTAGAAAAAATAGTTTCCGGACCCGAACCCGGGACTCTGCGTAAGTCAAGGCGAGAAACCGTGCTACAGCACACTACGCCAATCATGTGGTCTGTTGTATGGATGGTATCAGCTTGGCGGCGTCTAGGCGTTAGGCGTCAAAAAAGTGAGACGCTTTGTGTTCAAAAAGATGTAAGGACTTCTGTTTTTATTATGATTTTTAGCTGTGCTGAAATAATGTCAAACTCCCCTTTATCCAGTTTATTTAGTTTCCTGAATTAAGGCGCCGCAAAAAATATCGTGATTCGGTTTTTTATTTGTCTAGTCAGAATATGTGTGTGTTTTCCACTGAATTCTCAACTACTAAACCGATTTCTAATCAAATATTTGTATAAATACTTACTATCAAAAGATTAAACGTTCAATGGCCAACATTGATTGACGCACTCTGCTTATAAACATGGAAGTAATTAGTGATATTGTTTGTCATATTATATTACATTACATCCTACTAACAAAGGTTGTACTAACCTTGTTGAAATGCCGAAATATGTTTAGCTGTTACTAATTACGCGTAAAAAGCGCTGAAATTCATTCCCATCATCTAAAAAGAAAGCTGGCCAAGACCTGCGCAGTGAGCGAATTTAAGGGCAAATTGGTGGCATGAATCCCTCCTTCATACTATACCCGTGTCACAAAATAAAGAGTTTACAAAAAGACCGCTCTCGCCTTTTTTCAGTAAAATTATCTAAACTTGCCTGACCGCCTAGGGTTGCTACTATATTCGCTCTGAATTTTCAAAATGAAGTAGGTAGTTTATATACTTGACAGAACCCACGAAAAACAATATTCATCATGTGAAAAATTGCACCAAGCTCGACAAAAACAAAAACACTCGCGACAGTGCTTGCGACTCGCCGCGTGAACGATTCTCACCGATATCGCCCTTATTAAACTCACTTTGTCTGTTTGTGTGATCAAAATGGCGGTTTGTTTTAAGCGGACTATCTGTCCGCCCCATGCGTAATTAGTGATGTACAAACCTCGAGGCGTCGAGTTCTATTTCAGACTCAGTGAGCTCGATAGGTTCGTAGACCCGAGCCCAGCCTAGAAGCGAGCTCTCTGAGCCACGCCTCGCTCGAGGCTCAAAAGAGCTCGAACCTATCAAAAGAGCTCGAGCCTTCAAAAGAACTTGAGTCTTCAAAGAGCTCGAGTCTTCTAAAACCTTTTCACTATAATATTTTTCAACGTCTTTTTCTGGTAATTATCCCTCTATTTTTTAAAAACACTTCTGGTCACATATATTATATCCCACAAACACATACTTTTGTACTCCTTATTGTTTTCTCTGTAATTTGTCTCTTTGTGTACGAAATAATAAATAATAATTGAACACTATTTAGACTTGCATGGCTCTTATTAATTTTTCATACTCATACCAGCCGCCGTCTGAGCCGATATTTTATAATTTGACCTATTTCTACATTATTTACAAACATCATGAATGACATTGGCAGAAAAAATTATTCGACTACAACCAAATCTACGTTTGAGATATGAAATTTTAAAAATATATCTATTTCGGTCAAGTGACTGTTGCCGATTTTCGAAAATGCGAAATTTTAAAGTTTGTTGCGATTTTTTCTTATTTCTAAGTAAAGTTTGGTACAACTACTTTCCCAAATTATTTCCCAAATTTCTCAAACACAAAATTAAATTCCAATCAATGCAAACTGGGCATTAGTGCTATTAGGTATTCCTCTAAATGGTTTTGGAATTAGTCAATATTTTCAAGGTTGGACATCGCTCATTGTCCTACTTCGGTGAGATATTATTCAATTGGACGCCCGAAAGACTTAACAGTCTCCTTATTTTTTTTTCTTATGGTGCTTAATAGAATAATTACATATAGAAAGCAAGTCCGCGCGCCCATTTTGAAGCACCTTAATTGGAATCGGCTACTTTTGTTAATACGAGTATATATGCGCAGACAAAGTCGGCGTCTAGCCAGTTATTTCATAATTAGATACTTTAATTACTTTATTATCTTGACGTTTAATATGACGAGTGGTTGCCATGCATCAGTCTCACAGACAAATGTTTATATTGAGATAATGAACTTCTTGTGAAAATGCAGCATTCTCGTTTCAACGTGATCTCGAGAAATAGTATACCTTCAACTTAACTCAAGCGTTTATGACTTGTCAATTTACAAAGAAACTAAGGCAATGAATATACTTTTGAAACTATAAATAAACTTAACGTGATTCTACCACCCGGGTCGAATCGAACGTCGACTTTACCGTGAAGACTCCATCACGAAACTCGGTTGTAACAGTTTTACGAATGATCAATTACGAGGGTCATTCAATAAATACTTAGCCTACAAAAAGTAAACGAAAATTTTGGAATAGTGGCAATTTATTTTTCAACATAGTCTTCTTTTAGTTCGATACACTTAGCCCAGCGATGCTCCCAACTTTTTTAACCCGTCCGAAAAATAGTTTTTGTCAAACTCTGCAAAATAGGCCTCCGTGGCGGCGATGACCTCCTCATTTGATCCATATCTATTCCCGGCGAGTGATTTTTTCAGATTAGGAAACAGAAAGAAGTCACAAGGGGCCAAATCTGGAGAATACGGTGGATGGGGCAGCAATTCGTAGCGTAATTCGACCAATTTGGCCATGGCAACGGCAAACGTGTGAACCGGTGCGTTGTCGTGGTGAAACAGCACTTTTTTCTTCGCCAGATGGGGTCGTTTTTTCTTTAATTCGGCGTCGAATCGGCCCAATAAATCGGCATAGTAAAGCCCTGTAATTGTTTTACCCTTCTCGAGGTAATCGATGTAGATCACATCTTGTGAATCCCAGAAAACGGTGGCCATAACTTTTCCGGCCGATTTTACAGTTTTCGCCTTCTTTGGAGCACGTTCCCCGGTCTGGATCCATTGTTTTGATTGCTCCTTGGTCTCTGTTGTGTACCAGTGGATCCAGGTTTCATCGACGGTCACAAAACGACGCAAAAACTCCGCTGGATTCCGCTTAACCAGCGCCAAACACGTCTCCGATGTGGTCTCACGGTTGCGCTTGTTTTCCGGTGTGAGTAAACGCGGCACCCATCGCGCCGACAGCTTTCTCATGCCGAGTTCCTCGTGAAGAATATGATGCACTGTTCCTTCTGAAATGGCTACAGTCTCAGCTAGCTCCCGAACCTTCAATCGGCGATCTGCCAATACGAGATCATGGATTTTTTTAATGTTTTCCTCCGTAGCAGCTGTTTTTGGTGCACCTGGACGTGGCTCATCAAAAACCGACGTACGGCCACGTGCAAACTCGTTGAACCAATTCTTGACGGTGGCCATCAATGGAGAAGAGTCACCGTACACAGCATCCAAGCGCTCTTTGATTTCGATGCGCGTTTTCCCTTCCAAAAATAGGAATCGAATCACCGAACGATATTGCTCTTTTTCCATTTTTGTAAAACCGATCGACACGTTGGCTCCATAAGTTGTCAAATTAAAACAAATGAAGGGATTGGAATGAAAATTTGAAAAAAGAATTAAAAAAGAATGTGCTACACTGTGGTAAAACTCTTCTGAAACTACAGCGCCCTCTGGCGATGAGTACTTATTGAATGCACCTCGTACGTCTGAAGACACATAAAAAGCTAGAATAAGCACTTCAGCTACGAGCTCGACTGTCTGTCGATGGCATAGACATAAAACTGAATAGATAGGGCAATGCGTTACGTTTGTATGAAAACCAAGCATGCCACTTTTCTGACTCTGTCTGTTTCAGACTACGCGAAGTTCGAAGTGAGTTTTTCAGAATAGCTCTACCTACTACCTCTTATAAACAGATTTGTTCATACTTTAATTATTCTATAAACACCCCTGAATACCATGTATCCAAAAATATGGAAGTCTAGCTGACCATTAGTAAATTTTTTTTTATCTAATTTTATTTGATTTGTTTTTAATTTTTAATAAAAAAAATATATGAATTTTTCAATAATAATTTATAATTTAATTTTAATTTTTGATTAGCTTTTAATATGATTTAATGTAATAAGTACTAACACCTAGATTTTAAGCGTTAATGTATTACTAACCCATGGATTTCTGTTGTCCGCAATAAATGAATTTGAATTGAATTAGCGGCTTCGACCGCGTAGAATGTATTTCCTGTCAAAATATAGCCTTATATTAAAAATGTATCTAGCCTATGTCACTCTCTGATAATGTAGCTTTAAATCGCTGAAAGAATTTTTAAAATCAGTTGGGTAGTTTTGGAGATTATCTACCTCAAACTTACAAACGTTTACTTTTATTTCAGTATAAGTAGATAAATTTAGTTAAATTTGTTATTTTTTAAATGTTTTTTGTTAAATTTTAACTAATTCAACTAAAAGTACACTTACGAGCAAAGAAATCGAGCTACACCGTTTTTGAGGTTTCGCCGTTATAATGCCGTTTTGTCATATTATTTAGACGCCACGGTTGGCGTAGTGCACCGTAGCGCGGTTTTTTGCCTTGACTTGCTGGTCGTCCCGGGTTCTTTTCCCTGTCGGGTCAATTCATAAAACGATCTTGTCAAAATTGGCTCCTGTGGGTGTGCTGAGACGCCCCTGGCATGAATCCTTGTCTTGTAGTATCCCAGAGGTCCTATTACAATCTCTTATAGCCAGTCAAGGTAATTTCCTAAACTGACGGTAGCGAGCAATTACGTCAGGAAATATCCAGCCTATAAGATGTATTAGCTCACTGGCTGGAAATGAAAGTTCTAATTACGATGCTCGCTACCCTCAGCTTAGGAAATTAACTTGGCTGAGCTTATCACAAAGATATTTATCTTCACTTCGAGACCATGACAGTGTGTGTAGTCTTGTCTGTCGGATATTGGCGCTATATCAACGTCTTATCATTTGTATTTCGAGTATTTACGTTATCACAATAGTAGTTTTCCTCTGTCCCACATAAAGTATTGTTATTGATCGTGTTGCGGAATAGCTAAAGATATTTTTTTTATCAAATAACATTGAAATACTCAATTAAAGATTGATTGTATATAATCAGTCAAGTAAATTGAGTATTACAGACACACACATACCGATAGCTTTGGGAAAAGGACTTTTATTCCTTCAACATAAGGTGAAACGAACTGCCAAGGTGTGCACTCGATCTTTTGATGTCTGTTCGTAGCTACAGATGTTCAATTGTTCTTATCGTATAGTCATTAACAAATAATGAGTTATTTGTAAACAAGACTTGTTTTCACTGGCTGAAGTTGTAGGGTCCTAATACAATATGTATATGAAACTGAAAACCTTTATGCTCACTCGCCATGGTCAAACACAGCGTTCACCATTCGCAAGAAAGTTCAGTACATGGAAATGTTTTAGAAAACTGGGTATTACCATTTGTACAGAGGCGTTCACATCAACCTTTAAATAGGGGCTATTTGTAAGATCCATTTTTCAATGGTTTTGTAAAGGTTGATGTGAACGCCTTTGTACTATTCGTAAAAACGTTAAATTACAAATAAATCGTTTAGCAAAGGCTCTTGTCCATTGGTTCCCAAAGTGGTCTAGGTGGACCCCAAGGGGTCCACGGGAGACTCGACGGGGGTCTATATTGGCGCCACATTTTTTGTCGAGTTTGGGAATATGGTAGATATGTAGCTGCAGGGGGTCCATCGGAACCAGCAAAATTTTTAAAGTGGTTTATGCGAAAAAGAAGTGTTGGAGCCCCTCTGCTAGTCTATACCCACCCTTAGGGATAAAAAATTTAAATAAGACCTTAGAAAGATACAGAAGCGCCGTTTTTCTATACCGACGTATTCCCCTGTTCCCTCCCTGGGTATTGCTAGCAGAGGAACAATTTACCAAAAAATCTAGGCAAGTCTCTATGTTTTCCTTCTTATTATAAATTAATATGTAATTAAAAGAGTTATGAACATTTAAAAATCGTTAAAAATTGGCCAGAGTTGCCGCTGTGTTCAAACATCCAGTGAACTAGTTTGACTTGTTTATATAAATAGGCAAACATAGGAACACGGCCAAAATCCTTCTTTAATTTTTAATGTAAAAAGTAACTAAATAGGTCAACTTTTCGCAAAGGGATAAGTGCACAACGAAACGTCGACTTTGTGTGCTTTTGATAGATAATTTTGGTCCGATTTGCAGTTGTCTCTATCGCACTTTGCGGGGAGCTCGACGTTTGCAAAAGACAGCAATAGATTTTGCAAATACCTTTTTTTCAATTTTCTCGCCTGTCTTGTGTCCTCTTGTAAGATTACAACTAACTGGATTTTTTCTTTTTTCTCCAGCGGCGGCCTCTCAAACTTCCTATACTACGTGGCCCTTCCCGAAGACACGTCTCAGATCAAGTACACCCGCAGGGAGAGCTCGCCCGACGAGGACCCCGACTCGCTGACCACTGTCGCCTCCCGGCTGCTGAGCAAAGGCATCAATAGGTGCAACTCGTTTCAGACCATGGAGGAGCCTAAAAAGGTATTGTTTTTCTATTTGACGACACGATTGGCGTAGTCCGCTGTAGCACGGTTTCTCGCCTTGAATTCCGTAATGTCCCGGGCTCGTTCCCCCGTCGGGTCAATTCAGGAAACGAACTTTTTTTTTTAATTGGCTTGGGTCTGGGTGTTCTGGGAGACGTCCTGGCTTAATTCCTTGTCTGGTACCTCGTAACACAGGGGTATTTATGCCTACTTCGAGACCATGACAAGAGGTGTGTTGTCTGGCGCATATTTATTTAGACTCACCCCAGAATTCAGAAACGATGATCAATTTTGAGTGGCTCTTTAATGTATAGCTTTTTAATTTCGGCTGACATGTGACAACATAGCAGCCATTTATAGGGTGGGACTTTGATTATCGATTTTGAATTCGGGGTTCATTCAGTTAAAGTTTTTAATTTAACGCGGGTAGGAAGGAAGTCTATCTATTCTGATATTATAAAGAGAAAAGATTTGATTGTTTGTTTCTTAGTATTGAATAGGGTCCAAAACTACTGCTCCGATCGTGACAATTCTTTCACTCACTGAAAGCTAAACTATTCATGAGTATTATAGCCTAGGCTATATTTTATTATGATTGAACAAAAAATTCAGTGAAAAAAATAGTATTAGTAAATTATGTCGGAGAAAAGCTGGCGAGATAATAATTATGATAATAGACATCAGCTGTCAAACATTTGACAGAACGAAGTCTGTTGGGGTAGCTCGATAATTATAAACTACTAATTGATGATGATCCCAAACTGAGCAGAGCTTGAACTACCGTCGTTAAATTAGTTTTTTTAAATTTACTTTAATTTTAAGGTTTTCATACAAAAATACTGACCGTTCGAGTGTTTTTTTTTAATAAATAGATAAAGATATGAATCAAGATATAATATAGGTATGTTATTTAATAAATAAAGGTATGGTAACCTTGAAATTAAAGTTAGTTTAATAGATTTTATTTTCAGTTTGATAGTTTCTACATTAGTGAGTATGTCATATCGTTTTTGTAAGTTATTTGATAATACATAACAGAAATACATCTGATTCATGATGTGATGATCAGTGTGCTAGAGTTGGTTCTATCTGTACTAGTTTAGTATTTACCAGACAGTAAAAAACCATGAAATTCTCCAGTAAATCGACACATTTAAGATCGAATCTATCACCATCTTTATTCATAAATTCACCACCCTCTCCATTGCCGCAGGTTCTCCTAAGGATATATGGGCAGGTCCACGGCGAGCGAGCAATGGACGCGATCGTGACAGAGTCTGTCATATTTACTCTGCTGTCAGAGAGGAGGCTGGGCCCGAAACTGCATGGTGTGTTCTCTGGGGGACGGATTGAGGAGTACATTCCTGTGAGTATGAGTCTTCTAGTGAATGTAAAAATTATTCCTCCAATCTCAATTATGTCTACGTCATGACATTCGCTTTTTTTTTTACACTAAACTTGTAAAATTAAATTTCATTTGTTTCTTCGTCCTTATTTATTTTTTCTATAATTTGATTATTGTCTAAGTACAGGATTAAGTTTTGAAAAATGGACGTCTGTCACTGTTTAGTATGTAAAGAGGGCAAAATCCTGGTCTATGAAGAATCTTAATAAATGATGTCCATGTTGCATCAAAGTTGACATCGCATCATTTTTTCTGATGAAAATAAGATAAATAAATAAAACACCAAAAAACCTAAAAAAATAGTAAAACGTTTTAGCCCTTGGGGGACAAATGACGGGTATAGCTTAGCTTGTACGTTAATTAAACGGTGTAATCCCAAAAACCACCTATATGATATATCAATCAATGCATATGATATAGGTTTTGAAATCACACCACTCTTATTCAATATAATACGATCATAATTTAATATAATATAATGTAGTGTTATTCGTATGGACATGGTCTTAATTAAATTGATATTATTTATTCAGAATTGGCACATAATTAGGCAGTAGCCTAATTAATATTATTATAAGTATATAATACCAACGTTAAATGAGATATCCTGTATTCTGGCTGTATGGAAACAACTCATTCAATCTTCAATAGGACTTGTTCCTTTTTGTAATAGAAGTTCTTTACAACTTATGTAATTATTATTTTGTTTATTTTACATACATACTAATAATCAAATCGCATATTTCATCTTAACCGGAAGGTTAAATATTGGTAAAAATATTTGTTTTGGATGTCTGAAGGTACTTGCCTTAAAACATTGATGAAATAACGTTGGCTTGCAGTGTAAGCACATACTAGAAAGATTCCTCTGGTCCAGTAAGATTTCGTTAGCTCAGTGGTTAGAGCAGCCACCCGGATTGTGGAAGACGCGGGTTCGTATCCTGCCTGATTTGGCAGACCCGAAATTAGAAATAGAAAACATTTATTAAATTTTAGGACATTGTTACATTCAAGGAAAAAAAACACGTAGGCATAAAACAACAGAACAAAATAACAACAAGACAAAACAATACCAGCGGACAGCGACGTCCCGATGCCCACAAAATAAAAGGACCTCACTCAGCATTCACCCTGGGCTTTGAGGGCCCAGGCGCTGATTTTCAGTGGGCCCCAAATGAGTAGATTCACGGACACTTGCGGTGGACACACGTACGTGCCTTATAAATAAGTAAAATAAATATTTGATATAATTAAGAGGATGGTGAGTAATCAAATGTTGTGTGAAGAAGTGTAATACAATACATACTCGTAGATAAGTGATACCGTGCCGAATCAAATTCGAATTGTTCTGTTTTCCATCTTTCGAACTTATTTCTTTTCAATTCTATAAAATATTAATTTCTTTCTTCAGGCCCGAGCCCTCCTAACCAAGGAGTTAGCAGAACCGGCACTCTCGATGAAGATAGCAGAGAAAGCCGCCGCCATACATTCCATGGACGTGCCACTGTCCAAGGAGCCGAACTGGCTGTGGAAGACCATGGGGAAGTGGCTGCGGACTGTACGCGAGGAGAGGTTGACTGCCAACGTGCAGGGGAAGGTACGTGGGTTTGATTTTTCAATACTATACAGGCTGACTGGGATTCATTGGTATCCTTTTAAAATAAGAACCTACTCATGATGTAAAGTACTTTACCCAAGTATAAGGCTATTTAATGGGTACAGAATTACTTATTATTAACCTTATAAACATCATGTTTAATACTTGGCAATTGTTTATAAGGTTTAAAAATATGCAATTTTGTAACCTACCTTACCTATGAAGTAGCCTCATACTTGGGGAAAGTACTGTATATCATGAGTAGGTTCTTATTTCAAAAGGATGCCAATGTCACCCTGTATACTAATATAAAGAGGAAAGATTTGATTTGTTTGTTTGTATTGAATAGGCTCCAAAACTACTGATCCGATCGTGAAAATTATTTCACTAACAGAAAGCTAAATTATTCAGGAGTGATATAGGCTATACCTATTATGATGGAACAAAAAATTCAGTGTAAAATAATAGTAAATATAAATCAAGTCGGAGAAAAGCGGTCAAAATGGACAGCAGCTGTCAAACATTTGACAGAACGAAGTCTGTTGGGGCAGCTCGTTACAAATATAAATATGCGCCAGATAACACACCACTTGTCATGGTCTCGAAGTTGGGATAAATATCCTTGTGTTACGAGGTACCAGACAAGGAATTAAGCCACGAGCCAATATAGATAAGATCGTTTCCTGAATTGACGCGACCGGGAATCGAACCCGGGACACCACGCAAGCCAAGGTGATAAACCGTGCTACAGCGCACTACGCCAATCGTGTTGTCATCATTTTTTATATACCCGGTGACTTAAAATTTATTCAGCAGGTGGTGTTTAAACTTTTTATGTGATTTTTTCGTCTTTTATTTTTTTGCCTTATTGCATTCGCAGAACGAGGAAGAACAGCGGATAATCAAACGGCTGAAGGCGGTCGACTTCGACAAAGAAATAGAATGGCTGAAGAAGTTTATAGCCACGGTCGAGTCGCACGTGGTTTTCTGCCACAACGATTTGCAAGAAGGTGAGTTAATAGTCTTACTAATAGAATGCGAGAGTTTGTGAGGATGAATGTATGTATGTATGTTTGTATGTTTGTTACTATTTCTCGCAAAAGCTGCTCAAGGTATTTTGATGAGACTTCACAGTAATACAGCTTATACATCAGAATAACACATAGGCTACAATTTATAAAGATTTTATGTAAGCCATAATATGTAATGATGAAGTTCATGCGGGCGAAGCCGCAGGCTTAAAGATAGTATAGTTATAAAGCACGGGAGAGGAAATAGAAAAACAGAAATTCCAAAAAAGACGGCGAACATAAATTGAAGAAAGAAAAAAGTATGAAATAAACTAAAAAGTATTCACACCGTAACAACTAAATAGTTATATATGATTTTGTTATTTTTGCATTAACAAAGCTATATTTTTGTCTGAAGTGTATATTCTAGAAATTAAGGACGCCTATACGTTCTGTAAGAAAAACCACGGTCTTGCGGTTCATTTATTGGGTTATTTGGCACTAATAAAAGCAAGTTTTAAATTTTAAGGGGTTATTAGATCCTTTATCTACAGTTCATGGGAATAAAAAAATAAAAAAATGTTATGCCCTCTTCTCTGTGATTGATTTACCAAAAGCATTTTTGCGTAAACGGCTAAAATACTGTCAGTTTCGGTAAGTTAATCTGGTTAATTATATAATTTGAAGAATCAATAAAAATATTTATGGACGGCCTACATAGTCTATTTTAATTTGTGTTTGCAAAATATTACAAAAAAGGCCTTAAAAGTCGTGAAAAAAATAAAATAATTATGGTAAAAAACTCAATTTATTTTAGCCTTATTACAATGGAACGAGGGTCAAAATCGCTCGCTTTATTAGGTTGCGTTTTCGAACACCTATCTCAGTCTGCGCCGGAGCGCCTTCGAGGTCGGACGTGTGTCGCTCTGTCTGGACTTTGTTCACGATCGACTCTATCTATTCGGATACAAAATATTCCTCTAAGAGCATTTGATACTTGCGAAAAATGAGGTAGGTATAAGCAATACAAGTAACTAGTAAAGTACATTATTGTCAAGAGATATCTATTTCATATTTTGACTTGGCTGACCTGCTCATTTTGTTGGTTTTCGTGAGTCCTTACATGCTGGATGACTTGGCTGACCTGATGATGGACTCCGGAGACACCCCACGGAATTCAGAAACTGCCAGAGTTAGGTATCCCGAGTTTGGGCTCGTTTTGTAGGTCTTTGTGAGTACTTACATGCTGGATGACTTGGCTGACCTGATGATGGACTCCGGAGAAACCCCACGGAATTCAGAAACTGCCAGAGTTAGGTATCCCGAGTTTGGGCTCGTTTTGTACGTCTTCGCGAGTACTTACGTGCTGAATGACTTGGCTGACCTGGTGATGGACTCCGGAGACACCCCATGGAACTCGGAAACTGTCAGAGTTGGGTATCCCGAGTTTGGGCTCGTTTTGTAGGTCTTTGTGAGTACTTACATGCTGGATGACTTGGCTGACCTGATGATGGACTCCGAAGACACCCCACGGAATTCAGAAACTGCCAGAGTTAGGTATCCCGAGTTTGGGCTCGTTTTGTACGTCTTCGCGAGTACTTACGTGCTGAATGACTTGGCTGACCTGGTGATGGACTCCGGAGACACCCCATGGAACTCGGAAACTGTCAGAGTTGGGTATCCCGAGTTTGGGCTCGTTTTGTAGGTCTTTGTGAGTACTTACATGCTGGATGACTTGGCTGACCTGATGATGGACTCCGAAGACACCCCACGGAATTCAGAAACTGCCAGAGTTAGGTATCCCGAGTTTGGGCTCGTTTTGTACGTCTTCGCGAGTACTTACGTGCTGAATGACTTGGCTGACCTGGTGATGGACTCCGGAGACACCCCATGGAACTCGGAAACTGTCAGAGTTGGCTATCCCGAGTTTGGGCTCGTTTTGTAGGTCATTGTGAGTTCTTACATGCTGGATGACTTGGCTGACCTGATGATGGACTCCGAAGACACCCCACGGAATTCGGAAACTGCCAGAGTTAGGTATCCCGAGTTTGGGCTCGTTTTGTAGGTCTTTGTGAGTACTTACATGCTGGATGACTTGGCTGACCTGATGATGGACTCCGGAGACACCCCAAGGAACTCGGAAACTGTCAGAGTTAGGTATCCCGAGTTTGGGCTCGTTTTGTAGGTCTTTGTGAGTACTTACATGCTGGATGACTTGGCTGACCTGATGATGGACTCCGGAGACACCCCAAGGAACTCGGAAACTGTCAGAGTTAGGTATCCCGAGTTTGGGCTCGTTTTGTAGGTCTTTGTGAGTACTTACATGCTGGATGACTTGGCTGACCTGATGATGGACTCCGGAGACACCCCAAGGAACTCGGAAACTGTCAGAGTTAAGTATCCCGAGTTTGGGCTCGTTTTGTAGGTCTTTGTGAGTACTTACATGCTGGATGACTTGGCTGACCTGATGATGGACTCCGGAGACACCCCAAGGAACTCGGAAACTGTCAGAGTTAGGTATCCCGAGTTTGGGCTCGTTTTGTAGGTCTTTGTGAGTACTTACATGCTGGATGACCTAGCTGACCTGATGATGGACTCCGGAGATACCCCACGGAACTCGGAAACTGTCAGAGTTAGGTATCCCGAGTTTGGGCTCGTTTTATAGGTCTTTGTGAGTACTTACATGCTGGATGACTTGGCTGACCTGATGATGGACTCCGAAGACACCCCACGGAATTCAGAAACTGCCAGAGTTAGGTATCCCGAGTTTGGGCTCGTTTTGTACGTCTTCGCGAGTACTTACGTGCTGAATGACTTGGCTGACCTGATGATGGACTCCGGAGACACCCCATGGAACTCGGAAACTGTCAGAGTTGGGTATCCCGAGTTTGGGCTCGTTTTGTAGGTCTTTGTGAGTACTTACATGCTGGATGACTTGGCTGACCTGATGATGGACTCCGAAGACACCCCACGGAATTCGGAAACTGCCAGAGTTAGGTATCCCGAGTTTGGGCTCGTTTTGTAGGTCTTTGTGAGTACTTACATACTGGATGACCTAGCTGACCTGATGATGGACTCCGGAGATACCCCACGGAACTCGGAAACTGTCAGAGTTAGGTATCCCGAGTTTGGGCTCGTTTTATAGGTCTTTGTGAGTACTTACATGCTGGATGACTTGGCTGACCTGATGATGGACTCCGGACTTCCATGGGGCGTCTCCGGGTTTCTCCGGAGTCCATCATCAGGTCAGCCAAGTCATCCAGCATGTAAGTACTCACAAATACCTATAAAACGAGCCCAAACTCGCGACACTTACCTCTGACAGTTTCGGAGTTCCACGGGGTGTCTCAGGAGTCCATCATCAGGTCAGCCAAGTCATCCAGCATGTACTCGTAAGTACTCACAAAGACTTACAAAACAAGCCCAAACTCGGGACACTTACCTCTGACAGTTTCGGAGTTCCACGGGGTGTCTCCGGAGTCCATCATCAGGTCAGCCAAGTCATCCAACATGTAAGTACTCACAAAGACCTATAAAACGAGCCCAAACTCGCGACACTTACCTCTGACAGTTTTGGAGTTCCACGGGGTGTCTCCGGAGTCCATCATCAGGTCAGCCAAGTCATCCAGCATGTACTCGTAAGTACTCACAACGACATACAAAACAAGCCCAAACTCGGGACACTTACCTCGGACAGTTTTGGAGTACCATGGGGTGTCTCCGGAGTCCATCATCAGGTCAGTCAAACATCCAGCATTTAAGAACTCACAAAAACCTAAACTAAGAGCCCCATCTTTGGAAACCTACCTCTAACAGTTTCAAAGTTCCATGGGGTGTCTCCGGAGTCCATCATCAGGTCAGCCATGACACACAGAGATTTCCAATATTGTGTCCAATGTACAAGTTGGTTGGTAAGTACTTAATAATACAAATATTTCATTTTTTATTTTATAAACAAGCAAATAAAAATAAATTGTATGATTTGTCTGCTATAATTACAACAAGTATCAAGATTATAATTACGTCTGTTTTTTTGCCCTAACGACAGTTTCACTGTGTGTGTGAGCCGCGCGTGTGTGCGTTAGGCTTCTTTTTGACAGAAATCGAAACGTCTGAAACGTATAGGCGTCCTTAATTAACTTACTTATTAAACAAGTCAATTCCTAGTATTCCAATAGAATAAGAAAATACATAAATTCTGTTAAGAACCGCATCATTAATGAAATACCATACAATATATAATAGTCTTTTAAATTATTTTATTATCACACAAAGCTGGCAAACTGCCCAGCGCATTTATTAGGGCATTTGATACGATCGCCAGTTTTTACAACCTGTATTTTTTTAATTTGTGTTCTAGGCAACATTCTCATTCTAGAAGACGTAGTGACAATGTCAGACGACGAAGTCTCATCAGTCTACGTACAAACTTACGACACGGACGCCCCAAAATCCGACAAAGAAAACAACCATACTAAAACGGACCCAGACTTACGCTCAAACGAGAATGTTCGATCCGAGTTGCGCTCGAACGAGAATAGCCGGTCCGAAATGCGCTTAGGCGAGAAGCGCTCAAGCGAGAATTTTCGCTCGGCTGAGAATATTCGCTTATCAGGGAATTTGAGGGAAAAACGCATAAGCCATGTCGAACCCTTATCCACATATGAAGACGCAAACACTTCTGACAGTTATATGAGTCATATATCCGATTCTGGCGAACCAAGACTGGTGTTAATCGATTTTGAGTACTGTGCCTACAATTACAGAGGGTTCGATATCGCGAATCACTTTCAAGAGTGGGGCTACGATTACACTAACCCGGAGCATCCGTTTTATTTTGAGAATCAGGAGAATTGCCCTACTTTGGAACAAAAGGTTAGTATTATTTTTTTTTACTTTCGACTAATTTTTTTTTTAAATGTTAAGAAAATGTTAATTTTTATAATTTTCAGATTCTTTTTATAGGTTGAGGTTACAAATAGGTATTTTTTTTATTTCAACGTTTAGTCAAACGTAGTTTAAGCGTAAACACGGTGGACCTAACATTAGCTTGCTGGCTAATAAGATAAATTTACTATGATTAAATCTTTTTCTAATTTTTTAGATTTGTAAATTTGGATTTAAAAAAAAGTGGAAAAAAAACGTTTTACGCTCAAGCAATGTTTGATTGAACAGTTTTAAGATCTCACTTTGTAGTTTATCTATAGTATCTATAAACAGCTAATCGACTCCGTCTGTATAAAACGTGTTTTTCAAATACAGACTTTATCTCGTATGTCGTATGAAACAGCTTACCACAAGCGCTTTTCACTGCCTTTAGCTAAGATGTTGTTATTGTAAAATGATTCGTACAGTACAAGAATTAAAGTCTTTACTCGAATTTTAAGTGGCAATGACCGATTCTTAACAGAGCTCTGACCTTATATTCCTAGTTTTCTTAAAGGCCGATCAAAGCAATTATCTTGTCATATCAGTTCAAGCACACATTTTAGGCATAGTAATTGGTTGTTAATTTTTTTGTCAGCCAATCGCTTCACTTGACATGAAATGTGACAAACTGACAACACGTCCAGTGATGTGATTCGTTGTTTAACTTTTTGTCAGCCAATCAAGTTAGTTGACATGAAATGTGACAATGCATCCAGGAATGTGATTGGTTGTTCAACTTCTTGTAAACGAAACATGTTCGTTGAAATGTCAAAACGCGTCGAGCGCTGTGATTGGTTTTTAAACTTTTTGTCAGCCAATAATTTGTCAACATGAAACTAACCAATGATTTATTGATTGGCCTGTGAGAAACAGGGGGAAGTGACTTACGTGTCGATGTTCATATCAAATTAAAGTAAGTTTCGGACATTTTTACGCCATATAGATCTGTGGAAGATAATGTTTTCTTCATTACATGTCTATCTGCAATTTCAAAACAGCCATCGGCCCGCAAAATGAGCATTTCTTTTGCTTCAGGCATCAAAGACCGATATAGACTTTGATATTGTTAAATAGGTACTTAAATATATAAAAATACTAAAATTAGGCCAATTCACACTAAAATCATCTGACCCACATTAAGCAGAGCTTGTGGGTGTAAAAAACTGCAATTTATACTAATATTATAAGGAGGAGAGATTTGTTTGTTTGTATTGAATAGGCTACGAATCTACTGGATCCTTCCACCAATACAAAGCTACATTATCAGGGAGTGACCTGTATATTTTTTTTAATTTAGGCTATATCTTGACGGGAAAGACAGTCTACATGGGCGAAGCCGCTGACAGACAGACTTCTATAATCCAAGTGATTATTATCATTTACCCTAAGGAAAATGATATTGCAAACTCAGTCGGTGATGTAAAAACTATCAAAGTGAAATTGTAATTTTTTAAATAACCTCCAAGGATTGCATTGAAATTCAGGTAGACATAATATTCTCTAATACATAGTAATAAAATCTAATTGTCACTGAGGCGGAGATCTATAGACCGTGCTTAGGTTAAACTTAGACTAATCATATCATTTACTTTTTATCGAAGTTAATTTTGTCTTAATTAATCAAGTTACTCGTAGATATTGAATAGTGATAATTATAACAGTCCTTATTAAGTAAGAAAATTATTAATATGATAAGTCTGTGCTACTATAGATCTCTGCCTGAGATAGTTTTTTCATCACCTGCTGAAAATGTCATATAACTTTTCTTACGGTAATAATAATCACCCGGTTTAGAAAGTTAGGACGAACACAAATGTTCGTCATATGAATGACTGAGTGATAATGAAGCAACGGGCTTTTTGGGGCTATATGCTGCTAATCTACTCATTCTACTAACGATCAGACATGATTATTCAGGCTTTATTGTAGCATCATCAAGAACACAACGCTTGAGATATAATGGCTTATCTTAAGAACCTCTTAGGTTAAGCAAAACCCATTTCTTCTTATTTTAACGAGCAAATTTGTTAATAAAAGATATAATTAATATGAAACGAAAAAAATGTCTTATTGCATAGACATTTTTGGTTTGGTTTTTCATTCCAGTGAATTGAAAAAAAAGGCCATAAATTGACAGAAAAAATCATTTTTTTCACAAAAAGATTCGCGGTCGCTAAATGCCCACTTTGCTTTTTTGGAATGTGCTTTTGTGGATATTTTAATAAAAAAACATGTTTTCTTGACCCTTGCATAAAAGGAAATAAGTAACAAAATTGCTCGTTCATGCTTTCATCATATTTTTCAAGTTGCAGACAAGCGAAAATGACCCATACGTCTTGACGTAAAGGTTCGTAATTCATTTACATCGCTGAATTCTATCGATGTAGTAATATAACCTCTTTCAATGAATGTAGGTAAGATAATAATGTGACTTTCAAAGACTCAGATTGCTTGAATATAGAAATTCGTTAAAAGAGGTTCACTAACAAAAAAAATTGCTTTATTCAAAATTCAATCATAAAAAACAATAAGCAATACTTACTTATTTGTAGCAGCACTCTTAAACTTGTATATTAATTTGTTTTTAAAAAATTTAAACTTTTTTTCATGAAAATGTGTTGCAACAAATAATCTCAAAAAATACTTAAAAATGCACCATTTCGGAATAGACATACCACTACGCAGCTTGTGTGTGTTATGCTTGGTTTTTAGCCGCGGCGGCATTCTCTATGGCGGCATAGACAACGAGCTGATCCGGCGGTATAGACAAACCAAGATGGCGACGGCGCTCGTAAAAAGTACAATACAAATGAGAGTCTTTATTTATTTTTTATTATTACGGTGTTGGTGAATTTTCTTTTTGTTTAGATTGAAAATGACCAGCAGCATTGCGTGTTTTTTTTAATTTCATCAAGCATTGTATGTAGTTGGTAAAATAATTTGCTTTTTAAATTCAGCATGTTATCTCAGGTCTACGTTTGCAGTAGAGGTGGGTTCGATTCCCACCTAAAGTCGTCACTATTTTCAGCATTCGATAAATAATTTTTATCAAAAATTTGAGAAAGCTTTAGAGTTAATTGTATTTTCACTTCATAGTGAGGTCGCATCTATTTTCATATCACTAACCAATTGTTTCGTTGTTTGCCGCCAAAATTTGCGATAGGCGTAGTGCGTTGTAGCACGGTTTCTCGCCTCGATTTCCGTAGTGTCCCGGGTTCGATTCCCGGTCGAGTCAATGCAGGAAACCCTCTTTTCTGAATACACTCGGGTCTGCGTGTGCTAGTAGATCCGCGTAGCTTGTTTCCTTGTGTGGTACCTCGTAAAACAGGGATGTTAAGAACATTGTTTGATGAAATAAATTTATAATTTTTTTTGTATCATCTACATCTATTATTCTTATACAATCTTAAAAATACGAATTTACAAATAATTTGTAAAAATAACAATTACAGTGAGAAGGAATTCAACCAACTTTAAACGTTAAAGGAATTAAGTTTGTTCGTAAATTATGAAATTTCGCACACTTTTTAAAAATTATTCATTTTAATAAAATAAAACAAGGTTTTTTGTTATATTTGTGTTTCGCACAAATCAATATTCTTCATTTTTGATTTATTTATTTATTTGTGTTACGTTCAAACCTACCACAACCAAATTCTCATTGTCCATCGCACTTTCAGGAGATATTCATCAAAGAATACCTGAAGCACTACCACGCAAACCTTTCCGAGGAGAAAGACCCCTCTTCTCCGACCATAGACGAGGTGAACCATCTTCTCCATGAAGTGGACGCGTTCGCGCTGCCGAGCCATCTGTTCTGGTGCCTCTGGTCGGTGGTCAATGCTAGCAAGAGTCAGATACCCTTCGGTTATTGGGTAAGTCATTCAAAAGTGCTGATAGATTAGAATAATCACTTGTATCATACACACACCTATGCACGCACACACACTCAGGCACATATGCACACACACACGCGCGCACACACACACACACACTTTTCTTAAGCAATGCGAACTCAACACCACAAATTGCCTTTGAAATGTATAAAGTTTAGTTTAGAAAATTCAAATCCTTAATTCGCAGTAGGATTTGTCTAGTTATAACATCATAATATGTTAAGTTAATTTAAGTGCTGTGGATTTGTTGTAAATAAATAAATAAAAATAAAATAAAAATCAGAACATTTTTCATCACACATTGCGAACATGACGCCCGATGTTCAGTTACAACTTGATTACAAAAACCAAGCAACAACGTGACATTTCATGGAAAATGTTTTTAGAAAACAGAGCATTTGCCTGTATTTGTACCATTCGCAAAAACGTTACATTACAATGTAATGCTCTAGCAAAGTCTATACCTACCTTTAGATTTAAAATACTCGTGGGTTCTTTGCCGAGATGTAAACTACATGAATCAAAAAACTTCGGAAGTCACTATGAGCTGTGAAATGAATATAAAAAATTAGCGATATTTTCAAATACTCTTTAAAATTTTAAGTGTGGGAACTTCACAATAATTAGAATTAAAATCATTGGTGAAATGAAACTTTATATTCACCGGATTTTTTTCGATGAATAACAAAAAAAGCTCATTGGCAGGCCGCTGTCACTGCATGTACTTGCGCGTATAATTACCTACGGGCCGGGTCTTCCACGACTCATTTGGCAGTTGGCTTTCAACAGCCGCGTAGAGCATTTGTATGCGAATTTCGCGGTTGAACTGACGCGATGACTGTAAGTACTGACTACTGACTCTATATCGAAAGAGGTGGAACTGGCAATATACATATATCAGTCACATGACAGACTCATTTAGGATTAAAAAAATTGTCATTTTTCTATCTGTGACGAAATACTCATTCATTATCATAATTAAAGTCTGTGGTTTTATTTTCAGTGATTAGTGTTATGCGTGAAATGAAATATTCGCTAGATATTTTTCTGTTGAAAACACTTAAGAAACAGATTAAACAGAAATATGCGCCTCCTAAAAAGTATTTTTGCTAACTTGAATGAGCGGATAAAATCGATGTCGACTGTCAAAAAACGTTACGTTAAGCTAAAAGTCGTGTTTTGTTAAGAATATGTCTGGGACAGGTTCTTTTATTGGTCTGTTAACATTTTTAGCGTTAGCGTCGTGGCCTAGTGGTTCAGTACCCGAACTCAGATCGTGGATCGTGTGGTCCCGAGTTCAAATCTGGCCAGAAAAAATCAACCCGGCTAACGGCGGACGGCTCACCACCTAATGCGTCGAGTTCTAATACCATTGGTGAAAAGTGGGCTTCTGAGTGTTTCGTTCAACATTACGACACAGTCACTGGCCTCTGACTACCCCGTTTGGGATAAAGTCGTGATGGTATATTATGTTATATATTTCTTTCTGTTTACAGGAATACGCGCTCTCCAGGCTAGAAACCTACCAACGCCTAAAGCAGGAAGTAGTCAAAGACAAAATGGGCTTCCCCCAGAAGAGGAAAATCTGCGAGGTGGACATTTGAGAGACATTCGACACACTCGCTCTGTAAGCCGTCCCGCTCTAACGCGCCTAGAGCGAGCGAGATAGCAGGTAGTGTTGTAGCAAAGTGAAAATATCGATAAGGAATATTTCTAATGTTGTGCAAAGTGTAAATGTATTCGATCACACTCTTCGAGCTATTTAACGTGATTTATTTTGCAGATGAGGATCTGGTGGCACATTAACGTAATTTAACGTCAACGTTAATTTATGGGGACTTATTTTAACGATAACGTTATCTTACTCCGATGTAATTTAACGTTAACGTCATTTGTTGGAAACGTAATTAAATGTTAACTAAATTTTACATTAACTTCTTTAATTTTCACGTTTACAAGCTCGATCAGTTTGATGGAATAATACTCGCACTAGGCTTAAAGCGAGCTTACAGCGCTGAGATCGTCTCAAATACGTCATTTTAATGGATAATGATGGCAATCCTGAGCTGTGGTTGCGGTCACAGAAAAATTACGCGATAGATAGATGACGCGAGTGTGTGCTTCGGATGTTAAAACGAGTTCTGTGCACGACTTTGACGCAGACTATTATTAATTTATAAATTGTGCTGCTATGGCGTTATAATTTACATTTCAATTGTTAACTCTGACATGGTGGTAATTTAGTCTTTCAAGTGCAGTACAGATGATTTTTTATTGAAATTATTTTGCATGCTTGCATACACAAATGCCGCATTGAGGGTGTTTTCAACAAGGTGCGTCATTTATCACAAACCTAGTTAAAAAACACCCTAACTGCGTGCACGAATGGGCAATATCGCATATTTGGAAGACTGAGAATTTCGTAAATAAAGTTTTGTTATTTCGTAATAATTATTATTGTAAGATAGAAACTTAAAATCACAATGAAGTATACATCAAAAACTTTTGCATTTTTCGCACTTATTCAGTAAAATCATATGCAAAACGTAGCAGAATAAAATAAATATTTTTTCTGCTACGTATTAAAAAACCTATTCAATTAAAAATATGAGTTTAAATTGAATTTGTTAAAACAATCACGAAAAACTTCCAAAAATGCGACGTTGCCAATCCGCCACCAGCACACGCCCTTAATAGTCTTAAGAACAATCTCACAGTTCAGAAAAACCAAATCATGCTTTTGTTTGGTGTAAACCTTGCAATTTTGCGATTTGTGTAAAAATCACAGAAAAATCATGTGTAACATTTTTGAACTGCAAAAATTTAACTTTATTTATAAATAATAAATGAGCTTGCATACTGCGCGGACGGTTTTCTCTAGAGCTGTGGTTGTGCACCGAAATTAAAATAAAATTTCTGATATCGTAAGTTACCAAAATCTATTAAAACTACTAATTGGTAGGTTTCATATTTTGGTAAAAAAAAAAAAAAAAAAAAAATAATTGTAAAAAATGTTACGAGAAAATGATAAAAAAATAACTATACAAACCTGTACATAATACCTGATTTTCTGTTTTTTGAATAAGTTTCTTTAATGAAGAAAGAAATACGTACCGAATCTAGACGTATTTTTTAAATTATCAAATTACTTTTTAATATATAAATAAAACAATGTAACGAAAACTGAATATACTGGCCTTTCTCGAGTATTACCTAGACAGACAGGCAAATACTGAATTTAGTACATTCATACTTAACTTAAAACCTAGATTTAGGCATTGTGATCTATAGTTTGTAAGTTAATATTAAATTTCATAAGATTTATCCAAAATTACAGTCTTTTGTGACAAAGCCTTTTAATTCATGCGTTATAAGAAATAAGATAGACAACGGCTAACGAAAAAAAAACAAGTTTTAATTTTTTTTTTGATTTAGAATTGAGAGTTGGGCAGTTTTTTTCCTTTCATGATTTTGGCAGTTGTCAACTTGTCAATATTTTATTCAAAACTAATTTAACTGTCAATCGCATAAGCCTCAGCCAGCACAAAAAAAACTTAAATTACTTCTGTCAAGTTTGTTGATATTTTCTGAAATGAATATCGACAAACTTGACAGAAGACAATTTTTTTTTTGTTTTTTTAAGTTGTCTATCTTTTGAATAACGCTACAAAGTTCAAACTACTTATCTTTAACCGCTAAGTAGCATTTGGTGAATGTGGTGACTGAAAATGTTTTTAAAAATGTCTTTCACGCATCATATCCTAATAAGGCACAGAAAGTTTTTCTAAAATTTTTGCTAAAATTTAAAAGAAATGCCAGGTGTAAGTAAATGAGTGCCTTGGTGTTAAATAATAATACATAGCGAAGAAAGAATGAACTGAAAGGGTAAAGTCTTGATACTTTTAGTTTGAAGCTTTATTTCAAATTTAAAGCCTATAAATAAGGCACAAGTCTGATATTAACTTTGATAATATTTCAAAAGAAGACCCTTGTATCTTGGTGTTGAAAAGAGTCATCAAATCCATTTTGTATTATAATATGATCATATTATTATGAAAAAAGAACCATGTAAAATGTTGTGTTAGCATTGATGTATTAGAACTCTATGACAGTCAAATGAAAAAAACTACCATGAGAATCATTGGAACTAGAACAAATAAGGATTGTGCATTATATTTCTGAAAAAGTTTTTAAGTCGGTGACTGTATTAATAGATTTTTTACATTGATGGAGTGCGCTTTCAGTGAGCAGCTAACTAAGGCTATATTAAAACCCTTGGTTACTGAAGAAACATTGAAAATAAGGAAAAATATTTTTTTGGTGAAAGAAAATACAAAATAAACAAACAAACTTAAAACAAAATCCTCTGTCACATACTGTTTCGATGAAGTACCAATTTCACTTTGACAGTTCTTAATTTGATAATCTGTCTCATTGCACTTAGGAACGAGAAAATGAGAATGATAATAAAAAAAAATTACAATGTTTCCAGAGTAACCAAATTAAAAATAAAAGCAGCTCGAATAAGATTTTCGATGCATAAGTTTAATTAGATATACATTCCTATAATTTATTTTAAATTCCCCTTTCTGTAAAATTAATTTAAATGTATGCATTTAAGATCACAATAATAATTGTAACTGAATATTGAATTTGAATCTTATAATCTAAGTAATAAAACCGAATATATTATTAAATGTTGTGTGTAGTAGTTATGAGTGTGGACTCCTTGAAATATTAAATGCGTTAAGTGGATATACAGGATGTCCCAGAAATTGTGTCACGTCAAGAAATTGCATAATTTTTATTATTTTACAGTTGAAATTATTTTGATTATTTTAATAACATATCTTAACTACTCAAAATACTGGTGATTTGGGACCTCGACACATTTTTTTGGGACACTACGTTCAATACTTTTACCTTTTTTAACTGTGTAACTATATATCTGAACTTATCCGATAAGAAATTAATGACCTGTCAAGACAAGACGCACAAAAAAGTTGTTTTTTCTTTTACAGTTAATTCCAGGGTCAACTTGACGTTGACGTTTCTACTTGTCATTTGTGCTTTCTACGGTCAGCCATAGACTATATACGTGACGTACGGCTAGTGTGACAAGTGCAAATAATTAACGCAATCTTATAAGAAAAGTTATTATTTGCGCTTTACTTAAATAATATTTTTATCTAAAGATTGAAATAAGATAATAGTTCGACTATTTTATGGCACGAATTAAACCACAGATCCAGGGGCTAAACAATCTCAATGCTGGTGAATAAATGTGAATAAATACTACAACTCCATAATATGATATCTTTTAAAGGGCCAATCAGTTTTTTTTTTTGCGGCATCAAGCCAAGTAGTTAGGGTTCCGATCGGTGCGGATTAGTCCGGACATGTCCGGCTTTGTATTTTATCCGGATTTTTTGGTTAAGATGGGATATTATAAGTAATAAAACCTTAATAAATAAGTAATTTCAAATCAGTCAGCCGTGCGGGTTGGGGGCGCGTGATACCCGCACCCCGCAACCTCCTTCCTCAAGCGAGAGTATGCTACTTTATTACTGTTACCTACTGAATGGGTACCTACTTAATGTTTGCATTTTGTGGCTAAATTGTCCGGACTTTTTTTGAACTGTCAGGCTTTTTGCCAGGACTTTCAAATTTCTAAATGGTAACCCTATCTATATTAATATTATAAAGAGGAAATATTTGATGGTTTGTTTGTTTGTATTAAATAGGCTCCGACACTAATGAACTGATTGGAAAAAATCTTTCTCCAATGTAAAGCTAGAAACGAGCAGTACATTATCAGATAGTGACATAGGCTATATTTTAAAGGGAGAAATCAGCTAGTGTTTCATAACGTCGAACCCAGTTTAATTTCAGCTATTTTCTCGTAATCCAAAGTTGGCCATTAAAATATTTCAATCTTTAGATGAAGTTATTTCAAGCCTTTCTATATAAATACATTACTCATAAGAAAATATAAACCACTGTACAAATTATTAAAATTTGACTGTTCATGTATGACGGTACATAAATGTACTTACGTTAGTTGTGTTGTGATAAATAATTTGATGTATATTATTGATTAATATTAAATGCGATATTCGTTTGTACTCTTAGCTAGTGATTGAGAAATTATTTAAATAAATTGTTTAAAAATAATTCGTTATTTTATTTTACATATAAAAAGTACATATTGAGGTTCCTATCAAATGCCGTCGACATCTGCTTTCAACGTGTCGACGGCTGTCATTTTAAGTAGTCCAAGAGCTAGTAGGCACACAACATGAGCTTAGCCGAAGTAATAGATTCTGAATTGCTTATTAATTATTAGTGGCTAGTACTATTACGAGTGCGTTCACACAGTAGCAGTACTGTTATGCCCTCACTGTCCTGCTCTCGTGTGAAGTTGGTATATTAACTGTCCTGCCTTGATTACTGGCACGACAGTGCTGTCCTGTCTCGGCGAGTGCGTTCACACAGTAGCAGTACTGTTATGCCCTCACTGTCCTGCCCTCGTGTGAAGTCGGTATTTTAACTGTCCTGTATTGATTACTGGCACGACAGTGCTGTCCTGTCTCGGCGAGTGCGTTCACACAGCAGCAGTACTGTTATGCCCTCACTGTCTTGCTCTCGTGTGAAGTCGGTATATTAACTGTCCTGCCTTGATTACTGGCACGACAGTGCTGTCCTGTCTCGGCGAGTGCGTTCACACAGTAGCAGTACTGTTATACCCTCACTGTCCTGCTCTCGTGTGAAGTCGGTATTTTAACTGTCCTGCATTGATTACTGGCACGACAGTGCTGTCCTGTCTCGGCGAGTGCGTTCACACAGCAGCAGTACTGTTATGCCCTCACTGTCCTGCTCTCGTGTGAAGTCGGTATTTTAACTGTCCTGCATTGATTACTGGCACGACAGTGCTGTCCTGTCTCGGCGAGTGCGTTCACACAGCAGCAGTACTGTTATGCCCTCACTGTCCTGCTCTCGTGTGAAGTCGGTATATTAACTGTCCTGCCTTGATTACTGGCACGACAGTGCTGTCCTGTCTCGGCGAGTGCGTTCACACAGTAGCAGTACTGTTATGCCCTCACTGTCCTGCTCTCGTGTGAAGTCGGTATTTTAACTGTCCTGCATTGATTACTGGCACGACAGTGCTGTCCTGTCTCGGCGAGTGCGTTCACACAGCAGCAGTACTGTTATGCCCTCACTGTCCTGCTCTCGTGTGAAGTCGGTATATTAACTGTCCTGCCTTGATTACTGGCACGACAGTGCTGTCCTGTCTCGGCGGGTGCGTTCACACAGTAGCAGTACTGTTCTGCCCTCGTGTGAAATCGGCATAATGCTATAATGAATGGAGTCTAAAGCAGCTTTAACGAAAGCCCAAGCGAAAATCGTCAACACAGACGCTAGCGATATTCGTCAGCGTAAACTCGTAGTCATGGGCAAGCTATTGACCAACAGGGAATAATTATTGTATTTTTTGTTTATATTAAAATAAAAATCATACGAACAGGTTCTCATTAAAAAAATCATTTATTTACGTAAACGGAGAGTTACTTATGTAATAAACCAATAAGTTACAAAACAAAGAGTTACATTTTCAAACAAATTGTTTTATTTTTTTGGTATTTTCTGTCATTTTTTCGTCACAATCTCTACGCGGCAACATACATTTATTTATTAAATTCCTTGTCTGGTACCTCGTAATACAGGGTTATTATCCCTACTTCGAGACCATGACAAAAATAAGTGGAGTGTTGTCTTACGCATATTTTTTTTTGTACTATGTTTTTTTTTTTTTTTATACTACGTCGGTGACAATCAAGCACGCGGACCGCCTGATGGTAAGCGGTTATCGCGGCCTATGGACGCGTGCAACACCAGGGGTATCACTCGCGCGTTGTCGACCCTGTAAAAACCTTTTCAAACCCCTCTTGAAGAACTCCATACTATATTTTTTTTAGGGGGTTTTTTTTAAGGCTTGGGGCAGCCGTTGTGTAGACAGCCGAACGGACAAAGACAGGTTGGGTTTCCGCCGCCGGATGAGATGGTTATGTGATTTGCTGGCGCGGTGGACGGAAGGGCCCCCGATCCCCCCCCTTTGAGGTGACCGGGTCCACTCCGGTCTCCTCCCCCGGCACGACCACCCCATCAGGGACTTTTCGCAAGGCTGGCAGGTCAGCCTCCCAGGGCGGAGATTCACGTGATCCCTGGGTTCGGGACCCCGTTCAGCCTGCGGGCGGTCAGCGGTCAACCGTTTCATCGGGTCTCCCTGGCAACCGCGCCAACATGCCACGCCGATCCACCACAGCGATGGTGACCAACCTCAGGTCCCCCAGCTGTCCACACAACAGCTCCCCGATGAGCTCTGGTACCTTACTCACC
Source organism: Udea olivalis (assembly GCA_947369235.1). NCBI lineage: Eukaryota > Metazoa > Arthropoda > Insecta > Lepidoptera > Crambidae > Udea > Udea olivalis. Next base: position 8,680,349 of record OX376370.1, on the reverse strand, counting down.
AGCAGGAACACAACACTGCCTGAGCAGTGTTATTTAGCTGCGGTATTCTGTAAGGTGGAGGTATTTGCATCCAGGCGGGCTGCTCAATTATAGGTGGATGAAACCACTGTGCCCTACCTCTCTCAGAAAGAATGATAATCCCCAAGCACAAAAAATATTCAAGAATATCAATTGGCCAACGTCCTGAATTTTCGAATATAAAGGATATTAATAAATTACTTGACCGAATTTACGGGCATTTCGTTCGCGAGGCGACCCCTAGACTCGCAATAGCTTTTAACAGCAATTTAGTCAAAAAATGGCGATTTTTTTTTTGTTCTGAGCGGATTGTATTGATTTACATCTACGTATTCCCTCATTGTTGATTGAGTATAGCTCCCTATAGCTCGTTAAGTGGTCTTTGAGCTTCATTTAGAGGCCCATTGAAGATATTTGGACTACTCGACGAAATATCATTGTACCTACAGGGTGATTAATTTTGGTCGAAGGAAAATGATATAATGGCATGTTAAGTAAGTGAACTATGTTAGGGAAAATTTGATTTTTACAATCGAATTTAATTTAAGGTTTTCATACAAAATTACTGCCCATTCAACTGATGACTTTAAAATAAAGTCAATTAAATTTTCACTTACATAACTCAAACTCAAATTACTTTATTAAAATAAACTGTATCAGTACTTTCAAATCGTCAAATTTACAGCAAAATACCATAATAATATGGATATATAAATACACAGTATACAGACATAATGCGACTCTACCACCGCGTCGGAGTTGTTTCTTGCTGAGAAGACCCGGCGAGAAACTCAGCAGTTACTCTTTTAAACTTGTTTTGGGTTTACAACAGGCGTTAGTAAAGTACAAGCAATGTGTAGCATGTGTGTATAAAAATAGATCTATAAACATAGTTACTGAGTATTACATATCGTTTTTGTAAGTCTCTTGATAAACCCGGAACAAAATCAATCACGTGGCATTATCATATGCCATGATTTTAAATATGATACATAGTTAGAAGACATCGACTCATCACTCGCATGTATCGCTCCCACACACTCTTCAAGTCTGCTTCCCTGAAATAATACAATAAAATGCCTAAAATATTCTTATTACATATCGAATATTAACAGATAAAACATAACGATTTTGACAGGGCAGACAAAATCAACACAAAATTGCCAATTTTTTGAATTCAAATTACATAGCAACCTGAGGTCCCAAAATGTAATAAAAGTATACCGGCTGATTATTTTTACAGTAAGAAAATTATATGACATACTCATTGGGTGATGTAAAAAGTTCCTACACTGAATAGTATATTTTATTTCGAGGGACTAACCGAAGCCTTAATATACCAGAGATGGTTTGACTCCCGAGTGTGCGGGGGAGTCAATGAAACCGAGGGTATATTAAGTTGGCGTTTAGTCTCGAGGTGCAAACTGTACTTTTCACTTTGAGTGCGAAAAAAATGGTCAACTTAGTACAAAAACATTTAATAAATATAAAGTGAAAATCACAAATGTTTCTTATTCCTCCAGTCCATACAACTTTCGTAAGTTTTTGGTAAATCTCCTGCGATTTTGGCGGCAAAAGATTATCTATTATGTCTTTTGCTCTTTGCTCGACGTCAGACTCTTCACTGTCACAGGACATTCTCAATAAATTTATTTAAAACCGAACAACGCTCGAAAAAAATTCTGAAATTTATGCTCAGTTTTTTTTTCTTCTAAGCCAGTCACAGATTAACCATTTAAAACACATGGCGTCGCCTTCTTTGCGGACAAACCATGGAACTATAACTCTTAACATTTTCGCAATGAAGATGGTCCGTCCACACTCCACAGATAATAGTATATTTACTGGCTGTCAGACAAACTCAAACAGCCAGTAAATACTATTAAATAAACTAGAATTTCAAGGTTTTCATACAAAAAAATATAAATGTCAGACTGACTTCAGAGGAAAACCTCGAAATAAGTCTGATTCTCACTTACATAGTCTCTACATCACCCACCGAATATGTCATATCACTTTACGTACAGTCTAAATAATCATCCGGTCTAAATAGCTCACTTTACGGGCTAGTCTATTTTTTGCATTGTGAAATTATTTTCTTTGTCGATGGCTTTATTGATCTTATTACAAGTAACACAAGTCATTCATGTGAGCTGCCTGTTTTTAACTTTTGTGTTTTATTTTTAAGATGCTAGGAATCGTATGTTTTCTACAGTTATAAGCATAATCGCTAGTATTCCTAAAAGCATACTTTCGATTTAAAACAATATTAAAATATGCCCCGAAAATTTTGTTATAATAAGCAAAATAGGCAACATAAATAATATAGGGGTATTATTACAACGCCTATTGGAATACTCGTAGTTCAGTTGAGGGCCAAAAACGCTCAGGCAGCTGTTTCGTTTTAAGAGGTAACATTATGCATTAGGTATGTCAAATTATGATTGCTCGATTATACCCCCGAATTTCACACCGTTTCTTGAAAGTTCAACCTTACTGCGACATAAAATGTGCTACCCAGGTTTGAGTAACATGTATTATAAATGTTTTTTTAGTTTATAAAAAAAAACTGTACCGGCTGATTATTTATACTGTTAGGAAAATTATATTTTGACATACTCAGCAGATAATGTATTGTAGAAACTTCCTACGCTTAAATGAATCTGAAGAAAAAACTTAAAATGATGGTAAGTAATTCAATTTAATTTTATCGAGTATTTTTCGATCGAAAAGTCTTTTCATACAAAAAATACTAAATTCTGAGTGACTTTGTATAAAAAACCTCAAAATAAAAGTAAAAAAATCGAATTTTCACTTAAAGAGTGTACTGTCTACATTCCTTACGTAATATGTCATATTAATTTCCTTAAAGTATGAATAATCACCGGTATATTGAATAAATAAATAATTGTAATAACACCCCAGGACAACAAAACACAAAAAAGACGGACTTCAGCACCTCAAGCGTAACATAACATAACATAACATAGGTACATCTAAACGGCACATTTGGATTTGAAATGAAATTACCTATACGCCCGCCGGCCGTGTCCAACAGAGACGCTAAAATAATATAAATAATATTCGTAGTTAAATTAATTCTTACACATCAATAACAGACATAAACTTAAATAGATGACGCGAATGTATCTACTTTGCGTAATACAAATATTCTAACGAATTGAGAACCTCCTTTTTTGGAATCGGGTAAAAAGGAGGGCAGTGCACCGCTTTTGGAGCTTTGCTTCAGTTAGTTCTCTTAATAATCCACAAATGATAAGTATAAGTCTGCGATCATAAATACCCAAGATAGGTACCTCATGAACGTAAAAATTTTCGTAATAAGAGTGCTAAAAACAAATTCAGCACTAAAAGACTCGATTAGAATATGAGCACCCCGCTACCGATTAAGGATAGCCTAAACATCCTTGGCATGGATGTTCGTAGCAACCTAAACCAGCAGAACTACATGGAGAGCGTCATTAGAACTGCAACTGCATCCCGTAAACTCGGAATCCTGAACAGAGTGAGACGATTCTTCACGCCTGGGCAGCTCTGTCTTTTGTATAAGACACAAGTTCGCTCGTGTGTAGAATACTGCTCTCATCTCTGGGACGGTTCCGCCAAGTACCTACTCGAAGCTCTTGGGCTTGTCAACCTCATATCTGGACCTCACGACCGCTTTCCATCAGGTGGAGTGAAAAGAACACATTCTCATAATACATATCACAATGAATGTCGTAACTCTAAAGCGCTTGCATTAAAAATGAAAGAGTTCCCCAGCGTGTTAAGAGGACACAGCACGGGCGAGAGAATTAAAAATAGGTATTTGTAAAATCTATTGCTGTCTGTTGCTGATCTCCAGCCCCCCGCAAAGTGCGATAGAGACAACTGCAACTCGGACCGAAATTACCTATTAAAAGTACACAAAATCAACGCTTCATAGTCCCCTGACCCCCGATTCAGAACAAAGTTATCGACCGATTCGATTATTGTCTTTTATTTTTAATTTTTTTTTAAGGTTTTATCTATTCTGTTATGAAAACTTAGGGCCTTTGGCTTTAGCTTATCAAAATACTGATTGCTACCGCTTAGCGGATCATTTACTATAATTAAAACCAATTTACCGAATCGGTCGATAACTTCGTTCTGAATCAGGGGGCCGATCCCTTTTCAAAAACACGACCGACTAAACTACTTTTTTTTGTTTAAATTAGAAAAAAGCTTTAGCCGTCTTCCTATGTATTCCTTTATTTATATAATCTAGTAAAATAATTTCCTGGATGTTAGAACACAGCGAATAATCTGACCAATTTTTTGATTTTCGAAGGCCCATATTATCTTTTTTCACATTTAATTAATAATTAAATGAAAACATAGGGACATGCTAATAGTGGCCATAGATGTTTTGTAAGAAAATAATTCGTCTACTTATCTCGATAACGCTTATCCAGGGAGGAAATAGGGGACTACGTTTGAATGGATAAGCGGCGCTTCTGCATCCTCTTAAGGTTGCTTTTATTTATGGGTAGGATAAGTGTGTTTTGCGTGTCTAACAACACTCACACATCTTAACCAAGCATCGGACACTTTTTGGATTTGATTCGGACACTTTTTGTTGATCTTGGGTATTTATAATTGAAGGTGTAAGATCATTCACATATTATTATTTCCCTTTCTATAAACTAAACTAAACAAAATTTAAAGGGATGGCTCCCTATAACTAAAACGCAATCGTGAAAAAGTTGCGCGCGCGATTTACAAACAAGCAGAGCTTATCGCGTTATTTATTTATGTTTTATGTCTGTGTTAATGGGCGTCAGAAATTTGCTGACGTCTGACAAATAAAAACAGCTAATAGTGATAAATACAGATATGTCTATTATGTAAGAAGAAGATTCAATTATTTTTTGTCAAAATAAAACGAAAAGCCACATAATTCGTTGGTTTCTGGAAACATCTGAAAAAACAAAATGGCGGCTGGCGGCTTTATCTATATTATGTATGGATATTAGTAATTAATTACGTTCAATAGTATTGATAATTCTGTTATATTGTTAAAGCAATGGCTATTCTTCTAATTGTTTGAGGATCGATTTTTCGGCACCGTCTCATGGTGAACGGAGCACTCAGAAGCCTACACTTCAGGTTGAACCTAACTACATTCAGTAATAATTACCTCAGTACGTCCATCTGTAGCGCGCACTGCTCGTACGCGCAGAGAAACTGAGCCAGATCGGTCTTGGGCCAGCCGCCGAGCCTTAGGGGCTCTATACACCTGGAAAATAAGAAAAATCGATTAATAAAATAAAATAAAACTAGCTAAGTGCGAGTCGGACTCGCGCACCGAGGGTTCCGAACAAACCTGCAAGTATGTTTATTATATTATGTAAAAATATTTGTATTATATTATGTAACTAAAAATTTACGGTTTTCGCAATTTTTCCTTTATCTGTGCTATAAGACGTTGCTTCGTACCAAACTTCAAGATTCTGAGTTCACGGGAAGTACCCCGTAGGTTTTGATTCCCTTGCGAGTGTCGAAAATTTGCGGAAAATTGCGGCATAAACGGCCACACTTTATTTGATTGCGCTGGCTTAGAAGTTTGATTCATTCACAGCTCCAAGGGACAGGAGACCTGAGTATTTGATATTAATTCCAGCTTGATACCTCCACGCGTTCCTGAGTAAAAGGGTCTTGACAGACAGACAGACGGACAACAAAGTAATCCGTATTTTCCTTTCGAGGTACGGAACCCTAAAAATATACCCAATTAAATAATTATCAAACAATTTCACACCGACCTCAAAAATTGTAGGCACCTGTATTATTCCGTATCTTTTTTTTTAAGTTTAGAAAACCAATACGATGTTAAAATTTGACCCAAAAATCAATCGAGAGACACATTTTAAAAGTGACCGAAACGGAAGTTACATCCGTGCATTTTTCTAACTCTAGGTCTCGTAGTGTTCATATTCTGTTTTCTTTGATTTCGTAGAATGAACATGGAAAAAGTGTAATTGGCCTACATTTCTTATTCTTTTTCTTATTTCATGATAAATTCAAAGTTTCAAACATTTTTAGCATCGCACCCCTAAACCATTACCTGTTTTTCTGGGTACTGCAATTCCTCTTATCAATATACAGGGTGTAAAAAAAAACCCTTTACGAAGCCGGCGTCTACGCACTCGGACCATTAAATCCAGTCACAGAAAAAAAATCATTGATGGGAAACGAAATTTTTATCGAAATGCATACAGGTTGCTTCTTTTTGTGGTATTTAGTTGTGAATTGAAAAACGGACAATTGGATGAAAAATTGTTTTAGTTTATACCTAATGTTACTACACATGTTGTTGTACATTTATTTAATACAATAATTTATGAAGCGTTAGTTACTTTGAATAAAACATTACCTTTCTAGCAAGTCTATGAACAGAGACCGCAACTCCCTGCCTCTGTGGAGGTTGCAGGCCAAGCCTACAAGAGCTCTTGTGTATAATCTGAAAATAAAACCAAGATTCTATAGTGTGTCCAATTTAGGATGATAATTTTGACACCTCAAAATAGGGATGGGGTAGTTTATAAACGTGACTGAATCGATTCGATTATCGACTCATTATTTCATAGAACTTGGAATTGTCAGTTTACAATAAAGATATAATTAAATGAATATATCACTATATAAGCCCTATGGTGAATTAAATGAAAGTAGGTATTAGGATTCAAAGTTATTTATTACTAATATAATGCTGCACACCCTAAATCACTTTCATAATCAACATCGTCAACATCAATAAATGAACTGGCCCTTGAGTTTATTATCAATTCTTGTTCACAAAGTTTATATCTTAGATTAATTTTGTTCCACAACCGATTTTCTATTACCTTTTGTTATTCGTTTGCAAGGCACTTCACTAGGTGGGCGGTACCCGTCAATAAAGTACGATATTATCTGTAGTACACTTTACCGAAAAAAATGCAATACTTCATAGGCGTGAACTGTCAAAATTATCATCTTAAATTGGACAACTATTTATAAGTGCCTTTTGTACCGCTTTCAAAAATGAGCAAGAATTAACATAAAATCTGCTTTTGACTCACCTGAAGTTTAATTCTAGTTCCTGATATGATTTTTCTAATAGTTTTGGCTTCAATCGCATACATATGAGGCTGAAATGTAAAACAAAATGAGATTTACAAACAACAAGTATGAAAAAATAAATACTGAACCAGAGCTTTAAGAGCAGATACAGTTTTTCTTAACATCGCAGACAAGCTGCAGGAGTGCCGCCTTCGTTGGTATGGTCATGTCTCACGGAGATCGGCAAACTACGTGGGCAACAAATGTCTGGCTATGCCGCCCCCGCCAGGTACCGGTAGAAGAGGTCGACCCAAGAAGCGCTGGCTCGACGTCGTCAAGGGTGACATGAGTGCCACCAGACTCACCACTGAGCATGGACAAGACCGCACGAAGTGGGCCAAGAAAATAAGAAAGGCGGACCCTGGGACCCCACACACCGGGGGTTCACAACCGGGATAGACCGCACGGATGATGATGACAGTTTTTTTTCATTTATTCAATTCAATCACGTACTTACGGTTTTGTAAGACTGTTTTATTTTAGTACCATACCTACATTACATTTTTCATCAGAATCCATTGTCATTCTTCAATCCATCAAAATACAAGGATTCAATTCTATCTTTTAAACTAAATTTTATTTTGAATTTGAAGTAGTAGAAAAACGAATTTTGTAATTTACTTAAATTGGAGCTCATCCTATTGTTATCAGAATCAGTTGTGTAACATTTTGGTAGGTACATAAAGTTGTATATCAAAGTTTGTTACTATTTGTTAAAAAAGTAAGCAAAAATGCAATTTTTCAATAAAATAAATAAATATAAATATGCGTTAAACAACACACCACTTGTCATGGTCTCGAAGTAGGGATTAATATCCCTGTGTTATTACCACACTAGGAATCAAGCAAGGGGCGTCTCCCAGCACACCCAGACCCGAGTCAATTTAAAAAAAACCGTTTCCTGAATTGACCCGACCAGGAATCACACTACGGAAATCGACGCGAGAAACCGTGCTACAGCGCTCTGCACGAGCGTCAGTGTTTACTTCAATCGTCCATAGATGGCGTTGTACTACTTTGAATCGCGCAAACAATATGTTTCTGTCAAGAATATAGACCCGCTGAGCTGGCATTTCACCTTTAATACTGTACTTAAATATTGATAATAGATTTTACCAATTTTTGAAGGCATTGTTGATTTAACAATGCTGATTAAAGTATATAAAGACAACTAGCTAAAGCTAGGTCAGACTCAGCGCCAAAAACAATAGTTTTGTGTTGTTTTTATTCGCGAACACTACAATTCGCAAAATGTCCAGTGGCCTCAAAATGTCCAATTCTGACACCTGAAGGATTTCTGGGTTAACATAAAAAAAAATAACCCTAACCTACTGACATCTGAAGGATTTCTGGGTGGTTGTGAGAATTGGACATTTTGAGGCCACTGGACATTTTGCGAATTGGACATTATGCGCCCGACCGATTGAAATGAAACAACTTTACGGATTCTACTCGCGGAATTTATGTTTTCATATTTTCTAACCCGACGTTTCGACTCCTTCACATCAGCCGTGATCACGGGAAAACTCAGATGTTATATGTCAAGTAGGGCTTCCAATACCGGGATCCCGGTATTGCTCAATACCGGTATTAGGTGATTTTTTGGCCTTTTCTCAATACCGGTATTGAAATCCAATACCGGTTTTAATACCGTAAGTGTCGATGCTTGGAATTCTCACGAATAAACTGCAAAATGTCCCTTATTTTTGGCCAACGGACGGGATTACCTTATCTACTGAAATAAATGAATAAAGTCGCAGTTATTGCGTTCCTTCGACCCTCACATTCGACTAAAATTCAACAAAATTGTATCTTACTTTATTTTACAACTAGCTGTTTGTCCACGGCTTTGGCCTATCGGCTGTTTCTCCCGTCAAAATAAAGCCTAAGTAAAGAAATAGCCTATGTCACTAGTTGATAATGTAGCTTTATATTGGTGAATGAATTTTTAAAATAGTACTTTCAGAGCCTATTTGATACAAACAGTTAAATCTTTCCTCTTTATAATATTAGTATAGATGCGTTGTTTGTGGCATTTGTCCTTTTAATGAATAGGCCATACTTGATCATAATTATAAACCTTAATTGATATATTAAGATTTAAAACTAATGATTTATTTTGAGTCGTGCGGCTGAAAAATCTGACAATCAACCAAATTTTCAAAAGTGTTTTTTTTGCCCCAACAATATGTAAGGAAAAAAATTAATGACTACGATTTTTGATAGTGTTTTGGTTAGTAGTAAACATTTTGATAGGTAAAAATACTACTTTTGTTTTAAATTTTTCATAGAAAATTGGAGGGTACTGTTATCAATTCAGCTGTTAAACTTTGTGCAGCAGAATAAAAAAAAGCTATTAGTAATTGCTTTTACTTAAGTACAATATCATGAACAAAAATATATTATAGGAATACGGTTCTAAATACTATTTGTTTGCACTGGTAAAATCATAAACCCAAAACAAGTTTAAAAGAGTAACTGCTGAGTTTCTCGCCGGGTCTTCTCAGCAAGAAACAACTCCGACGCGGTGGTAAAATCGCATTATATCTGTATACTGTGTATTTATATATCTATATTATAATAATAATTATGTCTAGTATTTAGTATATCTTGCTTTAAATTTGACGATTTGAAAGTACTTACTGTGAAAGTCTATTTGAATAAAGTTATTTGAGTTTGAGTTCATACGCGTTTTTTAAGTGTCGTTGACAATAACACACAACATAACATGTCAGATTATTTCATATACCTTCATGATACTTACGATATTTTTTTCAGTTTTAGTACAAAACTAAATTGAGTTGGTTACCGTAAGGGGTTTGCAATTACGATATTATAGCCTAAAAGCAGATGTAAATATTAGATGTTGTGCGAGTTCATCCCTTACACTATTTGGTGATTCCGGTGTCAGTTTCTTAAAAAGAGCTTGCACATTAAAAAAAACTAATAGTTCAGTGACAATTTTGAAAAAGTAACATAGTTTTAATTTTTAAATTTACCTACTTTTTAACTTTTAAAAATCATAAACGCATAAAACAAGTCACTGAAATCGATATAATTATGCCTTATATATTTATAAAAGTTCATTTTCAATGAAATCTGTTACTATTTCAGCTTAATTTTTCAAAAAACGCATTTTACAATAATAATTATAAATTTTCACCTCAATACCGTAATACCGGTATTAATACCGGATTCGAAAAAAAATCCGGTATTGATACCGGTATTGAAAATATCCGGTATTTGGAAGCCCTAATGTCAAGGAAGTAATTATTTTCATAGTGAACGTCGCTCAACTGCCGTCATTTTCACTATCATCCCCGGGAACGTTCTTATTCACGCAGAAAGATAGATAGTGAAAATGACGGTAGTTGAGCGACCGTGGCTATGAAAATAATTACTTTCTTGACATATAGCATCAGTACGTCTACCACGAGTTGCCACTTTAAATTTAAATTATCGTTCGCGTAAAAAACTGTATTGCAATTTGACACTTGTCATGTCATATCATGTGTCATCCCAAAACATTTTTTTTATGCGCACAATAACGAAAATTTAAAGTGGCAACTCGTGCTACGCGTACTGAGTCATCCCGTGACCACAGCTGCTGTAAAGGAGTCGAAACTATAGTTGTAAAAACCCGTTAGCTACCGTTACTCAACCAAATTTATGGTTAACTACCGATAAAATGCGGTTATTAACGGTTAATGCTTGTCCATGACTATGGTACCGATCTATTTGCTGACCATTTTGGAGTATTGCTCAGGAAGGCCTTTGATTTTATAAGTAGTACCCTATAGATTGATGTAATACAAATTATTATTGACATAGTATTGTAATTTATATCTAAGCTGACATTTGTACTATTCTATGGTATTTATTGACATTGTTTTATTGTAAATTAAATTCATTATTATACCTATTTATCTGGATGTGACATTTATAAATGATTTTGTGATATTATTGACATTATTATTTTTATTCTTTTTGACATTATTGTATTTTGTGTAACTGTAACTTTATTATTGACATTAATTTATTCTCTTGACATTATTGTATTTTATGTAGGTTATGTTAATTTAGTTTGCTTGTATTTAATTTGAAATGACTGTACCTGTTTTAACCATACTGGCGCGTTGGGAAACTGTAAGTCGGTATGGGCATGCTTTTTATGATTAAATGATTAAATTATCCGACTGCGAACGAGATAAAGAGTACAGTTCTTCAAGGTAAATAATGGGTATCGACTGACTTCGTGTTCCCGAAGATAACCGACCGAAACTAGACAACTGGATGACAAAATAGTGAAATAGCGAGACGGCTATGACATTGTCATTTATTTGTTTGCGAAAAAGTTGAAATTAGAAGTGTTTTTTAAAGATAACTACTTTTTTTAAATAGTTTTTGTAATGTTTTACTATTGTTTCCAAAATTCCTATGTTCCGTTGCCCATTAATTATCTTGAAGTACTGTAAATAATCTGTCTAATATTGTTTTGTGAACTCCTAGGTGAAGCTTCCTTCTTACGGAATCCCCATCGCACTGTGTGACTGGATATCCGACTTCCTGAGGGAACAGTCAATAATAGTTAAACCAGCGCCATCTAGCGGTAGTATTTAACCGTAACCAGCATAAAATGCGGATAATTAACCGTTAATAACGAACAATGCATTTTTAACGAAATATAAATCCTTAAAGTTGTTTCATTCCAACAACAACAGTTTTGGCTCACTGCTTGTGCTCCTTCTCCTTGTCCAGCAATATCCTCAGCTCGCGCAGCTCCAGCAGGAACTCGCGGTCCATCTCCGTGTCGTAGTACTCCGGCCCGGTGCAGCTGTACGTCCAGCTGCCCATTATGGCCTACAACCATTTACAATATAACACTAACTGTCCCGTCTCCGGCGAACACTGTTTTCCCGTTCAAATGTAGGCTAAATAAACAAAAAAATGCCTATGTCACTCGCTGTTATTGTAGTTTTATATCGATGAAAGAATTTTTAAAATCGGTTTACTAGTTTCGGAGCCTATTTATTACAAAACAATCAAATCTTTCTTCTTTTAGTAAATTAAACATCATTTGGTTGACAATATAACTGGCTCTCATATGCTTTTACTATCTAGAATATAGTTAAAACATTTCCCTGTCTACCGGTCAGTAGATACCGGTAAAAAAACTTTCTACTTTTTAATAGATGGCTGTAAATATATTAGTCTGACATTTGTCGATAGATGGCAGTACGGCATTAGTTCTTTAACCTATTTATAGATGGCGGTACAAGCATTAGTCTTTCTACCCATTAATAGATGGAAGTACTAACATTAGTCAATTTTTTCGTCACTAGATGGCAGTATTATTATTTAGTTCCGTTCCTCATCAGAAGATGGCGTATAAGCATCTGTCTTTTTACTCTCCTAAAGATGGTAGCAAAGTTCAAGTTAATCTACTGTCCAAAAGATGCAAGCCAAAACAAAGCAGACAAGTAATTATCGAGCTGTTTTATTTGCATTATTTCATCATCAAAAAATTCAGCGGCATATTTTCAACACCAAGTGTAAATTTTAAGCAAATAACACAGAATCGATAAACAAACGCAATGATAAACAAAATGGAAGTCATACCTGAGCGCAGTGGTAGAAGTCGTTGAATGTCAGATACTGTAGTTTCCTCTTGGCGGTCTCAAACCGCATGCACGCTATGAACACCACAGCGCCGTATTTTCTGAGAAATAAAAAAAAACTTATGTAATCACAGATAATTATCAGCTCTGTCATTTCTTCAGTATCTATACTCCATTCATTATAGCATTAGACATAAGTAAAAAAGGTTCTTTTTAGGGTACACTTTGTGGTAAAAGTATATTAAACATTGTTAGTTTTCAGATTTATGCCGAATTTATGAAAATTTACTTTATATAGCAGCTGTCACACTTAACTGTTCTGATTTAAAGAAGTAACATCAGAATTTATTAGGCTCTTGCTTAAATAAATTATTTTCTCTTGCATCAAACTATATTGTCGATGTAAAACCTAAAAGAGACAGGAGATTTTATCCGAACACATCTTTACTGTCACTATAACTCTAGCAAATCTATAATGTTACATAATCCATAAAAATTGAAAAACCCCTTCCGCCGTAACGTATGAAGGTTGCGGCGGATGGGGTTTTTCAATTTTGCCAGGTTATACTCAGGTATGTCATCGTCATGGCAACGTCAAATGCAAATTGTCATTCATTTTAGCACCCCTGTTTCTTATTTGTAATGTTATATTGAATGAAGTATAGTAGTACTCACACTCAAGTATAGTTAAGTCTAAGAATACGGGACTCGTCTCGTGTTCAGAACTGACTGAGAGTTCGACGCACTACAAGCAGTTTAGCGCTCCCCCCCTACCCCTCCCGCTTCAAAAGTCGTATTTGTAATTAGACGGAGTCAACCGACGGTTATGTGTGGGTTGTCCGGTTTTGGTTTAACAAATAATCAAGGCGAAGTAAGTGAAAGTAAAAATCATATTATAATTATTTATCACTGGCTGACGGTCAGCGGTTTCGCCCGCGAAGACTGTCTTTCCCGCCAATATATTATAGCCTAAATTAAATAAAAAATAGCCTATGTCACTCTCTGATAATGTAGCTTTATTTTCGTGAGAGAACTTTCAAAATCGGCCTAGCACCAGCAGTTTCAGAGCCTATTCAATACAAACAAACAAATCTTTCCTCTTTATGATATTAGTACAGAAAAATAATACTTAGTACTTTAGCTAGCATAGTGAGTGACTAGAACACCGGACTGCCGATAAGGTCCCGCGTTTTGACAACGATATTTCACAAAGTGACATTAGCAGCTGTCAGTTTACCCCGTCTAATTAGAAATAAGACTGTACGAACTTAGCCAGCGGCTCAGACAGTAAGAAAGTGTCACGTTGTCAACGAACAAAATGAACGACATAAATGACATGAATGCCAGGAGCGAAATGAATAAGACCGGTAATGGTTAGAACACAGATGTAGCCCAGCGAGTAAATATCTTTCACTAGAACATTACTTTAAATTTAGCATTTTAAAATGCTGGGTTTTTATACCTAAACATAGAACACTTCAAAACGAGTGATATTTCACACTGAGAAGTGAAAATCACTCGAACCCGTTCCAAAATTGACCCCGAGTGAAATCGAGGCTAACCTAGCTGTCACCTGACAGTTTCCTAACTGTTTCGGAATGGGTTCTAGTGACGTTTAAATAAATCACTCTGATAAGTGTGAATTCTACCGGTGCGTGGAGCCTGATAAAATTTAAGGTTTTGTTCGTTTTGTCTCTTTCTATTCCACGAAGGTGAAAGTCACTCTGCGAAAAGCGATTTGGAACGGGCCCTAAAAAATCAAATTTCGGCCTTTGATGATATCGTTCACTACAGTTCATTCATTTCATTCTGATCGCTTATCTCATGTCAATCTTACTTAGCCAGCGGCTCGGACAGCAGGAAAGTGCTCCTGATGTTAGCGACGACGTTCCCCGGCATCTCCTCGACGGTCTTGAACACGCGCCGCACGTTGTCGAACTGGCGCCGGCAGCAGCGCAGCGGCGCGCCCGAGCGCTCCGCCACCTGATAACAACGTGAGAATATGGTGTGCAACAATATTATGGAATACTAGCTTTCCGGCCGCGGCTTCGCCCGCGTTATTGTTATATGTATATTATGGCCATATTACATAAAATATTTATAAATTGTAGCCCATGTGTTATTCTGATGTATAAGCTGTATTACTGTAAATTTTCATTCAAATCCGTTGGGTAGTTTTTGCGTGAAAGAGTACATACATACATCTTCACAAACTTTCTAAGATTATTATGATAGTAAGAAGTAAAATTATTTGTGTTATTATTCTTGACTTTTTGATATTGACATCTTATTTTATTTTGTGATTTTATTCCTTGACGTTTTATTCATTTTGTGACCATTTGTATTTAATTTGTTTTTTTTTTGTTATTTTACTTTATTATTTTTTTGTTAATTTACCTTTCTCATTGTGAAAACCCTATAATTGACCATGTTATGTAATTAAAGGTATATTGTTGCAATATGATCTTATTTACATCAAATCACTGAAAAATTGATCTAAATATTCATACTACCCTTCGCAAAACAATACACAAGCATTCATCAATCTAACAGGCCTATCCGCCAACACAACACACACAAGCCTATATTGGTTGGGCAAGCCCTTCCATATGATGTGACCCCTATGTGTTGTGTACTTACCTCATCCAAATCTTTCCTATGTTTTGATGATAGTTTTCTTCCTAACAGCTCTCTGATGACTGAATCATCCAAATCGTAGTACCTAATAACATTTTTTTTATTAAAATAAGGTAATAAGTAAGAATAAGAAATATCTGCCCATCTCATCCACTTTGCAATGCCTTACAAGGCGCATATGTTTGTGTAGGTACTGAAAATCACTTTTGTTCTTAGTATTATACTGCATATATATCGCAAATCAAATAAATAAAAAAACGGTTTTTTCTAACTTTTATTCTCAGGCTAATCATTCTGAGAATAAAAGTCTGAAATCTCTTTTTGTGAACGAGTCCGTAAACGCTGCTCTTCATTTGGGCTAAAAATTTATCATTTAAAGTCATGTTTGGTTTATCAAATAGTAGTCAAACTGAATTATTCATTGTAGACGGCTTTTAGTCATAACAATACGATCTAGCCAAAAAATATTATCACATTTTAGACTTTCTTTTTGCATTTTAACTCCCAAACTTTAACACTGCCGGCTTTTTGCAACCAAAACAAAATAAACGATAAATTGGTTTCTCCTTTTTTAGCTCCACGTTTCGACGACATTTGCATGTCATCGTGGTCACGAGTTGAATCCAATTTACCGTTCACTTTGTTTTCGTTGCAAAAATCCGGCACTGTTACAGTTTTGTTAATATTAACTCTATTTCAAGGCCATTCGACTCTGCTGAAACTTTAGCTTTAGAAATCGAGTTTAAAGCTATTAAAAGATATGTTTAGTTTACTAAAACGACTACATAAAGCAACAAGGCCTTAGCAAGAACGATCAGCTATTTCAAAGATAATACTTACTTCTCAATGAGCATTTGTTTAGTCGGCTCGTCGAGCTGAAAGATCATCTGCTCGGACAGCTTCGAGGGCACGGTAAGCAGTCGCTCCAGCAGGGCAAATGTGCTGGGAAAAAAATTTAAAACTTATAAAAGCTACGGTAGTCTTGTGCACAAAAGTTTAATCATTTTCCTATCTTGAGAGATAAGGAACACTAAACAAGCATCCTCCTCCTCGCGTCGTATTCCTCATAACTGAGGCTCGTGATCCCCCCGTTTTGTCAGCTTTTGCTTGGCGATGTTCCGCCATCTGTGCCTATCCTTGGCATTGTGGAGCGCATCGTGTAGTCTCGTGTCCAGCACTGCCCGAATCTGGTCCGACCATCTCAGCAGACTACGGCCTTTCGGGCGTCTGCCATCAACCTTGCCTGTGGCCATTAGCTGCTCTAGGTTATGACCGTCTTTTCTCGCGGTATGCCAATTGTATTGATGCATTTGAAATGTGGTGCTGGAAAAAAGACTTGCAGATACCCTGGACTGCTTTCCGAACTAATGACTCCATTCTTCGGGAGCTGAACCTAAGAACCAGGCTTTCTTCTACCTGCATGTAAACGGTGTTGGATTTTTTTAGGATCTACCCAAATAGGTAAGGTGGGCAAGCCCACTGCCTCAATTCAGGTTGATAGGCTCATTTCATTTCCAACCCCCTATCCAAATACAGGTTTTATTCATTTACATTACACATTCAATCAAATACATTGAAAATTAATTAATTGAGGCTGGTTACTTTATGCATAAATGCACAGTTCATAGAGATTTAGTCGCAAGAAAAAAAATGGAAGAAGCCCTCTACTTTTTTATTAGAAATTTTTCAAACAGATCTGGTCGCAATTTTGGAAAAATTCATAAAAAAATTCGTAACTTGAAAACTACAAAAAATCGCAGAGCATACATAGGAGTGATTCAGATACCTCTCAACACGAGGCACTTAAAAATAATTTTTGGACATCACTTTTCTGGCCACCCTGTAGTCCCTGTATATCAAAGTGAAGCCTTTTTGTACACTCCAAAACTATTTCCATACATTTCCCCCTCAGATTACCTTACTTTCACAAAACAGTACAACATTATGGCTGGTATAGCTCGTGCAATCTTAACTGTTCTATGTATTTTGTGACGGGCGTGACACAACTACTTGCTCTGCATTAATTGTAAGTAAAATCATTGGAATTACCTGACAAAATCGGTTTTTTCACAGCAACAAATAATTTCTCTTTCAATCAGTGATACTAAAAAACGCCAGGTTGTCTGTTTGATAGACATGTAAAAAGGTGTTGCAATTTTCGTAGTATTTTTTACTATCAGTGGGAGCTTGATGCTGTCTATGTTTGAATGAAAATATTATGAGCATTTGGTAAAAAAAAGTGGTTCTTCCTTTCAGTTTATGAAAATGTTTATGATTATTAGCCCCAATATTTTACATATTAGTGATTGTTTGAGTAAATTATTTATTTGGTTATCTGGTATCGATTACCGCGAACTGAGCCTCATATATATTTTTTTGGTAAATAAATATCCAATATGTCGACAGTCAATGTGCACACACACACAATAAAATAATCCCAACACTATTTAAAAAGGAAAAAAAACAAATAAAAATTTCACTGCCCAATTGTGTAATGTAGTAGTAATACTTGCTGATGTAGTGGTAAAAAAACAAATTATATGAGACAACTCATTACACACAATCACAAACATCATCTTGGTCTAGAAATAAGATTTTCCCTTGTAAGAAAAATAGTACTACAAACAACCACAACCTACAAACATCTGCTCACTAACTGACATTGTTCTAGTGCAGAAATCCACGTCCTGTTTCTCATAATCCCTTAACCGGCGCTCATGACCCCTGCACTATACGATCCTTTTAAATTTGTCATGATTATACTTTACCGGTAATGGTCCAACACATCACTGGCAATTAATTCAACAGATGCTCCGGTCTGCTTGGCGATAGCACGCTGATGTAATGTGGACACTGCCTCACTCGCTGGAAATAGTATTTATAGAAAATTATTAGTGAGACTAGACCTTGCCAACAGATGTAGCTAAGAATTAAAAATAACTGGCAAAGTAAGAGCCATTCTGGCATTCACTACGATTAAATCAGCTAAAATAGCGATCACATCGAATTAAACAAATCTGACAAAATTATGAATATTATTGAGACAAGCTTACAAGAACAGCCTTCAATCCATAGCTGGTAAATTTCTGGGTCTACTAGAGTGTAATTGCCAACGAAAACATCGACTTCTGTATACATTTTTGTTGAATTTCTGCAATTTATTTTGGTATTTATCAAATGATGCAAATGAAAATTAGCAGCTGTTGAGGAGCTGTCAGCCAGCCAGCTGACATTACAGATAACTTTGTTTGAGTTTGACATGAATGTTGAATGTTGCCATTAAGAAAATGTTCTGAGCAATTGAATGCAAATTAATTCTAACTAATATTATAACAAATTAAATAATGACACTTTATTATTCTTGTAAACGACCAGAAGGTTGAATTTGACTACGGTCAAATCGGTCATTTTCGGTCATTGTGATGTGATGTTTTATTCAATTTAACTGAATTTGACAGTAAATGACCGGCCATATGGTCAGATTAAGTCATTTTACATTTTTATTGTGATTGATTTTACATTTCGCTAACATTCTAGATATTATTAAAGCGACTTCAGACTATTGTAGATACTAAGCTATTATTATCTTAGCGCTCCGTGCGCTAGGACCAACATTTTAAAATACATTGTGTATGTAGGTTACATAGTCATTTATTTAAAAAAAATCCGTGCGTCATCTTTGAACGGACTTACATTCTTAATGCCATACTATAATTTATTACCTTACTTATTATTCTTTAGGTTAGGTAATCCTTTTTAATGTTTATGACAATGACTTTCCATACGCTGGATAAAGCACGTCATACAATATGGTATTCTACTACGTTTGAAAAAGTACTTCAAAATGTAGATTTTTCTAATGAAAAGCCTCAAAAAAGTATATTTCGGCATGATAAACAAACACACTTGCTTGCCATATATTTAATTTAAATTTTGAACCTTTTTTATTCCCGCGAAAGCGCTGTCAGCCATTTTGGTGCCGTAATATTAGTAAAAGCAACAGTCGTGTAAATACGACCGTTGGTATCTATCAACGTCAAGTGGATAGATAATATGTACCTTTGTTTACACTGAATTGGTAGTTTTTGCCTATATGACGTCATACCATGGTAGCTCGTGTTTGGTCACGTAATATACAGATTAAAATTACAACTTTTAATTTTTATATAATAAAACAAAAATGTGCTTTTATGACTCTAAATCAGAATATTTATAAGTATATTATAAATTTTAATTTTTATCAAATTTCTTAATTTTTGATTCACCTCCGAAAGTACCCTATTGAATAACTGGAACTTGGCACACATTCTGCCTTCTGTCTCTTTTTAACATTGAGTATAAGGATAAGAATAAATTGTGGCTAAGGACACTTTGCAGTGCCGTTGACAGTGTGCAGATGCTAGGTTGTAAATTGAAGGTCATTGGTTTAAGATATTTGAAGTTAAAGGCTATATCAATTTATGATTTTGATTTCGTTTGACAAAATGGGCTAGGTTCCCTAAGGTCCCTTCACGAAACAAGCCCTTGTCTGACTTATAATGGTTTGAAAGACTTAAAATATCGACTATCTATATTTTTAAATACCTTCATGTGATAAGTTATTCGTGACTTAATTAAGAAATCAATAACATTTCTCTAGATAATTGGGTATCGGAACAATTTTTTTTAAATATTTTTTATAAATACCTTTTACTATTTTAAGTAACCAATTTGAATATTTTGTTGATCTTGCCAGTAGCTATAAGGTCTACTAAGTTCTGATGGCAAAAAGGGAAAAAAGAAATTGACGCTAGCAATACTGGGGAAATTGGAGTAAAACGTTTTGATACTTTTTTTTCCATATAGCGGCTGATTCTGTGTGTGGTGAGATACATGCAAATACATATAAAAAATTATCCAATGATCAAGAATAATTTTTGAAAATCTTACTGTGGCGAATGTGGGGTTCGAAATTTAGATGAAAACTCCAATTACTGTGTTAATGAGTTTATTAATTAATTATAGGCTATCAGAACTTGAAAATGGTTCCAAATACTGCACATCCATAAAAAAAGTCTTCATCGGAAGAGGAAGACGAAGAAGAAGCAGTATTTAAGATAAAACTTTCCTCCTGCATCTCAATTAATCGATCTTGTTCTATGCACTGATTTTCAATTTCTATTACATGTTCACAAGATTTTCGCCATTCATCGATCCCTATTTGAGAGAAAGCTTCTTGCAGGTCTATTGACGTTTTTACCCGCAACTTTTTGTTTCATTATTCCCCAGATTAATTCTATGGGGTTTAACGTACAATAATGTGGTGGGGGCCTCAAGACTTCGTGGCCGTGTGATTTTAAAATATCATCTATCTGATATTTAGGTTCAGGCTTATGATTTTTCACTGCTTCCAGTAATTGACATTTATGCCAATTATCGTCGTAAGGGATATTGTTTGGTTGAAGCCATTCTTTTATAACAGCAATACGGTCGGCTTGTGTAGGTGGTTTGTTTAATTGTACAGAATAGTACTTTGCGTTGTCCATGACAATTAGAGAAGGTTTTGTAAGGTTGAGAATCAACTTCTCCGTAACCCATTTTGTAAAGTTATCTTTATTCATATCATGGTGGTAGTCAGCAGATGCACTTTTCGACCTATACACCAAACAACAGTTTGGCACAAAACCATTGTTTCCACCAGCATGTACAATGAACCATCTGGGCCCTGCCGAAATACTTTTATATGGGCCTGCAATATCTTTATTTTGCCAGCATTTGTTCACTGAACATGAACCGTGTATGTAGGTTTCATCTAAATAAATCACATCTAGCTTATCATCGGCTTCTCGATTCTTTTGCATGCGCTCCAAATACTTGAAACTGTGTATCTTTATGTCATGTCGCTCGATTAAAATAGTCCTTTTTGATTGGCACTTCACGAATTCGAATCCGATTTATCCGATGTCTTTCAAAATAAGTCTTAAGACAGAATAAGATTGTTAATTTTAGATTACTATGTTTTTAAATTATATTCAAACTGATAGAAAATGAAAATAATTTTTGTTACCTTAATGATTCTCTTCCTAAATTGAAATTGATTTCCTCGCGAAGAATTTGTAGCAAATTCATGACAGTGGGTATTTCTTTTCGTACAGTGTAAAACTCATTTATCTTGTTTCTGGTCAATTCTAAATCAAAACTATCCAAGTTTTTTTTGGCACCTTTTCTCTTTTTACCGGGCGTACTAAATACGTATCTGTTAGATCTGTCTTCAGCAACAATTCGTCTTATAGTAGTATTAGAAACCCCTGAAATAAACCAAAGTTTAGTAAACATAATATAATACACACGAAAAATGCAATAAACCAAAGTATCAAGAGTGTCATTCCTACTAAACCAGTCTAAAATTTCAGTTGACGGAAGATATTTTTTTTGTTACTATAAACTTTTTTTTTTGTCATCAGATGTCATGACTCATGACGTCACAAATTCACTTAGTGTTACCATATGGGTTTTTACCCGATTCATAGTAAATAAATAATGAGGAGAAAATTACTAATTTACTATAAGTGCTTACAGCTGAAACCGAACTCGCCGTTCATCATGTAGCATCTCACGAGAATGTGAGAATTAGACTTCAGATAAAATGTATTTTGCCAAGTTCTGAAACTAAGCCCTACCTGCAATGGTTGGGATTACAGCGAATCGCTATTTTAATTCCTTCCTACCCACCTGGGCATTAGGTGTACATTAATGTATATAACTATTATTAAAATAACTTTGTGGAAAAATATTTTTCATCTGGGGGAATTTAAAATGTGCTATCTGGAAACACGATTAATACCATGCAGTAAAATCACCTAGCTAAAAATCTCACTTATGAAACAGATTACAGATCGCGTCATTTGATTGGTTGATGGATAGATTATCGACCAATCACGTGCAAGGAGGTTTATACGATCCAATGGGTTTCAATTGTTAGATGTCAATTTGATTAGCGTCAAGAGTCCAATAAGAAAATTAATGTAATCTGGGTAATCTGGGGTCAAATGAATGACCCCAGTTGCCAACGTATTTAATCAAAAATACCCTTGATCCTTTGCCTTTATTAAATATTTAAATAAGGTATAAAATATAAAATACCTAGAAATTATTTTCGATATAAGATATGTTTGTTTTGTTCACCATACCCAATTGGGTATGGGAACAATTTTTTTTGTATTATTCTCATATTTTTATTCAATACCTTTTCCTATTCTATGAAACCATTTTTAATATTTTTTAAAATCCTGCCGGAAGTTTTTTTTTTTTTAATTTTTAACATTGCGAACTCATGACGTCACAAATTCACTTAGTGTTTCTACATGTGTTTTTTCCCCGATTCGTGGTAAATAAATTATGAGGAGGAAATTACTAGTTTACGACTGAAACAGAGCTCGCCGTTCATCATGTAGAATCTCACGAGAATGTGAGAAGTAGACTTCAGATACAATTTATTTTGCCAAGTTCTGAAACCAAGCCCTACCTGAAACAGGTGGGATTATAGCGAATGACTATTTTAAGTCCTACCTACTCGTCTGGGCAATGGGCGTAAATTAATGTACGTATTATTAAAAATAACTTTGTGTAAAAATATATTTCACCTGGGGGAATTTAAAATCTGCTATCTGGAGACACCATTAATACCATGCAGTAGAATCACCTAGCTAAAAATCTTACGTATGAAACAGATCGCGTCATTTGATTGGTTGAAGGATAGATTATCAGTCAATCTTGTGAAAGGACGTTTATACGACCCAATAGGTTTAAATTGTGAGATTTCAATTTTATTACCCTCGAGAGTCCTAAAGAACATTAATGTACTCTTTGCGGACGTTGGCAAAACTGGGATCATTCATTTGACCCCAGATTGCCAACGTATATAATTATAAATGTCCTAGATCATTTAGTTTAAAAAAGTTTAAATATGTAGATAAGGTATAAAATACAAATACCTCGACATGGTTTCCGATTTAGGACATGTTTGATTTTTGTTCCCATACCCAATTCGTTCTACAGAAAGTAGTTCAAGATTCTTAAGTTAGCTATAGTTTTTCCAATTTTAGGATGACAATTTTGACAGTTCACGCCTATGACATGTTTAATTTTTGTTCCCTCTAACTCCATGCATTGCAAAATTGACAGTTTTGTTGACAGACAATCCAAAAGTCATACTTTATCTGTGCCCTGTGGTTGGTGTGGACTGTGGTGTTTGGTTTTATTAATCTGTCAACAAAAATGCCAATAAATATTGAATTTTAATTTTTTCGAAGATAAATAAGTAAAAAGAATTTCAAAGTTTTTTTCAGCTTGCTAATTTCCATTTAGGCATTGATTATACTATTTACATCGTATAGCGAATCATTTCGCTACCCAAAAACCTATAATAGCATGCTAAATCGCCGGTAATTTAATTGTTTCTTTTTTTGCAAGATAAATTTGTATTATTTAATTATTTAAACTCGATTGTGGATATTCGCCCTGAGATAAGATTTTTATCAGATTTTTATTTATTATGTTTATTGCATGTTAAATTGCTTTATGCCAGTTTACTATATAATAAAATTTAAATTCCTAACATAATTCAACTTTTTTTATGAGATTTTGGTCCTAAAAGGTATATAGTATTGAATGTAGTAGTCCTAAAAGTATTGAATGTGTCAAGTAAGAGGTATTATTTTATAAATACAGCATGTCTTATTTCCAGTCAAGCCATAAAAATGTCTAAACATGAATCAGCCCTACGAGAAACATACCTGCGCTGCCAAGAATCCTTAAAACAAAAAGAATCTCTCAACAAACAGCAAAAATCAATGGAATTAAAGCAAGAAAGAAGCTGTATTGAGCAAGAATCGAGCAATGAAGCCCACATGTTAATCACTACTAACCAAGAATCCATTGATTTAGGAGTAACCATCAAACAAGAATCCTTGGAACCCAATGATGACAATACAATAAGTTCCTTCGCAAGTGTTTGGGTTAAAGTTGAAGAGGAAAATAATTCAGAGTCAGCTATATACGAGCCTGAGGAACTGAGGTTAGTTTTAAATGAAGACTGTCACTATATTGTTGACTTATTTTAGTCAATGTAAGGTATTGTTTGAGATATGAAGAGTTTTAATGGAAGTTTCAAACTTACCAATTTTAATTGAATTTTAGTTTCATTCGATTACTTACTATTAAAAATGAGCTGTAATAATCATGTTTCAAAGTTATGATTGATAAGGTTAGCATAACAATGCAAATCTTGACCTTTGTTCACATTTTCTACAAAATCATCTATTTTTAGCTGAACAAACATACCTTTTACTAAACTTTGAATAAGGTAAATAAAAACTCAGAAGCGTCCTGGCCGCCTGTTTTCTTACATTGGATTTATTTTTTATTCTTTTTTATTATAAAGGAATATTCGGTTTATTCGGATATTTACCTTTGTCAAGGAATCTATCTTTTTATGTACTGAATACATTTACCATGAACAACTGATAAAAAAAAAATCGTTTAGGCTTACAAAATAAATGTACCAACATAAATGAAACCATATAAACACCTACTACACTCAGAGTCTCTTACTGGATGTGCGATGATATCAATATATTTGATAAAACTAGGTTGAATTATATAAAAGGTGTGATTTCTATTGCAAAAAATTAACAACTACTTATTGTGTTTTTTCTTGGTGTTTGAGCCGGCAATATGCATAGGTAAGTACCATAATTTCTATTAAATTTGTGTAAGGGTGAATATTTTAGCAACTGCTTTGGCTAACTTCATGAAACTATTTAAGTGATAGTGTTGGATTATTTCTCAGTAATTTTATTAGTTTTTTTTATTTAAAATGGGTTTGCGGTTAGCCGCAGTCTCGCCTGGTGGTAAGCGATGCAAGGCCGATGGTGGTACGCGCTTACCCAGAAAATGCCTATTCACTCTGGCCTTGAAGATACCAAGGTTGTAAGTATCGAGTACAAGTATTTTGGTTTCTTTACGGAATTGTGCTCCTGTGTCTGTCTGTGCCTATATGACTTTGAAGGGGTCTTCACCCCGCTCGAGAGCTTTTGCTATTAGTCTTTCTGATCTGATTGTTCTAGACTATTCTTGAGGTCATAACTCTTACAATAATCTGAAGTTGCTTTTTTCTTGCCACAGTTGAACCCAAAAAGCTTTTTAATGCATTTTGTGGCATATCTGGCACTTGCATTTTCAGGAAGTTAGTGATTCGTGACTGATTTAGTTAATTCAGATTTAAACTAAATATTATTTTTATTTTTTAGTAGATTTTATCAGTTTTTCAATGACAAAATATTTACACGTAAAAAAAAAGCAGTTCCTAATTAATAAATGCTACTATAATACCAATGAATATTTCATTGATAATAATTATATAGGTTCCCCAAAATAATGTAATGAGATTGATTAATAAAAATAGAATGAGATAATGAAATAAAAATATTTATACTATACTACTTTCGCCGTATGATGATATCCCTGACAGTTCATAATTGTGAATTATAGTGTTGTAACGAATGTAATTCAATCGAGTTGACAAAGGAAATGGAATCGGATTTACCAATTTTTTTTTTTAATTATTAGTAAACGAGTTATGGCTAATAACTGATAAGTTATAGAATAAAACGCAGTATCTCGAAAATAATAGTTCAAAAATAGCACACAAGGAAGACGCACTCGTGCTGATGCGAATGATGTGATTACAAAATAGTCGCTCATATTCATCAATTTTTGTCGATTCAGTAGTGTCATGTATACACTATTGAATGGCGTTCCTTTTCACGCATCAGGCGCTGTAAAGATACATTAATTTAATTTAATTTACTTCATTTATCAACAGTTAATAATAATAACGACATTTACTTGATAAGATTCGAAAGGACAATAGTTTTTTAATAGTTTATAACATTTTCTTTTGCCAGTTTTTTTTTATTTAGTTTGAAATAGTATGCGTGACACGCAACGATGAGAACTGTCAGGCATATCACCTTATAGTGAAAATAGTATAATTTTGAATTAATTCCACAATAATTTTATTATTCGATGTATGTTATTTATATGTGGTGTTGTCTGTTGTCTATATTTCATTATAATTAGATTTTAATATTATTACAAGCGCTACCTCTCTTAACCCAAAGTTGCGTGCCCGACAGGGTCCATAACACTGTTCCAACACTACTGTAACATCTGATTTTACATTATGGTTTTGCAATAAAAGATTAAGTATTGAGTACAAACAAACAAAAAAAAACAATCAAGCAATCATCTTTCCTCTTTATAAATTAGTAGGTATAGATAGATGAATAAGGGGGTAAAAATTAAACGGAATTGTATACAATCCTGCATAGTGTCAAAACCTCGTTTATGCCAACTTCACCAACACAGATTTAGTTAGGTTCCGTTTTTTTCCAATAATTTGAATTTTAATCTTATTTTTTTTCTTCTACAATATTATGTGGGAAGACAAATATCTGAATTTCTACCTAAGCCAAGACTGATTAAGTTAAAATGGACGAGGGGGCTTAACTTCGATCATCATTTAAAAATATGTAAATGCAAATAAGTTTCTTTTATTCTAATACCTACTAACTATAGGCAAAAAGATATCAGATAGCTAAGGGCGCTTCAAGTTTTTGTCAAAAAATCTGCTGCCACCGATTTCGTCCGCGAGGACCTAGCTTTTTATAGTTCACCCTGTATATAAATCAAAAGCACTCACTCTAAAATTTTATAAAACATGAATTGTACTTTGTTAAAAAAAAGTTAGCTCTAATAATTAATTTAGCGTTAATAAATAATGTATGTTGTTTCTTGGTATCCAAAAAACATGTTTAATTTAACGAAATACGTGATTATAAATGAAATCATCCATACTAGCTTTTTAAGTAGTAACCAAGTATATCAATTAGTTTACTGGAATATATTTTTTACATTAATATAATTCACATGTTTCCAGTGAATCACCATTGGAAGAGGTCAGTCCATCCACTATCAGAGACAGTACTGAAGAGCCTCTAAATAAAAAACCGCGTATTTCGGTTGCTGTAGAGTAAGTATCTGTTCTTTTTTTCGTGTTTTACTTAAAATAACCTCCATATTTTTTCTTTATTATATTTAATCATTTTAATCAATATGTGAAAAATACAGATAAAAATATCCAAATAGATTTAGGGGTTTGAAAAATTTTGTATGGAAGCTGGCATAGCCACCCGCTTGCAATTAAGTGTCCGCGCACGGTGAGAGTAAACATACACGTTTACAATTTTTTTTTATCTTCCTCACACTAAGGTGTATCCGAAAATACCCCATGTATGTTACCAGATTTTTTGTAATTTTCGAGTTATGAATTTTTTAGGTTGAGTCACTTTTTTGGTTACTGTTGCGTGATCTGTTGTGATAATAGCCTGATTTTTTTTCTTTATTAATTGAATAGTACCCCTCCATCTAGGGCTACTATTTGGATGAGAAATGTAGGGTAATTTTTTTTTTAGAGTTATGAAAAGCGTTATGGATGTGAATTCTTCAGAATCATCTGGCGATATTATTCATTTATTAAAGAAAAAAATCAGGCATTTATCTCAACAGATCGCGCTACACTGACCGAAAATGTGACTCAGAAATATTCAAAAATTCGTTAAAAAATTCATAACTCGAAAACTACAAAAAAACGGGTAACATACATGGGGTATTTTCGGATACCCCTGAGTGTGAGGAAGCTAAAAAATGTATTGTTGTGTATGTTTGGACTACCCTGTATATGGAAAGAGGACACATAAACAATCAAAATTTTTTTAATATAATGGTACCCTCTAAAGTGTCACTTTTCCGACTTTATTGAACGTAAAGTTCATAGTGCACGTATACATCTTAAAAAAAAACAAAATAGCGGCTGGTGACTATGCCACAAAATTTAATGTTCCAGCCCTTACTTACCTTCAAATCGTCCCATGTATCTCCAAAAATAATTTATTGAAAACTTCAATAACATGAATCTGAATTGTATACTTACGCACTTGGATAAATGTGGGTGTTCCACTACATTGAGGTCGGCTTACATTACCTTGTTGCAACTTGCAAGTAATTTTTTGGGACGTGAGGAACAGGGTGTAAAGTTCCTCATCCACCATTGAAAAGGGACGATCCTCCGACCAGACGGGTGTCTGGATGGCTACTGCCCGACGGCTGTTGTCGGGTTCTTGTATATCTGTTCGATCGCTCGGATAACTTTAATATCGCGATGTAGGATACGTCATTTTTTTTAGTTAGTATGTGGCGAGATAAATGTCGCTACATCACTCCCCTCCGAGACCGGAGGTCGATAGCAGGTTGAGTCGTCCATACATCTTGTGATGCTTGCCGGGCCAGTGGAATGTTCCAGTGAGTAGGAACCGCATAGTTCACGGTGAGTCGGAACTGTTTGCGGTGATGCCCCAGTGAGTCGGGGTGATGCTGCAAATGCTCCAGTGAGTCGGAGTAGGGCAGTGCTGCATAGTGGCTGGCTGCTGCGTCGACCAGGAGAGAAGTGCGTCTCTGCATGCTGACCGGCCGAAGTGCAGTGTGCTGTGTCAAGGTCGCTGATAAGACTGTGGGTGATGACCAAGAATGCGCGTCCGCTGCATGCTGGTGGTCAGGATTGGTAGCCGTGGATGCTAGCTGGCTGTATGACTCGCTGCTCGAAAGCTTGTGGAAGTGATGATGACGTCACGATGACGTAGCTTTGTGAAGGCTGCGCTGACGTTCATGCTCGGGGTCACCAGTTATGGGGACGTGAGGAACAGGGTATAAAGTTCCTCATCCACCATTGAAAAGGGAGGATCCTCCGACCAGACGGGTGATGTATCTGGTGGGCTACTGCCCGTCGGTTGTGGTCGAGTTCTTGTATATATGTTCGATCGCTTGGATAACTTTAATATCGCGATGTAGGATACGTCAGTTTTTTTTTTAGTTGGTATGTGGCGAGATAGATGTCGCTACATCATCACGTCGGGGTCACCAGTTTGGGGGAAGTGAGGAACAGGGTGTAAAGTTCCTCATCCACCATTGAAAAGAGAGGATCCTCCGACCAGACGGGTGACGTGTCTGGTGGGCTACTGCCCAACGGTTGTTGTCGGGTTCTTATATATCTGTTCGATCGCTCGGATAACTTTAACATCGCGATGTAGGCTACGTCAGTTTTTTCTAGTTTGTATTTGGCGAGATAGATGTCGCTACAAATTATTTTTTTATAATGTTTTTCTTTCTCTCATAGGCGCTTGAGTGCTAAAGGAGAATTAAATCATGCTATCAGTAGCATTTTGGGCACACCTGCCGTCCCATCACCAATGAAGTAAGTATGAGTATAGGGATAGCAAGTAATAATTCAAACTTACTTAACCATATTTTCATGTACCATTTGCCCCAAACCCCCAAGACGCAGTTACAATTAAATAAATAAAGTTTTTTAATGTTGAAATTTGACCTTTTTTGGCCAGGTCAATAATTATTTCTTATTTCTATACCCTATATGTATAACTATATTTTTGATGTTTATGTTTAAGCTTCATGGATTCTGATGCGCGTGAAATAGACACTACCACTTCCGTTCAGTGTAAAAAACCTCGAAGAGCATCAAAACAAGAAAACCGACAAGCAAAGCCATTGTCAAAAGATGAAATTATCAATATAGGTAATTTTTGTAATTATAATTTAAATAAGGAATTTTATTCAGATTAAAATCCGTATTAAACATTAAAGAATACAGAAAATACCAAATACAAATACATAAATATTAGAAAACTGACAAAAACAATGATATTTCAAAAATATACTAAAAATTCTAATTGATAACATTATTGTACAGTCGCCATCGGATATATTTTAGCAGACAGGGTGCCCATAAACATCTCGTATGTAAAAAGACCATAAGTTTTTTACACTACAAGTTACCAATAATATCTGAGCATTAACATTCATTACATCATTATTATCTGAGCAGGTTGTCGGATATTTTTGGTTATTTGTGCATGTAGAAATTATCGACTAACTGCTGCTCAGATAATGATGATGTTATTAATGTTCAGATATTATTGGTAGATTGTATTGTTAAGAACTTATGGACATTTGAAATAGGTCAGAAGTATTTGGGTACCCTGTCTGCTACAATATATCTGATGGCGACTGTACCTCTGTGAAGTCCGATTGATCTAAGATTAAACCACACGCAATGAGATTTTATAGCAAAACTAATCTGTTGTTTCAGGCAGTGAAGATGAACTCGAACCTTGCAACTATGACTCGGCCTCTTTCGTACCACGTTGCCAGCGTATCTTGCTCGCAAGTGGTGACAATGAAGACATTGAAAATGAAATAATACCTATAACAGAGAAGCTTTCCCAAATGCCAGAATCTGTTCATAATAGAAACCTCAATCAAACAACAGCTGGTAAGATCCATTGGCGTCCATTTCCAAAGAAACCAATACCGCCTGAAGAGAGACAGGAATTTTTCAAAATGCCACAAGGGCCAAAAATACCTCTATCAAATCCATATGCAGCTTTCACTGCAATATGGGATAGGCAAATAATGGAATTGATAGCTGAAGAAACGAATAAATATGCTGAAGAAACTCTCAAATACTTAGCTTCTAAATACAAACTGTCAGGTATAGCTAGACTCGATCGTTGGTCTCCGACAAATGCCGATGAACTATATGTATATTTTGGAGTCATTTTAGCAATGGGTCACTGCCACAGAATAGATGAAGAAGAATTCTGGACTTGTAAAGGAATAAATGAAACTCCAAATTATGCCAAATTGATGCCTTATAATCGTTATGTACTCATAAACAAATTTCTACACTTCACAGACAATAGTTCTATTCCCAAAAACCTCAATCATTCGGAAGCTAGATTGATTAAAATTAAACCAATTATAGAACATCTTAATAAAAAGTTTCAGTCTCTTTACTCTTTGAACAGGAATATAGTTGTAGAAGAATCTCTAACTCATTCTGCTAATATTGACCAATTAGTAAAAAATAAAAACGAAACAGATGAATATAGAGATCGGCTCAGGAGCTATGAGGTCTGCGATGCTAAAAGTGGTTACATATGGCGATTTGAAATAAATGGACCTGATGAGACCGAAAGAAGTGCTTGTTTAAGAAAAAAAGAGATAATTTTTAGTCTATTGAAAGGGCTGGAGAAAAAAGGACATTGTCTTTACATGGATGACGTATTCATTGACCCAAAGACTGTTCGAACTTTAAAATCAAAGGGCTTTGACTGTGTAGGGCAACTTCATAATAAATATTTTCCCAAAGAACTGTCTTCTAATCTAAATCTTAGTGACGTACAAGGATGGACAAGTGGAGATATGGATATTATACTTTGGCCTGACCAAAAAAAAGTAGGTATAATCTCTACATACCATGGGAACACAATGAATGAGAGGGACGGCACGTGTTTGCCTTTTGCAATATCAGACTACAAAACCTGCATGGCCTGGCTTGATCGCAAAGACCAGAAAATAGCAATGTTTCCGGTAGAAAGAAGAAAATCGCGTGGATGGTACAAAAGATTCTTCAGGCGGCTTCTTAACGCGAGCATTCTCAATAGTTTCATTTTGTTTATCGAATCGGCCGTACATTCTGCCCCGTATTGTGCAAACTACAAGCAATTCAGGCAGGACCTTTTCGCGAGTCTTTTCAAGAATTCTCCAGTTAAGTCTATTCCGACGATGTCATCGTCTTCGGTTAAATTTTCTCCGGAGTTCTTTGAGCATCTTCCGGCGGAGTACGAAGTCCTTTCCGGCCGGAAGGAGCACAGAGTTTGCGCCATCTGTCGTCAGCGCGCTGACACTTATTGTCCTGGGTGTAAAGTCACTCTTTGCGCTTTTGGGTGTCATGGTCGGTACCATCTCGGCAAATAATTTCTTTATTTTTGGAAGGATATGTTATATACACGGTGATTATCAAAAGACTTACATATATGGTATGACATACCCAGTAAGTGACAGAGTAACTTTAGGTGAAAATTTGATTTTTTTAATTTACTTCTAAGGTTTTCATACAAGCAGACTGTTCCACTGGTTTTAAAAATAAAGTCCACCAAAAAAACAAATTATTTACCAACATAGTTACATTCTATTGAGTTACTGAGTATGCCATATCGGTAAGTCTTTTGATAATCACCCGGTGTAAGTCAAAATGACGAGTCTTTTTTTAAAAAACGGGTGTTTTTATGAATGTGTTTAAAATATGATATTTGTTATGTTGAGGTTATTTTTATGATGTAATTGAGTTATGGAATTTTCAAGAATAAAAATTAGTCCTTACTAACCTTGTAGTTAACCTGTTTGTTTTATTTTAAGTAAATATTTATTCGTGTGAGCTTGCTTCTGTAAAATCTTTCGCCATTTGCTGACTAGAAGTTCCCTGAGATTGTGGTTTTCCACTTTCTTACCCACATCCGAAGCAGAAGCAGAGTCAGAAGTATAATGATATGAATTTGAAAAGAGAACCAGTGTCGTCTCCAAGTTAATCAACACATTTCAATGCAGGCTTTATTATAGGATGCTCACCACCTGCCTACCACGTTGGGTTCTAATACCATTGCTGAAAAGTGGGCTTCTGAGTATTTCGTTCACAATGACGGCAACAGTCGTGATGATATTTATTTATGTTATGTTTATTACGGGGGTCTTCTATTTATCCTTCTTCGTAAGGCCACCCACTGAACAAGTACCTCTAAGGGGCCATAAAGACGAGCATACCAACGCCCCTGCGACACAGAAAGGCAACCGTCGCGACTGTCACTGCGCAGGTAAAGACTCGCCGACAGCTGCGGACTGTCGCTGATTGTCGCCATCAGGCACATAGGTTTGATTTCCTCCTACGCTGACGTCGGTCGTGTACATCGGTCGAGCGAATACGAAATAAACAATAGTAGCAAAAACCTGTCACGCACGTCAGCGTCGCTATTCAGTGTCCCATAGAACATTGTTTTTGTTCTTAAGCTCGATCGATGTAGGTACGCGATCGACGTCAGCGTAGGAGGAAATCAAGCCTTACATTTAATGACCATTCGTGACCGTCGGCGATCGTCTGCATCCATCGGCGACATTATCAAATCTCAGTAAAGATCTAAAACCAAGTGCAAGACGCAGGTAGAACTTATAAGAATTGTTCGTTGGCTGAGCGAGGTAGAACGTGATGTTAGCGGGTCTCATAAATTAAGTCATTTGCGCAAATGACTAACTCATTATGTTTTTTTACAGCTCACAATGTTCAACATCGAAGAAGAAGACACGTGAAGCGAAGAAAGAAATTCAATGCAATCAATGCGAGTACACCACAGGCTACAAGAACTGCTTTGCACTACACATGCTCAGCCACAACGAAACCAAGCCATATTCTTGTTCATCCTGTGACTATTCTACTAAATATCCAACCTCCTTGAGCAGACACATGGTCATGAAACATGAAGACTTAGGACAAGAGATAGAAGAGCCAAATAATCAGGTCTATAACTGCCCTTACTGTGATTACACCACCACGCGCAAGTGGAATCTGAACTCTCACAAGAGAAAACATAAGCTGAAACAATTTAAATGTCAACAATGTGACTACGAAACCGCTTACAGACATAATTTTGCAAAACACAGTAAAACCCATGAGAAGAAAACTGAATTTTACAAATGCGATAAATGTCCGTTTGTCACACGATTCGAAGGGCATATAAGCAGGCATTTGTCTAAGATACACAACGAAGTCACTGATAAAGCGAACAAGTGTGACTATTGCGATTTCTCCACTCCAACAAAATGGCGACTAAACGTTCACAAACAAAGAAGTCGTCAAGCTAATACTATGAAATGTTCATTTTGTGAATTTGAAACTTATTACATGTGCCAGCGCAAAAGACATAAATTCATCCATTCCGACGAAATTAATAAAAATAAATCGAATGATACAGAAACGATGACAGGTCCAATTAAAACAAACTCTGTTGAAAATAACAAACCAAAATCCGTCGCTGCAATTGAAAATACAGAGGAGTTAATCGAAAATGAAGAAAACGTTCCAGAAGAAGATAAACCAGACGCGAAATCACAAGAATACACTCTAGATCCAGACTGCGTAAATTGGAAGAGTATTCAAGTGCTATACACTGATGGCAAAGATAAGCCATTTCAGTGCCATATGTGTGATTATACAGCTCGGTTTAAATCGTCGGTGCAGCGCCATTTTCAGCGACACCATACTGGAGCACAAAGTCGTCCATATAAATGCGTCAACTGCGATTTTTCTACTAAAACAAAAGATCAAATCGCTTTACATAATAAGCGGAGCAAATCTGAAACCAAAATGCATTGTAATTCTTGTGATTTCACTACTACATTCAAATGCCAGTATGTGACACACCAGAAATCCCATTACTCTCACAAATGCTCGAAATGCTCGTACACGTGCAAGAATAAATATGATTTGCAGAAGCATTTCACTAATGTCCACATGGGAGACGGCTTGAAGTGCCAGTACTGTGAATATAAGGCGTCTAGGAAAGAAAGCTTATTATGCCATGAGACTATACATACAGGGGATAAACCTTTCAAATGTACTTACTGCAGTTATATGTCAGTGAGGAGATGCCTACTCGATAATCATATTAAACGCAATCACAGCGAAAAGATCAATGTTACTGTTGTTAGAGATAGCAAAATTCAGTCTTTGAAGCTGAAACCAGAAAATGTCCAAGAATTAGTGCAGTTAGAATTGACAAATTTTAAGTAATTTAATACAAAATAAAATAGAATAGAATTTATTCGCAGAAATATGGCTTCAAATACCGGGTGATATGGCATTTATCTCGTGCCACGTAAAAAGCGCCCTGGATGCCCGTGCCCTTGCGCCATTGGTTCGTTCGTGCGGAGCCTCACCTTCCTCGCTTCGTACCCACTAATTAGATCCATAAATCGTCTAGTGCGCAGGATGAGCCCCAGAGCTTTTTACGTGACGCAAGTTATACTCAGTAGGTGATGTAAATATGTCAGTGAGAATTTTATTACTTTTTAAGGGTTTGATACATACAAACATTACTGATTATTCGGCTGATTTGTATGGTGAGCTTAAATTAATTTGATCATTTGAATTTTTCACTAAACTTAGATATTTTTTACATAACATAAATAATAACATTTAATATTTTTTATCGTCTTTTGATTGTATTGTATTAAACAATAGGTATTAAGTTCTAACATTAGTTTCTAAGTCAACTGTAATACTAACCCATGGATCTTGTTATCTTAATAAATAAATTGAATTGAATAACTTACTGTATGCCTTGTAAGTTTTTTGATAATTACCGGCATCATAAGTACATAATAAAGTGGGTACAGTCAGAAACAAAAGGCGTTTATCACTTTAGTATCCTGTAAGTAATCCATCTCAATTTATGTTGATAAAACCTGCTAATATGACTCTGAGTAGAACCGGCGTCCTTGGACATCTCAACCCGCACTGCGCTAAACAAGCTGTTAACATATCCAGAATATCTACAACTCATACGTACACTACATCATATTTTTTTGTAAATTACTGCGACTACTTTCCTGGTGCCACAGAATAGGTAATAAATATTACTCTACCTACCTACAGTCATGCGCCAGGCCGAGCGTTCAGTCGAAAGCATAACTACTTACCTATCTGTACGTTTTGCAGGCTTCAAAAATATGTGAGCAACACAGCCACAAATATCTATACAAGTCATCAAAGCGTCTTCTCGTTAGTATAGATATTTGTGTGTGACTAATGTTAAGCTCAGATATTTTGGAAACCTTGGAAACGTATAGATATTTATGCTTTTGACTGTACCTAAACTGTGAAGCGACACAGTCGGCAAAATTGTTCAAAATAATAAATGATGTTTCCCATTTCTTTTGATAAGTTAGTTTGTTAATAAAATACTCCTATTAACTTCCATATTTTTTTTAATTTTGCCCTTTTTAAGATTGCCCCCACACTAGCGTTATTTGAGCGTCAGCGCCAGCGCGACGCCGCGCGCCGACGCAACGCCAGCGCAGTGGCGCGGTTCAACTCGGGCACTTGGCGATTGTCGCGCGCCGAACGTCGCGATTGCGCTGCGCAGGCGTCGCGTTGGAGCGACGCTTGCGGAGCGTTTTTTTGTCAACAGTACAATGAACAACACAAGCTTAGCTTTGCCATTAGCGCACATTTCACAAATTTTACTTACATTTCTAGCCATCCTATGTACGAATGTGTAATTTTACCATTTTACGTAAGCTTTTTGAACTTAACATTTAAAATCATGTAGGTAAACATTTTCAGAACACGACATATATATCTCAAATAATGATATTATAAAAAAACTTTTAAAATGCCCTGATTTACACTTACATTGTTTGTTTTAAAACGCCATAATCTACACTAACATTATAAAGAGGTAAGCGTTTGTGAGTTTGTAGGTAATAATCTTCGACACTAACGAACCGACTTCAAATATTCTTTTACTGTTAAGAAGCTACATTATCCCTGATTGCTATAGGCATATATTCGTTTTGAAATAATTAGTTTTCACCCAGATCAATTAACACTTTTAAGTAATCCAGGAAAAAAGCAGCAATGCTATCAGTTGTGTTTCATCGGCGGAATCCATTTTCTCACTGACTCTATAAACCGTCTGCGAGGCACGACGCGACGCTGGGCGCGCAGAGGACGCCCAGCGTCTGCGCAGCGCCAACGCGGCGACGGCGCTGACCTGCGCAGACGAGGGATTATCCGCGGCGTCCTTTTTTCTCCGTCAAAATAGATCCTTTACGAACTGTATCGAGCAACGCACACGAACGACTAAAAGTACGCCGAGCCAAAAATCCGCCAAAACACCGCGGACGCCCGGGGGAGCGTAGCGGATAAAAGTGCGCGGCATCCACGAAAAAAATTGAACGAACGAACTATGAGCATACAACGCACACAGCGGATTTTACGAAATAAAGGAATGGACCCAGTACTCTT
The DNA here is from genome assembly GCA_947369235.1 of Udea olivalis. Lineage (NCBI taxonomy): Eukaryota > Metazoa > Arthropoda > Insecta > Lepidoptera > Crambidae > Udea > Udea olivalis. The sequence continues at coordinate 8,642,900 of OX376370.1, read as the reverse complement.
TTAAAACGTCTTCTCTTTTGCTTAAACTTCATGTTAATTACAACGAAATCTCAAATGAACGCACTTCGTGTGCGTTCGAGTCCGCGGTAAATCCGCGGGGGTTTTTCTATTCGCGAAGCGTACTTTTGTATTCGCGGAGCGTACTTTTTTCTTCGCGTAGGTACGTAGTCTGCGCAGGCGTTAAGAGCAACCGCCGAGAGACCGCACTGGAAAAAGTACAGGGGAGTCCCCGAATAAACTTCATTGCTTGCTTTTTGTTCCGATAAAATATTTATTTTATTTAATTATTTAAACGTACCCGCAATTGTCCGTGCGCCCACTCGCCCGCTGAAAATCAGCGTCTGAGCCTATCAGGCACAGGCATTAGCTGAGCGCGGTCCAATTTACTTTTTGGACATCGTGACACCGATGCCTGTTGGTATTTCTCTGAGTTATGCAAAAAGGGAGCAGGAAATTAAAGTTGGTGAGGATGATAGTTTGGCAGAATATATTTATTTTAGTAACGTTACCTAGTAACAGTGTCATTAGATTAATATATAAAAAGACACGCGGAGGTCTTACACCTCAACACTCCCCCTGAAACGTGCATCCATCACCATACACAAGCATAAGCAGTCCTCAAGCACAATATAATCAACATACATACCGATGTAAGGGCAAGCGTGCAACACACTTTTAGAACTTTATGCTTCCCAATGAGTTTGTGAACACTTCAGCTGTGTTGTCCTCTGTAGATACATACTTTAAATCAACGATTGATTTTTCTACACAATCACGCACATAATGATAGCGTACGTCGATATGCTTGGTACGTCTGTGTGCAACTGGATTTTGAGCAAGTTGCAATGCACTCTGGTTATCGATGTACAGCTGTACAGACTTTGGACTTTCATTCAGTGGAGTTGCTAAGAAACGCTGTAAGTACGTAGCCTCCTTACTGGCTTCTGACAGTGCTATGTACTCAGCTTCTGTTGATGAAAGTGCCACACAAGACTGCTTCTTACATTCCCATGAAATGGGATTACCACCGACCTTAAACAAATATCCGGAAAAAGACTTTGTCTTTTACGTCACCGCCCCAGTCAGCGTCTACACATCCTTCAATTAAAATATCCGGTTCTTCCGCCTTGTACACCAGGTTGTAATCTAAAGTACCCTTGAGGTACCTCAGTACTCTCTTAGCTGCTTCTAATGGAATCTGTTGGGAACAGGAATTATACTGAGATAAAAAACTAACTGCTGCAGATAAACCGGCCGCGTATTACACGCTAAGTAGTTCAAGCTACCTACTATCGATTGATAGCGCAACTTGTTTTGCTGATCCAGTAACTCACCATTACCTTCCCCTACAGCAAAATGATTATGCGAATCAACTTCCAAAGGAGTTTTAACTGCTTTTCATTCTGCAAGGTCATTCTCCAGCAGTAATGTCTTATTAAACTTTTGCTGAGATATATGCAGCGAACCTTTTTCATCTCTCATCAGCTGCATGCCCAAACATTGTTTCGCGATTCCTAAGACTTTGATTTTGAACTTCAATCTCAATTTCTTTAACAACCAGTCTTTCTTCTCGGAATTATCATGAAAAACTATAAAATCATCAACATAAAGGGCTATAAAAACATTATCTCTGAAATATAAACACGTATCAAAATATGAATGAATAAATGACAACAACAGCAAATCGTCATTTATTTTCTCGTTCCATGAACGTGATGCTTGTTTCAGACCTTAGATCGCCTTTCGCAATAAGCAAACCTTATTTTCATTAAAACTTTCTGGCTGATGCATGAAAACTTTTTCATTCAAATCCCCATTTAAAAATGCTGTGTTCACATCCGAAGTGATTAATTTGCAGATTTTTATGAACAGCCCATGAAAATAATAATCGCAAGGTCGATTTACGTATCTATAACTGGCGAAAAAGTTTCAAAATAGTCGACGCCATAAGACTGCGTGAATCCTTTTGCAACAAGTCGAGCCTTGTAGGACTTATTCCCATCAGCATCGAACTTATGCTTAAATATCCACTTGCATCCGACTACTTTTGCTCCAGGTGGTCTGTCAACCAACTCCCACTTCGTTTTCATACATAGAGTCCATTTCCTTTTCCATAGCTACTTTCCAGTATTGACTGTCTACACTACTTAGAGCTTTCTGGACTGTACGAGGTTCAACTTCATTATTAAGACAGACACCCACTCTGGTTCCGCATCCTATTCCGTAGTGGGTATCTTGGCTCAGCTTCTGCCTCTGACTCATTCAATTCAGCTGTATCCCGACTTTCATTAGTCACAGCATCCTCACTTACGTCTGGAGTCAATGTCGACGTCGGCATCTCATTATTTACAAAGCTGTTTACAGGTTCAGTATCTACAATTTTGTTGAGTTACCAGGTAACACTAGCTTCAGTTTCCCTGTCATTTACAGACTGAAGTCTAGGTGCTATCTGCTCATTGTTCCTGATTTACCCTGTCTCCTCTAGAAACACAACGTCTCTTGCAATGCGAATGATACGTGGATCACACATGTCTGCAAAAAGCGATAACCTATGGTACCGGTACTGTATCCCACAAAAAGATATTTCTTCGCCTTCGAGTCCCACTTCTTCCGAGTTTCCTTTGGTGTATGCAAATATGCAATCGAACCAAAAACTCTGAAGTGACTCACAGCTTGAGCTATCCCTGTTCACATCTCCGGAGTTCACATCTTCTCCGGTTGCCTGTTCTTGGTGTATACTGCAGTATTGCAGGCTTCAGCCTAGAACATTTTGTTAAAACGGTCACTCAGCATAGTCCGAGCCATTTCAACAATTGTCCTGTTAGCCCGCTGTGCTACGCCATTCTGTTCCGGTGTGTAGGGAACTGTCAATTGGTGCTTAATACCTTTGCTGCTAAGAAATTGCTTAACCCTATTAATTACAAATTCTGTTCCGTTGTCCGTCCGCATACACTTGACTTTCAAGTTTGTCTCGTTCTCCACATGCGCCACAAAGTCTTTGAAATATACAAAGCTCTCCGCTTTCGACTTAAGAAAGTAAGCAAATATTTTCCTGCTAAAATCGTCGACGATGACCAGCACGTAACGAGCTCCGCCATAGTTACGAACGCTCCGACATTGGACCACAGATGTCCATGTGTACTAAGCCGAGCTTCTTATCTGCTCTCTCTGCTTCACCTACTGGTAAAGTTAATCTATGTGCCTTACCCTTAATGTAATCAATACACGGTTCCATTACGCTCCAAAATCGAGTCCAGGTATCTTGCGTAAATCTCGCTCATTTAAGTGTCCAAGACGCCTATGCCACAAAAACATAGAGTCCTTAGCTTGAACTGTAGCGAAAACCCCTTCTACAAAAGAATAACAATCATTAAGCTTGTAGATGCCTGAGACTTTGCTACCAGTAGCCACAAGCTTCCTCGAATTGTGACCTACCGAGTTGTGAAATAATAATACACCCTTCTGCATTAAAATAGCACATTGTTCACCGAGAGGAGAAAGAGACCGATTACCGTCGAGGGTGTCGTTTGAAGCCCGAGCCGTAGGCGAGGGCTTAAAAACACCCGAGATCGGGAATCGCACTTTCTCTCGAGTGATACATAGTGCTTTATACTACACCTACGAGGAAAATAAAAACTAAATCTTTACTAATTGAAATTTATATTGAAATTGTTGTAGTTAGTGAAGCTTAATGTAACACTTTTTCCATTCATGTTTGTTTCAACTGCGGCGTAGTTAAAAAATCTTCATCATCACTATCACTACTTATCATTTTGATAGTTTTATTTTACTTTCTACGAAAACTGAATCCTCAAACAACACACAAATTGAAAATGGCGCCAATGGCGTCTGCAATTTTCACATGTTCTTTTTTCAAATTGTTTATCCTGCCGCCGCAGGGTCGCACTGCCAGCCCGACACCATCCGACACACAGCTAGTGGCCAGTGTCATTTTGCAAACTTGGAGATAAAAACTCACTGTAAAAACTTTTTGGCTTTGATATTTAGGTTACCGGCGCATAGTCTTACCCAAAATTAAAAAAGAAAAACCACGTAAGAAATGGATTTTCATACACTTTTCTCTCCCGCTCAGATGCGTTTTCTCCCCGCATATTTGTTCGATATGCAATGACGTACTTTCTACCTTAAATTTAATAAAGTATCAAGGTACTTTCCGAGCAGGTGTAGTATAAACTACTTTCCATCCTCTTTCGACCAACTGAAAAACAGACAACAGATTTACCTTGAGCCCTAGTACATACGTAACATCCCTAATTGGTAAAACTTCTCCTTCCAGCCTGATCATTATGTCACCAATACCTGCACTAGAATTCCTTTCATCATTCGCACATGCCACGTCACTATTTACATCATTTACAACCTTAATGTCTCTAAACCAATGTTTTTGAAAAGACTTAAGACTAGATGCACCACTGTCAATGTACCAATACTGTGAATCTATACTCCATTCATTAAAGCATTAGATAGAAGTAAAACAGGTTCTTTTTAGGGTACACTTTGAGGTAAAAGTACAAAAAACATAATTGCTTTTAAGATTTAAGCAGAGTTTATTAAAATCCACATAAATAGCAGCTGTCACACTTATTTGTTCTCATTTAAAGTAAAGGAACTTCAGAATTTATGAGGCTTTTGCTTAAAATAATTATTTTGTCTTGCATCAAACTATATTGTCAATGTAAAAACCTAAAACAGGCAGAGGTTTCCATTTTTACCGTCACTATAACTCTACTAAATCTAAAATGTTACATAATCCCTTCATACGTTGTGCCGGAAGGGGTTTTCATTTCGCCAGGTTATACTCAGGTATGTTATCGTCATGGCAACGTCAAATGCCAATTGTCATTCATTTTAGGCCCCCTGCTTCTTATTTCTAATGTTTTAATGAATGAAGTATAGATGCACCACTGTCAATGTACCAACACTGTTAGTCGAATGTATCACGGACTTAATGATGTGATCAAACTGGTCTTCGGTTCTCGAGACTTCTCTGCAGTCAATTGTGGACATGCCACAATTCTTATGTCCTTTCTCTCCGCATTTGAAACATTTTACTGGCTTCGAGTTAGGTTTCTTCTTATTCCCCTTAGCGGCTAACGCTGAATCACTCGTCGAATTGGTAGAACTGCACCTACTGTCTTCCTGTATAAGCTTCTGCCGAACATTCTCTGAGGTTAACTTCATGCCTAAATGTTCCAAAGCCATTTTCATAGGTTTATACTCGTCTGGTAAACCTCTCAGTAAGACTACAACCACTAGATCTTCGTCGATACCATGGTCTATCTCTCGCAACTTGTGAGTATGCCACATTATCGCAGCGACGTATTCGTGCATACTGCTGTGCTTCTGCAATCTCTTGTCTAGTAGAGCATTCAATAAGCTAATCCGTTTGTTGACTCCTCTGTCTTCGAGCACGGCAGCTAATGCATCCCACGCTTGTTTGGCTGATTTTGCCTCCTTGACGTATGCATTCATGTGCGGCTCGTTAGGCAAACAGATCAGAGCAAGGGCTTCTTCGTCTTTCTGTATTTTGGAGCAACTGTTGGAATCGGGAAATTTTGAAGTGTACACGAAAAGTTTTTCTCTTAATAAAAGCATTTTCATTGCGATCTTCTAGTCCTTTTAAAAAATTAAATAAATTAAACTAAATTAAATTTATATATTTTTATTATTTTAGCATGGCAATGGAAAATTTTGCGATATGGGCCATGACCTCTAGAGTTATGCAAAAAGGGAGCAGGAAATTAAAGTTGGTGAGGATGATAGTTTAGCAGAATATTTTTATTTTTGTACACATTGTTTTAAAAAACAAAACGTTACCTGGTAACAGTGTCATTGGATGAATATATTAAAAGACACGCGGAGGTCTTTCACCTCAACAATTTCTTATCATGTCTTTTTTTAGTTCATGTTTTTTTCGTTCCTTTAAAATTGTTGCTTTTGATGTTTTGTGATGCGATGTCCATGAAATTAATAAATGTTTTTTCTTTCTTCCTTCCCAAAATATAACTAACGTGACCATGAGTAGCAACGCACACTGCAGACTTTTATTCGTGATTTTTGTCTTTCGTGGACAAACATCCGTTGTGTCCGCAGGCCTTAACTATGATAGTTTTTAAAACAGCAGTTTGAATGCTGATTCCATTTCTGTCCACCAGAGGCGCTGTTACGAAATCCCTTACAAATATGTTGGCAATATTTTTTCAGTCAGACGTAACTACCTATCGTCGCCGTAAAAATTCTCATGATTGCAATGCTGGGAAAACGTGAATTATTAATAAATAAAACCATAATATCAAGGACAAATACCTTTTATTTAAATTTCATTGTGCATATTTCGGTAATTAAATATAAAAATATGGCAAAACAAAATTATTAGAGCGTGCATCCTTTTTGAAAATAAATAGCGCTTGGAACTTTGCTGAGTGCTGTGGCAGTTTCGACATCAGACAAATTCTAAGACTGCCTGCTAAAAAAAATTGCCTAAAGTAAGTTGAGAACTGTCAACAAATTTTCAGGGGTTTACAACATTTGTGGAGCAAGCATTCCTCGACACGAACTCATTCTACCCAGAGTGCCTAGTGAGATTTGCACAAGGAGATTCAAATGACTTCATGGCGTTTTGCGAGCACGTAAACGTGGATTTGCATGGCATCGAGTCAGCACCGCCTAGCGGCCAAATCTGGCAACACGCGATGGTGGGGTCATTCTAATATCTTTGTTCAACTTGCAGAGGCACTTAGGAATATGATTTACGTTCAATATCTCGTTTAATTTGCCCTTATTTTGGACAATTATCATTTAGCTCTACTTGGATTTTTCAAATGACTACCTTCAACTACCTAAATATCAGATCTTATAAATACATAGATTACTTAGTTTTGAGTAAGATGGCATATAAAATCATAAATAAATGCACCATAGTCCAGGACTGCTTAAACTGTTAATCGAACCAACCTACCGCACTCACCAAAAATCCGCAGTTTTACAAAAGGGCCTAAATATATCCATATACATAACAACTTTATACATACATTTTTTGTTTTCTGACAAAATATAACGAATTATTTCGTCGACATTCAGACGGAAGTATTTCATAGACTAGAATGGGTTGTCCATGCGCGGTTGCCAGATACTGGCAACATTATGGCAATGTAATGTGGTTGCCATGTCATTAAACTCGATATTACAACGAAGAGTATTTTAGCTCACAACTCATGCATAGCTCATCTATTAGAAAATCCGTTATTTCAAATTATGAAATGTCAAAATGGGTGACCTGAGCTGTACATGGAAATAAAATTAAAGGTTATCGATTGCTCACAATATGAAGCTTATGGTGTATGCAGCCAGCTAGTAATAAAAACGAACATTTCAGTATCGAAAGTTTAAGCTGGGAACGATTTCAGACTATTAAAATTATTATCTTGTAGAAATAAGTTCTTTTACCAGATGATTATCAAAAGACTTACAAAAACGATATGGGATACTCGGTAAGTGACGAAATGTAACTACAAGAGATTAAAAAAAATATTAAAAATTTAATGGTTGGTAAAAGGCTTTTATACCTCGACGGAATTTTTTGAGCGTAAATTGTCGATTTTGGAGTTCTGTTCGTCTGATTAGCAAAAATGTTGACTTAATTTCTTTTGTGTTATTTCTTTTTTAATTTTGCATGATTTAATTCAATTTATTCTAATTGTTTGTGTATGATTTAATTTTATATAATTTTATATTCATTTAATTTATTGGATTACGGTGCTATGCCCTAACAGGGTTCATGTTATTGGTACTGGTTTATTATGTTCCCCACCTTTGTAACCACATGATAGCAATAAACACTTTGACTTTGATGTAGTAACTATGTAATTAAAAAATCAAATGTTCACTTACATAGTTACTACATCACTGAATATGCTATATCGTTTTTGTAAGTCTTTTGATAATCTCCGGTATATATTGTTGTCTTTACCCGTTTCGGATCCACCTTAAATATTAGGCAGAGCTAATAATGCTAGGCTAATCGCCTATCAAAGTGTGAGACTGATTTCCTTTAATAAAACTTCGTAACATGATTGAAAACGTTTAGTCACCATAACATAAAAATATTGAAAAAGCGCATAATATGTAAACCGCGCACGAATGTTTCTAATTAAATAACGAAGCCAAATTCGACCGAAACATGAGTATTTTCAGTATCTGAGTTTTGTTCTTATCATCTATACGCGACATCTCATGATCTTATTTCGATGCATATTATGAAGAAAAAGGATTTCTAAATATATTTCACCAATATAAAGTTATTTTTGCTTGTCAGTGTAAATGGCAGTGTTTGATCTTCCAATATCAATCGGCGTAACCATTCAGCCATTTTTTAAGCACGAATAAATTCTTGCCTGCGGCCAGCGCCATCTTACGGTCTTCAAATGTATTTGGATGTTGCGCCTTACTTCTGATTGTGCTTCTTTGTACAAGTTTGCTCCCCCTGAATTTAACCAATAAATGAAGATGTTTGATAAGTCAGTAGCCAATCAGAAAAACTCATGTTTGGTTCGAATTAAACTTAAAGCGATGATATTCAGTTTACATTTCCGTTTCCATGCCTATTTTTTTACATAGTACATACCAGTACTCACCTTTCACGACCTCATTACAATTATTAATATCAATAATACTTAACCTACATATTATATTATTATTAAACAATATTAATAGTAATAATTATTATTTATTATTACATACAATTTATCTATGCGCTAAGCTGCGAAAGACTAGAATCTCATGGCTTCTAAGATTTTTTATTTGTATAATAATAATTGTATATTTATACATTTGTATTGGAGTAATTTTTAAAAGCCTTGTAGCATTTAAATATGCAAAATGGAACAAAGTATACAACTATATTATTCCATTCAAATGTGAGGAAATAATGGAATCCAAGCTTGAAAGAATTAAGTGTTTCACATAAAAACAAGCCCACCGCGAGGCAGTCATTCGCATTGATTATACATTCTAGACATTATTTTAAGCACTACAATACTTTTAAAATTTCGCTCCGAAATTGAACCTATGTGCAAACATCAATATGCGAAATTCAAAAGAAATGCCGAACTTCTATTATTATTTCAATTGTTACCTCATGAAAATTGAACATATTATGAGGCGATATTTCTGACATTGCCTTTAACGGTACAATGACCGTGTACCAAATATGGTACTTGCACGATTGTATGCCATATATGGTACAATTACTGTCTTGTACCATTAAAGGCGCAAATAATTTAAACAGTACTACTTAGTCCAATGAGAATGTCAAAAATATCAACCAACATCTAACATCAGTCCAAACTTGCATTTTACCAACTCCCGTATTATTTTCAAAAATATCTTTTTATTATTTTTATTACATACAACCGAAGTAACATTTTCAAATGTTTATTATACATTATCCAAAATACATAACTCTTATGTACTTTAAAAACGATTATTTTAAGTCAGCTAAGATCGCAGCAACACTTTTCGCCGAAAATTCTCTAGATCAGAGATAATATTTCTTAAAAACAAGACCAAAAGACTTGTGCTCTAACATTTTAAATTTAGAAGAAATTCAACAGAATTTGTACCGTGTGCCATCGATAGTAAAGATCATTTTTTTTTGAAACAGCAACATTTTCAACTTTTGAGAAAGCAAGATATATATTTATTTATGCCTTAAATTTAATCGTTAAATATTCAATTACATTTTTAGATGCGTTTGAGACTTGTTAAGAGGTCTGTTTGCATATTTTTTCGCAAACATTCGCTTGTTGATATAGGTATTCAAAGATCATTCAATTCTTACAGATGATTGTAATATTCTCACATAGTGGCATACAAATAGCTTCTGCTTTTAGTATATTTAATTTTGTGATATCTAGGTGAAGCGACAAAGGCATCATTTTCCGTAACCATTCCATTTCACTATTCATATAACTTATTATGATACATAATATGTACAAGGAAGCATAATTCCAAAAAACTAGCTTGCTATCAATGGTATCCAAGATGTTTTTGTTTTAAACAATGTACCATATATGGAACAACAACGTACATTTGCAGTACACTTCCAAAATACATCTAAGTTGTATCACTAACGATCAAAAGCGAATACGTGCGAATGATTATGGTCGACCATTTATCTTTTTACATTCAATCCGAGCCACTTCCAAAGCCTATTTCTGTAAATATATAAAATTTTAAATAAATTAAATAGAATTCGTCTTTTTTCACAAAAACAAAAAAAAACAGAATCAGTCTGTATGGGCAAGTATATAATAAATACCGGTAAAAAATTAAAAATTCTGATTATTAAAAGGATAACAAAAAAATACTAAAACTATATTCTTCAAAGCCATTCTAAAATAATATTTCTAATCTAACCAAAATATTTACATTGTAAACTGTCCCCCACTACTTCCTACCATCTCTTTCTGAGGAGTCTCACTTCAATGTTTTTTAAAGCCGGTAGCGTTCTTTTTGCTACGTCATGCACTATTTTGCGTATAAAAAATATGCAATGCAGAATGTACCTTACATTGCTAAATAAATGGTTTTATTTGATACTACTGATCAAATAATACTCTCTCTCTCTCTCTGCATAGTGCTGACTCGCTAGCAGTGACATTGAGATAAGCCCATGGTTGCTATAGACAGAAAGAGACGACAACAAATAAAATCACTTAGTTACGTCATGAGAAAACCCAAAATATGTTCGCCACTAAAATTAAAATGCAGTTTCTATTAAAGAAATCTCTGTCTTTTAATATATAAATTATACTTTTAAAGCGTTTAGATATAATTTTGGAAGCACCGAATTAAAATAAATTGTATTATCAAGTATATTTTGCATACTTATACAGGATAGCACAAGCTGACCATCAAAGCTAGAAACATTACAGAAGCTTGATAGCTTTGCCTGCCTATGCAAGCTACCCGGTATAATGATCGAATGAAATATGCAAAATCTACATAATTATCGTTATATTTAGATTTTTAAATTACGTAATCATGCACCATGTATTTGAAACTAAATCAAATAATGATTAACCTTAAAAACGAATAAATAAATAATTAAGAAATAGTGAGCTTCAACAAGTCTTAAAAATACATTCACTTGCGTTACGTGAAACAACATTTCGGATATCGTGATATTTAGCTACTAAAGTGTGACGTCATATCATCGTAGTGTCTCTTTCTTTTTTAAAGCCGAATCTTGGGCGTTTTGGTTCAGTTAAAACAAAAATATTATATTTTTACGACATAGAGGAATATTTTATCACGTAACGCAAGAAAATTTTAGGAAGAATTATCTTCCACACATTCCAATCCTGTAAGTTTAAACACCATAGAAACCAGTTAGGGGTCCAATTCTTGAGCATTCAAAACATATCACGCGTTCTGTCAAGTTTGAATGGGTTTAAAAAACGTAGGTCGTATGTGCGACGATTCGTTAGGCATAGTAATTATGAGGGCAACAGGTTCGATACAGTGTAAGTACCTTACTCCTTATTTTTACCGAAACTGCTTCATCATTTACGACCGAGACCGATCCAGATCATATTGCAAGTAAATTCAAATTCAGTACATGCTTTTCAAAGTTTTCGAGATAATAATTTTAAGCGCAAGAATTGGACCCCAAGAGCCTGCTAAAATTCTCAAAAAACTGAGTCATTTGATTTTATACTTTCTTCGAACATTATATCGACGATTCGGCTTTTTAGACCAGGACGCGGTACATAGGCTTATAGGCCAAAAGCTTATATACTGAGTGGTTTTCAAAAGCTCGAAAAAGTACTAGATTAAAAAAAACGTCAGCCAGATACAGACTCTAGTTGAATGAACAAGTTTGCTACAAATTAACAAGGATCCCAAAGAGATGGGATCTTTGATTGGGAATGGGAGCAATGTGTTTGTAAGTGGTATCGATGTTTCGATGGTTGATTTCCAATTAAGTGGGCCATTTATTAACTTTTCACTTCTCATGCTCTAAAAGTACGCAAATATAGCCCTGCGAAGCGGGACTAAAGTGACCACTTTAGTCTCTAGGTAGTAAAAAGTAATTAGTTTAACATAGACAAACTCAAACAGCCAGTAAAAATTTACTATTATCTGTGGACCATCTTCATTGCGATAATGTTGAGAGTTTTAATTCCATGGTTTGTCCGCAAAGAAGGTGGCGCCATGTATTTTAAATTGTTAATCTGTGACTGGTTCAGTTCAGAAGAAAAAACTGACCCCGAAAATATGAGAACTTTTGTCGAGTGTAAATTTGTTCGGTTTTAAATGTTTTTTTCCTAAATTAATTATTTTTCTCGCACTCGAAGTGAAAAGTAGAGTTTGCACCTCGAGACTAAACGCCAACTTAATATACCCTCGGTTTCATTGACCTCGCACGCTCGGGAGTCAAACCATTTCTACCTCGATATAGAATATACTATTGTTTGTAGTAAATAACGCATGCGGTGCGGCGCCTCTGACAGATAGTCCGCTTAGAACAAACCCGCCATTTTGATCACGCACACAAACACAGTGAGTTAACAGGCGATACCAGTGAGCATTGTCGCGGCCAGCCGCACTGTCGCAAGTGTTTTTTTTTCGTCGAACTTGGGGCAATTTTTCGCAAGATGAATTTTGTTTTTGGTCGGTTCTGTCAAGTAGGTATAACCTGACTACTTCATTTAAACAATTCAGAGCGAATATAGTAGTAACCTTGGGTGGTCACGCGAGTTTAGGAAAAAGGAGCGAGCGGTCCTTCTGTAAACTCTTTACTTTGTGTCAAGTGGTATCACCAGAGATAGTAGCAGATTTGGAAATGAACACAAATATAATAGCCAGCTTCAAACCGGGACCACCAAAGCTCCGAGATAACTCCACCAGAAAATCTCTTTTTTTTTAAATCTAGTAATCATTTAAGCTAACATTTAAAACAATTCTGTTCACAAAACTTCAAGTCAAAACGCAGAGCTTGAAAGCAAAGTCCTATCTAATGAGAGATCTGAATTACATTTCCAAAAATACCAGCCATTTATAAAAACAGCATCAGTAAACATTGATGGATTACAACTAGAAGTGGCAAAATGTTTTTAAACAAGATAACACAGACCTTTATTATCAAAGAAGTCTGACAATTATCAGATTTCACTTCACAAAATTTAATATATTTTTTAGTCTATTGACTAGATTTATTAAGAGCACCAAAAAAGAATTCAGGTTTTTAACAAGTTTATTTAACACTGCCACTTCTAGCCATCACTGCTGTCAATATGAACGTTCTTCGAATCGTTACACGCTATTAGCATCCTTATTGGCGAAAAATAAGGTATAAAATAGCTTAAGACTCGTTCTGAGGTCAAAATCACATCTGTACTTTCAAAAACTTCGTTAAACTAGAAATATGTAAAGTATTTGAAAAAGTAAAAAAATATTAGAGAATTTATTTTTGAAACAAATCACAAACAGTATGGTTATTTAAGTACATATTTCAAATTTAGCCGTGTTTTTCCATACTATAATCTATATAAAATATGATCTATTTGTAAATCTATTCATATACCTAATAATGAACAAGCGAGCTTCAAGCTATATGTATATATTATATTTATTGCATTTATGTACATTTTTGAAATCATATTTTTAGATTTTATAACTGCATTGTTAGACTAATGGCCAAGGTTTAAAAATAGAGCAATTTTAAATGAGGCAGATATTTTGAATTCAAACTCCAAGCGAAGTTAATTTTTAAGTCATAGATTAAGTAATCTTATGAAGAAATAAGAATCCGGAAATATACTTTAGAATATATTTATCTATCTTACAAATATTTTGTACTAAGCCTTATAAATCATTAACACCTCGGCGCTTAGTCCATCAAATCAAAACATTCTTGGATATGTTTGTTTTTTGTTATTTTCACCATTTTTCATAGTTATACATAATATGTCACGCATTTACGTAAAGTGTACGTACTCTCAACCAAATCTCCAGGGATTCTAAAAAGAGATAGATAGCAGGCAGTGTCGCTGCAAGTGGGAAAGAGACAGCAATTACTTCGTGCCATTCGTCCAAATGATCGAATGAACTCGTACCTGAGCTTAATACACCACTCGCAATCTGTATTAGTCATATTTTATATAGATTATAAATTTATTATAATATCGCGTATAAGGCGTTGTGATATAATATAATATTATAACAATTATACATATCGCTGTTTATCAGAAAGGGTCCTTCGACGTCACATCGTAGTGGACCGCCAGCTCCTAGGGACAAAAATATACAGGGTGAGTTTTTGTTTTTAAGTACTTTTCGTTTCGCTCAGTAAATTAAGACATATTTAGAAAATATTGTAACTTTCTGTCCATTCACCTCTATCACTATATCGTCTGACAGCGGTTAGGAACACTGGTAACACTAGCAGTGTTACTGACACTTTTATGATACTCATCCTAGCCATGCGCACAGAAATAAGAACATTCAGACGTAAAATTAAATTATTAAAAGTCGTAGAACAAATGATACGATGGTAGCTACCTAGTCTTGCGAGGTTGTTGATGTTGTTTAAATAACCCTGTATAGCGCCCGGAACCGGTGCGTATTTAAATCTGTGTTTTTCTTGGCCATCTTTATTTATTTCGCTGTTGTAATGAGTAATCCTTGAAAACAGGTAAATAAAGTATACGAAATCTTACTAATAATAGGTTGGGAATTTTTTTTTTTGCATTTTTAAAGAAAATTCAAAACATTTTTTAATATAGTTTATTTACATTTAACTAAAGTATGTAGGTGCCATTTTGTTCGATTACTTTTTGCCATCTTGTAGGTAGGGACATGATTCCATTGCTATAGGAATTGTGAGGGTTCTGATCAAAATACCGCGACAAGTGGTTTTGGCAGTCCTCGTGATGTTAAATGTTAAATACCTAGCAATGGATTGATTGTGCAGTCAGAAGTAAATCTCATAGCCTGCTTTTCGGTGGTGCTTTGATAGTCAATTTTTAATCTATTTCTATTTTATTTTTAATCTAGATCTTATTTAGGTTTTAGATACTCAACTGAACAGAAAAACAGCTGAATAAAGTTATAAAACAAACAGTTGTAAAACAGTTTATATTTCGAATTTCGTTACACGAACCGTCTCGCCAGGACAGCGTTTTGGCGGTGCGCATTAATCCATTTGTATCGTCGCCATCTTTATTTATTTCGCGATTTTAGTTACTTATTTATAAAAACAGATAAATAAAGTATACAGAACTACGTATATTTTTTCATAAAATACCCAGCAATGAAAGTATCTCTCTCACCAAGAGTTCCGCCGAAAGAGCCTCGCTCACCTGTTCCGCTTTTTGGTGGATGCAGTGCAAATTTAAATCTATTTAGATCGCCACCATCTTGAATTATTTCGCTATTTAAATTTCTTAACCTTATAAACAGATCAATATACTATACAAACCTACTAATATTTCCTATATCGCGCCATCACATACCTAGAAATCAATGTCTCTCTCACCTAGGGTGCTATAGACAGCGGTCTGAAGCGCCTCGCCCTCGCGGCGTTGTGGTGGTGCGGCGGCGGCGGCTGCGCGGGCGGCGGCGCGGGGGGCGCGGGCGGCGGCGAGTCCGACGACGAGCCGCCGGAAACCGGAGGTGACGACATTAGGAGAGAGGGTACGCCGCGAGATTCACTTCTGTGGGTGAACACATTTGATAAGTAAACATTGAACCTCTGAGTAGCAGAGTGCTTTTCCAGAGATTGCTATGTTACTCGTACTTTGTTGTGGATGCCCTTCATATCAACTAATCATTGATTGATCCCGTGCTATGCTATGTGAGCCAATGAATATGATTGGTAGATCATCCATGTCTGGTGGAATAGCAGCCTAAGCGGTCAGCCACACAAGTAGCTAAACACTTCAGTACTTTATCAAAGTAGCGGATCTGATAGAATCCGGACAATTTTTCTACGAACTTCAATAAAAGTGAATGTGACAAAAACTTAAATGATAAGCGACTTCGGTCGCTGGCAGTATGGCTGTCAGAAACCAATGAATATACTGTTAAATATAGCCATTTCTATGAATACTTCACAAAACAAAGTTAATGTCAATAGAACTAAAGTGTATATCAGTTTAAATAAATATCCCTGGACATTATTCCACACAGCGCCAACTAGCCCCAAAGTAAGCTAATTAAAGCTTGTGTTATGGGATACTAGACAACGGATAAACATACTTAAATACATTTTCTTTTGTAAATACATACTTATTATACATAGGAGACACCCAGACCAGTACAAACAGACATGTTCATGCACACAAATGTTTGTACTGTGCGGGGATCGAACCCGCACAGTACAAACATTTAACATCAGACTGCGCGCTAGACTAACACATCGCATTTGATTCGCCGTTGGTGTGCCGAAAGAGGTTGAGTAAGATGAGTATTCGATCGACAGGAGTCCGACAGATGAAGGTCTCTGTCCCTCAAAGTAGAGTTTTTTTATGTTGCCCGTCAAGATAACCTCACTCCACCTGATGGAAAGAGGTCGTGAGGTCCAGATATAAGGCTGACAAGCACAAAAATGCCTTTTCACGCCTCGCTTGAAGAACCCGGGACTATAAGAGGAAAAACACACATTTGCTGGAAGAGCGTTCGACGTCTGGATGGTACGACAGAGAAACGAGTCACCGAACCTATGCTGAATTGTGTGTGTTCAAACTATTCGGAAGTCCAGTAAAACAATTTCAAATTATATCACATACCTAGTAGGTGGGGAACGTGAATGCTGCGGGCACCGATGTCTGAGCCGCGCGAACCGCAGGTTCAGTTCCCGGGCGGGGTCCGCCGCGTATTTGTCGTTGGGGTTCGCCCGCCGCCGCCGGAGCGCTGCAATATACGGAGGGTTTACAAATGTGATAAGAATAATCAAAGATCTAGAAAGAGGCGTCTCTAGGGGTGTGAGATGAGATGAGTGTCAAAAAAAAATCTTGATTAATTTTAACCCATCTTCACCATATAAATTTTAATTTTGTATCGACCTTGATACCCTGCAACTAACATCTTTTAACCCTGTCATCGTCCCTCATTAGTAAGACACTAACCTGGCATAATATACGCATCTTTGTTGTACCCAATCCCAATCCATCTATATCGCCGCCATCTTTATACTTTTTTCTGTATTTCCAAGAAAACTAAAAAAAATGATATGTTGCCATCCTAAAACCACTCTTATTTTCGACCTTACCCTATGTTAACCTCATAATCATCACCGTTATGAGGTGTGTGGGGCAGGTGCGGGGGCACCGGGGTAGGGGTCAGCGGCCCGTCACCGCTCCACGAGGTGCACTTGGCGAGGCGGCGCGGCCCTCCCCTAATGCTACGGGGATCCGGCATTATTGTGGCCTTTAATCCATCTAGATCGCCGCCATCTTAATAGTTTTTGCTGTTTTTAGTTCAAAACTATAAAAATAGATATGTTGTCATCCAGAATCTATTGATATTTCTGTTCTTTTCCCATTTTGAACCATCGCCCTTAACCATTCCATCACCTCTCATCAGTAAGACACTCACCTGGCGTGAGATCCGCGTGATCCAGATCTGCTTGCTGTGGCTTATTTTAATCCATTTGTATCGCCGCCATCATTATATTTTTTGCTGATTTTGCAACAGAATCATAAAAATAGTCACCTTGACATGCTAAAACCACTCTTATTTTTAAACTCCCCTTATCCTAACCCCACATAAGTCACTAACCTGGCGTAAGATCAGCATGATCCAGCGGCGGGGTGGGCGGCGTGTGGGGCGGCTGCGCGGGGGCGGGGGTCAGCGGCCCGTCGCCGCTCCACGAGGCGCACTTGGCCAGGCGGCCCTCCCCCAGGGCCACGGGGATGCGGGAGGCGGTGCCGCACCACCAGCGCTGAAAGAGTAAAGGTTGCATGATAAGTCCTAGGAACAGAACAAACAAAGATGGCTTATACTCCATTTTTTTGCAATGGAAACTTTGTGTCAAACGTGTCCAAGAAGAAGAGGTTGGAATCCTGCTAATCTTACATGACATCAAAATGACGACCACTTTTAAAATCACTTTTTAGTAAGTAAATAATGAAATATAATATTTATTACCTAAATACGGATGAAACTTCATATTTATAACGGCTATTTTCCCTGCGAACCGATTTTGGAATTTTCGCTAAAAGCACTAATTTCACATTTATTTATTCATTTATTCTTCATTGCACAAAATTAATGATGCAATTGGCGGACTTAATGCCAACATTCGATTAGGAAAGTGAAAAATGCGAGGAAATCGGACCGCCTATTGACCATAAATCAACCGATTGCCTCGGTGCATCAGTTGGCAGAGATCCTGTAGATTCCATTCTGAAACTGGGCAAATATTCATGTGACGAACTGTACTTAGAAAATAGAGTAACTCACGTCTTTCAAACTTTGAGATCCGTCGCCAGAACCACTTGTTTCCCTTTTGACTGGAGTACTACTTCTGAAAACAAAAATACCACCAATTATTATTAACTTAGTATATTCACTCAAGATTGCTGGAATAGTCGAAAGTTGCCATGAAAACGAAGCAAAATAACTCTTCGGAATATCAACGTTTGACTATGTTTTTTTTTTTTGCTTGAATAACATATATTTTTTTATGTTAGTGAAATAAGGAGGTAATGTGTCCGTACAATAGTTACTTTGGTAAAAATAAATATCGACGCATGTATATACGATCATTATAAATATTTCTACGCCACCAGTGGCAGATTGTGCTGAATTTCATATTTAAGAACCTGTAATACCACTTTCTTTGAAATAAATGTTCTCATTCTCATTAATTCATTCAGTAAAGCTGCAAAGGTGGTAATTTTGCAGATTTTTTTATTAAAAATAGAACAGCGAGTTTTGCGAGTTGCAATGAGAGAAGTGAATAACTTCACCATCGCGTTTGCGAGAAACAAAACGCGAATTTGTATGGCATTGAGTGAGCGCCATCTAGCGGCCTGAATGTTGCCCGAATTCGCCGCTAGATGGCGCTGACTCGATTCCATACTATCTGACATTTACGTGCTCGCAAAACGCGATGGTGAAGTCATTCACTTCTCTCACTGCAACTCGCACTCGGCACTCAGACCCTACAAAAACTGTGCATACCTTTCTTTGTCTGGTATCGCATCGAGGCGTGTCTTCTCCACCGCTGGACTCTGGCTCTTCTCCCCACTCCGGGTTGAAGACCTGTGGATTGGTCCCACGGTTAATTTTTTACGGTATATGTTTCACTACACAGTTAAAGCGTCAAATTCTGTAAGTTTTCAAAAACGTTTCATAAAATTGACAAACTATAAATGGTGTTTATAATAATAAATAAATATCCCTGGACATTATTCCACACAGCGCCATCTAGCCCCAAAGTAAGCTAATTAAAGCTTGTGTTATGGGATACTAGACAACGGATAAACATACTTAAATACATTTTCTTTTGTAAATAGTTACTTATTATACATAGGAGACACCCAGACCAGTACAAACAGACATGTTCATGCACACAAATGTTTGTACTGTGCGGGGATCGAACCCGCGACCTCTGGTGTAGTAGCCAACTTCTTAACCATTACACCAAGTCGGTCGTCAATAGTTTGTCAATTTCAATGAATTTAATGAACTGACAATAAAATAAAATGTTACCTTGCATAAAAGCGTTTACCGTCTCGAAACGAATGAACAAGTGAATGAACGGACAGACCATTTGTAACATTTATGGCATACCTACCACATTGAAGTAAAAAGTAATGCAACGATGGCAATATACGCTAAAGAGCCGAATGTATGACTCTTGACTCCTGTACCATGATTGATACAAATAAAGATATTCTATTCTGTTCTAGTAAATGCTCATCCTTTTATTCTTAAAAACTAAAACAGTCATAAAGCCTTGTTTAAATTTTCATTAAATTAGAACTTCCATGTATGAAGAAGTTTTGTTATGTTGAAAACTAGAGGCTCAAGCACTCCTCAATTGACAATCACTCTGAAAATAGTCACTGACTGAGTGAACAACTGAACGAATGAACATACCGTTTATCTCTGTGGTGTTCCGTCGCGTCGTAGTAGACGGACGCGTCGTCGTGCGCTCTGATTGGTTCGCCGCTCACGACCGAGTGAATTTTAACTGGAACACGTCACAACACTTCACAATTTATTACGTTTTGTCCAGGGTTAGTCTATTAGAATTATTGACGAAATTGGTGGTTAGAAATTTATAAATAAGTACAACAGATGTAAATCATGCGTTACATCCAAGTACTTTTTTTTATCGGATACAAAAAGTCAATCGGCTATTAACTAATAGGTTAGGAACTACCATTTATAACTCATGGAGTCGAATCATGGTCCATCATTGGTACAAAATGAATCACAAATGAGGATCTCCATAGAATTCATAATCATTTACGTTGACCAGTTGAAGTGGCCGTGGGAAGGGCACTTAGCGCGAAAGCTGATGACTTTTGGGGAACAAACTTCCTGACATTAAATTAGCATACGCCTAATTGAAAATCAAATGACTGTCCTATTTTGAGTTTTCTGTATGTTTAAACTAAGTTAAGTATAGCTCTTTTCTAGGCTCAAAGAGCTGAACATGCCCTGCGAAAGACGCATCATCGCAAAATCATCGTCACACAACCTTAATATTTTACAATGTTTTTTGTAGTCTGACAATAGCACTTTTTCATCAAAATTTGAGCTGCCCAAATCGGACCGCAGCCTCAGTGAAAGCTCGTTCTCTTTTAGGCGCATAAATCAGTCTAAATCCAAATGCTAGCTTATAGTTGAACTACAAACGAATCCTCACCTGAATGCCCCGGCGAGGTCGAGTCCGGCGGTCGAACCCGGATCTCCAGTCGAGACGAAACCGTTGGACCCTCGGGCTCCGCCGGTTTGGGCGGCGCGCGGGGCGGGGGACTGGAAGATGATGTTAGGAGGCTCTGGAACAATGAGAGTAGAGATATGTTAGCACTGAGAAGTATGTTATATCCTTAAAATAATTACACCTAACTCCATAGAAAAAGGCGCGCCATTTGTGATGCCAAAATGTAATCACAATTTTTAGTATATAACATGTATTAAATACTATTTATGCTTCTTTGATAAGTTGTTACATTTACTGCACAAATAAATACTATAAAAAGGCCCTTACCTCAAGAAATTGACATCGGTAAGTTCAGATTTAGATGGCACATCTAGATTTTTATGGCATCAAAATGGGCCCCGACTCTCCTTCTACGCGTAATTATTCTAAGATTATATCTATCATGTACCATCTTTACTTTTTCTCTCAGTATTATAACCGTATCGGCTAATTCAGTCACCGATAAATATAATACGACCAATATTTTCAAAATACCACCATTTCTTACTATCAAAACTTACCGGTGAACTTTGAGACTCCCGTGTATCGCAATTTATAACCCTCCGTATCTCCGCCATCTTTTTTTTTTTTTCTTCGTTTTTGCTACTTAATTAGCAAATTAAGTAATCAAATAACAGATAGCAAGTTATATTTTTAAGAATTCCGTCATTGTTAAGATAGAATTTCGCCATTTTAATATTTACTTACCGGTAAACTCTGCGCCCTGTGCGTCGCCAAATTGATCAGGGCTACGTTGTGCCTGGAGGCGACGCCCCTCATCACATCGAAGCGGTAGTGCACGCCGCCGCCGCACCAGGGGCCGTCGTAGGAGGCCTAGGGGTCCCCGATAGTGGAATTCAGGCATTTTCATAGGAACTTCCCGTGAAACTTAGCGGTTGTTAAGTGCCTCGCGCATTTAAATCCGTCTGTATCGTCGCCATCTTTACTTTTTTTAATAAATTGTAACTGAATAGGCTAATCCAGTCACCGATTATTTAAAAATGATTAACCACTAGGCCACGACGCTCTCGCAATTTATATCTGTCTTTATCTCCACCATCTTTATTTCTTATTTCGTTATAGTCACATGAAGATATCATGAATAATCATCGAATTACATGAAGCTGCTTCTTTCATTTCTAGTCACCATTTCCTTTTTCAAAACTTACCGGTAAACTTTGCGACTCCCGCGTTCTCGCAATTTATATCCGTCTATTTCTTCGCCATCTTGTTTTTTTTTTCAATATTGTAACTGAATCATCTATTTCGGTTTGTAAATAACATAAAACCACTCATATTTTCAAAATCGCGCTATGTTTTCCTATCAAAACTTACCGGTAAACTCTGCGCCTTGTGCGTCGCCATTTTGGTTAGGGCTTCGTTGTGCCTGGAGGCGACGCCCCTCATCACATCGACTCTGTAGTGCACGCCGCCGCCGCACCAGGGGCCGTCGAAGGAGGCCTGCTGCAGCAGCGGAGCCTTCAGGTCTCTAACGTGGGAGCCTGCGGACGAAAGAATGATGATAAAAGCTGCAGTCTAGGGCGGGCGTTGGATTCTTAGGGACATTTCTTTCTTGTGTCCAAGGGATGCAGTTAACTTTGAAACAGAACTGTTTTAGCGCTTTACATTCAGTCAATATTAAAACCGCTATAATAGAGCTGATGCTATCAGCGTTCCAATAAAATCGGACCGCAAAATTATCTTACACAACCTAAATGTTTGATTCTGAATGGTACGGGTCCGAATGCAACCATCACCATCATCAACAGCCTTCAGAATTCCCCTATTTATTTAATCGTATCACATTAATTTATCTCCTTTCCCTAACTATGGAAACCTGTACCAGCAAAGGTCTGTGGTCTGGGGACCCCAATACCTATCGATTGGAGCCCATGTATGTTCCGCAATTTATGGTAATTTTAGAGTTACAATTTTTTTTACGAATTTTTATCTGTTCAAAAAAATCATCCACGTAAACGCTTTTAAGCCTAAAAAAAAGTTTACCGGGAAACCTGTACCTTCGCTGGTACAGGTTTCCCGGGAAAGCCTGCATATGGTATGGATATATCGATCTATCACGATTATAACCCAAAAGCAGTAGTCAAAGGCCAATCAACTGTTGCCACATGGTGTACGGATCACTCAGAAATCCACTTTCCACAATGCGTATTAGAGTCCAACGTCGTAGGTGGTGAGCCTTCTACCGTCCTGTTATAATCGCAAATATAACAATGAACACAAAGATGGATCCAGCTAGATTTGATCTCTGGTCCACACGGATTCCAGCCGAAGTACTTAAGAGCTGGGGGTGGATCGAAAACGTTGCATTTTTGTAAGATCAATGAATTGAAATAAAACTTAAATTTTTGCTCTATTATTGTAAGCATAATATTATTTAAAAACACATTGAATTGTCTAAAATTAGGTAGATTGGCGATTTGTAAATTAAATAAAAAACCGTTTTTTTTTTTACGTTTTTTTGATTATTTCATTGAATTGAAATAAAATTTAATTTTTTGCTCTATTATTGTGTGCATAATACTATTTAAAAACACTTTAAATATTCTTAAATTAGGTAGGCGCCAATTATTTGCTAAATTTAATGAAAAACCGTTTTTTTTTAAATTACACTTAAAAATTTACTGTACACAGGTAGTCATAATTATGAAATAAAAAGGTAACGTAAACGAAAACCTTAAAAAAAATGCGCAGTTCACGATCTACCCCAAACGCAAAAAGCAAACCCTCTTAACCCCTAGGCCACGCTATTGCTATAACAGACGAAATAACTCACCGATAGCGGGCAGCGTCCAGCACCTCGGCAGCGTGGGCTGCAGCGCGGGATACGCCTCTATCCCCGGGATGTGCAGGCAGGCGGCCCGCGCCCCCGGGGGCCGGCGGCGCGGGGGCGACGCCGCCGAGGGGGCGGGCTGTTTCGCCGTTGGGGGGGTCTTTTCGCTGGTCTGGAAAGAATGGGGAAAGTTACGACAGTATTTATTGACAATTTAAATGCAGACTATTTTTATACAAACTCGACAAGCTGTTAAGACACATATTACACTGTTTCAAGTAATGCACTTATTTCTCTTCACAAGTTTGACTTCTAAAATGTCAGACGTTATGTTGTTACATGTCAGAATAAATGAAAGGGCCAGTCGTTCCTGTAATGGTTTTTTTATGGAAGCTGGCATAGCCACCGGCTTTTATTCCGAAGTAATTGGGTTTTTAATTGTCATGTCGTTGCTTAAAAAACACTTAAAGGGGATTAAATAGTGAAAGTCCATGCTAAAAATAAAACCATGAAATTTTGCATTTAGACACTCTTTATGAGAAACAAATTATTTTGTATGGAATTGGAATTAAACTATACTCCATTCATTATAGCATTAGACAGAAGTAAAAAAGGTTATTTTTAAGGTACACTTTGTGGTCAAAGTACAATAAACATCATTACTTTTAACATTAATGGCGAATTTATTAAAATCTACTTATATAGCAGCTGTCACACTTAATTGTTCTCATCTAAAGTAAAGGAACTTCAGAATTTATGAGGCTTTTGCTTAAATAAATTATTTTGTCTTGCATCAAACTATATTGTCGATGTAAAAACCTAAAACAGGCAGGGTTTTTCATTTTTCTGTCACTATAACTATACCAAATCTAAAATGTTACATAACCCCTTCATACGTTGTGGCGGAAAGGGTTTTCAATTTTGCCAGGTTATACTCAGGTATGTTATCGTCATGGCAACATCAAATGCAAATTGCCATTCATTTTAGCCCCCCTGCTTCTTATTTCAAATGTTATAATGAATGAAGTATAGAATATTTAATTAATTCAACAAAGTCTGACAATTAACAATGACATTTTTTCTTATAGGAACCCCGGAACGTATGTATGATTTGCGAAAGCTCTCTCCGACGCACCCTGGAGGATTTTTGGTAGTTTGAAAAGTTCTTCTAGTAAGTTTGGCAAATCACATCATCTCACCCTGTTCCGGGTGCTGCGTTGACTTGTCATAGCATGTTATGATTCAGTTTAATTTAGCTTTCTCAAAGTTAACAGCTAACTATAACTATACTTCATTCATTATAACTTTAGAAATAAGAAGCAGGGGTGCTAAAACGAATGTCAATTTGCATTTGACGTTGCCATGACGATGACATACCTGAGTATAACCCGGCAAAATTGAAAACCCTCTCCACCACAACGTATGAAGGAATTATGTAACATTTTAGATTTGGTTAGAGTTATAGTGACAGTTAAAATGTGTTCGGATAAAAACTGCTGCTTCTTTTAGGTTTTTACATCGAAAATATAGTTTGATGCAAGACAAAATAATTTATTTGAGAAAAAGCCTTATAAATTCTGAAGTCATTTACATTAAATGAGAACAATTAAGTGTGACAGCTGCTATATAAGCAGATTAAAAAAAAATCGGCATAAATCTTGAAATTAATCAACTCAAATAACTTTATTCAAATAGACTTTCACAGTAAATACTTTCAAATCATCAAATTTAAAGGAAGATATACTAAATAATAGACATAAATACTATAATAATATAGATATATAAATAATAATGCGACGCTGAGAAGACCCGGCGAGAAACTCAGCAGTTACTATTTTAACCTTGTTTTGGGTTTACAACAGGCGTTAGTCAGTACAAACTAAGTATTAACTAGGTATTACAATTAAATATCTGTAGAGTTATCCAATCGAGCAGAGAGCTTTCACCCAGGCATTTTTATCTATAAGGTAGTCTTTTGTAGTATAATTGCATTTATATATATTTATTGTACTTTTACCACAAAGTGTACCCTAAAAAGAACCTTTTCACTTCTCATGCTTTTAAAGTACGCCATTATAGCCCTACGAAGCGGGACTAAAGTGACCACTTTAGTCTCTAGGGAGTGAAAAGTAATCAGTTTTTTAATTTTCCTTCATGTGACATAGACAAACTCAAACAGCCAGTAAATATACCTACTATTATCTGTGGAGTGTGGACCATCTTCGTTGCGAAAATGTTGAGAGTTTCAGTTCCATAGTTTGTCCGCTAAGAAGGTGGCGCGCTTGTTTTTCAAATTGTTAATCTGTGACTGGTTCAGAAGAAAAAACTGACCGCGAAAATTTCAGAACTTTTGTCAGTGTAAATTTGTTCGGTTTTAAATGTTTTTGCACAAAATTGACTATTTTATTCGCACTCAAAGTGAAAAGTACAGTTTGCACCTCCAGACTAATTAATATACCCTCGGTTTCATAGACTCAAACCACCGCTGGTATATTATGGCTTCGTTTAGTCCCTCAACATAAAATATACTATTGTTAGTTCTGTCTAATGCTATAACGAATGCTATATAAGCCTCACCTTGGTGATGGTGGGCGGCTGGTCGTGGTCCCGCGCGGGCTTGTCGGCGGCGAGCTGCGTGCGCGCGTTGGAGCAGCTCGAGAGCGCGCTGGCGGCGGCCGCGCGCGTCACTCGGTGTTCCGGGGACTGGGAGCACAAGTTGGTATCGAGCTGATCACGATTACAAGACTCAAAGAAAGAAGAGTCAACTTTACTTAGGGCCCGTGCCAAATAGGAATTTTCACCCTCGTCCGATAGATAGAGACGAAACGAACAAAACCTTCGTCTGACAGCTGTCAGGTGAATTTCATCAATATATCTTTACAGCGCCTGATGCGTGAAAAGGAACGCCATTCAATAGTGTATCAACACTACCGAATCGACAAAAAATCGATGAATAGGAGCGACCATTTTGTAATTTGTAATCACGTTATTCGCATCAGTACTAGTGCGTCTGCCTTGTGTGCTATTTTTTAACTATTATTACCGCGTTTTATTCTATAACTTAATAGCCATACGGGTTATGGCTAATAAGTTATAAAATAAAACGCGATTTAGATTCATTAAGAATTTATTTAAAAATTAAAAATCGGTAAATTCGATCCCATTTACTTTGCCAACTCGATTAAATTACATTCGTTACAGCACTATAATTGACAATTATGAATTGTCAGGCATATCATCATACGCCGAAAGTAGTATAGTCAGAGTGATAAACGTCACCCGAACCAGTTTCGAAAAAACTACGAAACTGTTAGGTGACAGCTCGGTCAACCTCGGTTTCGCTCGGGTTCAATTTGGAACGGGTTCAAGTGATTTTCACTCCTCAGTCCTTAGTGTGAAATTTCACTCGTTTTGGAACACAGCCTTAGTTGTTAGTAACATAAAGAGAGTACAAAAGTGATAAAAAGCGATCCAATATAATACATTATTTGCACATCACCTTAAAATATGTTAAAAAAACATCTACACTAATATTTCATAGAGGAAAGATTGATATTTTTATATTTTTGGATGTTTGTAATAAATAAATGCTTTTCACCAATACTGGGGATAAGATAAGATAAGATAAATATACTTTATTGTACAACTACAAAAAAAATAATTACAACAGTGCTTAAAAACGAATAAAAACTTAGTCTAGTACAATTTAGGCGGCCTTATCGCTAGGAAGCGATACAATCATGTTCATGATCTGAACTTAATTTATATATAAGACCCACAATGTACAATAAATCATTAGAAGTTTAAAAACAAGCATTGTAAAATGCTAAAATGAACAAAGTAATACCTGTAATTGTTCCTGCTTCCATTCGTTATCCGTAGTTTCTTCCGAATCGTCAAACTGAGACTTCCACAGCGAGACCAGGGTCAAGGCGCCACCTTTTGTCACCTGAAGCCACAATTTGAGTTTGAGAAAGGATTTTCTATACTGGGGTAATTGCTATGACAAATAAATAATACGAGTGTTCAGAGCCCAAAAACGATGCATCCGATCAATATTTCGATCAAAATCAGACGACACGTGTAAACCATATTTTACGAGACATAAAATCGTAACACTTCCCGGCATCTGTATCGTGCAAAGTGCGGTATTTGTTAAAAATAACTTGGAAACATTTCAATAGATCATCATAGAATTCGTGAAAGACAAAAGAAAAAAATGTGCTCAGTTTTTAGTAAGACCTTTGTTAAGTAAGTCTATATTTTGCAATGCTCCTCGCATTTACAATCGTATTCCGGGGGCCATTCGGGACATCAATGATGTAAAGATTTTCAAGAGTAAGCTTACAGAATTCCTTATGGCAAAGTGTTATTGCTCCACAAATGAATTTTTAACAGATAAAATGTCGGTGTGAGGTTATGAATCATTTTTGACCACTTCTCTCCAAACAAACCTTATTATTTTACTTTCTTTAGTGTGTGTAGCATGTTTGCATCAAATACCTTCAACTCTGTTGAATAATTATTGTACGCCCATAGAGGTAGGTCACAGTTGAACAATTAAGACACTTTCGTTAAGATCTGCAATCTGTATCTGTGTTCCACAGTAAAGCATGATTAATGATTTATGATATTATAAAGAGAAAAAATTGGACCCGAAACTACTGGACCGATTTCAAAAATCGTTTACCAACTAAAACCACATTATCAGCAATTAACATAGGCTTTAGTCTTTCATTATTTAGTCTATATTTTGGTGGGAGAAACAGTCTACGCGAGCGAAACCGTTGATGGACAGCTGGCTAGATAAATATACAAGGTGGCTTTTATCAATAGTTATTATTTTTCCACTGTAATCATTTTTTAAAACGTATTTCAGTATATTCCGAAGTAGAAATACATAATAAATAATAAATATGCGCCAGACAACACACCTCTTGGCCTCAAAGTAGGGAAATAGATATCCCTGTGTTACGAGGTACCACACAAGGAAATAAGCCAGGGGCGTCTCCCAGCACACCCAGACCAGAGTCAATTCAGAAAAGATCGTTTCCTGACGCTATCCCTTTTGATAAAAGACTGAAAATTAAAAAGTGGTAAAAAAAGTCTGAAATTTCGAAATTTTTAAGAGGATTTGTTCCTATTTAACCAAATTTATGTTTCAACGGCGTGTAGATTTACATTTTACTAGCCAAATAAAATAAAATAAACCTCATTTGGTTCAAAGTGAAGTGAATAGTCATCCTTGGAAAATAAACTCTTCTGCCCCTCTTTTCAGAACAAAGTTATCGACCGATTCGGTTATTTACTTTTATTTTTAATTCATTTTTTAAGTAGGGTAGTTATCATGTTATTTAGTTTGTAAAAACTTAAGGCATTTGGCTTTCACATATAAAAATATTGATTGCTCCCTTTAAGCGGATCATTTACTATAATTAAAACAAATTTACCGAATCGGTTGATAACTTAGTTCTGAATCGGGGGGCAGATATGAATATTTAGTTTTTCATTTACCTGTTGCAAAGCAGAAACATTCTCGTCGTCCATAACAGCAAACTGGGTGTAACTCTGATCTGCGCGAGCGCGCCTCGCGCCTCGTCCACCTTGTTATAAATGAATCAATTTAATTTACTGAAGAAAATATTATTAACGGCCACAGACAGAAATCTGAATAAATAACGCGAGACAATCCCTTTGTATATGGTAACCACGCGTGCCACTTTATTGACGCTAAGTCACATAAGTATGACTTGTGTGTAGTGAAGTCTTTAAGTTTTATTTTTAGCAAAAGCACTTATGTAATCAAGGTTTTCAATAAGTTGCCTTAATCAATAAAATCGATAGACTGCACAGTTTAAAAGGAGGCTAAAAGAATGGCTATAATTTAAATGAATATTATAATATTTGATTTGATAATGTATCATTCGCTAAATTAAAATTTCAATTACCAATTTTATTAATACTGTATCAAATAATTTATTTTTGTATGATATTGTACGTCCGAAATGGGCAAGCTATTGATTCAATCATGACATATATATTTATAAGAACCATGGTAAACAGTTTAACAATAAATAAATATCTTATCTTGTCACAATAGCGTTTTATGATAGGATGTAAGGATTTTTTTTATTGATTTTGATAGTAAATGGAATTAATGAAGCAGAGTTGTACTGCAATTTTTTAAGACACATAAAGATCTTCAGCCACGTTATCTATTTTCAATTTATATCTGTGTAAACCATGTTAGATTCACTTATTGCAAATGATGAAATCCACTAAAACTCTTTCCAGGGGATTGATTTAATTGCTCCTTTTTAGGACAATAAACGAAAGCTAGGACGGCTAAGAATTTGTGGCACCACAATGCCGTCCGGGCATTGGCCTTCTATAGTTATTATTTCATAATGTGATATAAATAAACGTACCTCGCTTGAAATGCGTGTCTGAGTGCATACTGTCCACATCCGCTACGATTCTGGGACTCACGGCATCTCCTAGGAAATAAAAGTAAATTAAACATAATTTAAACTTAAGTTCAAATAACTTCTTAATTAAAAACGTTGAACTTAAGCCGGGTGATTTTCAAAAGACTTACAAAAACGATATGGCATACGCAGTAGGTGTAGTAGTATAGAAAATATCGTTTCCTCAATCGAACCCGGGACACCACGCAGGCCAAGCCGATAAACAGTGGTACAGCAAACTGCGCCAATCGTGCCTTCTAGCTGCGTCACTTCACAGTGTAATTTGTAATTATAAGAATAATTAGTACTAAACGATATTATTATTATTTTTATTACAAGTAATACTTTTTTAATCGGTTTCGTTCAGCGGCGCACAGCGGAATATGAACGCTCGTGCTACGCGATAAATTTGTCAAGTTTTCGAAAAGGGATTAGCGTACGATTACGTATTGACTGGCCTTTTGGCGCAATGGCAGCGATCCTGCCTTTAGCGCCGGAGGTCGTGGGCTCGATCCCCACCCATGACAAATATTTGTGTGACGAACATTTGTATTTGTTGTGTGTCTGGGTGTTATTATCTATTTAAGTATGTATTTAGAAATATTTAAGAATGTTTATCAGTCTCTGACGCCCATATTACAAGCTCTGCTTAGTTTGGGGTCAGATGATCTTGGTGTGCATTGTCCCAGGTATTTATTTATTTATTATTTATTTATTATTAGTACGTATTATATTATGTAATATAGTTTTATACATTTTAAATATTAGAATGTACATTATTTATATTATCTATTATACTTAAATTACTATAGGATCACAATGTTTCCGCAACCTAAGGCCGAATGCCGAGGCCAAGTGTATTGGTAACTCTTCCCGGTGCCTGCGACACGGACTATGTCTAGTGTGGGTGCCACAGCTAAATCTGACATTTTAACTCCACAATAAACCATGTTTTTACCTACTTGTAAGTTTATTGAAGTGAACCGTTTTTATTGAAAATAATATTTTTTTTTTACTACTAAGCGTCGACTTTATGTACTTTTGATAGGTTTGAAGGCTGAGGAAATCGCAGAGTACATAAAGGTCACCACCAAAGCTAACTTCACTCTGAGGGTCGAGCGGTTGGTATCCCGCCATAATGTGAATTTTAATTCATTTGTGGTGAGGGTGCCGACTGAACATCTATCGACCTACGAGTACATGCAAGAGTAGTTTTGGCCGGAAGGTGTCATTTACCGGCGCTTTCGAGGTCGGTTACCGGACACCATGACGCGTCGCACGTCGCCGATATACCTTACGTGTGTTAGTAAATATGTATGTTCGTTTTGAAGGTATTTATCTATGGGCCGATTATGTTTAATTAAGATCTTTAAATGTATTAGATATTAGATATTCTTTATTGCACAAATAAAACAGTTACAAAAATAAAGTTTAAATAACTTATTAGTACAATTTAGGCGGCCTTATCGCTAAAAGCGATCTCTTCCAGGCAACCTCCGGGTAGAGAAACAAAAAAGAGTAAACAGTTGAGGTGGTGCAAGATGAGTAGTTAATCAATAAAAAATAAAAAAACCAAAAAAAAAACCAATTGACTAAAACAATAGACATACAAATTATTAAGATAGCAATAAATAAACTTACATAAACATACTTAAATGAATAAACATAAAGTTTTGTGTGGACTATTCAGTAGGCACCTAATTAACAACACTAAATCATTAAGGCGAAGTTTGAGTCAAATAAGTGACAGAAAATATGCTTTGACCGGTGATTTGAAAATAAGTAGGGATTTGGAAGACCTTATAGAGAATTACCTTATAGAGAGAGAGACCTTATTTTTAATTAATATTCCAATCTATAGGTAATTTCGGTCCGATTTGCGGTTGTCTACCGCACTCTGCGGGCGGCTAGAGGTTTGCAAAAGACAGCAAAAGATTTCATAAATACCTATTTTCCAATTCTCTCGACCGTGCTGTGTCCTGTTAAGCCAGGGGCGTCTCCCAGCACACCGAGACCCGAGTCCATAATCCCAGAAGTGGTCTATGCGAATAAAAGTTTGAGAACCTCTGCACTACCGGTGCAAACGACACCTCACCTGTGGTGCTGCAGCTGGCGGCGGCGAGCTCCTGCACGCAGGTGGGCGGGGCCGTGACCACGCGCAGGCGCGCCAGGGTGGGACCGCCACCTTCACGATTACAAACCGTTTACATTATTTACTGGATCAACGATGGTATTTTAAAGAGGAAAGATTTGATTTCGACTAGTGTCAAACCTCGTTTCTTTCTTCGTCAGATCAAATTTTACGGGAGACAAAAAAAACTTCACTAAGAAAAATTTTGCATGAAGATTTGTTTGATTTTATCAATTGTAAAATAACTCCGGGGGGCGGAGTTACGTGGTTTTCTATTTAGCATTTTTGAAATGAAACGGCTTTTTTATAGGATTTAAGAGCTTTGTAGTACAAAAATGTCATTTATACTACACCTACTCGGAAAGTACCTTGATACTTTATCAAATTTACGGTAGAAAGTACGTCATTGCTTAACGAACAAATATGCGGGGAGAAAACGCATCTGAGCGGGAGAGAAAAGTGTATGAAAATCCATTTCTTACGTGGTTTTTCTTTTTTAATTTTGGGTAAGACTATGCGCCGGTAACCTAAATATCAAAAGCCAAAAAGTTTATACAGTGAGTTTTTATCTCCAAGTTCGCAAAATGACACTGGCCACTAGCTGTGTGTCGGCTGGTGTCGGGCTGGCAGTGCGACCCTGCGGCGGCAGGATAAACAATTTGAAAAAAGAACATGTGAAAATTGCAGACGCCATTGGCGCCATTTTCAATTTGTATGTTGTTTGAGGATTCAGTTTTCGTAGAAAGTAAAATAAAACTATCAAAATGATAAGTAGTGATAGTGATGATGAAGATTTTTTAACTCCGCCGCAGTTGAAACAAACATTAATGGAAAAAGTGTTACACTAAGCTTCACTAACTGCAACAATTTCAATATAAATTTCAATTAGTAAAGATTTAATTTTTTATTTTCCTCGTAGGTGTAGTATAAAGCACTATGTATCACTCGAGAGAAAGTGCGATTCCCGATCTCGGGTGTTTTAAACGACACCCTCGACGGTAATCGGTCTCTTTCTCCTTTCGGTGAACAATGTACTATTGAAACTCAATAAAAGTTACGAGGTTAACACTTTATACGACGTTTTGTTTGTGATGGATAAACTCAAAAACGAATGGATTGATATCTTAAGATAGAAAACTAGGAAAGTTCGCATTTCGAAACTTGAATATATCAGGCAGGACCAAAGTTTTTTTTTTTTTCCACAAGTTTTAAGGCTTAAATATTTCTAGTTTTCTGTCTGAGGATATGAAAAGAAAGTCAATGACCACCACTGAAGAATGTTCAAAATCGGGGGTTTTTTTCCTCTTGAGAGGTTCCGCTGCGTGCGCTGCGTAAACGGTTGAAGTTTCGCGAAAATCATGTATGATAGAATTGTTACTCTTTAAAAGTTCAAAAAAAAGTCCGAGACAGGATATGTCTATCTTTTAAAGTTGGCTCACTATAACATTTTTTATGCTAACAAAATTTGTTCTAAAATAATGCATGATTTGCGAAAGTGCTTTTCTAAACATGATATTAACTATCCATATCCAAAGTGAGTATTCCACGCGGCCGAGGTCGCGGGCAGCAGCTAGTCAAGTTATATTCACCTGGCGCGGGCGCACGCGGCTTGCAGGGCGGCACGCTCTGGCGCTCCGGCCGCGCGCCCGGCGGCCCGGGCAGCGCCGGGGTGCTGCCCGGCTCCTGCGACAAATACATACATCAATCTTACATAACATAACATACCAATAGAAATCAAAATAAATTAAACAAGCCAATCACCAACATGAAAATTGTCTCAGGTAGCCCTCATTACATGGCAATAAAAATATATAATCATATTCCAAACCATCTTAAAAATATAAAAAAGGCATCCTTGTTTAATAGTCACCTCAAAGATTTCTTAATAGAAAAGTGTTACTATAATATTTCAGAATTTTTTGATGACCGATTTATAGTTTAATTTAATAAAATTTATAGTGTACAGTTTAATTTGATTTAATTAAATGGTATCTGCTTTCTACAAGTTTCTAGTTAGAAAAGTGTTACCATAATCTTTATTCTAATTTATTTAATGATAGACTTATAAATTACTAATATGTTTACTATTGAATAGGGCTTCCAATACCGGAATCCCGGTATTGCTCAATACCGGTATTAGGCGATTTTTTGGCCTTTTCTCAATACCGGTATTGAAATCCAATACCGGTTTTAATACCGTAAGTGTCGATGCTTGGAATTCTCACGAATAAACTGCAAAATGTCCCTTATTTTTGGCCAATCTGCACATTTTTTACCAAAAATAGTTGTTTAACGGACGGGATTACCTTATCTACTGAAATAAATGAATAAAGTCGCAGTTATTGCGTTCCTTCGACCCTCACATTCGACTAACATTCAACAAAATTGTATCTTACTTTATTTTACAACTAGCTGTTTGTCCACGGCTTTGGCCTATCGGCTGTTTCTCCCGTCAAAATAAAGCCTAAATAAAAAAATAGCCTATGTCACTGGTTGATAATGTATCTTTATATTGGTGAATGAATTTTTAAAATAGTACTTTCAGAGCCTATTTGTTACAAACAGTTAAATCTTTCCTCTTTATAATATTAGTATGGATGCGTTGTTTGTGGCCTTTTAATGAATAGGCCATACTTGATCATAATTATAAACCTTAATTGATATATTAAGGTTTAAAACTAATGATTTATTTCGAGTCATGCGGCTGAGAAATCTGACAATCAACCAAATTTTCAAAAGTGGTTTTTTTGCCCCAACAATAAGTAAGGAAAAAAATTAATGACTACGATTTTTGATAGCGTTTTGGTTAGTAGTAAACATTTTGATAGTTAAAAATACTACTTTTGTTTTAAATTTTTCATAGAAAATTGGAGGGTACTGTTATCAATTCAGCTGTTAAACTTTGTGCAGCAGAATAAAATGAAGCTATTAGTAATTGCTTTTACTTAAGTACATTATCATGAACAAAAATATATTATAGGAATACGGTTCTAAATACTATTTGTTTGCACTGGTAAAATCATAAACCCAAAACAAGTTTAAAAGAGTAACTGCTGAGTTTCTCGCCGGGTCTTCTCAGCAAGAAACAACTCCGACAGGGTGATAAAATCGCATTATGTCTGTATACTGTGTATTTATATATCTATATTATTATAATAATTATGTCTATTATTTAGTATATCTTGCTTTTAATTTGACGATTTGAAAGTACTTACTGTGAAAGTGTATTTGAATAAAGTTATTTGAGTTTGAGTTCATACGCGTTTTTTAAGTGTCGTTTACACACAACATAACATGTCAGATTATTTCATATACCTTCATGATACTTACGATATTTTTTTCAGTTTTAGTATAAAAATTTTAGTAGTCTAAAGCAAAACTAAATTGAGTTGGTTACCGTAAGGGGTTTGCAATTAAGATATTATAGCCTAAAAGCAGATGTAAATATTAGATGTTGTGCGAGTTTATCCCTTACACTATTTGGTGATTCCGGTGTCAGTTTCTTAAAAAGAGCTTGCACATTAAAAAAAAACTAATAGTTCAGTGACAATTTTAAAAAGGTAACATAGTTTTAATATTTAAATTTACCTACTTTTTAACTTGTAAAAATCATAAACGCATAAAACAAATCACTGAAATCGATATAATTATGCTTTGTATATTTATAAAAGTTCATTTTCAATGAAATCTGTTACTATTTCAGCTTAATTTTTCAAAAAACGCATTTAACAATAATAATTATAAATTTTCACCTCAATACCGTAATACCGGTATTAATACCGGATTCGAAAAAAGATCCGGTATTGATACCGGTATTGAAAATATCCGGTATTTGGAAGCCCTACTATTGAATGACATATTTATAATAATTGTATTCGAATTGAATTTATTGGTATTTTGAGTATATTTTAAGTAAATAGGCAATAGTTGCCTCTCATCCAATGTTTGCTGTGCCCTTGCAGGGCGTCACTGTACCTTATATACCCTGTAACATCCTATCTAACATGTGACTTGCAATAAATAAATGAATGAATGAATACCATCACGACTTTATCCCAAACGGGGTAGTCAGAGGAAAGTGACTGTGTCGCCATGGTGAACGGAACACTCTGCAGCCCAAGTGGGCAGTGGTGAAAAGTTTCACCAATGGTATTAGAACCCAACGTGGTAGGTGGTGAGCCTTCCGACGCTATCCGGGTTGATTTGGTTTTTTTTCGATGTTTCCCATCACCGGAGAGTAAGTCGGATATTTAACAATGAACTCAAAGATTTTGGTTCTGGCCAGATTTGGACTCGGGACCACACGATCCACGATCTGAGGTATCATTAAAATTCATCAAGTATTTATTTGATCATAAATCTTATTAATTAATCTTAACTCATAGTATAAATGCGAAAGCTTGTCAGGATATATGTATTTGTTTGTTACTCTTTCGCGCAAAAACTACGGAATGGATTTGGATGAAACTTTACAGTAATATAGCTAATACCTCAGAATAACACATGGGCTAAAATATATAAACATTTTATGTTATTTGGCCACGATATAGAACCGCGGACCAAGCCGCGGGCGGAATACTAGTACATTATAATTTACATTTTAAACTTCGTATCACCTACCAACAAAACAGACCGAAGAGATCGGACCTCATACTACAGCTATGGAACAAACAAATTTTTGAACGCACCTTTGACAACCAACTGCCATTTTTTTAAGACAAAAGACACCACATGTTTTACATCTAGTAACATTCTGTTTTGGAAAAGAAAATTATAATTTTTAGTATTTTCCGTTACTTATTATTTATGTTTCTCACCGTTTAAACCTTCCCTGAACTTCAAAAATTTTTTTAAGATCAAAATTAGCCAAATAGGTTGAGCCATTCTCGAGTTTTAGCGAAAAACAACCAAACAGCAATTGATATATAATTTATTCATATAAATATAAAATAATCGCCAAATGTGAGAACGAGAACTCGTTTTTTAAGGCACAGAAAGAAGGTTCTTATGAAGAGAAAAAGCGTAAAAATCACGAGGAAAATAATAAAACCACACATTTCTTTTCCCATGCAATGCTCCTCTGTTATCAGCTGTCAATATTTTTTGACAGAATGAAGTTTGTCGGGACAACCAGTAAGAAATAAACATCTGGGACAAATAACACCAATATCATCTGACCCCAAACTAAGCAGAGCTTATACCAAATGGGTGTTAAAGACTGATTATTTATTTTATTTTTCTTTATTAAGGAAAACAAACAGCTATTTCTAATACATTTGCTCAGTTTAACTAAAATAGTACATTAGCATTTAATGTTCTCGCTGTTAAGCAATACATAAAGTAGTGATCTAGAAAACACTGCGATCAAAAAGAAAAAGGCTATCAAAACAACACATGAAGATATTAACTAAGTACGTATATGTTAGTTTGCATGCTATTACTAGTGAGGCAAGATTTACTAGATGAGATCCGCTGGCCTTATAAGATTATCATACTTAAATATTTCTAAATACGAGTACATATTTAAATAGGTCTCGAGTTTTGCGCTAGGCACACATTTGGCGATTCATTTATATACAGGGTGGTCCAAACATACACGTCAATAATTTTTATTTAGCTTCTTCATACTCAGGGGTATGCAAAAATACCCCATGTATGTATCCCGATTTTTTGTAGTTTTGGAGTTATGAATCTTTTTAAGAATTTTTAAAATCACTGTAGCGCGATTGAGATAAATGCCTCATTATTTTTTGTTTATTAGATGAATAACAGCGCTAGATGATTCTAAAGAATGTACATCCATAACGCTTATCACAACTTTAAAAAAAATGAAATTCAAAAAGCTAAAAGTGCAGTTTTTTCCCTGCACTTTGAAGGCCGTTTTAAAAAAAAAGTTACCTAAAATTTTTCATTCACATCTTTTTTAATAACTTCAGTATACTCTTAACTATTTACCATGTAAATTTCAATGAATTACTTTCACGGTAGTAATTAACTCTATACCACTTTATATTGCGGTTTTAAATGATTTATATACAACTCTAATCGCAACTCACCTTGGCGTGTCTGTCTGGGGACGGCGCGGGGGTCGTTCTCACTTCGGCCTCTTTGTCCGTTGTCGGCTTATCCGTAGCGGACTGTAACAAATTATAGTTTCATTTGTAAAGCGTAGCAAAGGCAAATATGATTACATACTATACAAATAATTCATATTCTTTGGTATAATATGTATTTTAATTAAATAATCTGTAAGTAACGATGAAATAATGCCGTTAACCACTGCTGACAAACTGTTACACGGATTGGCAGAGAACAATGGTTTGGATCACTTGCAATTATCTATGGTTTGAGAGGGTTTGCTTTTTCCGTTTGGGGTAGATCGTAAACGTCGCATTTTTTAGAGTTTTCGTTGATTATTTAGCTGAATTCAAATTAAGTATAAATTATCTCTGTATTATTAAATGCACCTTTTCATTTCATAATTATAACTTTAGCTGTGTACGGTAAATTTTTAAGTGTATTATAATTTTTTTTTAAAAAGTTTTCATTTAATTTAGCAAATAATTGGCAACTATCTAATTTTAGGCAATTCAATGTGTTTTTAAATAGTATACACACAATAATAGAAAACATTTTAAGTTTTATTTGACTGACCTGTTGGCGCAATGGCAGCGATCCTGCCTTTAGCGCCGGAGGTCGTGGGTTCGATCCCACCCATGACAAATATTTGTGTGACGAACATTTATATTTGTTGTGTGTCTGGGTGTAATTATCTATTTAGGTATGTATTTAGAAATATTTAAGTATGTTTATCAGTCTCTGACGCCCATATTACAAGCACTGCTTAGTTTGGGGTCAGATGATCTTGGTGTGCATTGTCCCAGGGATTTATTTATTTATTTATTATTCAATAAAATAATCACGAAAATCTTACAAAAACGCAACGTTTTCGATTCACCCCCTCTTGGGGCCCTTAATACATTAATTAAAAAAATACTCGTACTGCGAATTTAAGGGATTTTCGTAATATAATCCGGTATTTGAATGTCTTATCCATATTTGGCAATTATGTTGATAGTAAATATGTAACTATTTTTAAAATAATGTTATATAATATATAATATACGGAACAAACCACATTTCCCATACTCACATATCCGTTAACATGGTGCGTGCTCGCGGCGTGTCGCGGCGACGCGGGCGCGACTCGCTTCTCCACAACTTTCTCCTTTAGTAGGTTCGTCTGTGTGTCTGTCGCTACTGCTGTTGTTACTTCAGTTTCTAGGCGGCGACGAGTCTGGAATGAACGATTAGTAAATAATAATGATGTTTACAATTTCAATAATTCGCCGCTGACGTTAAGAACCGGCTGACGTTAAGAATCTCTCAAAAAGTCTAAACTTTGTTTAATACCAAAATTTCGTTTTCTAATTCTATATATTATTATCGTCACAAAGGAGCGTTTTTCTCTTCCTGTTTTAACACTGGAAAGAGTTCTGACATTCGGGTATAGAAAGGGTTTTTTGGCTCTACTGAAAAAATATTCAAAATAAGATACGCCTGTTTGTAGTGTCAGCAGCGAATTGATCCACAAAGGCCACCGTGCTCGTGTTCGTTTATATAATTTAAAAAGTAAAAAATAAGTATCTGCTGATGGACAAGGAGGAAAAGATTTTTGACCCTAGTTTCATTAACAAAAATAAGTACTAGGTCTTAGAAATAGAAATAGAAATCATTTAATTGCTGAAAATCACGGTAAAAGGTTATTACAATAATGTTTATGTTCTCATGTTTTGCCACTTAAAAGTAGCATGCAAACATTGAGTAAGCTACTGTTGGGTATGCATACATGTGTGTGCGTGGCTGCGTCCACGCCTAAGTTAATGTTTAAATAAACGTCAGTACGCTCAACCTTTCTTATCATTGCGCACGTCCCTCGCCCGCCTATCTAACAGTGGCGACGAGTACCCACATGAACTAAAAAAAAATGGCAAGTTTCGGAATTTTGTCTAGTTTTGACCATAATGTGCAGTCATGGCAAACTTACAAGAATCGCCTTTGCCAATGGTTCATAGCGAACGACGTGGACGAGGTTAAAGACCCGCTCGGGAAGAAGCGACGTGCAATTTTATTGAGTGCACTCAGTGATGGTACCTACCAACTGACCGCAGATTTGGCTTTGCCCAAAGATGTTCAAAATGTCCCATTTGAAGATATTCTCAACCTCTTGGATGATCACTTCACTCCCAAGAAATGTGGATTTGGGGAAAGATACAAATTTTATGCGGCGGTGCAAAACTTGGGAGAAACCTACCGCCAATGGGCGGCGAGATTGCGAGGGCTAACGGCACATTGCGAGTTCCTCAACATAGAAGAAGCGTTGAGAGATCGGTTCGTGATGGGCATGCTCCCGGGACCGGAGCGCGAGAAGCTCTTTGCACAGGATCTGAAAGCCCTAACACTGGCGAAGGCGTTGGAGCTGGCGGTGAGCGTGCGTTGTGCGCGCCAAGGGGCAGCGTCATCGGCGGCTCCGGCAGCGGCTCACCAAGACGTGCAGAACCAGCTATTCAAGATCTCTCGGGACCGCGAAAAAGGTGCTAGGGACAATAGAGTTCAGTGTTCTGTTTGTGGTTACAAAAATCACACGGCATCGCAGTGTAAATTTGCGAATTACAAGTGTAAAAAGTGCAACATTAAAGGCCATTTGCGGCGAATGTGCAAAAAAGTAAACTATTTAGGGAACCCTACCGTAAATGAGAGCGAGGACGACGACGGTGAGTCAAGTATTTGTAATATAAGAACAAACTACGGGGAACCGATGTGCCAAGACGTAATAGTTAATGGGTTGAAAATGCGGTTTCAGGTTGATAGTGGGTCGGCGGTCACAGCTATTTCAGAAGCGATTTATAAAGCAAAATTTCAAACTGTGCCATTATCAATAACATATAAGCGACTTCTCACGTATACAGGCGATCAAATTAACTGTTTAGGGATTTTAACATTACCTTTTCAATATAACAATGTGACCAAAAAGTTAAAGGTGTATGTTATAAGACATGGCGGCCCGCCAATATTGGGAAGAGATTTTATCTCGTTATTTAAGCTAGGAATGTGTAGTATAAATCTGGTATCAAAAAATGACTTATTCGAGCAACTACATTTACGTTTCCCTACTGTTTTTACCGACGAATTAGGTAAATTTAACAAGTACACAGTCAAATTACAATTGAAAGAAAATTCACAGCCAATTATTTTTAAAGCTCGACCAGTTGCTTTTGCCCTTCGTAATAGCATAGATGCTGAGATAGATCGTTTAGTGAAAATAGGTGTACTAAAACCGGTCCAATATGCGAAGTATGCGTCACCCATTGTGCCAGTGTTAAAACGGAACGGTTCGATTAGGCTGTGCGCAGACTATTCTGTGTCGATAAACAAACAAATAATTATTGAAAAGTATCCATTGCCCACTGCTCATGAACTGTTTACTAAATTGCAAGGTGGTATGCAATTTAGTAAGCTAGACCTCACCCAGGCCTATTCTCAATTTGTCCTCGACGAAGGTTCCCAGGAGCTCACCTGCATTAATACGCATCGCGGAATATTTGCTTACACTAGGTTAGTGTTCGGTCTAGCCAGCGCGCCAGCTATTTTCCAGCGCGCAATGGATTGCTTGCTGGCAGGGCTAGACGGCGTCGTGTGTCTATTGGACGATGTGTTGGTCACGGGGATAGACAGGATACAGCATTTAGAACGTTTACATGCTGTACTAGAACGTCTGAAGGATGCTGGCCTTACGTTACAGAAGGAAAAGTGCGAATTTTTGAAAGACCAGGTGGAATACTTGGGCTATACAATTGATAGGTATGGTCTACACAAGTCAAAACAAAAAGTTAAAGCCATTTTAGAAGCTCCGGTACCTACTAATGTAAAAACCCTTCAATCTTTTTTAGGCCTTGTAAATTATTATAGAAACTTTGTTCCAAATGCATCACATATTTTAAATCCGCTTTATAAACTTTTACACAAAAAGTCGGAATGGCATTGGAACGCGGAACATAATATGGCGTTTGAAGAAATAAAGAAATGTTTATCATCTGACCAGGTTCTCGCACATTTTAATCCGGACGCTAAGCTTATTCTTACGGTGGACGCATCGCCTTGGGGGTTAGGCGCGATCCTGTCCCAAATAGATAACGATGGAGTTGAACGACCTATCTCTTTCGCTTCTCGTACGCTAAGTGCAGCGGAAAACAATTATTCCCAAATCCAAAAAGAGGCCACGGCAATAATTTACGGGGTAAAGCGTTTCCATCAATATTTGTATGGTAGGTCAGTCCCATTCATTCTTCGTACGGATCATAAGCCTCTGTTGTCGATATTCGGTCCTTATCGCGGCATTCCAGAAGTGTCGGCAAACAGGTTGCAGCGATATGCAATGTTTCTAAGTGGTTATAACTATAACATAGAATACATACGCAGCGAGGACAACAGCGCGGACTATTTGTCTCGAGCCAGTGTGAGCGCGCGCGCCGGTCGCGACGGCCGCGGCGACCAGCTTTGCATTCCTGACAGCGTCATTGACGATCGTGCGTCATATGTATGCTTCGTTACAGATGGCTCCTTACCAGTCGCGCTACGCGAGGTACAACAGTCAACTAGTAAAGATTACACGTTAAGTAAGGTGGTGCGTTACATTAAGGAGGGCTGGCCGTCTAAAGTGCATGACACTTTGTTAAGACCTTATTTTTTATGTAGGACTCAACTGTCTGTCGAAAACGGGTGCGTAATGCGCGGACATAAGGTAGTCGTACCGGACATACTACGAAGTAAAATTCTAAAAGAATTACATAGGTCACATCTAGGGATCGTAAAGTGTAAAGCGGAAGCTCGTAGTAGGGTTTGGTTTCCTGGCATCGATGAAGCTATTGAGGATATGATAAGTAATTGCGTAGTTTGTATTCAGCTTCGGCCATCACCTGCCCGTGCACCCCTGGCATTTTGGCCATATCCCAAGGAACCATTTTCTAGGGTTCATATAGACTTCCATTAAATAATTTAAATTACCTTGTGGTCGTTGACGCCTATACGAAGTGGGTGGAAGCTTATGAGATGCCAAGCACTTCATCAAGCGCAGTTATTTTAAAATTGTTAGAATTAACATCTAGGTTTGGGTTGCCACAAACCCTGGTTAGTGATAATGGCACAGCATTCACTTCACATGAGTTCAAAAATTTTTGTATGTCAAACGGCATAGATCATGTGACGTCACCCGCATATCACCCGGCGAGCAACAGGCAGGCGGAAAGCTATGT
Source organism: Udea olivalis (assembly GCA_947369235.1). NCBI lineage: Eukaryota > Metazoa > Arthropoda > Insecta > Lepidoptera > Crambidae > Udea > Udea olivalis. The sequence goes on along the minus strand of OX376370.1, from coordinate 8,599,234 downwards.
AAAAGTAATTCAGCGCGGAATCAAATCTTGTTTAATGGACAATAATGGTGTAAAAGATATAAAACATAGACTATTTAGGTATTTATTTGATTACAGAAATTCAATTCATTCAACAACAGGTTTTTCACCTGCCCAATTAGTTTTTGGCCGCAAGCTCCGGTCTCCCTTAGATTTAATCACTCCTGGTGACTCATCGCCGTTCTCCGACACGCTCGCTAAAATGGTGCAAAATAAACAGTGTTTGCAGAGTAAAAATAAGGTCTGTATTGAACTGGGTTATTGTGTGGGGGACACAGTACTGTATAGAAAAACTAACAGTGTTAAAATGACTTGGAATAAAGGGGTGGTCGTTAAAAAACTAGGCAAAGTTGTTTATATGGTGAAAGACTTGTCAACTTTAGAAGTATTTAAAAAACATAAAAATCAACTCATGAAGTATAAAGGTACAAAGGATGTCTGCCAACATCAGTATCATTATGAGTGTCCCATAGACGATGTTCCTGTGGCGCCAGCTACACAGGAAAGGCCTAGCGGGGTTGAAGCCGCGACTGAAACACCGACCGCAGCCTCCCAAAATGACACCCAGGAAGAAGAAACCTACTTTGAAGCCGTTAACTCTGGAAGCGAAACAGCTGACAACGCGCAGGCCGATGAACCCCCGCGAGGCGCGGGGAGGAAGGATGGGAAGTTGTTACGTGCTATACCCCGAGTTGATTATAAACAATTCTATAGTATAAATATATGACCTAACTATTGAGGGAGGAATGTTGGGTATGCATACATGTGTGTGCGTGGCTGCGTCCACGCCTAAGTTAATGTTTAAATAAACGTCAGTACGCTCAACCTTTCTTATCATTGCGCACGTCCCTCGCCCGCCTATCTAACAGCTACAGAATAAATATCAATTATAATTATGAATTAGGTACTATGTCAGTAATATGAACTTTGTCAAAAATATCAGTAAATTATGTCATTATAATTTAAGGGAGAAAAAATCTTTGAGCTCATAAAAACTTTGCTCATTAAGCCATCTATGGAGCCTACTTTTAAATGAATTAATAGCGAGCATTTTTAATTCATTGGGTAGCTTATTATAAATATGAACACACATACATAAGCTACTCTTCCCGTATTTACTAGACCGTGGTATATCTGGGATTGTGAGTCGTTGGGTGCATCTAAGTCTCCGATTTCCAGACCTTTTAAAGAGTTCTGGATATTTGTGGACAAATACAGAAACCTCCTGGATATAAAGCGATGCAAGTGGCAGTTTTCTGAGCTTTTTGAACAATGGCCTACATGACTCATCGGGGGCGATTCCGCAGATAGCTCGAATGCATTTCTTTTGGGCAATAAATACCCTGTTTTTAAGTGTACTATTGCCCCAGAGTATTATGCCGTAGCGTATGTTGAGGAATTAAACAATAGACATAAATTGACTGTTATTTAGGACGAAATAATTATTAAATTTAAATATAAATATTTTGTCGTTAATAATAAGCTGTATATACAGTTTAAATCTTTAAGTTCATTTTTGAATTCGCCTGATGTTAAATCTAAACTGTCTTGATAACTGTTTTTAAAGTTAGTCTTTTTTTATTATAATTTATAACAGTAAATAGGCTATTACCTCTACTTTAAACAAGTAAATAATAAATCCATTTTTATTTTATATGTGACCATAGGTCCTTCAAATTGAACTTATTAAAAAGCTGTGGAATATATACTTACATAATAAATAGAAAATATTTGATTGTTTGTTTGTTTATTTGAATTGAATAGGCTCCGAAACTACTGATCCGATCGTACAAATAGTTTCACTAACAGAAAACTATTCAGGAGTGATTTAGGCTATATTGTATTACGATTGAACAAAAAATTAATTAAAAAATAATAGTATTTGTAAATCAAGTCGGAGAAAAGCGGGCAAGATGTGATAATTAACACTAGCTGGCAAACATTTGACAGAACGAAGTCTGTCTGGTCTGTCTGCTGTCAAACATTTGACAGAACGACGTCTGTCTGGTCTGTCTGCTGTCAAACATTTGACAGAACGAAGTCTGTCTGGTCTGTCTGGTCAGCTCGTTCGCTATAAAAAAAGATATACTAACATTATCAGGCGCGGTGTCCGTTGGCAAAGCGTGGTCGGGTGCGGGGTGCACCGCCGCCCGAGTCCGAGACACGGTAACCGCCTGCAGACAACATTTGAAATAGTTAGTAAACATACTTATTTGGCACAGGTAGAATTACATTACAGCTTGTCTGATTTGAAATGACGCGCCCGACTACTTTTTAGGGCCGGTTATAAATCGCTTTTCGCAGAGTGATTTTCACCCTCGTCGAATAAAGACAAAACCAGAAAAACCTTCATCTGACAGCTGTCAGGTGAATTTCACACCGGCGCCTGCAGAATTCGCACTTGTCAGAGTGATAAACGTCACCCGATCCCGTTCCGAAACAACTGGGAAACTGTCAGGTGACCGCTCGGTTGGCCTGGATTTCAATCTGGTTCAATTTGGAACGGGTTCTACTGATTTTCACTCCTGTGTGAAATTTCACTCGTTATTGAACACAGCTTTAATTTATTTAGAAATAGAAATAGAAATAGAAAAACATTTATTAACTTTAAGGACATCGTTACATTTATAAAGTAAACACAAAAGAAGTAGGCATTAACAACATTATTTAGATGTGGCGAGTGAACTTTAGCGGAAAAACGAAGCGTGTTCCTAGGTTAGAGTCCAACCGGCTACTGAACGACCGATTACAGTGGCATGTTTTTATGTATCGCGTCCATATTCAAAATTTATATTCGTGAATGTGGAGGAATGGCGCGACATTTCAGCTTAGACAAGTTCTACAATGAATTATTAAAAAATATAATCATGATTATTTCCTACTCAGCATTAGATGAGAACATAAGACCGTGTAAAAAAGAATGAACACAATTTGAAGTTTTAGAGTTGTGACTGCTGAATACCATTCTTCTAACAGTAATCTAAAGGTTTCGTGACCGTTTTCAAAACCACTAGCGATTGAAGGTTAGTTCAAACTACATTTTCCGTCAAATTTAATTGTAAAAGACCTGATTTAGTGGTTTAAGTAATCTGTGAATGAAAGCCGAATATTAACTGCTACTCTGGAAACCTAAGAGAAATATAATATGGCTATATGTAACTATTTAACTCACGCCAAAAACACAAATTGAGTATATTCAATGATTCTCGCTGTAAAATGTACAAAATGTAATCTTACTATTAACATCAATCACATAAATAATGACTATTCTATTTGATAAACCGTTGATGACATCCCAATTCACAATAATCTTTCAACCACCAAACACAATGAGTACAATTTATGATATTTATCCATGACACATGTAACACATTCTCACCTAGAATAATTTGGTAGTTTCGTCAACATTTTAGAATAGATTTGCCTGGAAACATCACAATTCATTCAAAAAGGCTATTAGACAGGTTTACTATCCATTCAGTTTAAAATTAACTGTAAAACGGCCACTGTGGTATGTGGAAAGTGAACAAGTTTCCTTACTTCACCGTTTTAAATGTAATGTACAGTCGTCTGTGTCATTCCTTTATATTGTTGTAAGTTGTAATGTCGAGGTTCATAAACCATTTGAAAAAAATAGGCAAACATCACAAATTTTACCAACAAGCAGATTGGTAGCTCAATATGATAGTTAATTGCTAAATAGGACACATATTTTTTTAACCAATTCCAACATTCATTAGATGTCTAAAGTTTGTTTGTTATCTGGCATAGAGATAAGACAAATAAAACTTACTTACCATTTTATTTCTTAATAAAGCAGTTTTTTAATAAAACATTTGAATTAAGAAAATGTTTTCTTCATCTATCATCAGAAAGTCTACTGTTTGATTAGCACGAAACCTACTAATACTACCTATTTGTCAAAAAACAAATTTAAATTTGAAAACTTAACACATTGATCGACCCAAAAAAAAATTTTTTTTAATCATAAATCTTTCATAGCTTTTCCAAACATCCTGAAAAAAAAAATGCAAATAGAAAAACACTCACATCTTTCTCCCAATCATAAGGATCAGTATCCCTAATTCCTCTCCTCTTGCAGCACCTTTCAAGTAGCGAAGTCAGCATGCTGTAGTCGGGAGTATCGGCGTACTCCAACTGCTGGACGTGCTCTAAGAACTGGCGAAGTTCTGAGGGCAAATGTTTGAGGAGCAGCCGGTGGTCGTATTTCTCTTTCATGAGGCCCACCTGGGGGGGAAAAGCGCTTTAGAACAGTGATAGAAATACTTGACAATATGAACATAGTAAAGTATTAGATAAGACGATTCGATATAGTGCAGCAAGATACTTGATTTCTTCAGTCTTTAATTCGAGTCTCGCATCGCATGTCATAGGTATGTTAAGTCTTTTAGGTCTTTTAAGGCTTCTAAGTGTTCCCTAAAGACTTGAGCTGGACTCGAAATTGAGTCTTGAAAAAGAACTCAAGTCCCATTAGGATAGAAAAATAAAATAAAATACACTAGATCAATTCGCCAGGTCTGTTAACGGCCTCGGTAACTCAGCTGGAAGAGCAGTCACCCGGATTGTGAATGGTCCCAGGATAAGGTCGAATTTTTCAAGTTTCTATCTTTGTGTAGAAAATAGAGCATTGATTAATGTTAAAAACCAAAATTCACTCATCAATATTATAAGACTTCATAAAATAAGTGTCTTAACTCAACTAATTGGTTGTAAGGTTTGAATCGGTTTCAAAAAAAAACTGGAGAACATTGACTCCAGAGCTCCAGACTGAACACTGGAACAGAACTGTGATACCTTAGAATCTGGCAGACATGGTATTATCCCACTTCTGAAGTATAATGAAAACTTTAGTCTTCAATAAACAATTTTATTTCACTGTAGCTTACACAAATTCACAACTTGAGTAGTTCAAGAAATAAGTGTCTCAACTAACTAATTGGTTTTAAGGTGTGATACTTTAGAATCTGGCAGACATGGTATTATTCCACTTCTGTAGTATAATGAAAACTTTAGTCTTCAATAGACAATTTTATTTCACTGTAGCTTACACAAATTTACAACTTGAGTCGTTCACGAAATAAGTGTCTCAACTCTACTAATTGGTTTAAAGGTTTGAATGGGTTTCTAAAAATACTAGAAAACACTGACTCCAGAGCTCCAGACTGAACACTGGAACAGAACTGTGATACCTTAGAATCTGGCAGACATGGTATTATCCCACTTCTGAAGTATAATGAAAACTTTGGTATTCAATAGACAAATTAATTTCACTGTAGCTCACACAAATTCACAACTTGAGTAGTTCACTCTACGACGGTCCGAACACGACTGCACGCGCAACTGAGCAGTGTTGCCAGTAAGTAATAAAAAGTACTACTACGGTTGTAATTTAAATAAAACCATGACAGAGAGCAGTCGCCCGGATAGCGAAAAGCAGCGAGTAGTAATTTTAACTGTTATTGTAACAAATAAATTAAAATAAAAACAAATTACGATCTAAATAAAAGCATGGCACTAAAAAATAAAACAAGAAAATATAAAAAGTGTACTGAATGCTATTTTGTTTAATATTATTTGTATTAACATTTGGTTTTGAAAAAAAAACGTGTAATAATTGAGCCATTCCATAGTTTCAGTTATATGGACCAGTGTAAGACAATTCATTTTTACTAAATAATAATTTGCCTCTTTTATTCACAATTCGCTTTTAACTTAAACGACCTATTACTGAGAATGTCAAAGTTGAAGACTCGTATTCAAAATCCTATGATCGGTATATAGGTACTGATTCAAAAGACGGCGGGAGTTTTAGCCGGTGCTATTGCTGGTGATACATTAAAACTACACTCACACTACTCAGGTAATCCCTCACCTGGACCATTCTCCTGTAATGTAACGTAGTACGTAGTAAGTACTGCCTTCCTGACATGGCGAACATTCGCCTGTAATGTAATTTCAGATTTTGAGCATTACATTACAAAACTGCCTTTCAAAACTTCAGGGAAGTTGTGAAATATGAGAAATAATAAACGGAGCAACTAAAAATACTGAAATGCGCCCCCGCATTAATTTGTCGGCCACAAAACACTGATTTTGGAATATATAGAGGCTCAGATAGTATTTTTGGTAGTTATGGGGGGTTAGTATGTCGCTCCATTAAATACTAAAATATTACACATTGTATCAAGTTGCGCACTGTAATGCTCAGTGCTTTCCCTCACCAACATAATGCTCGAATTTGTAACATTACAGTTTGTGCGCATAAAAGTAAAAAAAGTAAAAAGTAAAAAAATAATTTAGTCATTTAAGCTTGTACAAAGCACTTATGACATGTCAAAAAAAGTATATAGAAATAATAATAATAAAAGTAAATAAAATAGTACAATATTAGTACATATCGTGAATATACATAATGTGAATCTACCACCGGTTCGGACGTTGCTTCTCATCGAGAAGACTCCGGCAAGAAACTACATAGTTACTCTTTTGAACTTTGTTTGTTTTACAAAAAAAAAAAATGCTCGGCACTCCTCCCTCACTGATGTAATGCTCGACGCTGTAACGTTACTTTACAGAAAAAATCTCCAGGTGAAGAGCACCTTTATAGGCATGTTCCATAAATGGCACAAAACCAGATTGTTTGTGTGTGATGTACCATTTATTGCACACATCCATCGCACCTGTTCCTTATCCTTAATCTTCCTCCACGGCAGCTGTCCGTTCACGAACTCGACCAGCATGTAGAACAGCGACCACAGGTCGTCGTGGCGCCCCATCTCTTTGTTCTTGTGAGCGTTTATGGACGCGTAGCGGACTGTACCTGATAAGGGGCAAGAGTTTGATTAATACACATTAATAGCAAGCAAGTAATTAAATCAGCTTATCTGTCCCAGTTCTGGGACTTTGGTGCCTGTCATTGAATTTAAGGCATTTCTATACTTCATCTGTTAAGTGCATGTTGTTTATGATAGGAAACTCACTTTGGCGCAATCAAGGGCAATTGCAGTTGATTCACTTTTTTTGCTCTTTAGGTTCACTTACAGATATTAATTTATATATTGTATTAACTATAATTATGATGAGTCCAGCTGTTTATGTTGCATTGACTACTGTCTCATTTTCTTATTTCTAGATTAAATCTTAATTTTATAAGTTTCTTTAGCTTAATTAGACATCACATAAATTCTATTTGATTATCTTAAATAATATTTTACACCATAACACCGATAAAATAAAGGGAATTTTATTATTGTACTAATTAAATTAGCAAATAATTCATTTCTACTCAATTCTTCATACTAAAATCAGTTTCTAAAAAACACAACCCAGGTCAAATGTATTATGTACCACATATGTCCCACTGTTCATTCTCACCTCTAAACCCAGCGGCAACCTTAGGCGGTCTGACCTGTCCGTTGCTGGTGTTTGTGTCATACAAAGACCAGACATTCCTCAAGTAATCTCAAACTCTAACTTTCACTAGGATAATTTCTACATCATACTAGAAAATAACTATATATTTTCTTCGCGGTATAAATGATTAGCCGGTAAATCCTAAAATCAGGTTGGAAGGAGCATAGCCTTTAACCTGGCTACCAATGTCTTCTTCATTTGAGAAATTACAGTATTTTTACATATTTTGATTTTTATTGAAAACTAGGTCGTAAACCTACATATTTTTGAATCAATTTCAATACTACACCATTTTTACCACAAATTACTAAAACATTACAAACTTGTAGCTTGGATGGATGTTGTAACTAGGGTTGTATTCATAAATGTTTAAATAAATATCTGGGACAATTCACACGATGATCATCTGACCCCAAACTAAGGAGAGATTGTATTATGGGCGTCAGAGACTGATAAACATACTTAAATAGATAATAACACCCAGACACACAGCAAACACAAATGTTCATCCCATAAATGTTTGTCATGGGTGATCGCACCCACGACCTCCGGCGTCAAAGGCAGGATCGCTGCCAACAGGGCATTCGATTTATGACGTATGTTCTCACCTCTAAAGCCAGCGGCAGCCCTGGGCGGGCGGACCTGTCCATTGCTGGTGGTGTACTGGCGCGCCAGACCGAAGTCCAACATGTACACTTTGCGGCAGTTCGACGGGTGCCTGCCTATGCTGAAGTTACTCTGAAAGGGAGCCCAATTTTGTCACAATCTTCTAATCAGAGTGCTGGGTGCGACTTGCAGTGAGATATGTGAATGACTTCACCATCGCGTTTTGGTATCGAGTCAGCGCCATCCAGCGACGAATTCGGGCAACATCAAGGCCGCTAGATGACGTTGACTCAATGCCATACAAATTCGCGTTTTTTTTCTCGCAAAACGCAATGGTGAGGTCTTTCGCATCGCTCCAGAACAATACTCCATTCATTATAGCATTAGATAGAAGTCAAAAAAGGTTATTTTTAGGGTACACTTTTTGGTAAAATTACAATAAACATTATTAGGTACTTTTAAGATTTATGTCCAATTTATAAAATCTACTTATATAGCAGCCGTCACACTTAATTGTGCTTATTTGAAGTAAAGTAAATTCAGAATTTATGAGGCTTTTGATTGAATAAATTATTTTGTCTTGCATTAAACTATATCGTCGATGTTCAAAACCTAAAAGAAGCAGGGGTTGAGTATCCGAACGCATTTTATTAAAGAAGCAGCGGTTGAGTATCCGAACACATTTTATTTATTTATTAGATCACCAACCAGGTTACATTATACTAATGTTTCATGCGTGAATGCAAACTTAATTATAGGTGACGATGGCATGCTAGAGTGCCAACATTACATGAGGAATAAAATTATAAACTAAAAGCCAAACAAAAGTAAAAATGAAAAAAAAATAAGAACAAAGTAATCAAAAACTGCGTTAAGGCAGACACAAAAGTAGTTTCCATTACTCATACACGGAAAGTACGCTTGAAGTTGCCTGAGCATAGGGTTGAAAGCCTCACTTTCAGCCCTAGGGCTGTAAAGTTTTTTTCAGCCCTAGGGCTGAAAGTAAATAACTGTCAAAAATCACCTTCTATTTTGACATTCCTTTTGCGGCAAGTCGATGTATTCTATTCAGCCACAGCTGTATTTGAAATTTCTTTATCTTGATTTCAAATGAATATTTAAACAATCGAAGCAGGAATAGACGCATTAATGTATGTTTCACTTAATTAGTATTTAATTGAATAAATTTGAGTTAAGCATTTACGATAGAAATGAAAAAAAAAAAAACTTTAAATAAAATAAGGCGGGGGAATTCCATCATCATTGTCTAAATATGCTTTTTTACAAATATAAAAAAAAATGGTTGAATTCCACAGACAAAAAAAAGGCGGGATTGCAACTATTCGAACTTCATTCAGTTGTTTCGTGAATCGAGTGAGAAGTTTATTTGGTTGAACTTATGTATTTGATTTTTATTTACTTTCCTTATATTCGTAATGAAAAGCAGAGTGTTTACCTCGGAAGAAAGACCTTTTCAATGCCCTCGAACTATTAGCGCTCTCGCTACGCTCGCGCGCCAAAACATCTCGTGCATTGAAAAGGTAACTTTCTCACCTTGTGTAACAATCTACTATTTTTGTTTTTATAAGATAAGGAGAAAAAGACATCAGCTGACTTAGACAGTGAATTGTTCTGACGAATCATTCATTGGAGAAAAATAACCCAAGTTTGATTTGGAGCTCCTTGGAACAAACAAATTATACCGAGATAACCTTGGCAACTTAATCAGCACATGAATATTTACTCTAGACAGAAGGTCTGAGCAATCCAAATTTGCTGAAAAAGCTATGGTCCAACATTCTTCTGCGATCCTGAAGCGAGTTTAATTTGAAATGGCTGAGTCTGTCTTCGTATCGAGGTAGTTTCTTAGCTAGATTGAGACTATATGACAAGTGTCAAAGAAATATCTTCTGGACACGCTCTAGCTTTTCAAACTACAGTATTCGAAATGGCTACGAACAAGAGAATTGTACCAAAACAAATTGTTTTTGGTATTTTACTGTCACTATAACTAAACTCTTCCAAATCTACAATATTACAAAATCCCTTCATACGTTGTGAAGGGGTTTTCAATTTTGCCAGGTTATACTCAGGTGTTCACCCGGCATTGCAACGTCAAATGCAAATTGTCATTCTTTTTAGCACCCCTGCTTCTGTGAGCCTCATAATTCTAATGTTAAAATGAATAGAGTATAGTTCCGTTTCCGTAGTAATTTCAGGAAATTATACCTCGGTGCACCCCTAGGAAGCTGTGATAATAATAATAATAAATATCTGAGACCCCAAACTAAGCAGAGCTTGTACTATGGGTGACAGGGACTGATAAACATACTTAAATATTTCTGAATACATACCTACTTAAATGTATAAAGAACACTCAAATACTCAACAAACACAAATGTTCGTCACATGAATGTTTGTCCTGCGTGGGGATCGAACCCACGACCTCCGGTGTTAAGGCAGGATCGCTGCCATTGCACCAACAGGCCAGTCAATTTGGGGAAGAAAACTGCTTTTTGCTGCCCCTAGGTGGCGTATCACCGCTGCTACCGAATGTCCCGTCAAATCGCGTTCATTTAAAAATTCTGAAGACGAAATAGGTTTTTTCACTTCTCATGCTCTAAAAGTTCGCCAATATGCGAGCAGGACTAAACTAGTGACCACTTTTGTTGCTAGGGAGTAAAAAGTAATTAGTTTTTTATTTTCCTTTATGTGACATAGACAAACTCAAACAGCCAATAAATATACTATTATCTGTGGAGTGTAGACCATCTTTATTGCGAAAATGTTGAGAGTTTTAGTTCCATGTTTTGTCCGCAAAGAAGGTTAATCTGTGACTGGTTTAGAAGAAAAAACTGACCGTGTAAGTTTCAGAATTTTTGTCGAGTGTAAATTTGTTTGGTTTTAAATAAATTTATTGAGAATGTCCTGTGACATTGAAGAGTTTGACGTCGAGCAAAGAGCAAAAGACAATCTTTTGCCGCTAAAATCGCGGAAGATTTACCTAAAAACTTACGAAAGTTTTATGGACTGGAGGAATATGAAACATTTGTTATTTTTATTTTATTAAGTAAGATTTATTAAAAAAAATTATACTAAATTGACAATTTTTCTCGCACTCAAAGTGAAAAGTGCAGTTTACACCTCGAGACTAAACGCCAACTTAATATCCCCTCGGTTTCAGTGACTCCCTCGATATTATGGCTTCGTTTAGTCCCTCGATATAAAATATACTATTTTTCGTGTGAAAAATGCCTCGATACTGCGCGTTCCAATGCAAAAACATCGATTCCCTGACAATCAGAACTATTAAAACTGGAATCCCGGTACATCTGCTAGTTATGAGCATTCTGATAGATACTCGTGTCTTCAGAAATAAATATTAATAATAATAATAAATACTCGTATGAATACATTAAAGTTTTGTTTGGCTCCAAGAATCTAGTTCACCATCCTCATCAACGTCAAAAGAAATCCAACAAGGTGCCATCGGCAGTGGCGCCCTCTATGATTGGCCTTTGCCTTCGCCTTTTCATTATAGTGGTCTCGAAGTGAGAATAATATCCGTGGCAAGAGGTCTCCTAGCACACCTAGACCTAGACTTGTAAAGAACTCGAGTCTTCGAGTCCTAAATTTTGTCCTCCTAACAAAAGGACTCCCAAGACTAGAGAACTCAAGGCTATATGAGCTCTTGATATGAGACTCGAGTCTTCTTTAGCGTTTTTACGCGGCGAGTCGAGTCGAGTTATTTTCCATTTGGAGTCTTCCTTTTTAAAGCAGGCAATAAAAGGTTACTTTTGTGAGATATGTGTACCCAGAAGGGTATTTTAACGTTAAATCACTGAATCATGAATCACTGTGTGACACACAGCATTTCGGAGAAGAACAGTTTGAAGGAGACTCGAGCACTTTCTAAGACTCGAGTTTAATTTTGGCACTCGAGTCTTCGTGAAAGGACTGAAGCTTGGTTCGACTCAAGACTCCAAGTTGTAAAATTGAGCCGAGTCTTTCGAATTAAGACTAAAAGTCTCGAGTTCTTGACAACTCTACCCAGACCCGAGTCAATTTAGTAAAGGTCTTTTTCTAGACCACGCTATAGCTCACTACGTCAATCGTGTTGAAAGTTATTGCTATTAGGGGTAGTGTTTAAACCCCCACAATAATATTAATTGTATCATATATTATTATGTACTTACAGGTTTAATATCTCTATGTAGGAAGCCGACTGAGTGAATAGAATCTATTGCTTTGAGTATTTGTAGACCCAATCTGAAATTAAAAAAAATCATATTAGATTAAAAAACCTAGGTATAAATAATTCATAATTACCTATTAATCAAACTAGCTTTCACTCGCATATACACAACAATAACAAATACTGATTTTTTAAATTGTTCTTAAGAATAAAAATAATTAAACTATACACAACAAATAATCGTCCAAATATATCCAGTAGGTTTAAATGAAATAGATGACCTCCTTTTTCGTCATTTCGATTGGTCTGAAATGACGGATCGTAAAGATCAATCGTACCGTGCATGGGGTTCTTTAGTTAGCTGATAAAACAGTGTTTATTTTAACATGCAAAAGAATTTCATCTTATTCTCCTTTTTAAGGCTGAATTTATGTAACGAATTTATGAAATGCTGAATACAATTTGTAAAGCCTTGTGATAATTATTTTTATCAAAGTGCCTTGTTCGAGTTTCGGTCACTCACGACCACGTAAACGCGAAATTTGTATGGCATTACAGGTGGCGCCTCCAGTGGCACGTTTACGCAACTATTTTTTTCCATGCAAATCCGTCTTTACTTTCTCTGTGCGTATGATGGAATGAACTCGCACTCAGGTTCGTTTGTCATTGTCTCAAAGTGAATAATCGAACCCACATACCTAAGCGTAGTGGACAGCGAGAAGGCCCCCCGAGGCTGAGCCCTCCTCAGCTCGGCCAGGTTCCTGCCCTGCAGTTGCATCACGACGTAATTGAAGCGCGCGTTCCGGCCGCAGCCTATGAAGCGGCAGACGTGCTCTTTGCCTGCAAATAACAGATAAAAGTTTAGAATTCTAGCCAAAGTCAAAGTCAAATTATTTATTTCCTGGTCTACAGGTAATTGGGATCTTAATCTATGACATAGGTAGCATCTCCGTGTCCTGCCCTAAGGCGTACAAAATATATTTGAATTATACATGCAATACTGAAAAGTTAAATAAACCAGTATGTTGACCAAAAACATGTTTTCAGACATTTAGGGTGACTGACTTAAAAGCACTTCACTAAATAATCAGCACTCCGAATATTTAGTAAATTTTTAAGGTTTTCACTAACTAATTTGGGTTACCACTTTACTTTCATTGAATTTAATTATAAATAATTAAAATAAGTTGTGCATATTTAGTCTGTTGGCGTTAATGAATCTCGTAAATCAACCACAATCATCGAAGTAATGACGTATATCAGAGTTCTGACGTCACGGCCTGGCCGTACGCGTTTCGTGTCATTGCCCGTGCATTTAAAAATGGAGATTTGTTTTGTAAAAATTAAATCATCGTTATTGTTTACCTATGAGCTACACCATGCCACACTTTTCATCTTTTATTTTCATAAGTCAAATGGCGAATTGACAGGTATTGACTTCATATAAAGTTATTTTAAATATAGAAATAAAAGAGTAGGGTGCATTCATTCTGGTTAGACAAGCTCAACCCATTTATCGAGTGTCTATTCATGGTGTTAAGAAAATTATGTCATATTCGGTAGGTGATACAGTCACAGTCTGAGTGAAAATTAGAATTTACAACTAACTTTCATTTTGAATTTCAACTTTCATTTCGAGTTACAAAAACCATTTGTGCTGAAATTCAAATCCTATTTTGTAACTTCTGCAGCTAACTTATCCCTTCTTCCACATCCCCCATAACTCGTACCTTGCAGTTTCTTCAGCACGGCCACCTCCATCTTCAACACCTGCTTGGGCTGGCGCGCCGACTCCACCTTCAGCGCCACCTGCTCCTGCGTGACCAGGTCCAAGCCTTCGTAGATCTCGCCGAAGCCGCCGCCGCCTATCTTCTTTACCACCTGGAGAAAGAAACAACAATTTGAGTGATTGCTTTAGAAATTGTGTGCATTAGTGATAGAAGTTCGAATTTTTGAATCCAATTTCATTTAGGCCCGATTTTTCAATTTTCAGTTTATTCCCTAGATAGCTAACTGAAGTATGAAATTAACTGGCTGTTTATCAAGCGAATAGATATTTAAAAAAATTCAATCGTCTTTTATCCAAAGAATAGCAATCTATCGTTTGTCTGTGTACTTATATCGCTAACTTGATTGTCCACCAACCACCACTGATTAGCCACTTCCCGCGAGATGCACTTATACAATCATTGCAATGACAAATTGACACTGACGTATAAGAAAAACAACCTCAGCTTTTTGTTGACTAAAGTTGTGGTAAAAAGTTTGTGATTATAATAACAATCCAAAACTCCTAAACAAAATGAAAATAATCTCAAATGACACACCACATAACCTCAAAATGTCAAAGAAAATGCATAGATAAATGTTATCCAGCTCTTCAAGAAGCAGATAACTTTATTCCTCAGGTAGCGGCTTTATTCAACAGACCAAACAAAATAGAAATCTTGTTAACCTTCGAATAAACCTTATTCTACAGATAAATTTCATTATATGAGGATTGAGAAATCGGCCCTCAGTCCTAAAAAGAGCAATGATTTACTTGATTTTGACATCCATTGCCTCGTTGAACTGCGGCAATCTTTTTGACATCCGAAATACGTACACTGTTCCAAATTGTGTCTGTGCGTGCCCCTTTTAACACTGACTTGTTTACAAAAAAAAATTCAAATTGCCCGTCAAGATGACCTCACTCCACCTGATGTAAAGCGGTCGTGAGGTCCAGATATGAGGCTGACAAGCACAGTGATGCAAAGGAATCACTGAGCTGGCCATCCTCACCTTGAAGACCTGCAGAAATGCCTTTTCACGCCCCGCTTGAAGAACAAAGGACTACGTTCCACGTCTGGATGGTACGACAAAGAAACGAGTCAACCTTTTAGTTCGGGTCAACAAATGATGAATTAATTGTGTGTGGATGAATCATGATGATGATGATGACTAACCTTCCACCGCTCTTTGACCACATGTCCCGGCTGCAGCAAGTCCTCGGAGGCCATCGTGATGGGCTGCGCGCGCCGCGACGTGTCGCAGCGGGACGCTTCGAAAGACCGCCGCCCGCCGAAGTTGGGTAGAGTGGCCGACCTGGTGGGACATGCTTTGATTACATGACAGTGGACTGATGTGCAAAACATGGCAGTGGAAAATAAAAGACTTTGAATTTGAATTCCAATCCTTGTCTCTATGGATTGGAGGAACTATTCGTCGAAGATATCCCGTCACTTTTAACTACCACTTAGGGTCAATTCACAACGACACGCGACGCAACGATGCGCGCACTATTTCATAGAACTACTCAAAATTTAACTTTATTTCCGAGATGCCTCGCGGCGTAATGCTGCATGGTGCAACGTATTCTGAATTCTCACAATGAAATATGTATCTTTTCGTGCAGTAAATAAGTTAAATTTTCAGTAGTGCTATTTAAAAGTGCGCGCAGAGCGTCGCATCACGTCTCGGTGTGAATTGACCCTGACACTTAAAAGCTCTAGGTCTGGAGCCAGACTTCCTATTTGGGCCAACAGTTACTTCAAATCGTGTGGAGATTGGGAGGGAAATAGGTTAATTTAGATAAGTTTGAAAAGTGATTTGTTAGTTTTTAGCATTTAACAATGCACTATTTTCTACACAAAGATAGAAACCAGATGACATGAAATGACAGAAGTGAGGACTAATATGGCTCAACAGCCAACTCTAGACGCGGTCCATTCATAAAGATGAGCTGACGATATACTTAGCGTCAGAAAGGGCACAGTACTAGTGGAGCAATGAACAAGAGGAAGGAGCTTACTAAATAGGGAACGAGCTAGTTCAGCCAGTGGTTTGATTCATCTGATACAGATTCTGATTCTGCATTACTGCTGATCATGGATAGATAGATATACTGGCCTGTTGGTGCAATGGCAGCGATCCTGCCTTTAGCGCCGGGGGTCGTGGGTTCGATCCCCATCCATGACAAATATTTGTGTGACGAACATTTGTATTTGTTGTGTGTCTGGGTGTTATTATCTATTTATGTATGTATTTAGAAATATTTAAGTATGTTTATCAGTCTCTGACGCCCATATTACAAGCTCTGCTTAGTTTGGGGTCAGATGATCTTGGTGTGAGTTGTCCCAGATATTTATTTATTTATTAATTTTACCGTGACATTTTATTTTTCTATATTTTTTTATATAGAATTCTGATTTTATTTAATATTTTTTTTTACATTGATTTATTCTAATGGTTTTGACATTGTTTCATGCTTATAGTTTCGACATTGTTTTATTTTAATTATTTTGACATCGTAATCAAGTAGGTAAGTACTTTGTTATTTTATATATATTTTTTCTTGTTTTATTGTTTAATGTTAAGTTTTATTTCCGACCATTAGTTTTATATTTTTCGACATGTAATTTTATATGAGAAATCAAATATCTATCCATATACTTTATTGCACTAAATAAAATAAAAAGTAACATTTGATTAAACTAACAATTCGTATTTAGGAGGCCTTATCGCTAGAGAGCGATTTCTTCCTTTTCCACCTGTTAGTAGAAGAACTTCTTACAACTTGTAGATGTGTGGAGTGAAAATAACAACCTGAGCGGCCTTAATGTTGCCCGCTTTTGCCGCTAGGTAGCGCTGACTCGATGTCCTAAAAAATTATATTTACGTGCTCGCAAAACGCGATGGTGAAGTAATCCGAATCTCTTCATGCTACTCGCACTAGGCACTCAGACTGCTAAGACTAGAATACCAAGGTCACACTCTATTAAACATAGTTTATTTTGAAGTGTTTACCTCAATAAAAGGTTAGGTTGAACTCTCGGCGCGCGGGCGGCTTCTTCGCGCCGTTCTTCCCTCTGAAACACAAATTATTACATAACATATCATACCATCACGACTTTATCCCAAACGGGTTAGTCAGAGGCAAGTGGCTGTGTCGTCATGGTGAACGAAACACTCAGAAGCCCACTTTTCACCAATGGTATTAGAAACCAACGTGGTAAGTGGTGAGCCTTCCGCCGTTATCCGGGTTGATTTGGTTTGTTATCGATGTTTTCCATCACCGGAGAGTAAGTCGGATATTTAACAATGAACACAAAGATTGTGGTTCTGTCCAGATTTGAACTAAACGATCCACGATCTGAGTACGGGTGCTGAACAAAGCTGTCAAATAAAGGATCATTGTCAGGGCTTATACGTGTCGCCTGTATTCGCCCGCTCCTTTATTAGCCCAGGACACTCATCATGGTGCAAACTCTGCTTAGTTTAGAGACACATATTTGGGCACTTATTAACTTCAAGATGGTCTTATCTTACCAAAACTAAGTGCCTGTACTAAAAGTATCTTGTCTACATTCTGGAGCGTCAATCAACAGCCTTCATAATTTACTACTGTCATTATAAGGCCAGCATGGTTGCAGAATAATTAAAAAACATACTTTTATACAGGGTGATTATCAAAAGACTTACAAAAAAACGATATGGCATACACATGAAGTGATGTAGTAAGACTGGCCTGTTGGCGCAATGGCAGCGATCCTGCCTTTAGCGCCGGAGGTCGTGGGTTCGATCCCCACCCATGACAAATATTTGTGTAACGAACATTTATATTTGTTGTGTGTCTGGGTGTTATTAGCTATTTAAGTATGTATTTAGAAATATTTAAGTATGTTTATCAGTCACTGACGCCCATCTTGGTGATCTTGGTGTGAATTGTCCCAGATATTTATTTATTTTATGTGAGTAAAAATTAGATTAATTAAATTTACTTCAATTTTAAGGATTTCATACTATAAATGACTGATTTGTATGGTGCCCTTGAAATGATAGTTAATGAAATAATTTTCACTTAGATAGTCTCTACATTACTTACTGAGTATGCCATTTTTTCCTAAACCTCGTTTTTGTAAATATTTTACTGTCACCCGGTATACATATACTGGGTGATAGAAAGAAACAAGAAGATTTCACAATCATGTTTGTCCTCAGTGGAAATCAAACCCAGGCCACTTCTCAAGCCATTCAGAATGTAAGTAGTGGAAGTCTCACCTGGGGCTCATGTCGTCTCTGGCGCGGAGCGGGGGCGGCGGAGCCCGAGCCCTGGGACGCGGTGTCTGCCGACGATGATGATGATTCTACAACACAAGAATTAGCGGTCATAGTAGCAATAAGTAAATAAATATGCAGACAACACACAACTTATCATGGTCTCGAAGTAGGGATGAATATCTTTGTATTACGAAGTACCAGACAAGGATTTAAGCCAGGGGAAATCGAGGCGAGAAACCGTGCTACAGTACAGCGCACTACGCCAATCGTATGGTCAAAATAATCTGCCCCTCTGATTAGCATCATCATTATTTGCGCTAGATACAAACCAATTGTCATGGTCTCAAAGTAAGGATAAATATCGGAGAAACTAGATAAATATTAAAGCCAGGGCATCTTCCAGCACACTGAGCCTATTTAGAAAAGATAGTTTTCTTCTGAATTGACCCATCCGAGAATAGAACCAGAGACACTTATCTCGCAAATAAACAATATTCAATTCTATTCCTTTTGTAGCAGAGCTGTCGTTTACAGGGTACACCTCGTTTGTATGAAGCTCGACAACTCGCGAGTCTTTTCCAGAACTCCAGCCTTCTTGAGAGCTCGATCAATCTCGAAGCTTTTTCAGGGCTCGAGTCTTGCTCAAGACGCGAGTCGCGCTCAAGTTAGTTTCCGTTTGGAGTCTTCCTTTTCAAAGCAGGCAATAAAATATGTGTTTGTGGTATATAATGTGACCAGAAGAGTATTTTAACTTAATTAACAGAAAAATACATTTTAATCATCATGAAAAACACTATAGTCAAAAGGTTTAAAAAGACTCGAACTCTTATAAGACTCGAGTTCTTTTGAAAGCTCGAGCTCTTTTAATGGGATCGAGCTCTTTTGAAGCCTCGAGGCGTGGCTCAGGGAACTCGCGTCTCGGCGGAGATCTGGTTTTCGTCTATGAGCCTCCGAGCTCAATGAGTCGCCTCGAAGCTTCAAAAGTATAACTCGACGCCTTGAGGTTTGTACATCACTAGTTTTACCTGATCTGTGGGATTCGTGCGGTGGCTGATGCTTGAACGGCGAGTCGCGCTCGCAGGTGGGCTCCTGATCCCTGTAACAATAGAGGGGCAATTTTAACAAACAATTTGAAACTAGCTTCTAATGTGAAACAAGACAGAGATTGATGTAGTTTTTCATTGGTTCTGGACCAAAAAAGTTAGAAATATTGCGTCCAACATATGTACACAGACTTACAAAGGATTAACACCCGCTGTATAGCTCGCGTCAAACTTTTAGTTCACTCTTAAGTTGTTTGGCGCATGCGCAGAACCTAATTTAGTATGAAAAAAAGTCGGAATGCGGGCCTCGGGACAACTTCAGAGTGGAAGAGAAGTTTGACGAGGACTATACCCACTATTTAAAGCTCAGAAAGTTCGAAACAACAGACAGAAAAACATTGCCGGATTTTGTGGTGTGAGGGTCTAATAGGTGTGTAGAGTCCATAAGGTGCGTAGATTCCTTCAATAAAGCTGAAGTGGCAATGTGCAGGCCATGGCGGGAAGATCTGATTCGTTCTAGAGTTTATCGCTGACTATTTAGCAAAAAAGTGGACAATTAGTCAGGCAGGTAATCTTTGTGCTGAGTCGTGTCCTCGCTGGCACCGCAGTGGTGACAGGCATCGCTCGCCTCCCGTCCGATCCGGCACAGATAACTCCCGAAGCAACCGTGCCCCGTGAGTATCACACGTCAGACGGAAGAAAAAGTTGCCGTGACGCCGATTCAGCCACTGTGTGAGGACAGGGCGGATAGCCTGGATCGTGCGATGGGCCGATCCGGGATACGCACATCCCAGAGCGCCATAGCAAGTGTGCAGAACTCTTCTAGCCAGGATAACACCTGGCTTGGGGTAACCTCGTAGACTGTGAACCGATGCGCCTTCTCTCCTTAGTGAAACACCGCCGAGAGGGTCCTCGCAACAAGGTCCCAGGGGAGTGTGCCCGCCAGCACACAGGCCGCCTCGAAAGAAATTGTGCGGCAGCCCCATCGGATCTTAGGTGGATGGATGGGATATCTTGCCGTAACCTTTGCGGTAAACGATGCAGTGGTATTAGCGAAGCTATTCCTGAGTTATTAGTAGTAAAGTTGGCTCGGACTTTTTCGTAAAGGTCAACAAAGAAGATTAACATTTCAGAAGGTTAACTATTAACATTTTAGCGTGAGAAAATAAGATAGCCTAGGTCTGGATGGTTTATTTAACAGTATACTTTACTTAATGTATCAGGTAACGTTACAATTTAACTGAAAGGCACACAAAATTGCTATCGGCACGATATTGTACGTAGAATAAAATATGAAATTAAAATAGTCATTTATTTCAGACAGTGCCAATAATAGTGTTAGTAAAAATGTTCTTGTAACTAGTGTTAATAAAATTACAAAAAAAAGACATCAATACTAATATTATAAAGTTGAAAGATTTGTTTGTTTGTTTTTATTGAATATAGGCTCAGACACTACTGGACCGATTTTAAAAATTCTTTCACCAAAATAAAGCTATATTATCAGGGAGTGATAGGCTATATTTTTTAATTTAGGCTATATTTTGACAGGAAAGACAGTCTACGACAGGGTTGCGTAGCGTCCCCATGGCTGTTCAACCTATTCATGGATGAATGTTTGACAGATACGAAAGACAGTGATTATGGACTGAGAATGGATGGGTTGCTTGTTAAATGCCTTCTTTACGCTGATGACCAAGTCATACTGGCGTCGTCGGCCGATGAGTTGCAGGTAATGGTAACATTGATGAATGCGTCGTTAGAAGCGAGAGGTATGAAAGTGAACGTAAGTAAGACAAAAACCATGGTGTTTGAAATGTTTTAATTGGAGGTGAAAAGGTAGAACAAGTGAAAGAATTTGTGTATCTGGGGACGTTCACGAGGGATGGAAGGTATGAGGGTGATATTAATAAAAGAGTGAATGCAGGGAATATGTCAAATGAAGCGCTGCATGCCTTTATGAACAGCCAGAAGGTGTCAGAGAAGGCGCGACTGGCTGTTCATGCGGGGGTGTTAGTGCCGACGATTATGTACGAAAGTGAGAGTTGGGTATGGCAAAAGAAGGATGAAAGTAGGATAAATGCAGTGAAAATGAGAGCATTGCGAAGTTTGGCAGGAGTGACATTGAGTGATAAAGTAAGGAATAGCATAATAAGAGAGCGATGTGGTGTGAAAGAGGATGTTGTCACAAAAATTGAGATGGGAATGCTAAGATGGTTTGGGCATATGGAAAGGATGGATGAAAGGCGATTAACGAAACAAATTTACAAAGCGAGGGTGGATGGAGCTGTTAAAAAGGGAAGGCCTAGACGGACGTACTAAGGACAAGTCCAAGACGTGCTCAGAAAAGGTCAGGTCAGAAGTACCCATAATCGACGAGCATGTATGAAAGGATTAATGAGAGTGGAAGAAGCGCAAGAGGTGTGTCAGGACCGAAGCAAGTGGAAAGATGTGGTATCTGCCTACCCCGTTGAGAAAAAGGCGTGATGGTATGTATGTATGTATATAATGTAGTGGAAGATGTGTATCATGTTATCATGGAATGTTCCCGAACTGCTGGTTTTAGGGAAAGACTATGTATCAGTAAATTTGATATTGGTGTTTGTAATTGTATATTGATGCGTCCAAATAGCGAAGAAGCAGTTACTTCATATAAATTTGTTCAATCAGCTATAAGAAATAGATAGGTAAATTTTAGGTTAAGTATTTGTACCAAGACATTAACTATAGGGGTGACATCTATTCGGATAAAACCTCAAAAAAAAAAAAACATACACCTTGAGAATTTTGAGCACCTGTGAGCACGTGCTGTTTGTATTGGACCCGCAGGTCGTTGTATGTACGCTGCGTGTAAGTAAAGGATTGTTAGTAAGCTATAAAAGGGTTAATTTCAATTAATAAATAACAATAATAAATATGCACCAGACAACACACCACTTGTCATGGTCTCGAAGTAGGGATAAATATCCCTGTATTACGAGGTACCAGACAAGGAATAAACCAGGGGCGTCTCCCAGCACACCCGGGCCCGATTCAATTCAGAAAAGAACGTTTCCTGAATTGATCCGACCGGGAATCGAGCTCGGGACACTACGGAAATCGAGGCGAGAAACCGTGCTACAGCGCACCACGCCAATCGTGTCGTCAGAATGAGCATTTATTGATCTTTTATAATGTATTATTTTAAACTTTAACCATAGTCTCTTCACAGTATGAGATATTACATGTAACAGTAGTATGTTATTGGGCGCTCTATATCACCTTTCGATCACTCGAGCATTCGCTCGAGCTCTCTTCAGGTGATATAGAGCCCCCAATAACATACTCATCAGTTTTGATGTTATTGCGTCGTATAAATTGAATCCTAAGCTGGGATAACAATGATATAAGACGCGACCTCACCCATGCGTTTTAATCCTCAATAACATTAACAGTGCTGCTATCAAAATTGACTTATACGAAAACTTTTGAGTGAGAAAACTAGTTGTCTGAAATTAATAACTTGAACTAGCTTGGTTTTTTACACCATTTATAAATACAACCAATTTATTGAACTGATCATTTCATAAAAAGCTTCTTCAATAAGCAGACTGCATAATTGCAATGAAATTTGTAAAACAAAAAGAATCGTTAAACTTAAAATGTGTCTGTCCAGCTCCTCTTAATAAAATTAAACGTCATGGAACATTATTACCAAATACGATACGGTGTCTCGTCTGTGGACCTTCTAACTGTGGAAAAACTAACTTAGTTATAAGTCTACTGTTGCATGAAGATGGACCCCGTTTTCATAACTTGTATATATATTCAAAATCATTGTATCAACCCAAGTATTTGTTCCTTGAAAATGTTTTAAGTATGGTAGATGGATTATCACTTTATAAATACAATCACAACAGTGAAATTTTGAGTCCCCATGATGCTAAAACAGATTCCATAATTATTTTTGATGACGTTGCGTGTGAAAATCAGAACAATATCAGAGATTATTTTGCTATGGGTCGCCATAAAAATATAGATTGTTTTTATATTAATCAAACTTATACTAAAATTCCTAAGCAACTTATAAGGGATAATTCCAATCTAATAATATTATTCAAACAAGATGATGTCAATTTGAAACACGTCTATGACGAACACGTAGGTTCCGACATGTCCTGGATACAGTTTCGCGAATTATGTTCAAAAGTTTGGGAGAAACCGCATAGTTATCTCGTTATTGACAAAGACAGTGAGAAAAACAAAGGTTGCTATAGAAAGGGATTTGATACGTTCATAGTATTTGATGAACATTAATAAACAATTAATGAGGTGTTATATAGTCACTTTAATTTGTGATGCCGTGCGGAATCAACATGGAGAGAAACCTAAAGGAACAAATTGTTAAGTCTGCTGCTGCCGTGAAAAAGAAAGTGGAAATGATTAAAGATGCAAAAGCGACCAATGATATGGTTTTAGATTCTATGTTTAAACCAATAGTTGACCCTCTTAAAGAGTTATCTAAAAAAAAAAAACAAAATAATGAACTCGCAAAATCTGGATACGAACCGATAATGAAACAAAATAAATATAGTGAAAGCGAAGATGCTTGCTGTTCAGACGAGGATTTTCAAGAAAATAATAGCACAGAAGACGAGCAACACTTAAATGAAGAACAAATTTACGATGACGATATTGATCAAAACGAGTTATCCAACAAAACTCTAACCAGTGGTATATACTTACCGGAAAATGATGAAGTGCATGAAGATTCTTTTAAATCAATGGGATCATCTCCGAGTGAAAAAAATCAATCTTTATCTTGGTCTTTGATACAGCAGGCATCAAAACCGGTCACATACGGTGTCAAACTTGATCGAGGGAAACTTATGCTAGGCAAAACACGTGTTTACGATCAAGGACGCACTTTTAAAATTGGAAGTAAAACGGTGAAAAAGACCCCAGGCTTAGTTGATTTGTTATTCCGGAATGTACCAAATTTGGATCGTGTAACGGAACAAGACCTGCAAAATTATAAATTGTTGTTAATTGAAACTAATGCGCATAGGCGCGATTGTAACCCTAAAAAACCTATAAACAGCAACAAAGGAAAAAAATATCTGCATGTAATAAGACCATTATTTAAGTATTCTAGAAGTAACACCATAAGTACAGAGGATATTCATCAGGGAGAAGGGCTTAATCTTCTAAAAAAAGTTAAAAATAATGTGGATCTAGTATATTGGGATGATCCAAACGAACTGGTGGAGAGATTAAAATTGCTCATTGCTTCTCGTGATGCGGGCAATACAGGTTTAGACAATGAAATAACAGCAATAATTGAAGAGCTTTATGAATTCGGTATAATCAATAAAGATATAAATCAAATGCAATCAAGGAACAATACAGTCTACTAATAATTGACAAAGCGTAAACACGAATATGAATGTTGATAAATTTGGTCATCACGTTCATAAACGTTTACGTATTTCCGAATACGTTGAGCCATCAAACGAAGTGCTAGTAAAGTCCAACGAAGGATGGTTTGACTTGAAATTTGCTAGACTGATTGGCTTACCATCACCAGAGCACGACGATGATGCTGTGAAAAAATCATATGTCGACCAGAAAATAAAAGATATGAATACAGAATTAAATAAAGTACATGCTAATGTAAAAGTGTATATAAAGCAACTGGAAAAATTTACTTCAGACCATTTATCTTCTTCACATTATACAAAGCACGAAGTAGACAAATTAATTCAAGCATTACAAGGAAAATTAAAAAAGCATGAGTAAAAAGAATATTGTTGATGAGCTTCATAAGTCAGCTCGAAAAAATTTTATTCGCCGACCGACCATAATAAAGGGTATTGATGATTTATGGCAAGCAGACCTCATTGATATGCAAAAATATTCATATGCTAATAAAGGCTATAAATACATATTAGTTGTTATAGATGCTTTATCTAAATACGTTTGGGTAAGCCCTTTAAAATCCAAAGAGAAAACCTGTGTTACAAATGCTATGAAAAGTATTATAACAAAATATAGGCGATTCCCTAGAAATATACAAACAGATTTAGGAAAAGAATTTTATAATAAAGCATTCAGTGAACTTATGAAGAGATACAAAATCAACCATTATTCGACATATTCTATAAAGAAAGCATCCATTGTAGAAAGAGTCATAAGAACTTTAAAAAGTAAACTTTTCAAACAATTTAGCATTTGCGGTAAATATAAGTGGGAAAAGAGTAATCTGGATTCAGTCGTTGAATGCTATAATGACTCTGTTCATCGTATTACAAAATTTAAACCTAAAGAAGTTAATAAATCCAATGAATTTTTAGTTAAATTTAACATATTGAAGTCACACAAACAAAAGATTAAAGGAAAGCCATTGCTATGTGTTGGTGATCATGTTCGTATTAGCAAATATAAAGGTGATTTTGGTAAGGGCTACACGCCTAACTGGTCTTCAGAATTATTTACTGTAAAAAAGATCACCAATACTAGTCCCCCTAGTTACCAACTAAAAGACAGACATGGTCAGAATATTCTAGGTTCCTTTTATGGATTCGAATTACAAAAGACTAAATTTCCAGACTTATACCTAATTGAGAGAGTTATTAAGAAAAAAGGCAGTAAGCTGTTTGTGAAGTGGTTAGGTCTCGATGATAACGAAAATAGTTGGGTTGCTAAATCATCCTTGGTATTGTGATATAAATAAAGAGTTTAAACAACCTCCTTTGTCATTTTACTCATATCCATGAAGGTAGGAAGGGGTATTATTGATAGTTTAATTAACCATTTACCTGTCGAGTTACATTTACCTGGTTATCAATTTTGCGGACCAGGAACGAAGCTTGAGCAACGGTTACAAAGAGGAGATCGAGGCATTAATAAGCTAGATCAAGCCTGCATGTATCACGACATAGCTTATAAAAATCGTGATTTAAAAAATCGACAAAAAGCAGACTTAGAGTTGTTAAAAATGGCTAAAAATCGACTTAAATCAAAAGACGCAGGGAAAGGAGAAAAAGTAGCATCGTGGATTGTTAAGAACGCTATGAAGGCTAAATTAAGAGCTGGTAAAGGAGTCAAGTCGTTCTTGACTGGTTTAAAAAAAATTCGCTCTAAAATAAAGAAAACGAAATCGAAAACTAAGGGATCAGCCATTAAAACAGCATACGCGGTAGCGAAAAAAGTATTTGCTAATGCGAAAGGTTTACGACTACCCCGTTGCATTCCAGTTCCAAAATGTGGTGGAATCTTGCCACTTATCCCAATTTTCGCAGGATTATCTGCCTTAGGTTCACTTGCAGGTGGTGCCGCAGGCATTGCAAAAGCTGTAAATGATGCTAAAGCTGCTCAAAGAACTTTCCAGGAATCGGAACGACACAACAGAGCTATGGAAGCTGTTGCTATTGGAAAAGGATTATATATTAGACCTCATAAAAAAGGATCGGGTCTATACTTGAACCCATCAAAAAACTAAGTAAGCGGCTACCCAAACGAGCACTGACAAACTGGGATATATTAGAACATAGTAGTGATATTCCATATTTTAGAGGTGTTTTTATGAGAGACACCTTACCGGCAAAGCCAAAAAGTATAGAATGCGCAATATTTAATTTGGATAGTTCCGATAAACCTGGGACTCATTGGGTAGCCTATGTTAAGAAAAACAATTATTGCGAATACTTTAATAGTTTCGGTAATTTAAAACCACCATTAGAACTAATAAAATACTTGAAAGGTCTACTTATTTATTATAATTATCCACAGTATCAAAAATTTGACTCAGTAAACTGTGGTCACTTATGTATATCGTTCTTGAAATCCTTTTGGAAAAAACAGTTAAAATAGAAATGTTATTAGGTTTTTTTTCAGTTTAAACATGTCTTTCACTGTGTCCATTACTGGACGAGGAGCTGCTCTAACAACCAGTTATTCACCAACACTAGAGTTGCGGGGAGAATATGAATGCGGTCTCTTAAATTTTTCTACATTTAATTCAATCCCTAACATTTATGAGCAGAATAATAAGTTTTACTATGGCGATAATGAAATCATTGTCATCCCGGAGGGTTCATATGAACTTCAAGATATTTGTGACTACTTGAAAAGTAACATAAAAGCTAATCTTTTTAAACTTTCTTGTAATAATAATACCCTGAAGACAAAACTCGTATGTTCAAAAAACATTTATTTTGACAAACCTAACTCAATTGGAACTATCCTAGGTTTCGGTAAGGAAACAATAAAAGCGAATATAAGTAGCGAGTCACAGTATCCTGTGAGTATTTTACCAACGACCATTGTTCGCATCGAATGTGACGTTTCAAGCGGATCTTTTGTAAACGGATTATCAAGTCATATTATTTACGAATTCGCCCCCAACGTACCACCCGGTTACCGAATTATAGAAGTCCCCAAGAATATAATTTATTTTCCAGTTAATCATAATTCAATCAATGCAATCAACATAAGATTGTTAGACTCAGAAAATAAGCTGATTAATTTACGAGGTGAGGAAGTACAACTGTATCTTCATTTTAGGAAAAAATGTTGAATTTCACCAAAAAAAATAATGTACCGAATTATAATAAAAACCCTTTTACGACTTTTGAAAATGTCAGTTCAAGAAAGACGCCACGCAAAGTAACACCACCTGTGCCACGGAATAAATTAACAAAACAGAACAAAGAATTCCTTAAATTTATAGGCTTACTAAAATGAGTATATTAAGTATTTGCAACCCTGTAGTAACAGATAACAGCATTGAAAGTTTTGAATACCATTCATACAAGCCATATGTGACAAGTTTTAATAAAAATGATGAAATAAGGATACCTATAAACCAACAAGACTTGTATGTACTACCTTCAGCTAGCACTTTATACATTGAAGGCAAAGCAAATATTTATGATAGTACTACAAAAAAAGAAGTGTCAAGTGTGCATTTTACAAATAACCCAGCGTTGTTTTTATTTCAAGACATCAGATACGAATTAAATGGAGTTGAAATTGATAAGATTAAAAATGCTGGTATAACAACAACAATTAAGTCTTACCTATCTCTGAATGATAATGAATCGAAATGTGCGAAGGTTTGGGGTTGGTCTGTCGACGGAAATACTAATGTTCACAATGGTGTATTTTCAGCTTCGATTCCCTTAAATAAAATATTAGGATTCGCTGAAGATTATGATAAAATTGTAATAAACTGTAAACATGAACTAGTTTTATTAAGAAGCAATACAAATCTTAACGTATTAAAATTGAATAGTGGCGAAGTTGTGGATGATATTGTCATCAGCAAAATAGTTTGGCGAGTTCCTCATGTTAAAGTTTGTGATCGCGATAGGATTACTTTGCTTAAACATTTAGAAAAGAATCGCGGTATTACAATACCGTTTAGAAATTGGGATTTGTATGAATATCCGTTACTACCAAAAACACGTAAACATTCATGGTAAATTAAAACTTCATCTCAGATAGAAAAACCGCGATTTGTCATTATTGCATTACAAACTAATCGCAAGTATAAGGCTGATTTGTCCATGGCAGAGTTTGATCATTGTAAAGTTAGTGACGTAAAAGTATTTTTAAATTCTACCTACTTCCCATATGAAAATCTAAACGTGAGTTTTACTCAAGACAAGTTTACTTTATTATATGAACAATATGCTCGCTTTCAACAGTCTTACTACGGACGCCGATCAGAGCCGTTGATGAGTTTGAAACAATTCAGAGATATTGCTCCCATGTTTGTGATAGATTGCTCACGTCAGCACGAAACATTAAAAGGTTCAATAGATGTGAGAGTTGAAATTGAAACCGAACAAGAAATACCTGACCAAACTGCTGCCTATTGTTTATTATTAAACGATTGTATTTTCGAATACAAACCCCTTAGTAGCATAGTCAAGAAATTATCATGAACAGCCACACAGTTTTTTTGGATTTACAAGGGTTTAAAGGTCGTAAAAATGAATTTATAGTCAAAGAGCTAGTTATAGCCACACAAGAGCATACGCAACCATTTTTGATCAAACCTCCATATCCGTATTCAACGCTAACAAATGAGGAGAAAAAACATGTTTGGTGGATAGAAAGCCACAGAGGTTATAGGTGGAGTGAGGGTTACATCGATTATAGGGAATTTCAAAGAATTATTAAACCCTTATTAAAAGATTGCAAGATTATTGTGAAAGGCCAAGAAAAAATCAAATGGGTGGAAGATCTATGCGGTCACACAAACGTGATAGATATTAGTCATAAGGATATTCCTAATTTAAAAAATCTAATTGAAATGTATTGTCAAAGTTTAATGTCATTGAATTGTTTCACTCATAGAAATAAGGAATATTGTGCATTGAAAAATGTTTTGTGTATTCAAAAATGGTGTTTAGAAAATAATTTAGTTTTATAACTTTTACTTGTAATAAAATTTTAAAGTTGAACAATATAAATGTTTTTATTTAACACGTTTCCTTTTAATTCCCTAATATGACAAAGAAAACCACCTTTCTAAAGTAAAATGTTTTATTTAACTGTAATAACAGCATAAACAAATAATCAAATTATTTTTAAAACCAGTACATAACTTAAATAATAATAAAAAATTATAAAATAAAAAAGTTTATATAAATTTAATCTTAGTTACTAAATAAATTATTTACAAGTTATCACTACATAGTTTTTTAGATATTTTCTTTATTATGCACTCTGTCATGTCCATTATCTCGTCCACGGGATCGCGAACCACGTATTGCGCACTGAGCAACATTTTGTCGTCGCTTTCTGACGGTGGTTCACATTGGCTATTCAGATCCAACACCCTTATCTGAATAAGTCTAGTTCCTCTCTGCTCTTCACTTATCACATAAGACCTTGGAGTGATTTTCTGCTTTTTAGAATTCACTAGTTTGGATGTACCTTTCCTCTTTTTTCTTGTGAAGTCCTCTTGTTTGGATTGTTGTTGAAGAGGAATTTCTTGCGATTGGGAGCCGAATAGATCAAGGCACTGCTGAGTGAAATTTTCCAATGGGTCTTGAGCATATTGCGAAAAGTCTTCCATTATCTATAAGAGAACAAAAAATGTTTAAAATAAACATACTAACCAGCATTGGATAAGAATGCTTGAATTATTTAAATAGCGTAATACTTACTAGAAACGAAGATTGGAAGCAAAGGGAAACTACTTTGGGTATGAGCGTCTTCCTAAAAGGCTGTTTGAATAATGAGCAAAAATTAATGAGAGCCTATTATTTGCATTAGTAGTTGCAAACCTTTGAAACTGTATAGTCATCGATTATCATGACCTAAATACAACACGTGTTATATGAACACATGATCATACAATTTTAAGCTACGTTTGCTATAAACCGAAGTGTCAACATTTTCTTTTACACGTTATGACAAGTAGAAGTTAATGATGACACTTCAATTATTAAAATTAGTACCTATTCAAGTAATATGAGTTATATTGGAAAATTCCTAAGTTTGCAAAAATAAAGTGCATATTATTGCCTACCGGTGAACACGTGCATACACGTGCCGGATTTTATTAGGTAATAATAAGTGAAACCTTAAAAATAAAAAGCATGGGTTTTGTTTTTACGAATTTATTTAAAAAAAGAAAACCTACTCTAATCACAATTATAACTATAAACCAAACTTACTTTTTCTAACTTATAGTGACTTACAGTAAATTTTAAAACGAATCTTAATAATAACAACACATTAATGACACACATATTTCAGCTTAAAGTAAATCTAAACGTTCCTTTCAAATCAAAGAGTGATGCCCCCATGACATTGTGGAAATTTTGTCAGGCATTATAAATCGTTTATCATCAGCATTACATAAAGCAATTTTATTGACTGTTTGAGTAAAAATTTCATGCTTAATACATTTAAATAGTATATTTTTTCTGCGCACTATTTTATCATTTAGTAAAGCGTTACTATAATCAGATGCTTGCAAATCCTTAATAACATTTTTTCTGATACCTTTCGCTTTCTTGATAACTTTGGAGTGAGTTTTAATGCAATATAATTTTGATCGCAATCCAACAAATTCTGTCATAATATGCCCTCCAAGTTCATCTTTGAATAGGCCGGGCACCTTTTTGTTCTTTATTGGAATGTCAAATAGATTTTCTGATTCGTAATTACTGGTATCAAAATATTTTAAGAAATATTGTTTTAAATCTTCATAGAAATTCAATGTTTTTATTTCATAGATAAAGCTATCAGTATCTGTATAACATAATCGCACTCGCTCTCCGTAGTGTGGCTTTATAACAGAATAATGAAATTGATACATGTGACTTTTTGAAAGTTCTAAAACAGCAAATCCGATGTAAATCGGTTTATCTAGTACAACTTGTTCCGGTTTCATCTGTATGGCCACTAAATTTTCAGAAAAAATAGTTGCACTATGAAAATTGGGTCTTGAAATTAGTTTTGAAGCAGACAGACAACGCTTGGTATTATTAGTGGTATCTTGCCATTGAGTTACTAATTTAACGTTAACTCTACGTTCTGTATCTTCCATCGTTTTCCCGAAAACGGAGTTGTTCATAAGTTTGAAGAGGTCTTGCTGAAACGGTGTCACAGCTTTTTTTCTTAGTTCAGTGTTAAGATTAATATATTCCGCTAAAAAATTATTTTGTCTAAAAGTAATAACTCTATGAATTTTTCTTAAAATAAGTCCATGACTGAGACAAGTTTTTAAATAAACGTAATGAATGACATACTGATATTTTGAATGCAAATTAGGTATCAATTTAGAAGTTGTACCACCCGGTGGTACAAATTTTTCTGCACAAAATGGATAGTCGTTATGAGCACAATGAAATTCTTCCGGGTATGATAAATCGACTTCAAGAATATATCCAAAATCAGCATCGTTTGGCACATTCTCGATTTGCAGTTGATCTATTTCATGTTGTTTTAAAAATCTAAAATTAGATACTGGCAAAGACTGGCACATGCTATAACCATAAAGATTATTACAGTCAATGTATACGAGGAAAGAATCAGGCTTAGTTTCGTCATAATTGTTCATGTAAAGGTTATTTGCTTTGGCATGTCTAGTAGAACATAGACAAATTCCACCTCTGATTCCTTTTTGTACAAGGCGTATAATGTCTAAGTCTGACAGTAGCTCCAATTCTACGCCTGTTTTTAATAACATTGCGTCAAATGATAAGCTTGGAGCTGTTAAGTAAAAAGCAGGATCTAACTGATAACTTTTCTTGCAGACAGATCTAAAGTTTTCAAAAATATCTGTCAGCAAAAAAACATCGGTTTTAAGATAGAGATCGGTATATTCTCCCATATCAGCAATATTGAAAGTACTCCAAACCGCTTTGGCATGTAAATAATCTTCATCACTGATACCCTCGTCAGTCAAAGAATTGTGAAACTTTTCTTTTGGAGGAAGTTGTCTCTCAGAAAACGACCTCCATGATTCCATGTGATCGTAGGGATACACGCCTTTACGAGTCATTAGATTAAATTCATGTTCTTTCGCAAAACATTGTTTTAAATGTATGAAATCTTTTTTATCTAAACCATTTGCTAATTTTTCTAGACTTGTACCCAAAAACTTAAAAGAATCTACAAACCTTATTTGAGCAAATTTACCGTCATCGATCTTCAAAAATTTAGTGAACGAAATATAATTTTCTTTGTTCTTAGGTATTACTTTTATGGGACCTAAACTTTCAGCCAACTCTTTAATGAAAAGATGACAATCATAACCTGCTAAATTATGAAAGAAAACGGGAATAAGCTTAGGAAAACTGTATTGTAAATTACAATGCTGATGAGCTGCACCTCGGTAACGGCCTGTCAAATGACAGTGGTCCCTAACCTTGTCGAAAAGCAAAAGGTTATTGCAGATATGACAGACTTCAGAACGAGCAAACGTTTCAGCTTCTTCCTCATTGAACACCATAGGTACCTTAACACTTAAAATGTCGCAAACTCTTTTCACATCTTCATACAGACATTTCAAAAATTTTTGAACACAATCTTTTCCGCGATATTGTACAAAACGATTGAGACTGCTATCAAATGAGCAAACAATATTATAAGCAAAAGCCGCGGGCAAGTGTTGTTTTCTATTCAAAGTATAACTGCAAGTTGGATTTGGTTCACAAGCTATTATAGGTGTAAGTAAAGTTTCGAAATCGGCATAAACAACAAAGGGAACGTCTTGCTTGCGATTAAAATTTTTAAAATGAAGATAGCTACCTTGTTGCGGAAGAACAGTAGACACGCCGCCACAAATATGGTCATAGAGTTTATTTTCAGATGAAAAAAAGAGCAAGCAATCATCACAAAAGTATAATGTACCATGATGCTGCGTTATTTGAGTACGAACTAAACGTGACAAATTCTTTATTAAAACGTAGTGCGATTTATTACCATTTTCTATTAAAAGCAGATTTATTCTAACTTTTCTTTTGAATTCGGATTTATAAATTGGTCCTACAATGCGACTATTTTTTAAAGAGTAAACATTTATGCTTAAGTTTGTATTGTTTTTTTCAAATGTTTTAATATCTGTGAATGTGATAGGAAAGTTTAAATTATCAACATTTAGAACGTCTGCAAAGTAGGGATAAGACGTCGTGCGATCACAGTTGTTTTTGGCAGGATAAAGTGCAGCTACAATACTCCACAAAAAACAACAGTTGTCTTTGTTTCTAACGTTAATACAAGCTTTTTTCTTTTTCAAATTCAATGGCAAATCCATATAGGTTGAGCCTGAACCGCATAATGGATCGAATTTGTTAATGTTTATTTCAATATAAACATTGTTTAAAAACGCCCACCCACTTTCACGATCCTCGAACTCTTCGACCTTTTTACATAACGTGTTAACTATAGTCTCAAATATCTGTTCGTAATCGAAGTTTCGGTGTACTATTAAATTCTTAGTCACAAACGATTTCATTTCCTCACTGTTACTTTTTAATTGAATAAAATTAGCAAAAAATTCTAAGTTTATCTTTAAGCTGACAAACTTGTTCAATAATTTGTTTATAAAAATTAATAACTTATCACGTATACTACTTAAAAATGTGACCGGTAAAGACGATTCATGCCCTCCGGTAGCTAGTATTCTATAAGAGGCTATACGACCTTTGAATGCAGAAGCGATACTGATAACTCCATCTTCGATCGGATCCATACATTTATTTTTATGCACTTGACTTCGCAAGTGTCCAATCCAATGTTTGTTTTTCACGGTCAAACAACAAACAGTACAATAAGGCATGATAATATTAATCAGTTATACTTACAAGTTACCTCAAGCTGAATTAAATGTTAGTATAAAATAAGCAATTGAATCCCTAAATTTTATAGCAAACACACATCAAATCTCAAGATTTTATATTTTAAAAATATATACAAAAAAAACTGATTTACTAATTATAAATACGAAACTCTTGTCAGTCTGTTACCTACTTTTTAAGCCTAAATGAGAAAAATTGATTGAAACTGCAATAGGAAGTTTAATTAATTACCTGCAAGAACCAATTACCTAGACTAGATTTGATGGGTTTGACTATAAACTTTAGGGAATAAAAATAAAAATAAAAAAGACTAAATTAAAATTTAAAAATTTATATTATAAAAATATTTTATTACTTAAAATTAACCTTATCACTATAGAAGACCGGATCTTTGTCTTCAAAGAGCAGCTTGGCGCTCTTCATGAACCTCTGAAGGTCCTGCCACTCGTTCGTGTCGGTGTTCAGTTGACTCTTCAGAGTGACGAGCGCTTTTTTGTATCGCTCTTCTGGCAATGACTTTAGGGCGTCACGCGTGTTGTACACGCGTACCTCCACGTAGTAAGCACCCGCGAGCTGAGCTACTTTGCGCACAGCACCGTTCGCAACCTTCGTTGTCAGGCTGCTGTCCAGCTTACGGCGTGCACTCTGTTGGTGAGCGGGTTCAGCACCCGCGTCTTCGTCCGATAGCAGCCCGAACAAGTCCTTACTCTTGGACGATGTTCTGTAAAAAACAATTAGCATCATAAATAATCATCCTTTTTTCATTATCATCCGGAGGAATGATAGTACGAGCGTCGTTGATAAAAAGTACAGAACAACCTGTTACGTTTCTTTCATACACACAAGCTTGCCCGAACCTTTCATAGAATTGCACATAAACTTACCGAGGTCTGGAGGCAGTTTTTTTTTTTGGCGCTGTTGGCGGAGCAGATTCACACTCAGAATCGGATCTGGAAAAAATACAAGAAATCAATAAATAAAACTGATTCGCAATCGAACTTAGATTCTTTAGTTTGTTCGACTTCAGAGTGATTATGATGATTCTCTTTGAAGACGTACCTTGATGTAGTTGGCGCAGTCTTTCTCCGTTTCGCGTTCTTGTTCTTTCCAGAGATGGTTGAGGAGGTTGAGCTTCCTCCAATCACGTTTTCAAACTCCGAGTCAGACCTGCAATAAAGAATGTGTTTCAGAAGTCAGTAGAATGTCGGTCAGTCTTTCAAATGAAATTGTTGTCCGTGGGCATCTATCTGGTTATAATCCTCTAATAAGTTATAAGTCAAGTTTTAAACAGATGGTAGATCTATACAGATGGTACATCTGTCTAGATCAGTTTGTAATATTTCGTCACATAGCCAAATGTAAAAAAGGTTAAAAGAAAAAAAAAACTCACATTTTACCTTGAGAGCGGTATTGAGCACTTGACCAGATGTTCTTCTTGAGCAGCGATTTGCTTCAGCACAATACTAGCAACTAGTAGTTCTAGTACTTGATGTAAAGCACTTGTTGCGGAGAATGTGGCGATTATCAGTGGAACTATCGATTTTATTGAACAAATACTGTTTAGCTTGCTGAAATGCATAGGGTTGTCAACGTAGTACTTTCCGTAGTAGCCGAATAAGTAAAAAATATTACTTGCTTTATTTTAAAACAATGTTTCTTAATTGATTAGAATTGCAATACAATATTTTTAATAGTATTATTTATTCATTTTGCTGTATAACATTAAAAGTAATTATTATGTCTTGAATTTTTATGTATATTTTATTTCTTTATAAAATGTAATTACCTACTAAAAAGTTTTTATCCTACACCACAATTAAATGATATATGTAAATATACATACCATAAACCATAACAACCATAAACATATTACTTGTGATGAAATTATCAGATTATAAGAATACGTAAGTTATAAGATTATAAGAATATGTTCACGTTGAACTCTCGTTGAAGTTCTCGATATTTCCATTATGTTTGGTTTTAATATTTTATTAAACAAAAACTATTTAAGCACATAATATTATTTTCATATTAAGTTCAAAAGTATACGAATGGAAAAAATTTACCAGCCCTATCATAAACTGCAAGCATGCATATTTGCTTAAACGTAATTTTGAAACACATAGACGGAAAATACGAATGACCTAAATAAATAATATGTTGTGAAATCTTTCACAAAAATTATGCATGTATTTTATGGTAATTATAACTTTTTTTTTTGAGATTTTAAGTTTTATCAATAAAAGTAAGGTTTGTTCGTATTTACGTAAAAAAAAACAATTTAGAGGATTAAGATTTTCTGCTGCCTTTTAGCTTTACTTAATAAATTAATAAATATCGGGTGATTATTATCAGTATTCTCGTTTCTGATTAACATACATAAATATTTATATATGCATGATCAAATAGATAATAACACCCAGACACACAACAAATTTAAATGTTCATCACATAAATGGTTGACATGGGTGGGAATTGAACCTACGACCTCCAGCCTTAGAGGCAGGACTGTTACCATCGCGCCAACTGGCCATTAGAATGCAATAGACCAAAATGTTCGATCTATAACTCCTGCTTCTACATTGATTTAAAGGCAAATTCGCATTTGCGATTATCTCCACGCAGTATTTATTAGGATTTTTTGTTTTGATATGCTACGTCTTCTTATCATTTTCAGTTAAAAAATGTTTAGTAAAAAGCTATAAAGCCTGGTCAATCATACTAAGCAAGTTTTAATTTTTATCAGGTCTGATTCATTGTTACTTGTAAGTCTTCATTTTCCAGGCGTGGCGATCTTTACATAAGATGGTACTCGTACTTAACTCTTAAAATTGAATAAAAGATTTCAATTTTACGTAAAAGTGTTTATCTCATTAGTTACCTATTTCAATAAAATGACCTGTTGGCGCAATGGTAACAGTCCTACCTTTAACGCTGGAAGTCTTAGGTTCAATTCCCACCCATGCCAACCATTTATGTGCTGAACATTATTTTGTAACTATTGTTTTGTGTCTGAGTGCTATTATCTATTTAGGTACAAATGTTCATCACATAAATGGTTGGCATGGGTGGGAATTGAACCTGCGACCTCCAGCGTTAAAGGCAGGACTGTTACCATTGCGCCAACAGGCCATTAGAATGAAATAGACCAAAATGTTCAATCCATAGCTCCTGCTCCTACGTTAATTTAAAGGCAAATTCACATTTGCGTTTATCTTCGAGCAGTATTTTTATTTAGGATCTTTTTTTTTCTCTTGATAGGCTACTGTTTTTATCGTTTTCAGTTAGAAAATATTCAATAAAAAGCTAAAAAACCTGGCTAATTATACTTAACAAGTTTTAATTTATACCGGATCTGATTCATTGTTACTTTAAGTCTTCATTTGCCAGCCGTGGCGATCTTTAACTAAGATGATACTCCATACATACTACTTAACTCTTAAAAATTGTAATCCATACTTCCATACTAATATTATAAATGCGAAAGTAACTCTGTCTGTCTGTCTCGCTTTCACGCCAAAATACTAAACCAATTTAAGTAAAATTTGGCACACAGATAGTCTATAGCCTGAGAAAGGACTTTAAATCATCATTCCACGCTGACGCAGTCGTTGGCAGAAGCTAAATGAACGTAAGATTTCAATTGCACGTAATAGTGTTTATCTCATTAGTTACCTATTTCATTCTAATGGCCTGTTGACGCTAAGGGAACAGTCCTGCCTGTAGCGCTGGAGGTTGTAGGTTCGATTCTCATCCATAATAACTATTTATGTGTTACATATTTGTATTTGTTGTGGGTCTGGGTGTTCTTATCTATTTAAGTATGCATATAGAAATATTTTTGTATGTTTATTACTGTATACTGTATAGTCTCTGCCTACTGTGATGGTATGTATGTATGTCTGTGTGTATCATTCTCTGACATCCATAGTTCACGTTCTGCTTAATTTAGGATCAGGCTGTTTTTGGGATTATTTGGCCTAGATATATTTTGATCTATTTATTTGAAAAAATAAAGTAATTTTATCTCGGTCTTTAATTTTAATGACGGAGGCCTTTTGCCTAGCAGTGGGACAGCATATAGGCTAATTACTTACTTACTTACTTACTAGGTATCGACGATAAAATTAAACATAACCCTGTTGTGTGATGATGATTGATGACGTAATAAGCATGATAGCATGGTGGTTAATCAGTCACTCGGATTGGTTTTGGGTTCAATTTAATTTATACAATCCCCGGTACTCTTATTTCTACTTCGTAAAGTACTTTAAAGCTAAAAGATTTAAAAGAATACATACTTGTAAAATCATAAAACAAGATCAAACAATTTTGAACAATATTTAACCTTATTTATTGTTATTTATATTATTATAACAAGGCAGATACCCTAACAGCAATACATACAGTTATCAGATTAACAGTTTTTATTTATTTTTGAAGGTAATTTGTATGTATTGAATTATTTTTTTAGTGGCGAGTTGATGTTTAAGTGGTGAACAAAACAAAATTTAGGGCTATTTTGACTTAGTGAACTTCTAATGTTAAAATATAATATTTGAAGTGACTATCATATTTCATTCATTGAAGATTTATTTAATTCAAGTTCGTGCACATTGGGTGACAAATACTGTAACATGTTGTCGCGTCAGCATCTTACATCCGGCGCGAGCGCGTCGAGGTCGGTGCGCGGAGTAGCGGGGGCGCGGGACGCGGGCGCCCGCTTGCGAGCGCGCGGGCTGACGACGTCATTTTTGCTTGAAGCGGGAGCGCGGGACGCGGGCGGGCGCACGGTTGCGGGCGAGCGGGCTGACGACGTCAATTTTGCTTATTTTATTTAAAGTTACAATCATTCATAACATAAACTTCAACTTGGGCAGACGGTCATTGCATATTACTGCAGATTACTGTTCGAGCGTATTAGTTTAGTGAATGCGATTGTAAGTAACACACATTCTACCTTATCACACACTACATTCTTAGATATACATCTTCACTACACGAGATCATTGTTATCCTTGCTTAGAATTCGATTTATAGGAATTGTTTTGGGTAGTCGGAGCATTTTCATGAAACAAATGTGCAGTGCAGTGATTTGAGTTTCACATTTAACAATCAAAATGTATTTTTATATGCAACGCAATTACATCAAAACTGTTGAGTATGGTATTGGGCGATGATATATCATCTGAAGAGAGCTCGAGCGAATGCTCGAGTGATCGCAAGATGATATAGAGCGCCCAATACCATACTACTTGTAACACATATAATATTATCCTGTTTAGGTTTTAAAAGCGGCACTTTAGGCAAATCATGAATCTTATCGAGCTCTATTATTTAATCGATAATCGTATCTAAGCTTCGATTGGCTGCTGATGTAACGGTTCGATTCCCCCAACTAGTTTATTTTGTGAGAGAACTATTTTCTGCTAGCAGTACTTGTTGAGAGATGGTTCTCTTTTTTTTGGTTCATCTACTTGTGAATGAAAACCAGAAACCAAATTTGCATTATGAAAATCGAACCTGCGACCCCTAGTCCTAACCGGTACTACTAACCACTGCGCTAATCTGTTCATCACACAGAGTAAAACATACTTATCATATTTATTATATGTAAACTTTCCGAACGGCCTTTCGATTTAGGTCATCGTAATTAAACAGTCAATAAACACTTCATAATGATAAAATATCGTCTACTAATATCGCTCTATTATGAATTATACTGTTTATTTCAACTTTAGCCGGAATTCCTACATAAATTTAGATATCTTCATAAATTGCCGAGATACCCCCCAACTGAGCAGAGATTTTACTAAGGTTGTCAAACTCCCGAATTCAGAAACATGTTGAAGTGGAGCCTCACATAAACGGATGTGGTTATGTAATAAAAATTAACATAAGAGACTAGGCTGGATATTTACTTTGAAATTGCTCGATAAACTCAGTTAGGGGAATTAACTTGACTAGATATAAGCGATTGTAATAATAATAAATAATAATAATAAAATCATTTATTTGCTAGAATACATTGGAGTAATATAGATGTAAATGTGAGCCCAGACATGTAATAATGACCCTGGTCAGATTTGAACTCGGACCCACGCAGGCTCCGAGCAAGTGCTCCATATCCAGTTCTTTTCAGAATTCAAAGGTTTGAGAAGGTTGCCAGGCTGTTTAACCTTTAGGCCGCAACGCTCCCGATAATAAACTCAATTTATATCTAAGGACAGAAAATCTGGAAAAAAAACGATTTCGGAGCTTGATCTCGAGCGGGAATCAAATC
Organism: Udea olivalis; assembly: GCA_947369235.1. Lineage (NCBI taxonomy): Eukaryota > Metazoa > Arthropoda > Insecta > Lepidoptera > Crambidae > Udea > Udea olivalis. The sequence goes on along the minus strand of OX376370.1, from coordinate 8,558,311 downwards.
TATGATGTTTCAAGAAAGGGTTTACATGAAATTGCGCTTGTCACAGAAAATATTCTTAAATAATAATAGTATAATAAAGATTCAATTGACTGGATGTTGGTGGGACTCAAATGTTTAGATATTTATGATCATCCTGGCTGCTTAGATACCTGTGGTGCTCTGGCGGCGTCTTTCACAATCCAGGTGACTGCTCTAAACCACTGAGCTACCGAAACCTCAAGCGAACGAACGAATCTTTCCAGTATAGGCTTACGTGGCAAGTCAACGTTATTCAACGTTATTTCATCTTATCCAAAAGTTTAAATATTTGTAAAAATATTTCTTTCGGATGTATAAAGGTATTTGCCTTGAAACTTGATGGAATAACGTTGGCTTGTAACGTGAGCATATACTGGAAAGATTTGTTCGTTTGCTTGAGGTTTCGGTAGCTCAGTGGTTTAGAGCAGTCACTCGGATTGTGAAAGACGCGGGTTCGATTCCCGTTTGAGATCATCAAGGCCAAAAATCATTTTTTTCCAGTTTTTCTATCTTTAGATATGAAAAACAAGCATTGCTAAATGCTAAAATAATCAAAGTAATAACTTAGTTTATATCATACATGTGCTCAGATAACGAAAGTAAATAATTATTGTTATCAGCACACTCGTTCTATCTAGTTCAGATATCAATTATGATTGGCATTATGTCATTTATCGGAATTATTATAAATAAACAGCATCCAATGATAAAATGTTATTTTCAAAGTGATAAGCGTTCAACCGGTGATAAAAAACCAAAGCAATCCGGATAACGGCAGAAGGTTCGGTTTTACGCTTAATGAAAAGTGGGCTTCTGAGTAGTCCATTCCCTATTGTGTGTCAACTTGCCTCTGACTACCCCACATAGGATATAATCGTGATCGTATTGGTGCTCAAACTGAAAATTCTAAAATGACGCTCATCTTCATCTTTACAGAATTCAGCCATCGGACGCCCAAATTACAAGCTGCAATTATATTGGTTCTTAACACACACATTCCTCTGGTGAAAACGCACCCTTACTCTACACATGACCGTGTGTTTTTATGTCACGGTAGTTTTTGCTAACAAATTATTTGAGTCTGCTATATTAAACTTAATAGGACTTCAAGGATGTACTACCTAACACAAAAAGTCACGCAAATTAAGGTTCCGTCCGTTAACTAAAATCAGTTCTATTATGAATGTTTTTATTGATAAGTCGACTAAGAATTCTTAATGGTTATATTCATTTATCTATACTACTCGCATTAGTAAAAGTTTAACTTTCGTCTGAGGGGTTTCAATTATTTATCCAACAAAAAAGAACAAAACAAATTTGTGTCACAAACTTACAACAAATTAAGTAGGTAGCAAATAACACAGCTGTTGTGAAGTGACCCGATTTTCCATGAAATTGATAATACTCGTAGATTGTGAAATTAGGTTCTAAAATTCGACAAGATAAAAGTTCTATGATATGGCGAAACTATAAGATTCATATTTACTAAGGAACCCTACAATCAGACTATTACATTCACGTCAAGTAAAGAATGCAAAAAACTGGGCTTCACAATCCGACCTTGTAATTTTTTCACAGTATAACGTGCTTAGAGTTGGCAAATCACTTGCTAGTACAGGCACAGTTGGAGCGTAACAAAACCGACATTTTTTTTTTATACTACATCGGTGACAATTAAGCATGCGGACCACCTGATGGTAAGCGGTTACCGCAGCCCGTTGTACAAGCGGTAGAACAAGCATAGAGAGGCGAAGTCTTTCCTCAGACTTAACGGCTCTAAACCGCTTGTCAGTTTGGGATCGTCGACAATCCGGGTCGCACGCCTCTGGACTGAGTCAAAAGGACTGAGTTGATATCCAGGCGCTCCTGCCCAAAGGCGATAACAGTATTCCATGTGTAGCCTGACTTGCGCTTTATACAGGAGCAGTCTTTGCCTAAAGTGAAGTACTGCTTCGCCCTGTTTAGCACACCGAGCTTCTTGGATGCCAACTTCGCCTTTTGTTCCAAATGACTCCGAAACTGTACGTCACTAATTATGTCAACACCAAGGATCCCAATAATATTTGTTAAGGTAAGGGTAGCGACATAAGGTGAGCTCCCATCGATATGAAATTTCATACAACGCAAAGACGTCGCGTCGGAGGTAACTTGCATGCTACCTGATCGTAAGCGGTTCCTGGCCACCTATGAACACGTGCAAATCTAGAGGTATACTTACTCTCGCGTTACCGATCCTGTAAGACTGCTTTTCCACCAGAGATGTGCTACCTTGTACGTTGCTGACTGCAGTGAATGCGTTTGATATCCACCAATTATATTCATTGGTTCACATAGCACTGGTGGGAACGAGTTCTACTAACGGTCCATTAGTTAGCATAGCTTGCATATTCTCGCAACATAGCTGCATATTACATCTGTGGTAGAAAAGCAGCCTAAATATGGCATAAAATGTCACGAGCTTAAGCATTTTTTACATCTACTTTGGTGCATCTACTTGTGATATCTGTATGTTATTGTTTCCGTTTCATCTATGTATACCTAATTAGTATATTGTAGGATTAAAATTATTTGTACGTTATCTGCTAGATACTTCTACTGTAATAATGAATGTAAGTTACTCCAAATATAAAAGTAAGTTTATTTTATTAAAGTATGGTATTAAATTTACATACTTTCTGTTGTATTTAAGCACATACATACTTAACTTAAAGGAAGAGATCGCTATTAGCGATAACGCCGCCTAAATTGTGCATCGTTTTAAATGAAATACTTTGTTTTCTATACTAATATAAATATTATAAAGAGAAAAGATTTTTTTGTTTGTATTGAATAGGCTCCGAAACTACTGGACCGATTTTAAAAATCTTTCACCACTCTACAATATCAGGAGTGGTGACCTATGCTATATATATTTTTATTTTGGGTTATATTTTGACGGGAAAGACGGTGACGGACATCTAGTGTACAATAATGAATATATATATATATCCATCTGCTTAGTTTAGGGTCAGATGAATGCATTAACGTATCCAGAGATACTCGTTTATTTGTGTCTAAAATCCAGCTGGTTTAACAATGTTGAGGATAGAAGACTAAGTTTCTTACAACCCTTGAAAGTTATTGATGTGTGTTCCGATTACAGCCTTCAAAGGGTGAGCTATTTATACCGCAGTAGAATAGCCTATAATATGATAGCAAAATAAGAACCATCAGAGCGGATTTTATAGTCGTATTTTTAATAAGGCGGAGTTAAACGAACGTTTACTTGGTCGTCAGGTTTTAGTCGAGGCAAAGTGAGTGAATGGAACAATCATTATTATAATTATTTAACATTATTCTATTTTTGGGAGACGCCCCTGGCTTAATTCCTTGTCTGGTAGCTCGTAACACAAGGATATATATCCCTACTTCGAGACCATGACAAGAGGTATGTTGTCTGGCGCATATTAATTTATCATAAATACCACCTAAAATACCTATAAATAATACTTTCAGTACTTCTAGCCTAGTTAGTGGCTAGAACACAAGACTGCCGCTATCGGGTCCCGGTAACATTAGCAGCTGTCAGTTTAGTCCGTCTAATTAAAAATACGTCTCTAACTCCAACGTTAGATTCTCAGTGCGACTTTGCCCGAACTAGGAATCTAATTTTGGACCCTTCTGTCTCCTCTGATAGGTGGAGAATCTATCAGGTAGGTAGACAATCATTGTTATTCGAAGCCGAGGATCGAAAATTAATTTACGACTATCGCATTTATATCACATCACTCTTTGTTTTATGTTGAATCATTATGATTTTTCCAAATCTAAATTCTCTTTACTTTTTAATATGTTTTTGCAACGGACCGGTAAAGAAAGCCTTGGCCCTTCATAATAATATATAATATACTGAAGAGACACTTCTATTTTTAATATTATTTAGGAGTCGCTATACTTGATAGTGAACTTGATGCTATTTTCTACGTGATAAAGAAAGCCGCTTCAGGACGTCTGTACGTTTGAATCTTACAAACTTCGCAACGGATTTAGGCCCGTATTCTAGAATCGTACTCAAGCACTGATCTGTACTTGAGTAGAGATTTGAAAACGTCAGATCATAGAAAAACGTCATACTCAGATCTATACTCAAGTACAGATTTTGTTTCAGAATACAAGCCTTAAGGCCCGTATTTAAGGTATATTTTCTACCCCTTAGCACGTTAGGTACTTTAAATATTAGGGTTGAGAGCCTTCTGCGCTCACCCTACAGACCGGTGAAGCTGCTAAGGCCGTAGAGTCCGAGCAGCGGCGTCCTTGTCAAAAAAAAAAGGTGGGTATAGATAGATAGATAGACTAGAGCTTTTGCCAGAGCAAACATTGTAATGTAACGAGTGGTACAATTAGATAATTCTTTATTGCACAAATTAATATAATACACTTACAAAAGAAAAGTTTACATAACCTATGAGTACCATTTAGGCAGCCTTATCGCTAGAAGCGATCTCTTCCAGGCAACCTTCGGGTAGAGAAACTAAAAAGAGTAAACAGTTGCGGTAGTGCAAGATGAGCAGTTAAATAATAAAAATACATGCGTATGTTCAGTTTTTTGAAACTATTTCCATGTAATATAACGTTTTTGCTTAGTTTTCAAATTTAGTTGACTTCTGAAGTTCTGACTTCGTTTATTTAATTTAATTTTCTTTTAGCTGAACTCGAACCACCGCACAACACCGTACCTCTGCTTTTATGTACCTATTACAAATAAAAGTCTAAATTCCTGTTTAAATCCGGATATTGGTTCAAAATTCCGGAGACTTTTTTGTAAATATGTATATTGAAACATTGCCAGTATTGCCACGTCTTGAGTTGACCAAGCAAACTTGTGTTATTAAGTTTTTCATTAATTTTGTATTATTGAGCTGATTAGTAGACGTTCCTGATGGCTTAGACTTCTTCCCCGCATGCCGGACATATGCGTTACATATGGGACATGTCCGGAATGGCAACCCTAGCCGTGAGACCGTGACCCTAGCCCACTATACAATTTGGCCGACCTGGAAGCTACTCGGGCAAAATAACCATTACATCATCAGCAGGCACACCCACGCCTTGTTGTGGTTGAGGTGATTTGCTAACGCTAAGTAGCCAATAAACGATACGATAACGTTTGTATTATACTAGACACGCTTTGCACGGGTGCAATGTAGATCTATACCAAAGGTGCTAATAGATTTAAGCATTCACTTGTATTAGAACATTCGTCTTTTTTAAATTTACTCGAATCACATTCAGATCGGTGACAATTAAGCATGCGGACCACCTGATGGTAAGCGGTTACCGCAGCCCGTTGTACAAGCGGTAGAACAAGCATAGAGAGGCGAAGTCTTTCCTCAGACTTAACGGCTCTAAACCGCTTGTCAGTTTGGGATCGTCGACAATCCGGGTCGCACGCCTCTGGACTGAGTCAAAAGGACTGAGTTGATATCCAGGCGCTCCTGCCCAAAGGCGATAACAGTATTCCATGTGTAGCCTGACTTGCGCTTTATACAGGAGCAGTCTTTGCCTAAAGTGAAGTACTGCTTCGCCCTGTTTAGCACACCGAGCTTCTTGGATGCCAACTTCGCCTTTTGTTCCAAATGACTCCGAAACTGTACGTCACTAATTATGTCAACACCAAGGATCCCAATAATATTTGTTAAGGTAAGGGTAGCGACATAAGGTGAGCTCCCATCGATATGAAATTTCATACAACGCAAAGACGTCGCGTCGGAGGTAACTTGCATGCTACCTGATCGTAAGCGGTTCCTGGCCACCTATGAACACGTGCAAATCTAGAGGTATACTTACTCTCGCGTTACCGATCCTGTAAGACTGCTTTTCCACCAGAGATGTGCTACCTTGTACGTTGCTGACTGCAGTGAATGCGTTTGATATCCACCAATTATATTCATTGGTTCACATAGCACTGGTGGGAACGAGTTCTACTAACGGTCCATTAGTTAGCATAGCTTGCATATTCTCGCAACATAGCTGCATATTACATCTGTGGTAGAAAAGCAGCCTAAATATGGCATAAAATGTCACGAGCTTAAGCATTTTTTACATCTACTTTGGTGCATCTACTTGTGATATCTGTATGTTATTGTTTCCGTTTCATCTATGTATACCTAATTAGTATATTGTAGGATTAAAATTATTTGTACGTTATCTGCTAGATACTTCTACTGTAATAATGAATGTAAGTTACTCCAAATATAAAAGTAAGTTTATTTTATTAAAGTATGGTATTAAATTTACATACTTTCTGTTGTATTTAAGCACATACATACTTAACTTAAAGGAAGAGATCGCTATTAGCGATAACGCCGCCTAAATTGTGCATCGTTTTAAATGAAATACTTTGTTTTCTATACTAATATAAATATTATAAAGAGAAAAGATTTTTTTGTTTGTATTGAATAGGCTCCGAAACTACTGGACCGATTTTAAAAATCTTTCACCACTCTACAATATCAGGAGTGGTGACCTATGCTATATATATTTTTATTTTGGGTTATATTTTGACGGGAAAGACGGTGACGGACATCTAGTGTACAATAATGAATATATATATATATCCATCTGCTTAGTTTAGGGTCAGATGAATGCATTAACGTATCCAGAGATACTCGTTTATTTGTGTCTAAAATCCAGCTGGTTTAACAATGTTGAGGATAGAAGACTAAGTTTCTTACAACCCTTGAAAGTTATTGAAGTGTGTTCCGATTACAGCCTTCAAAGGGTGAGCTATTTATACCGCAGTAGAATAGCCTATAATATGATAGCAAAATAAGAACCATCAGAGCGGATTTTATAGTCGTATTTTTAATAAGGCGGAGTTAAACGAACGTTTACTTGGTCGTCAGGTTTTAGTCGAGGCAAAGTGAGTGAATGGAACAATCATTATTATAATTATTTAACATTATTCTATTTTTGGGAGACGCCCCTGGCTTAATTCCTTGTCTGGTAGCTCGTAACACAAGGATATATATCCCTACTTCGAGACCATGACAAGAGGTATGTTGTCTGGCGCATATTAATTTATCATAAATACCACCTAAAATACCTATAAATAATACTTTCAGTACTTCTAGCCTAGTTAGTGGCTAGAACACAAGACTGCCGCTATCGGGTCCCGGTAACATTAGCAGCTGTCAGTTTAGTCCGTCTAATTAAAAATACGTCTCTAACTCCAACGTTAGATTCTCAGTGCGACTTTGCCCGAACTAGGAATCTAATTTTGGACCCTTCTGTCTCCTCTGATAGGTGGAGAATCTATCAGGTAGGTAGACAATCATTGTTATTCGAAGCCGAGGATCGAAAATTAATTTACGACTATCGCATTTATATCACATCACTCTTTGTTTTATGTTGAATCATTATGATTTTTCCAAATCTAAATTCTCTTTACTTTTTAATATGTTTTTGCAACGGACCGGTAAAGAAAGCCTTGGCCCTTCATAATAATATATAATATACTGAAGAGACACTTCTATTTTTAATATTATTTAGGAGTCGCTATACTTGATAGTGAACTTGATGCTATTTTCTACGTGATAAAGAAAGCCGCTTCAGGACGTCTGTACGTTTGAATCTTACAAACTTCGCAACGGATTTAGGCCCGTATTCTAGAATCGTACTCAAGCACTGATCTGTACTTGAGTAGAGATTTGAAAACGTCAGATCATAGAAAAACGTCATACTCAGATCTATACTCAAGTACAGATTTTGTTTCAGAATACAAGCCTTAAGGCCCGTATTTAAGGTATATTTTCTACCCCTTAGCACGTTAGGTACTTTAAATATTAGGGTTGAGAGCCTTCTGCGCTCACCCTACAGACCGGTGAAGCTGCTAAGGCCGTAGAGTCCGAGCAGCGGCGTCCTTGTCAAAAAAAAAAGGTGGGTATAGATAGATAGATAGACTAGAGCTTTTGCCAGAGCAAACATTGTAATGTAACGAGTGGTACAATTAGATAATTCTTTATTGCACAAATTAATATAATACACTTACAAAAGAAAAGTTTACATAACCTATGAGTACCATTTAGGCAGCCTTATCGCTAGAAGCGATCTCTTCCAGGCAACCTTCGGGTAGAGAAACTAAAAAGAGTAAACAGTTGCGGTAGTGCAAGATGAGCAGTTAAATAATAAAAATACATGCGTATGTTCAGTTTTTTGAAACTATTTCCATGTAATATAACGTTTTTGCTTAGTTTTCAAAATCAAGTTGTCACAATCGAGCTTCATTTTCGCAATGTGATTCTAGTAAATTTAAAAAAGACGAATGTTCTAATACAAGTGAATGCTTAAATCTATTAGCACCTTTGGTATAGATCTACATTGCACCCGTGCAAAGCGTGTCTAGTATAATACAAACGTTATCGTATCGTTTATTGGCTACTTAGCGTTAGCAAATCACCTCAACCACAACAAGGCGTGGGTGTGCCTGCTGATGATGTAATGGTTATTTTGCCCGAGTAGCTTCCAGGTCGGCCAAATTGTATAGTGGGCTAGGGTCACGGTCTCACGGCTAGGGTTGCCATTCCGGACATGTCCCATATGTAACGCATATGTCCGGCATGCGGGGAAGAAGTCTAAGCCATCAGGAACGTCTACTAATCAGCTCAATAATACAAAATTAATGAAAAACTTAATAACACAAGTTTGCTTGGTCAACTCAAGACGTGGCAATACTGGCAATGTTTCAATATACATATTTACAAAAAAGTCTCCGGAATTTTGAACCAATATCCGGATTTAAACAGGAATTTAGACTTTTATTTGTAATAGGTACATAAAAGCAGAGGTACGGTGTTGTGCGGTGGTTCGAGTTCAGCTAAAAGAAAATTAAATTAAATAAACGAAGTCAGAACTTCAGAAGTCAACTAAACATTTTGCATAAAATATTTTCCGTGGTTTAACTTCATAAATATTTAAGGACAAAAACTTTTTCCTTAAAGATTACGAAACCAGCTTATTCCTAAGGATAGCAGACATTAATTTCCCTGAATAATTCCGTGGCAATGTCGACAGCAATGAGTGTTTAAATTGTCCCTTCACTCCTTTGACTCCTGAGTGCCGAGTGCGAGTTGCAGTGAGAGAAGTGAATAACTTCACCATCGAGCGCCATCTAGCGGCCTGGATGTTGCCCTAATTCGCCGCTAGATAGCGCTGACTCGATTCCATACTAATTGACATTTACGTGCTCGCAAAACGCGATGGTGAAGTCATTCACTTCTCTCACTGCAACTCGCACTTGGCACTCTGCACGAAAAACCGCCAATGGGCAGCGGCAATGGCATTATGACCCGTTGGTTTATTCGCGATGCCCAGCGTCATGGCCACTTCCCTGCTTCAGGCAGTGTAATTTGAACGTAGCATTACTTTCTACTGTACGCCGACTGCAGTTTCGATGCAGTTCTAATTCTAATGACTGCATCAGAAGTGCAATTTGGGTTAGCAGTCCGAATGCACCCTATTTAAACTGCTCATGGCACGTCAGAACGTTTGCTAAAATTCAAACTGAATTGCAGACCAGGCCAGTAGAATAAAACAAACAAAACATTCAAATCGGATTTTAATCCTACAAAAGATTTCATTGTTTTTAATGGCTTTATTTGTTGCCCAATTTGCTTGGCCCGCGTAAAAATTATTTCACCAATATGATGCTACATTATCAGGCATTGACACGGGCTATATTTTTTTTAATTTTGACGGGAGAAATAGACTACACGGGCGAAGCCGCTGACGGACAGCTAGAGCTTGATACAAGTGAAGCAGCTGATGTCTGGCTGAGCCATTAAGCATAATGTGGAGGTCCTCACTGACTACCACAACGTTCTCATGCCCCCGTGACACCTCAAGGGCTAAGGGAACAAGCGATGTTTTTTCACAAGATTGTAAAATACGTAAAACTTTAAGGAACATCAGCATGAGAACGAGTAGTCTAAATAATATAAATTTGTTCTCAGTTTAAGCAAGATTGAACGCCCTAGAACTTTTAAAAAGATCACTTGTCGATAATTTCAGTCTTTTACGAGATATAACCGTAAAACCACTACGGTCCACTTTTGCCCCCTACCACTTATGAGCACAACTCCTACGGGGGGGAAACTTAAGATAGCCATATTGGGCAACAAATGAAGCCATTAAAACAATAAACCTTTGGTAGGATTTAAATCCGATTTCAAATCTAATCTAGTGACCTATAGATAGATATGGCAGGTATGGTTGATACTGGTCATGCTTACTAAGCTGTAGAGTGATTTGTTGACCCATGACCTACATTCATGTAGCAACATGTTTGGTTTGTGGATCTTTTTAGATATAAAATATTAAACTGAAAACAAAGTTCTGCGGGGCTTAGATGCGCGCCCTACGAGAGGAGTAGACAGAAAATACTCCAATTAAATTTTGTTATTCCTCGCTTTTGCCAAGGACGGTAGAAAAAATTTGATTGGAGTATATTTCGTCTACTTTTCTCGTGGGCGACTCTGGCGTGGATTATCCGTCCATCTTTACCTGTTAAAAGTCACAACAGGATTTTAGTAAATACAGGCTGCTTACAACCCACCGCTTTGCAATTTTATGATATTGGATATATTTACAATAATATATCGGACTGCTAATATTCTAAATGCGCGGGTAGATGAAAATCTTTCGCCGCGCCCACTCAGACGACGCCGTGCACCACCAGTCCGTTTCGTTGCAAAAACCCGATAGGTAGTGTTTAAAATTTGTAGTGGAAAATGCAACAATAAAGTTTAAAATGTTATATTTATAATAATTTACAGACTCCTAGGGACAACACTCAATAAGGAATTTGGTGGCGAAGCGATGTTCTTTAGCCAGGCTTTGAAACACCTTGCGAACTGTATTCGCCTGTTAAAAGTCCCTTCCAGCAACCCCTTATTGAACAGAGGAGCTCAAGCACCAACGCTTTCTAGCCTTCTTCTGGCCCCTAACCTCGGCCCACAACCCTATGGTTCCTAGCATCGTTGCCCGAGCCCCGGGCAACGATGCCAGGAACCATAGGGTTGTGTATCGCGTGAACTCGGAGACCACATTATTAAAGGTTGTGTAGGTTAGTAGTTCACAATGTAGCGAATGATATCGCTAGAATAATACAATTAAACAAATAATTATCATGGAATAATTGAATCATAGCGGTATGTATGTATTGACGTTAATCACGAAAAAAGTATGGGTTGCTATTAGCAACTGTCTACCATGAACTGAAAGCTCTAACACACGAACGACACAGTCATAATAGTACATTGTTCACCGAGAGGAGAAAGAGACCGATTACCGTCGAGGGTGTCGTTTGAAGCCCCAGCCGTAGGCGAGGGCTTTAAAACACCCGAGATCGGGAATCGCACTTTCTCTCGAGTGATAGTGCTTTATACTACACCTACGAGGAAAATGAAAAACTAAATCTTTACTAATTTAAATTTATATTGAAATTGTTGCAGTTAGTGAAGCTTAGTGTAACAATTTTTCCATTAATGTTTGTTTCAACTGCGGCGGAGTTAAAAAATCTTCATCATCACTATCACTACTTATCATTTTGTTAGTTTTATTTTACTTTCTACGAAAACTGAATCCTCAAACAACACACAAATTGAAAACGGCGCCAATGGCGTCTGCAATTTTCACATGTTCTTTTTTCAAATTGTTTATCCTGCCGCCGCAGGGTCGCACTGGCAGCCCGACGCCATCCGACACACAGCTAGTGGCCAGTGTCATTTTGCGAACTTGGAGATAAAAACTCACTGTAAAAACTTTTGGGCTTTTGATATTTAGGTTACCGGCGCATAGTCTTACCCAAAATTAAAAAAGAAAAACCACGTAAGAAATGGATTTTCATACACTTTTCTCTCCCGCTCAGATGCGTTTTCTCCCCGCATATTTGTTCGATATGCAATGACGTACTTACTACCGTAAATTTGATAAAGTATCAAGGTACTTTCCGAGCAGGTGTAGTATAAACAATATAAAACAAATAAAAAAGACACTTAACAGCTGTAGTTACGACCTAATTAAGTAACTTCTGACGACACGATTGGCGTAGTGAGCTGTAACACGGTTTCTTGCCTGGACATGCGTGGTGTCTTTGATTCGATACGGTCGCGGCAATGCAGCAAACGATCTATTCTAAATTGGCTCGGGTTTGGGTGTGCTGGGAGACGCCACTGGCTTCCCCTGACGTACCTCGTAACATAACACAGGGATATTTAGTCTTACTTCGAGACCATGACAAGTGGTGTCTTGTCTGGCGCAAGTAACTGTTGCCGTCGCGACGCGGTATAGGCTAGTAGTTTCTAATCACCCGGTAGGTATAGGCCAGTTACTGAACACCTGGTATAGGCTCTCATCTCTAGTACGTAATAAAAAGGTAATGATGTCCAAAAATGCTATAAATGTTTTCTATTTCTTTTTCCATTAGACAAACAATTTAAATACATACTTAAGTAATATATTAATTTATTTTGACTAACAAACAAAAGCATATAATTAAAGATATTAGTAAAATAATATTTCAAAGGATATTTATGTATTCAATACATTCATAATTTGTTAGTTTAGTAATATTGAATAAATTTAGTGGACGGGTCCGTAGTTCAATTCACAGGGATCCTGTCTATAGCACTAAAGATGCCTGCAAACTTCCATGTTTGATCTCCTAGTTATTATCTGTTTATATTTGTATTTAAAATTACTGATGTATGTAAACAGTCTAACACCCTGTTTGGTTAGGGGTCAGCTGCCCATAATAAAAAAAACATGCCATAAATTATTCTCTTTTTAAATTGTTCCTCTCCTGAGCAAAATACCAATTTTCACAATAGGTCTCTCCCAACTTTATAATATTACATACTTCCTTATATTATAATATTATTTAAAATGAAAAATTATTGAATCTATCAACAAAAAAGCAATGATTAATTTTATTAAGTGTAGGTGAAATCTTTGATTTAACATATTACACCACAGTACTGGACTGTCGGCACAAATGGCTGAGGTCCAACCATAATCACTGTACATTGTGGGTCCAATCCACCCAAGGTTATATGTACAGAGGCGTTCACATCAACCTTTAAAAAAACATTGCATTGTCAGCAGCATAAGGTGATGGTATGCAAAGGTTGATATGAATGCCTCTGTACATTGTATTTATGGTAAACATTTGCATTTCTTTTGAGTCTGGGTATTATTATCTATTTAACAGATTCACTGCCACACCACGCACTGGCGCGTTTTAACAATCAATTTCCCATTGACTTTATTGTTTGGCAAACCTTTTAAGCATTTATTTAAACATTTTCAAGTATGTTTATAAATCTGATACCCACTATGGGTAAACTCTGCTTAGTTTATAAAGATATTTTTTACTTTACTTTTTAATGTCAATTGATTTAGAAGATGGTAAAACCCATGAAATATGGTAGGTAATGCAATTGACATTTCTGGAATTTCCAGACTTACACAGTTTTACAATGTTTTTAGGGAGATAGGTTACATTATCCTTTTATTTTTTGCCCTTGTTGTACATAATTTATAAGTATTATGTACCTGGATAATAAATTAAATGGTTGTCTTCTAAGAAAATGGAAAATAACAAGATATTTCTTAATAAAAATTTACCACTAATAGGCAGGTGAATTAACTATTGTATGTTTTGGCAAAATGTTTCTGTTTCTAGTAAAAGCAAAACTTTTAACATTAGTTTTCATAACAAAACAGCTTTTTCTAATTGCTTTGGCGACATCACCGCGATGTCAATGACATAAATATCGATTTATCTAACGTCATTTGACGAGATGTGGAACAAGTTATATCAGCTAAAGAATCGCAATATCATCTTAATTGTACCCGAGCAGACCAACACTTGAGTTTAATTTAGAAAAATATTAAATTTATCGCAAAATAAACCAACTAAAATTTGTACCAAGAACCGCTAAACAAAGACAGATAGAATAACCGGCCAAATAAAATGCAATACGGCACGATGCAGATATCAGCATGTTACGTCACTCCGCAAAGCGGTCGGTTAATAGCAAAACGAGATAGACATACTTCTGCTAACCCACCCACATGTGATCGATTTTTACCAATCTACAAGCGAATTTATCATAATAAAACACCTTGGCAGATGCATAAAACTAGCCGCAATAGACAGGAAACACACCTACGCTGAATATACGGACAAAAAAGCAAAAACTTACCAAGAAGAATTTTATGTGTCGCCCCGTTTGACAGGGAATAAATTTAGAAACGCTGAAAACTCACAGAAAAAACACTCAACTAGCTGACTGTTACAACGAATATAATTGCTATAGGCTAGAGATCGCGCGGGCGACGTCATTTAGCGCATAGCGCAACATATTTCTCATGTTTTCTCGTGATTTTAGCGGAGAACTAACATCGATCGAGTAGCCATGACAGGTTCATTTTTCACTGAACTGAAGTGAGCGGCATTCGCTCAGCTGACGGACGAGTTTTTTTTTCCGGATTGATAAGTGAAGTTCGCGCAAAACGAGACGAGGAGGTCAGTGACCTTTATAAAAATAATAATTTATTGCTATGAGATTAGCATCAGGAGCTATGGAAGTAGTGAAATAAAAATGTAAAAATATTCATAGTTAACAAAATACTAAAAAAGGTGGTTTTCGGTATTGCTCTTGCTTTTGTATTTGGTCCTCTATAATTCGTATGGGTTTGATTGACGGATCTGATATTTATGATCCCCTTGAAGTTTGAAATCTCCGGGGAATGGCTAAAAAATTACATGGGCTGGAAATGTCAAGGCTAACACAGTTAGTTACAAGGAACGTAATAATGAGTCATCCATTATCAGTTTCCACCTTTATTTAAAGCAGGCGTAAACTGAGACAGCTTATGGGTCGCATTTTAGATGAACCAGTAGCTGTCTGTCCATCAACAGTACCGGCCAACTTGAATCTTGAAAAAAAAAATGTTTAAAAAATATTCAATAGAGTTTTTTTCCATAGAGCGTGTTTTTAAAAATTTCAAGGTATTAAGCTTCAGTTTTGATGTGTAGATTGACATTTCAGAACTATTCGAATGTTGATTTGCCCCTGCAAGTGCATTAGGTATAAATAAGATGCCACAGGAGTTTTGAACGATCTGCATGAAGTTTGTGGGTAAATTAAATGTGTCTAAGTATGTGTCCTTGCAGGGTTCATTCGTGAAACTGTTCACATATTTTAAAATTCTAATTTAGATAACACAAAGCTACGAAATTATTTATTTATAACAACATACCATGGTATATTCGGAGCCCAATCCAGTTGTACTCTTCTTGGCGCAACTAGCGACATCTTCCCGCCTTTGTAAGCCACAATCAAATATATCTGAATTTAGATAAGTCCTTCCCACTGCCTTCCCATTGGTTAAGTTTTTTAATTTCTAGTATAATAATATGTAGGTATACGCGGCTGGCCTCATTGGTGTGGATTGCCTGTTTTTTTCGAAACGCTAGTTGATAGGTAGTTATTTTCTGTTACACCTGAAACAAAAGAAAAATCGGTTTACATTCTGAAACTATCATTTATCCAATTGTTAAGGTGCATTTAGACCAAAAGAACCAGAGCTAGAGCAAGAATGGTCTTTCGTGATCTTTTCGTGTCAATGATTATTCGTTTTTCATTTATACCAAAATAATTCCAACGAAAAAGTAGGAGGAATCAAGAACGAGCATTCTAGCTCGTGCTTTAGGGTCTGCGCGAACATAGATAGAACAACGAAACGAAAGAATGCATTCACTCGTTTGATCTAAATGCACCTTTAGACTGTCATTCAAACGCGCCAACTTCTAATCCGGGTTTCGTTCGTTAAGTGTTGTGGCTGGCTTGTTCACCACGACGGCGATAAGCAACTTGGTTCCATTACCCCAGAGGGGGGGCTTATAAAACAAAAGCTACCTACATGCTAATAAACGATTTTTGTTATCTACTTCGTGAAACACGTGATTAAAAACAGAGCAACCTTTACAGCTGACTGTTTTGTAAAAGTCCGTCTCTTTTGTGTTTAAGCCAAACGCATTTGTATTTTGACGTCCTCTATTTGTGTTACTCGTGGGTGTTATTCAGCGTATAGACGCTGATATAACACAAAATATACGTCCCGAATATGTTTTGTGGCCCAGATACAGCAGATGATGGACATGAGCGGCTAAATGCTTGTCGAATAAGTTGTAATCTTCGACAAATTGTAAGTGGAGTATGTATGTCATGTCATTTGTTCGGTATTACAATACACGTGGAAATGATAATTTAGAAGACAAATAATTTGTTTCATTAGTTATTAACTGCTAAACAAAACATGCGAAAACTTGGTTGTCCTATAAATTTTGATTAGCAATGCCACATGAATAAACCTAAACAAAATTGCTATTTTAAAACATCAGGCGCAAATAACTTTTTGTACTTTTTTACATTTTTTTTATTACAGATCTACAGTTTCTTGCGTCAAATTTCTAGTCCACTCTGAAGTTGTTCCGAGTCCCGTACAACGTTCCTATTTTTTCATCTTAAAAATAGGTATTGCGCATGCGCGATACAACTTTAGAGTGGACTGGAAGTTATACGCGAACTATAGTTAGTCGAGTAAGTACCTACTCCGTTATATATAAGAAAAAAAAACGTAATATTCATTCATTATGTAGAGAGGTATAAACAATAAAATAGAATAAGTTTCGATATTTTTTTTCTGGATCGTATGATGGTGATACACCCTGAGTGCCGAGTGCGAGTTGCAGTGAGAGAAGTGAATGACTTCACCATCGCTTTTTGCGACCATGTAAATGTCAATTAGTATGGAACCGAGTCAGTGCCATCTAGCGGCGAATTCGGGCAACATTAAGGCCGCTAGATGGCACTGACTCAATGCCTGACTCAATGCCATACAAATTCGGGTTTTTTTCTCGCAAACGCGATGGTGAAGTGATTCACTTCTCTCACTGCAACTCACACTTGGCACCTTGATCACGTATAAACGTGACAGTTGCACTTTTTGTTGTAGTATGATTCTGGTAAGTACCTACTAGGGTTTACTCGATTTAAAAATCTTTAGTAAGTACCGGGAAATCTAATGTAAGTAGGTACTACACAAACTCTAGTTACGAAATTTTGAGGCCCGTATTCTAAAACAAAATCTGTAAGTACTCGAGTATAGATCTCAGTGACGTTTTTATTTAATATAGGTCTAATTTAATGTTTTATTTTTCTTTCTGTATCTTTAATTATTGTTATTGGTGTACCGCCGTTTTAATTAATGTAAAATAAATAAATAAATGATCTGACGTTTTGAAATCTCTACTCAAGCACAGATCAGTGCTTGAGTACGATTCTAGAATACGGGCCTAAAACTGCGAGTGAGGCGCGCGAACGCAACCACGACAGAAGTACGTGCACGATTCGTACTATTCGGCAGTTTTCGGTTCTAAGAAACAGTAAATATTTCGTTTCTTTTTGTTTAAAATGATTTTAGGTGATAGTAGTAGAATTAAGGAGCCCTATTATTGAGAGTGATTTCACATGGCACAAACAACAGACATGTTAGGATTATATTATTATTTCAAGTGTTACAAAACTTTGCTGATGATTATTAGATAGTACTAATTGTAAAGATGTCCCAAAATGTATGGAGTCTTGGCCAAGTCTATGTACATTGTACACCATATCAAAAAATAGGAAAAAATACGTGGAACATTTTCTGAATATTCAATTTCCCTAAAAGCTCTAATTACCCGCAGCGCTGGATTTTGAGGTTTCGAAAATTGTGAAGTTCTTTCTTTTGGGCATGTAGTTTCGGAATAATTTGTGTCATCTTAGGTAGTCGCATATGTAGAAATTTAGGTATTATTCTTTTTGGTCTGTATTGGCCGAAAAAAAAATTATGAGACGAAAATTTTACTTTCATGATTATAACGAAGTAGTAACTGATGTACAGAGGCATTTTGTGTCAGCTCTGTCCACAGGAACCCTGACATTTAACTAATACCTAACATGTCGCTCGACTAGCTCTAAAAGAATATTACAGTTGGTTAAAAAGGTGTTATGCGTTTTAGAATACTAATACTTATATGTTGTATTGTAACGTATTTTTGTCAAATTTATCCATGAAATTAGTTTTATATATATTTTTTATTACAACTCTCTGTACAAACCACAAAAGAAAATACAAGTAAAATTTACGTGTTTTATTTATTAAGTAATAATAGAACACTAAATTCCTAATTTGTGTCATTTTTATCTACGGAATCTTATTGTTTGAAAAAGTGAGCTGTGCTCGAACGAAACGGTGCGAGAGTTACATACTGACCTTATGTCAGTTTGCGCTGGACGAAGATAACACAAATTGGGTTTGCACACCCCGCAGGCTATCTAGGATACTTTAAAGATTTTTAACTTTAAATTAATTTTGGCAGTTTTATTTTGAATAAAAAGTATGTCATACAAATAGTCGAATTGCTGATTATGCGACAGTCAGATGTGACACAAAACGCAATAATAAGCTTCTTATGTACGATTCTATCTACAGGCAGGAAATGAGCAACTTTAGAATTTCTGAAACTTACGACCTTGAGTGTCAGCGGAACACACGGGTGTTCCTAAGAAAACCCTAAGAAAAAAATGGCAAACAATGACTCACAATACAAAAACCAGTACAATAGAAACACGAGACTACGTGACGGGTTAAAATAGCCTAGCGCTACGGGTCTATTGGTTCAAACAAGACTTCCAATGATGGAATTGCAACATACAACGAGTAACATCATGGCAGAAATGTGTATATACATACATAACATATAACGCGGTGTCATTTTTATTCGACAAGACTACAACATTACCTTACAAACAATACAAACAACCTTTGTGGTTATTGTAGCCTGAATAATATTAGAAGTTGATGAAAGTTTTAACGAAGACCTATGAAATCAAGTTGTCAAAATGCTTCGATGTCATTATTTGTAAATGTATTATTCAATTATTCACTTAGTTTAAGTTATGTTTGCCATGCCCTACAGGGCGTTACATATATATCTTATTAGATTTAAAATCTTAAAATTGTAATGTGACATAATTTCTCAACAAAATCAAATCAATTCAAAATTAAACAAACAGGTCATCGCACCTCTTTGTCTTGGCCCATCTCGAATTTCGAGTCATTTCCTGATTATTTGTCTAGGTTACTTCCTATTTGGCGCTTCCCACAGTCTAGCTAGGATATGCAATATACATTCTGACTGTAACATGCACGAGTAGGTACGCAGGCCGTCTTCAGTAGCTATTAGTGATCTGTGGTCTTCAGCCGCAGCATAAGGTGCTGATAGATTAGACAGAACATCGAGCATTCGTCGTTTTGAAACTTGAACCACAATGCGAACATGACACTCGATGTTGTATTATTTTGTTATAACTTTGTTACTAGAACGAGCTAGTAGGTACAATATATTGAATGGAAAGGTGCGCAATTTTGATTTGATCCTCACTTCCAGGGACACTGTATACCTACTTGACTAACGCCTGTTGTAAAAACAAAACAAGTTTAAAAGAGTAAGCCGAGTTTCTCGGTCTTCTCAGTACAAGTTCCGATGCGATGTAAGTAAACCCTTATCTTGATGAAAAAGAAAAGTTAGAGTCGAGTTATATATTGTGGACTTACTGTGTATTCTATCCACATTATTAAAGAATTTATGTCTTTATTTAATTTATTTTGCTTAGATTAACGATTTGAAAGTTCTGCTAAAGTCTATTTGAATAAAGTTTGAAACACAATAGTTACGATCAAAGTTAATGAATGCCCTGCTGTCAGTACACAGTATATCGAGCTATCCCCTGACTGAGATATTGGCTCACGAGTTTTGTTTACCAGTTTAAAAATTAATGTCGAATCATAACAAAACGTTGGCCGTCGAATAACAGATCGTCAGGTAGAGAAAATAGGCCGCAGGTATTCGGAATTATAGGTCAGATTCGGCATTCCTCACTCTTCTAGGTATAGAATGATAGTTATCAAAATTCCTTGTTATGAAAATCTTGGTCTAGATCTTACGTAAATATGTATTACACATTTAATTTCGCCTACTCATTAAAATCTAGCTATGGTCAGCGCATGTTCCCTTAGTCCTAGCTGGTGAGGATTTGTAATTTGCATCATCAGCTCAGCAACCTAAGATGACGACTGCCAGACGCAAATACCTGAATAGCTTCAGCAGAAATTATTTCACGTTATACCTACGTGTCATAAAAAATGGATGACCTCGATTTATCCAGAATAATCAGATTCATGACCTTGGGAGCACCTGGAAAGTATACCCTTTAAAACAAAAGAATGATTCTTCAAATCGGTCCAGACATCTTCGAGTAATTGGGGAACTTCTAAAAAAATATACCTCCTCCTCATTTGGGGTTGGTTAAAAATACTAAGTACCTACACTTTGTTGTTGATGATCAAGTGAAAGAGACATTTCTATTCAATTAGAAATACATTGAACTCATAAATTACTTCTTTTCATCTAATTATAAACAACATGATAATAAATTAATGAAAAATAGATGTAGTCGTTTGTACAGTTGTAATTTCAGACATCGTAAATCTCACAAAAAAGCACTAGCAGTGTCATTGACTTGGATCAAAATAATATGATTTGCCAGTCAAAGTTACTATACTTCATTCAATAAAACATTAGAAATAAGAAGCAGGGGGCTAAACTAAATGAAAATTTGCATTTGACGTTGCCATGACGATAACATACCTGAGTATAACCTGGCTAAATTGAAAACCCCTCCGCCACAACGTATCAAGGGATTATGTAACATTTTAGATTTGGTAGAGTTATAGTGACAGTAAAAATGAAAACCCCTGCCTGTTTAAAAAAGTCACTAGTAATAATCTAGAAGCATAGTTCCCAAGCACAGACCAATTTAAACACTGTTGATTAATGCCAATTAAGGTTTTTCCATCGACAATATAGTTTGATGCACGACAAAATAATTATTTTAAGTAAAAGCCTCATAAATTCTGAAGTTCCTTTACTTTAAATGAGAACAATTAAGTGTGACAGCTGCTATTTATGTGGATTTTAATAAATTCGGCATAAATCTTAAAAGCAATGATGTTTAGTGTACTTTTACCACAAAGTGTACCCTAAAAAGAACCTTTTTTACTTCTCTAACAGTATAGTTAACTAGTTGAATGTGTTGCCATCATACAATTTCTAACTGCCGTGTTTGTCGAATTGCCGTATTCCTAAAGGAAATATATCTACGACTGCCGTAGCAACTTAATCAAACAAAATATGTTTCTTGTTTTATTTAAAATTTAAACACGATTGGCCTATTTATCCTTCATATCCGACACATGAGTAATAATTTTTATTTTTATTCATTTATTCATAGATAGCACGTCACATGGAATAAGATGACAATTTAAGTACATGTGGCGCCCTGTACTAGGGCGTTCCAATTGCAAATCTTTAGTAAGTGTATTTCAGTAAGTTTGTCGCAACTGTCGAGCTAAATTTGAACTAAGTCATGAAACCAACCTCAAGGGATTTCCTTAAGAAACAGAAAGAATTTCACCGAATAGGTCGAAAACTTCGTTCTGAATCGGGGGGCAGGCCGTGGTCCTTCGCCGTGATACTAGTCTGCCCTACACTAGGAGTGTAATTCAAAAATAGGAGGGAGAGCTGCCTTCGCCCGCTGTAGTGAATCTCAGGCACCCGGGCGAGCTGAAGCGTCTGAGGCTGCAGCAAGCCGAAGGTGCGCAAGCGAGCGTGGGTAACTGATTTACTACGCAAGGGCGAAAGTGCTGCACTTCCCGCAGCGCCGGAGAAGAGGCAAACGAAATGCATGCTTGCATGTGTGCCTGCTTGTTTGCATGTTAATATGTTTACTTGTTTGCATGCATGCTTACACGCACGCATGCTTGCTCGCTTGCATGCATGCTTGACGGCACGCATGCTTTTTTGCTTGCTTGCCTGAACGACTGTTTGAAATTTAGCGCTTAAGGGTTAAGCATCATTCGCCCTAATGCCGAATTTAGGTAATAATAATACGGCGATAAATAAAACTTTAGGCGAAATGCAATAGGCCAAACTCGTTCAGACATGTGATGATTGTGCGAAAAAATTTAAGGCCAATGACAATTAGGGCCACAAAAAATTATGCAATCCAATACTTCTATTATAGACCCATCAAATGACTGTCTATTCCTATAAAAAAAACTATTTTTTTGTTGAACAACAATGACCCAGTTCCATTTCCTTGTTATTTCATGAAATGCGTCTTTCTATTACTAATACCTGTTGTTTAGAAATTTGACTCAGTCAGAGGTTGTTGGCTTTAGCAGAGCACAGTGACTCGCGTTTATTTTGATAACCGCATTCAAACCTTTATGATGCCAACTGCCATTATAATTTACAGTTAACAGTCTTATTTTCTAAAACGAATCATACGAACCGCATATAGTTTAAAACGTTGTTATACCTAAGTAGGAACTTTTTGCTGTCACTTAGAACATTTTGAGTTCCCTTAACTGTCGAAATAGCAGCTCTGTTATCTTCTCATAGTCTTCTTCGTATCGTGACGTATGAAACAGATCGCGTCATTTGATTGGTTGATGGATAGATTATCAACCAATCACGTTTATGCGACCAAAAAGGTTACGATTGTGAGGTGTCAATTTGATTACCGTCAAGAGTCCATTATGAACCTGTAGGTACTCTTTGCGGACGTTGGCAAACTGAGGTCATTCATTTGACCCCAGATTGCCAGCGCATTAATTAAAAATATCCTAAATCCTATGCTTTTCAAAATTTCAAACATTGAATTAAGGTAGGTATAACATAGAAATACCTCGAAATGGTTTTCGATTTAGGACATCTTTGATTTTTCTTCCCATACCCAATTAAAGCAGGCCAGTGCTCCACCCACCGCTATTACGAGGGAGGAGGCCTATATGTAGAGTGCTGAGTGCTAGTTAAAGTGAACGATGCTAATGACTTCACCACCGCGTTTTACGAGAAAAAAACAAGAATTTGTATGGCATCGAGTCAGCGCCATCTAGCAGCTTTATTGTTGGCCGAATTTGCGGCTAGATGGCACTGACTCGATTCCATACTAATTGACATTTAAGTAACATTTTAAACTTTCACGTTGCATTTTAACTAACTAATTCTAATATAACGGGTTTTTGCAGTATTTTTTGTAATTTTGTTCGTTGCAAAAACCCGTTTTATTAGAATTAGTGACATAAAGAAGATACAGAAGCTCCGTTTTTCCATACAAACGTAGTCCCCTGTCTCATCCCTGCATATTGCTAGTAAGAGGAATATTTTTTACCCAAAAATCTACTGCCACTATTGGCATGTCCCTATGTTTTCCTTTTTTTAATAAACTAATTATCAAAAGAGATATGAACCTTCAAAAATTATAGTTAATTTGGGTCCGATTTGCATCCGTCTCTATTGCACTTTGCGGGGCGTTCGAGGTTTGCAAAAGCCTGCAATAGATTTTACAAATACCTATTTTTCAATACTCTCGACCGTGCTGTGCCCTCTTAACGTGTTAGCAAAACGCAATGGTGAAGTCATTGACTTCTCTCACTGCAACTCGCACTCAGCACTCAGGTCTTGAGGTGAGCAGCTGACGTGCCACTGGGGGCAGAACAGCTAATGGACTCACCGCACCGCTCGCCACCGACAGGGAGTTCATCATCAGATCATACTCTGCATCTGCCATGGTCTCGTTCAGTTACCTTCCGAAGACGCTTAAATTGTGAAATGAGCTCCGAAGTTTTCCCAATGATTATTACTTTGAATATTTTAGCATTTTACAATGCTTGGTCATCATATCTAAAGATAGAAAAACTGAAAAGAATCGATTGGATTCTTTCGGTAGGTCAGTGGTCACCCGCATTGTGAAAACCGCGGGTTCAATTCCCGCTCGAGATCATCAAGGTCAGAGATCAATTTTTTCCAGTTTTTCTATCTTTTATCAATGATTTATAGTATGGAGTTCTTCAAGAGGGGTTATGAAAATGTTTTTGCAGGGTCGACAACGCGCGAGTGATACCCCTGGTTTCGCACTTCCAAAGGCTGCGGTAACTGCTTACCATCAGGCCGTCCGCATGCTTGATTGTCTCCGACGCAGTATAAAAAAACTAAGAACTAACTGAACCCCCAATGAGTTTTGGCTACTTCATAATCCCCAGCAGGAACAACTCTTCCAATACCTAATTTGCATGTAGACTAAATTACTGGCGAAGGATTCCGCCATTCCCTACCTCTCCTAAAATGTACTACCTCATGAGTCACAGTTGTCTGTAGTTCCTACTCCCCAAGGTGTGTTTCCTATCACTCGATAAGCATAGGCACTTAATCCTCGTATAAAATCTGTTTACGTTCTTGTTAATAAAAGATCGCACACGCAGTCAATTTATTGTAAACAGAAGCTATTTTCACCGCTACACGTCATCAAAGGAGGCTTAAATTCATTTAAATTTAATATTTTTTTTGATGCTGTACACTGCCAAACCTGCAGCACCAACCTGAGAGTATATTTCTTAGACACCCGACAGATTTGTTGAGAATTAAACCCAACTTTTCTTAACGTTTTATTGGAAAATACGTATTATGTAAGTTTATTGCACTCGATTGGTTATGTTTTAATAAGATATCATCGATTTTTTTTATACTGGGATCATTTATTGGGCCTGGGGATACAAAATACTAAACAATGGTTTGAGCCCAGCCCTGTGGTCGCCTCCACACAGAGTTCACGGAAGAAGTAACATTGTTTTGACAATCCCCCAAATGACTTCCTACACGAGTCTCTACTGACCTTGAAAATGCTACTTGCTATATAATTTGTCTATCCAAATAAAACGTCCAGCGTATTACATAAGATAATCATTATTAAATAAAACCCAAACATTACGAGAATGTCGGGAAGAGTAAGAAAAGAAAATTAAAAACACTTCTCTTCAACATTTTTGTTATTGTTCACAAGAATACATTTAAATTGCTCGCAAAAGAAAGTTTACGTTACATCGACTGTTTAACGAGATGCTAAATTAAAGTGGACCTTGTTATCAGCCAATGTATTACTTTCAATCGGCTCAAACGCTAAAGTCCAGTGCTGATATTAATCCGCCATCTTGGACCGCTGCCAAACGTCAAAAAGCGCGCGTTCCGAAGTGGGCTTCTTCTGTCTTGTAATTTATATGGTTGCTGTCAGTATAATATTGCGAACGATTTAGATATTGCGCTCAATATGATAGAAACACCACTTAAGATAAGGAAACTGTGTTTGGTATCTTAGTAAGAGTAGTGGTGGGTTAGTCGGGAAATCATAATACGGTTCAAAGTCAAGACCAAAGGATGCTGTAATCATTCAAACAAGATCATGAAAATAACAAACAACAAACTAAAGAGGCAACTCGTTAGCTAGGTAGATAGTTCGCGTCAAACATACTATCTGAAGCCGTCCCGAACTCCCGAGTCCCGCATTCCTATTATTTTATAATGAAAAACAGCGATCTAGAAGTTTGAGTCGAACTATAGACGACGTATTGTTGTGTAGATTTCGATTCTCGCTACATTGGATCCACTTTGAAACAACCTGACCTGTGGCCTGACTCTTGAACAGAATTTCATTGCACAAGCTTTGTAGAAATGTCAAACAAGAAATTTATGAGCCTTATCTCAAAGCCTTTTAAGTTCACAAAATTTTTTGGTGACAGTAATCTAATGCCAATCCGGCGAAATTCGATTTAAGAGCCAGAGGCCTTGTATTGGTTACGAGGCAAGGTGAGGGAGCTTTGACGACATGAAGAAACAAAGATTGATGACCACCTTTCGGCCCAGCCTTTGACCATCCACTTTAGATACTATTCGGCCCAGCCTTTGGCCATCCACTGTAGATACTAGGACATCCCCAGGCGGGAAAAACCGTGCAAACTTGAAGTATTTGCTCGCTCATAAGACTCCTCACTGTCTGCGTCAACAATGGGTAGCAAAGCAAGAGTGTCGATCTTTCGGACCTTTTCCTGACATCAGATCTCACCTGGTAACCCTGATCAAAACAATGCAAAAATAACTCGACCGTAAAAGATTCCTCGGAACCACACGGTTTACGCCAGAGAAATAGCTTACACGCTAAAAATAACAACGTTTTGTTTTTGAAACGTCTTTCCTCAACTGCTAGTATTATGTGTACTTACCTATTAGTTGTTTTGTTTAATGTGCATAAAAGAAAACATACGATTCTATTCATCTTCGCCTTACATTTTATTCTTGTTAACTAATTAATTAGAAGTACTAAATAAAAAGTATAGTAGTATAAAGTAGTTGGTAAAAGTGTAGAAAAAACTAACGTAGTGCCATATTTTTCGATTATTAACCAGAGATCACATTTATTAAATGGAATGGTGTAAGGGGGTCCTCCAACATCTTCGGGCCCCAAGCCAACCTCACCTGCAAGCTGGTGCACCCTGCTGATCAACGAAGGAGGCTCTGGCGATGGCTCCCCTTTATGGGTTGGGAGGTCAGATGGCAGTCGCTTTCGTAAAGCCAACACACGCCAAAGAGTTATGATCAGCCACAAGAGAGTACCCGATCTGGATATAGGGCGTCGCCGAAAAACGACGCGCAGGGGGATCGCCCTACTCCTGTGTTAAGTGGGTTAGGGCTACCGGGCCATTGGCGGGCCCGGTTAAAGACATTAGTCCAGAGAAAGGTCCGCTTCGCATCGTGGCCAAATGGCGTGAGGTGATTGGTGTCATTTGTGACCCCAAAATGCCGATCAAGCTGAAGGGGCAGGCAGGTCTATAAAACCATCATTAGGCCTGTCCTTTTATATGGCAGTGAAACATGGCCGTTACTAGAGCGACACAAGCAGGAGCTGCGCGTCACGGAAATGAAGATGCTGCAATGGATGTGTGGAGTCTCACGCAAAGATCGCGTGCGGAGCGGAACACCCGCATCCGCGGCAGCCTTCGTGTTCGTGACATCGCAGACAAGCTGCAGGATTGCCGCCTTCGTTGGTATGGCCATGTCTCACGGAGATCGGCAAACTACGTGGGCAACAAACGTCTGGCCATGCCGCCCCCGCCAGGTACCGGTAGAAGAGGTCGACCCAAGAAGCGATGGTTCGACGTCGTTAAGGATGACATGCGTGCCAACAGACTCACCACTGAGGATGCACAAGACAGCGCGAAGTGGGCCAAGAAAATAAGAAAGGCGGACCCTAGGGCCCCACACACCAGTGTGGGTTCACAACCGGGATAGACCGCACGGATGATGATGATGATGATGACATTTATTAAATCGAATTGACGTGAACAATTCTGTTTTTGTGTGTCATGGTCGATTTATCTTTCAGTACGAGAACCATGCGTTAACGCCGACGGTAGTAGCTAGCTCGTCAAGTTTTTGTGGAGGATTTTGGTACAATAATGCCTCTAGTTTGAAGTGAGCTGCTGAGTGTTCCGTTCACCATGACGGCAAAAGTCACTTGCCTCTGACTACCCCGTTCGGGATAAAGTCGTGATGGTATGCTAATGCCTCTAGTGAGTAGTAATGTAACTAAAATGGCATTAACAAGTTGCTGTAGTTAACTATCGTAGTTTATGTGACGGAAACTCATGGTAGACGTACTGGGTCCTTATTACCATCTCTTCATAGCCAGTCAAGTTAATTTCCTAAACTGAGCGTAGCGAGCAATATCGGAATATGTTTTTTTTAATTTTCAGCCAGTCAGCGGTTACCTGTCAATAATGCATCCTCTAGGCCAGATTTTACTGACGGAGTTGCTCTCTACCATCAGTTTAGAAAATTAACTTGACTGGCTATAAGAGATGGTAATTAAGGGGGCTGGGGCCCTACTCCCGTTCGTAGAACACGTAGTTACGTGAATTTTTAGTCGTTAAAAAAACATACTTACCCTAGGAAATTGATGTTGAGTTTTAGGCATTCTAATAACCATATTTTATTGTCCAAAATACAGGAAACCTACAAAACTCAAAAAAACTCAAAACTCAAATAACTTTATTCAAATAGACTGTATCAGTACTTTCAAATCGTCAAATTTACAGCAAAATAAACTAAATAATAGACATAAATACTATAATAATATGGATTTGTAAATAAACAGTATACTGACATAATGCGACTCTACCACCGCGTCGGAGTTGTTTCTTGCTGAGAAGACCCGACGAGAAACTCAGCAGTTACTCTTTTAAACTTGTTTTGGGTTTACAACAGGCGTTAGTAAAGTACAAGCAATGTGTCATTTTGATACAAATAAATAAATAAATATGCGCCAGACAACACACCTCTTGTAATGGTCTCGAAGTAGGGATTATTAAATCCCTGTGTTACGAGGTACCACACAAGGAAATAAGCTCGGGGCGTCTCCCAGCACACCCAGACCCGAGTCAATTAAGAAAAGATCGTTTCCTGAATTGACCCGACCGGGAATCGAACCCGGAACACTACGGAAATCGAGGCGAGAAACCGTGCTACAGCACACTACGCCAATCGTGTCGTCAAATAAACCTAAAAGAATACAAAACAAAGAGATTCTTAACATACCTCGTTTTGTCCCCTGTTTACCTTTCCAAAGTCTCACAAAACTTCGTAAATTTGTACCGGAGTAGGCCACCTGCGCCCCGATTCAGAACGAAGTTATCGACCGATATGGTAAATTTATGGTTAATTACCCTCTGAACGTTAGCATTAAATATTTTAACATGTAACAGCCAAAGGCCTTTAGTTTGTGTGACACGAGTAATACAGACATATTCCATACCAAAAAGATCCACTAAAAATAAAAGAAAATAACCGAATCTGTCGTTAACTGTGCTCTGAATAGGGGGGCTGGTCATCGCTCACTAACGTGTCGTGCGTGACTAGTGACCGTGACAGGTGGTCATAAAGCCCAAATATAATCAAAATGCACAGAATTTCTAATCACGTTTTGTCTGGCTGTCTGTATTAATACATATTGAGTTGATTTATTAGTGAATTCACGTGCTATGAAGCTGGCATGCTCGGAGACGCGTAGTGCAATGTACGCAATATTGGTGTCAGAGTCCACTTAAATAGTTTAGTGTACGATCTAATAAATGAGTGCAACTACGAATATGCATTTCAACGTCGCACAATTGGTGGCCAATTTAAGTTGGAACAAACCTAACGTAACTAGATTTTGCTTTACATTTTTAGGGTTCCGTACCTTAAGGGAAAAAACGGAACCCCTATAAAGTTCTCTTTGTTGTCCGTCTGTGTGTCTGTCAAGATCCTTTTTCTCAGGAATGCGTGGAGGCATCAAGCTGGAATTTATATCAAATACTCAAGTCTACTGTCCCTTGAACTTCTAAGCCAACGCAATCAAAAGATACAGCCGTTTATGCCGCAATTTTCCGCGAATTTTCGACACTCGCAAGGGAATCAAAACCTACAGGGTACTTCCCGTGAACTTAGACTCTTGAAATTTGGTAAGAAGAAAGGTCTTATAGCACATATAAAGGGAAAATGCAAAAACCGTAAATTTTTAGTTACATCATATAAAATATTTTCAATAAATATACTCGTACCTTCAGGTTTGTACTCTTCAAGTGCTACACCACATCATACTGTTTTCCATTTTACCGCTGTCATCTGTAATTTGGCTCATAATTGCTATGAAAACTTGGTCAAGAAACTGAAATGTCAAGCTAATTATTTTGCTGACTGCTCCTGTTAGTTTGGCGCCCAACATGGTACATTAATGATTTGGAGGTTAAAAACAAAATTCACAAGAATCGGTAAAATATCAAATGAAAAACTCCAGAGTTAATAATACCTACTTGCAAAAATAAACAATCGTTATTTCATCTGCACGTAGAAAGATAAATCAACGAACTAATCTTATGTATCATAGATTATTCGCGGTCGACATTGACCTTCAAGCGGTCGGCCATTTTAATGGCGGGAATATGTTCGCGGGAAAGCGCTTTTTGATCTGTGGATGCGACTAATACGAGTACTTATCATTGGATGCGAAAGTAAACACTATTTTTTTGCTTTTCATCGAC
Source organism: Udea olivalis (assembly GCA_947369235.1). NCBI lineage: Eukaryota > Metazoa > Arthropoda > Insecta > Lepidoptera > Crambidae > Udea > Udea olivalis. The sequence goes on along the minus strand of OX376370.1, from coordinate 8,528,170 downwards.
AGATGTTCTTAACGAAAAGTAAAATTTAAAAAAAATTACATGATGTTGTAGTCGCTGTCACTTGATCATTCAGACTGACAGCGATTCATTCACTGGGTTCTTTCAGCAATCCCCTATTATTGTTTGATTATGATGGTGTTGTTTTGTTCAACCGACTTCCAAAAAAGGAGGAGGTTCTCAATTCGACTGTATGTTTTTTTTATTAATCAGCGGTCATCTGGCACGAGCCTTGCAGATGAGGGTGAATATTCACTGTAACAAGTCATATTTTGATGTGGCAATTAACAATGTAAAAGGGGTTTAAGTAACTTTGTATGGCCCCGTGGAGCCATTCTTTTTATTAGCGGCCAGCAATAATTTTACCATGGTTTTAAAGAACCCTGAGAAAGAAACATACCTAAGTGGTCAGAATTGTTTTAAGTAATATCGAAGCCGAGATATTATGATTTCTTAAAGTATTATTTTTTGCCTAAGTTTTAATAAAATAATAGTTCTGAAATGTTACTTTAAGGAGCTAATCTCACCTAACAGCTGTTAAAAAGGATGCATAAATAGGAGAGGAAGGTTTTCTATTCAAGATGTACCTGTTGAGTATATTTTTCCAATAAAAGTACATCCAGCAATACTTCAAGTTAGATATCCATAGTTGTTATGTTGTCTAAATAGCAGTAATTGCACTAGGAAGTGGAACACAAGCTATCAAGAAAAACGACCTTAACGTCAATGACATCAAAAAGACATTTTCTAATAGTCAATATGTAAATAGGAGGTATTGGTTCTTAGCCGTCGACTTTAGGAACACCTGAAAGTCTTTTTACCCACAGTACACGAACAATAATGGCCTAATATAACACCTGGCCATTGAAAAATGGCCTACTTAAATACTTATTGCGTCGCATGTTTATAAGGATTTTAAATAATGCCGCTTTTTTTACCTTTTCCTTGGTATGGATCAATTTCAATTAAGTAATTAGTTAAACCTCTGCTCCGATATTCTTTAGCTATATGTGCTCCATATAAAGTTTGTTTCCCCTCGATATGTTCTTTCTTATTAAGTAGGTTTGGTGAGTGGCCGCGAAATTTCAAAAATGACGCCAACGTTACCCATACCCCTTTGGTCATTGATTTCAAGGTATCGTTCCGTGACTTTTTTTAGTATTTTTACCTGTTTTCCGTTAGTTTTAAACAAAACTGAGCCTATGAAGTTTATCATCATACACGTGCAATGTAACGCACGAGTCATTCACTCGTCGGATCCTGTCGGTTATGTGGATATTTTGCTTATTCAGCAAGAAATATTAGAAAGTCTTCCAGCTGCCCGAACAAAAGTTCCGCGATAAGCTCTGACTTACTTTGCTCACCAGTATGTCTACCATGAGTTTCACGGATCATGCCCATCAAAGTATGAAGCACAGTACAGAGTTGCATCAAAACCAAAGTGTTTTTAACCGGTACATAAAATAAACCTCTACATTAGACAGTTGTTATTTTTGGCTTCGACACCCGGGTTTCAATGCTTTTATTAAAAACGTAACCTAACCTCAAACCAAAGAAAAAAGCGCAAACCACGGGTAAGTTGTAAGTACATACATTTATCTATTCATGTGTCTCAAATGACCACCTTACCTTACCACGTTGGGTTTGATCTGACATGCTTGGTGAAAAGTGGGCTTTTGAGTGTTCCGTTCACCATGACGGCAACTGATTACAGCCAACTTGCCTCTGACTTCACCGCTACAGGATTTGGTCGTGAGCGTATTGTATGTTTTGTGTCCTAAATATTCATTTTTTACATTTTCGATTCTGAAAGAAGTTCTTTAGTCATGCAGACATTTTCAGTCATTCACGAAAATATCTAACCCGGAAATTGACTCAAACTTTCATCTGGAGCGACCGTTATTCCACATTATTTACCGGGAACGCAACATACATACATTGGGATCGATGACGCGGGTGTAAGTATGTATTTCATATGTCAAAGAGGAGTGCAGTGCACTTCTTTTGTCGCTCTTTTCTTATTTGTCCACGCTCAACGAATGATAACGGCTTGCAAAATCAAATAGATTGCAGGCTTAATACTCTTTTTGTGAAGTAAGTACCTATTTTGAACATCTACTGGAAAAAATCTTCAGGTCCAATGTCCATTAGAAATAGAAATACTACTTATTTATTTATTTATTTATATTAGGTATGCAAACAGATCACAGCCATTACACAACCAAGAATATATATAAACTTATCATAACTAGACCGTAATCCTTAAATAGCATACACATCATGATTTAACTTTACATCTACAACGAGGGTTAAACAAATTTGATTACTGACTATATTTTAATTATACAATGGGTGTTCTTAATATCATACATTATTTGTGTACAGTCGAGGACTGCTCGGTTATAAGAAATTCAGATACTGCTCTTTTGTACTGGGGAAATCTGTTATTGAATACATCCACGCATCCGCCACTACGGACGACATCATTGTACGTTCTGCACATTCTGACCATGGGATTGAAAAAGGAGGTGTTGTTCTTATACACTTGTATTGCAAAAATGTTCGGGTGACGCGAACTATGCCGAGTATTAAAGTCGAGGGAAGAGAGCAAATCCGGGGCATTAGTAGCTGAATGCACTATCTTGTGAAGACAAAGCAAGTCATATCTTTTACGACGAGTCTGCAAAGGTATCAGGTCAAACTTTAAAAGCCTCTCCCTGTAGTCTCTGAGCGAACGTCCATAATTGAATTTACGTGAAATAAACCTTAAGCACTTCCTCTGCACTCTCTCGATGCTGTCGATATGGACACCATAATATGGGGACCAAATCGGACAACAATACTCTAAAACACTACTGGTACTATATACCTAAAGGTTTTTCTATTTCTATTTCACTAATGATTTTATGACGACACGATAGGCGTAGTGCGGATAGCACAGTTTCCACCTTAGCTTGCGTGGTGTCCCGGGTTCGATTGCCGGTATGGTCAATTTAGGAAACGATCCTGCTTAAATTGACTCAGATCTGGGTTGGCTAGGAAACGCCCCTATCTGGGACCTCAAAAAGCAAGGATATTTATCCTTACATTGAGACCATGAAGAGTGGTCTGGCGCATATTTTTATCTATTCATTACACGCTGTTTTTTTACATTCGACATCTAGGGCTGAAATGTGATTTTTTAGTTTACCTATCTTTATATTACTATACAGGGTGACTGGGGATTCATTGGCATCCTTTTAAAATAGGAACCTACTCATGATAATATATGCAGTACTTTACCCAAGTATAAGGCTATTTAATAGGTAAAAAATTGCATATTTTTAACTTATAAACATCATGTCTAATACTTGGCAATTGTTTAAAAGGTTTCGAAATATGAAATTGTGTACCTATGAAATAACCAAATACTTGGAGAAAGTACTGTATATCATGAGTAGGTTCTTATTTCAAAAGGATGCCAATGAATACCCAGTCATCCTGTATAGGGAGGCTAAGTCAAAGCGCATTTTCAGAGGGCGCCACTGCCGAGGGCACCTTCTAGCTTTAAGCCCGGTTCACATCATTCCTTATTTTGTTCCAGTAGCAGCATTCCAGTCCAGCGCTGGAATACCAATGGAATAAATGAACCGGCACTGCAATGTCCACAATTGAATGTCCACATTGATTAAGCGCTGGACTGGAATGCTAGACTGGAATAATGTGAACAGGCATTATCATGTTGAGTTTCTTTTGACGTACGATAACTTAATTCGCCTTGATAAATTGACGCGATTCGTCAGGACATTGGGTACCAGCGGTGATACGCCACCAAACGGGAGCCAAAAGCAATTCTTCTCACCAATAAATAAATAATAACCCACCCATACCAATGATTGAGATATGACAGATTAATATCATTAAAATGCTATCTTGACGTCGCAACGCAAAAGACCACGCTCAGGCGCTGCGCGAACCAGTTTCCAGTTACCGACACCGAACACTTTTTGTATGGGTAAAGTGGAAGCAACGGGACGCAAAAAATGACGGTAACTGGAAACTGTTTTGCGCAGCGCCTTAGTTTTCACACAAACGGGAGCTTTGCGTTGTCTGTTCAGATTTATGTGAGTACGTAACGCCCTAAAAGACATGGGCGTTTTTACCTCTTTGTCGTTCGTTCACTGATCTTATGAACGGTCTATAAATACCACTCCTTGTTTTCGAGACACCGTTTACCTCGAAAAATCTGTTGGATAGGTTTCAAGCAAACATTGTTCCGATTGCTATATCTGGCTGTAAGGTCTTGTCGGTTAACCTGGTTGCAGTTTGAAGAGCTGACCTGATGAGACCTAATTACACTTCAATTAAAGAGGAAAAGTTTTTTTAAATTAGGAGAGCGAGTCAACCCCAACACGAGTATTGCATTACTCTCTGGGGTGTCTCAATACTTTAACTGTTGATATTGAGTAATAAAGTTATTTTATTTTATTTTATTTATTTTAATAAGTTTTTGTTATTAATTCACAACACTAACGTGCTATTAAGTTTTCGTTTTGATTTTATACGCAGCGATCTGGGGCATTCAATCACTTTTTTTTATATTGCCCGTCAAGATGGCCTCACGCCCCGCTTATATGAGGAAGGAAACACATGCGCTGGAAGAGCATTCCACGTCTGGATGGTACGGCAAACCTTATGACTTGTCAAGTTCATTTCCTAAATTGAGCGTAGCGACCAATTTTGTAATATGATCAGCGGTTACCAAAACGCATCTTCTAATAGTCTGGATACTCACTGACGTAATGGCCCGCTCCCCTGAGTTTAGGGAATTAACTTGGCCTTAATACAAATACAAAATTATCTAACGAAAGTGCTCGCTACGCTATGTTTAGGCAATGAACTTGACGAGTTACATGGGATTTCAATTAGGCGCCTGACCCCATAAATCACAGTAATTAATAGGTGGCAAAGATTGTGAAACATTATAACCTGAAAGATAGACAGTTTGTTGTTTGTTTTTATAAACCCAAATCGATTTATCACATGTAAACCTATTGGTCAAAGCTCTTGAACCTTGGGCTTTCTATCCTGTCCTAATTACAAACCAATCCTTACGTCACATTCCGTCCGTTCTTTAATTAGCATTTTATGGCTTACATGACCTAGATATGCTAGTTATGCCACCTATTTATAACCGGCCAACGACCTATCGACAGCCGATCTAATGCCAAATGCGATATGGCGGTCTGTCAATGAAAGACTACACCCGTTGAGGTATAGGTCGGCTGATTGCAAGCGGTGATAGCTTTAGGATTTGCTGAAAGATTTTTTTGAATAAATAACTCTCATTTATATTTCCATTTGTACACGTTTGTCTATCCATAACAAATTTAAATGAGTTTTTCCTGTCGCCATGGTCTGCTGGAAGAAATCTCTTTCTAGACATAAGCTAACCTGTACTTTTGTACTCCTTATTGTTTTCTATGTAATTTGTCTCTTTGTGTACGAAATAATAATAAATAAATATAGATAAATAAAATTTTACAAACGCCTCGGTCACGGTAATGTTATCTTCGATATCTGTCGGTCCGAAGTGCGTTGGTAACGCCCAATGACCTTCAATATAAAAAGGACCTAGCATCTACAAGCTGCCACAGCGGCACAATAAAGTGTGCATGACGATATTTTAAGCACACTTTTTCCTTAGCTTTTGAATTGTAGTATGTTGTGCTAGATTCAGTGTATGGAGATCATTGGTAACGCCGGGTTTAGGCCAACAAGGCCAAGTGTTTAGGGATTTGGAACATAGCCCAACACAGAATACTTAGTTAAGTTATAGTTATAGTAAGTAGTACTTAACCAGCGTCTGATTTTTTTTTGTTTGAAAGGTGCTTCCCGTGTGGTCCCATTTTAATTTGGTCAAGTTTTGACATTGGCATCTATGAGAAACCCATATAAGTCTTAAATTTGCATTAAGTATATATGCAGTGGTTTTTTTTAATTTTATTTACCCTGAAATTTAGGATCGTAGCTGAGAAAAGTTATTAAGAAATGTATGACAGAAAACGTAAGAAAGTAGAACACATTCGAACGAATCGATCGAAGCTCATAGCTAGGCAAATATTAGATAAAGATAAATAAAGAGAAAGGCAAAGTTGTAGAGAATTTAATCAGCTTTCGTTATGTTTTACAAAAAAATTCGTACAACGCACCGTTTTCGAACAAAGTTCCAAAGTCAAATTTTCTGCTTTCGACTTTTCCATCTAGAATCATTCAATGCCTAGGCTATTTGGTTTTTACATTGGAATGCGCATCAAGGAGACATTTTTCACATGAATAAAAAATAATTTCGTGAAAAATTGCTAAATGTTGCGATTTGACAGGAAATTGGGTACCAGCGGTGATACGCCACGCCACCTAGCAGAAGCAAAGTGTCAAGATCACTTTTGTTTGGGTCAATTCGATTTGCAGACGCAGTCAACTCACTTTTACCGGATTTCGTTTTTCGTAAAAACCGACAACGCTACCAAATAGCCCATGGTTACGACATCCACTCGTACGCAGAGGTAGATAGGTACGTCAGGTAAACAACAAATACTCGAACTTTGCCAAGAGCCAAGCATAACTCAGTGATGAATTGACGATAGACTTACTGGCACCATTACTCAATGTAGGCTGACATGATACGTCAGAATAAGGGGTGCTTTGATAAAAGACACATTGATCTGTTATGACAGGAGAAACACCACTGTGAAATTAATATGGGAATAGTTTGAAGAAGCACATTACCAGGGAAAGTTCTTAGATAAAATGTATATTTATAACCGACTTCAAAAAGGAGGTTTTCAATTCGACCGTATATGCTTTTTTTATGTGTGTTCGCGGATAACATGAACCGATTTGAATGATTATTTTTTTGTTGCAAAGGAGATATTCCAAGGGTGGTCTCGTGATAAGGAAACGAGGATCTGATGACGGCATCTTAGGGCAATCGAGTTAAACATTCGAAAATCGTCGGAGCGACTAGTGTGAATGTTATTTTTTTTATTGGGTATTAAAGTATTAAAGCACTACCATTTAATGAAGGTCTGGAGTCTATCTGATGATGGAGGCGAAAGACAGTCGAGGGAACTCCTCAACGATTTACCGCAGTCACCCAGTGTTTGGGCTTGATTAATTTGTACTGATGAGAACTTTACACCTAAATGGGGTGTGACTATCAATAGGGGTCTGATGATGAAGAAGAAGGACAGTTAAGGGAACTCCTCAACGGTTTGCAGTAGCTACCTTGTGTTTGGACTTAATTCATTTAATATTGATTAGAACTTTGCACCGATGTTTGATTTCACGAAACTTCGTAAATATGAACCGTAGTAGATCTGCTGATTCTGCTATTTAAAGGCCAATGGAATCGTAATCAAATGACAAAAATATTTTGACATTTGGTCCTACTAAAACTGTCATAATCACACCATTCAATAACGACTTTGGTATAAGCTGGGCCCAGCTAAATGCATAAAAACTGCTATTATTTATCGCCACTGTATTTATTCGAAGTTCGGCTGCGCCTGAAGCTCATCAAACAACCGATCCGCTGAGAATGCGAAGTGCAGCAGCCTTGTTTACATTATCCGTGTAGCAAGTAGCAACCTTGTTCAATCATTCCGGTATTTGAATTATCCAATGTCTGTGTGTACGTATACTATCATGACCTTTTCATCTACGTAATTTATCTCACAGCACTTCACAGCACCGAATCTAAAAATAAATAAACTTCCTACATGGTTAGTTTCGCTTAATGGGGTGCATATTAACGCCTTTGTCATCCAAATACAAAAGAGTTAGCATGGATAGTTTGGGAGTTACGTAATGCAAAATACTGACACATATCACGATAAGCGTATATCACCTCACCTACTCTTCCTCTTATTTATTTTCATTTATTTAATCTTCAATGCAAAAAAATTACATTAGGCGGACTTAATGCTAAAAGCATTATCTACCAGTCAACCATCGGATGAGATAGAAATGCTGTTGGCGGTGCAAAATGTTCATTTAGAATTGGAAATGAATACAAAGATTTTATAAATTCTTAAAAACAACAGATACAACCTAATCAATATAAATTATACGTTTACACATAAAAATACATAACATAAATAAATATATACTTACATAATATATAAACTACTCAATCACTATTAAGGGAAAACAATAAAATAAAATAGATGATGAACAGTGTAGTTGTGAGGACAGCGAAACGTCGCCACATCCATGAGAACGTGCAGTCTTCTTCGTTTTCGGACGTATGGAAGTTCCTCAAGTCCCTCGGCTTCGGGAAAACTTCGTCTGTTTCCCCTCCTTTGACTTGAATCATTTGGACCAAACATACCCAGACAGATGGATCGGACGCGGTGGACCCATCGCCTGGCCACCAAGGTCCCCCGACTTAAACCCTGTCGATTTTTTTATCTGGGGATTCTACAAAGAGTTAGTGTATTACAAAGAATACAATACATCGAAGAATTAAACACTAAACTAAGAGAAGCACAAGAGACAATAAGACAAAAAGAAGACTACTTTCAACGTCTAAGAAGACAGTTTATTAAACGTTGTCGTATGTGCATAGCTGAAGGTGGACGTCACTTTGAACATTTATTATAGTAAAAAATACTTAATGTATTTTTGTAAAATCGTTGGTATGTTTCTACTTTATTTCATGTTATCCACTAATTTCCTGTAATGAATCTATCAATTATTGAAGGTCATTTGGGACTTAAGCCCTTGCAGTAGCTGATTGAAATTTTACAAGTAGTGGGTACACACAGTAGGCAAGTTTTTGAAATGGGTCCTGAAGTTTTATGTTATGTGCTTTTTTGGAGTTACACCACCCTAAAGAAAGAAGTAAAAAATCATCCAAATAAAAAAAGTTCACTGTTTATTTTTTTTTGCAGAAAATAATTTGCCTGAGTTACAACTGTAGTGGTGTAATGAAAGGCCTATTAATTGTTCATATTCACAAAAAAATCAATGTTCTAGTAATAATACTTTAGTAGAAATCATTAAAAAAAGGCGTCATTTTGGGTACTAAGAAAAAATATAGAAAAATGCTGTTTTCTCGAAAACTATAAATTTTCGGAACATACATGGGGATCCTTAGAGTAGCCCCTGGACCCCTCTATCGATGGTTTTCGTTTGAACCACATGAAACCCGACACCGTGTATATGTTTATGAAATCTCTTAACCATTTCACCTTCTGTAACATCTTATTTAAAACTTTTATCTTTAGCACTGCCTGTAATATCTCTGTCGGACTCTGTGGTTGACTAGTAGAGAATGCCTCTATACATTAAGTCCGCCCTTTGTAACATAGATTATGTGCAATAAAGAATAAATAAATAAATAAATAAACAGTGGAAACTACTGAGAATTTCTTAAAAAATCACGGGTTGCTGTTTTGAACATGGCTTTACTTGGTGACATTTTGATAGAGTCTGGCAGCTTATTCCACAATCTGACAGCTGTGAGAACAAAAGAGTGATCGACGTGGCTTGTCCTATGAGCAGGAGTCTCCAGTCTTAGCACATTGTATGAGCGCTGTCTACGAGAACTAGTATCACCCATCAGCTGAAATTTACACCTGAGATAGTCTGGGGAATTTGGATCACGCAGAATACTGAAGAGCGAGCACAGCGTTCTCAACTCTCTGCGCTTGCGGATGGTCAACCATTTCAGTTGGGCCCGGTATGGAGAGATGTGGTCATATTTTCGTTCTCCAAATATGAAGCGGAGACACCCGTTGAGGAGACGATCTAATTTGTTGAGAGAGGCTTGGGATAGGCTAGAGCAACAGACTTCCGCGTAATCAATAATGGGCAACACCAGCGCCTAAACCAAAAGTACCTCAGTGCCAGAAGTGAGAAATTTTTTGAGACGGTAGAGAGCTCGAAGGGTAGCTGACACCTTTCTGCTGGTTTCAGTTATATGTTTGTCCCAGCTCAATATACTAAGGGAATTACAGCTCCATTAATTTTAGCCCCATTATTAACCTTTGCCAGGAGATGCGGAGTACCTATAATAATGGCTTGGCATTTTGAGGGGTTTACTGCTATTCCAAAATTGTTGGCCCAGTCATCCAAGCGGTTTAAATCCCTGTTCAGAGCATAAACGGTCTTCTCAAATTGATCAGCACCACATCGTTCATAGAGCTTCAGGTCGTCAGCATAAAGGTGGTACGAGCAGCTCTTAGGATTTATAATGACGCTTGCCTAGCAATTCGGACTCCTATTCACGGACTTCCATTGCAAGAAAATCGCTATTTAGACAGCGATTATTGCTATTTGAATTATCAAAATAAATCAATATCTGGGACAATTAACACCAAGATCATCTGACCCCAAACTAAGCAGAGCACGTACTATGGGCAGCAGCGACTGATACACATACTTAAATAATTCTAAATATATACTTAAACAGATAATAACACCCAGACACACAACAAACACAAATGTTTGTCATCATAGCAATCAATTAGAGTTGCTAAATTAAGGGGCGAAGCCTTTAAAAAAAGTTTAAATATGCGTTCGCGCCAGTAATAGATAGATTATATCCTATAACAATACTAACATGTGCGCTTCAAAAAACAAAACGCGCGTACAAGGGCTTATTGCAGCGTGTTCACACGAATCGGTGGTGGTGAGTTAGAATCTATTGGATTATACGAGCGACGACGCTCGTGCGAGTTACGCGAGTGACAAAAGGCGCGTCAGTAGGTACGCGCCGTTCGCTTCAAATAGCGAGCTTATATGCGCGTATAAATCGCAATCTAAAACCACTCTTACTTTGAATAAAGGTTAATTTTCGCAAAAGTACTTATCCACTTTACGAAAGTAGCTAATTTAGCTATTTGACACATATTTTGCTATGACGTCACGTTGGATGCACTCCAGAAAGAATTCGATTGTGACACCGGTGGCTATCGCCAGAATCCGTAAATTAGAGAAACAGGTCGCAATGCTGAAAAACCATTTGGTTAGTTTAATGTTGTTTATTTTATTTATTTATTATTTATTTATTTATTTATTTATATTTCCCGCCTTATTTATTCATCATCATCAGCCTATCATAGTCCACTGCTAGACATAGGCCTCCCCCAATGCGCGCCATCGCGCCCTATCCTCAGACGCATCCTTGACGCAGCCAGTTTCTGCCAGCAACCTTGCGCAAGTCATTACCCCACCTGCCGGGGGCGTCCTACACTACATTTGCCGATACGCGGTCTCCACTCTAAACACGCTTACTCCACGGTTATCTGTTCTACGGCATAAATGGCCTGCCCACTGCCACTTCAGCTTACTAATCCTGTGAGCTATGTCGACGACCTTAGTTCTCTCGGATTACTTCGTTGCAAATCTTATCCTTCAGAGAAACACTGAGCATAGCTCTCTCCATAGCTCGCTGAGCGACTTTGAACTGGTGGGCTAGGCGCACTGTTAGTGTCCACGTCTCGGCTCCGTATGTCATGACGGGTAGGACACACTGGTCGAAGACTTTAGTCTCAGGCACTGTGGTATTGGTGAAGACCCGGCGAAGTTTTCCGAAAACTGCCCAGCCCAGCTTAATTCTTCTTCTGACCTCCTTCTCGAAGTTGTTTCTACCCAACTGCAATACTTGCGCGAGGTAGGTATATTCCTGAACAGCTTCGAGTTAGCGTAGTCCTTATTTATTACTGGTCTAAAAATAATTACACCTAGAAGGATAGTTCCATACAAAAAGCCGCGCCATTTGTGATGCCAAAAACAACTGTCAAAATAACAATTCGTTACACATGTAATCACAATTTTCAGTATTTACGAGTAACATGCATGAATACTACTTGTGCTTCTCTGTTATGTTGTTGCAACCATTTACTGCACAAATAAACATTTTGCAGAAGCTCTTACCTCGAGAAATTAACATCGGTAAGTTCAGATCCAGACGTGACATCCTGATATTTGTGGCATCAAAACGGGTGCCTCGACTCGCCTTTTAAGCGTAGTTATTCTAAGTTACTGGTTAGCTTTACTTAAGATAAAATTTTCGAAAAACGGAAAAAACATTACCTGTTATCCCCAAAGTAAAAGCAACAAATAGTATTAACAATGAATTGTGTATATATGTGTATGTACAAAAAGATTTGCTCCCAAGGCCATCTTTATCTGAAGATCCAAAGAGCAAAGGCTAAACGATTGTATCATCAGAATTATCTTTGTGAGTACCTGGGTTTACTTTACAGGATTATACTATCTAAGTTATATCGTACCCATTGACAATATCAGTCAATCTGATTTTGAATTCTGTGTATTGTGTATGTGCATTATTCATATAAAACATACAACAATTAGAAAACTTACTTACTTATCTATTCAACTATAATAATTCTATGTAACTAACTAGTGAACCGACCAACTTTTATTCTTTTATGGCCACTCAGAATAGTACATTATGGTACAAATGTGTAATGTTAGTGATTACCGCTGAGGCGCCCCATTGAGACCCGAGCCGTTAAATGAGGGTATTTAAGAGAGCCGAGGACGGTGATTATCAATACACACGTGTATCATACAACAGTTTTCAACACACTTGTGTAGAAAATAATACTGATAAATAATTTTATTTAGTAGATAGAAATTTATTTGTACTATTGAACACGTTCTTTTTTGTATCGAAACTTTTTTAAGAACAAAGCAACTTTCAGCAACTTCACTCAGCAAATGAAATGAAAAAAAACACTATTACTCACGTGTGAATAATAGCAATTAAAAAGTCACAGTTTGATTACAGGTGTCGTAATGTGCCTAATTGCGGTGAAATTAGAGCCACTTTATGAGCAAGTGTGTTGAAAAATTGTTTGAATACTTAGAAATCACGATTTTTATGTAACAGGGAGGAAGCTATTCCATTATGTATATAATTCTTCACTGTAACGTCCACTGTGAAATATAAATTAAATTCAGAAAAGTAATTTCAGATCAGAAGCATCCGAATTTCTTCCAAAGTAACAAGAAATAAAATCATAACATTCTTGAACGCATTCTATTTTGTGAAGGAAAATCTACATCACCTGCTTGTCATTAATTTGCATAGTGCATCACTGTAGATATCAAAACATAATTTTTATTCGCTTTCTTGGATTTCATCGAACGCATGCGATTACGTAAACCACAACTTATTGCTACAAAAACTATAAAATACGGCGGGATGGGAGAAACGCTAAAATATCTTCAAAGCAGTCTAACACGATATACTACCGATTTCCATGCTCTAAAATCTTGCAAATGAATTATTTTAAAAATAGTAGGTGCATTCAAAAAACGGTACCTAGCGTCCTACAAGGCAGTATTCTAAGTTGTTAATTTTAATGACTTACCAAAAGTAACCAGTGATAGGTTCGAAACTAGGCTATCAATCATCGGTGATAAACCACCACATGAACCACCTGATGGTAATGGTTACCGCAGTTTATACACGTGCAAGACTAGAGGTAAAGCTACCTATCCTTTCCTACAAAAATTATCTGAACTTACACCAAAAACCCTACAGAGACAAATATTTTCGGAATTACATTCTTACAAAAATCCTGAATTAGATCTGCAGAATAAACAAGCTACAGAAATAAATAAACTCGACATGATTAAGTTTTTAGTTACAGTTTTCAGGTACCATAACAGCAAGGAGAAATGTATCATTAAAATTAATCGACTAGCGGGTGCGACTTGGCAAAAACATTACAAGATTACTATCGCTCCGGACTTTGTTGAGTGCGACGTAGTTTTGTGAAAAAAACTGTTATAGAATGCGAAGTAGACAGAAGCAACATTTTGCCGAAATCTTCTTTTAATAACATTAAACTTGTATAGTTAAAACCCGGCACTGTACTTTTGTGCCCTTTTCCTATCAAAGGTGCAAATAAATGTGTTCTCAGTAAGTTGTTTCTATATTTTCAGGCTTGGAGCGTGTTAATCTTCAACCTCATCATCATCCATAATAAATCGAATTAACATGACTTTAGCTTCAAGTCCACGGGAGTGGTTCAGACTGCGTTGGGATCACATAAAATTATATGCAACCACATGATCTTTAATGCTGTGGCGCTTACACTACGTTCTGTACCTGCCAACGTGGACTTGGCGACTGGCATCGTGTTCATCTGTCAATCTGTCTGTCGCCGTCTTTAACTGTAGTTAGCGAAATGTTTCCTAGGCCTTGACCTAACTAAACTGCTTTTAAAATAAGTACGAACATTTAAAAATGCTTGCATATCATGAAACTGCTTTGATTTGTGGATTTTGTGGTATTAACAATTTTTAAAACATGAAATTTGAATATTTGATCTTCGGTTGGCCCGTGAAGCAATGCGTAGAGATCTACCTACCAAAGGTCGTCAGTTCAATACCCACCTACAATAAATATTTATGTTCGTTCAAAGAGCCCTATTGGCCTCAAATGAGTTGCAAAAATACGCCACCGTCTGGCCAGTTGAAAAAAAAAATTGTCCATGGTCGTTGAAATCCAGTCTTGCTCTACCCAGGGGTCTTATTCTGGAACAGATATTCATTGGATTTTGAAACGTCAAACACGAAATTTATGAATATAATTTAAGAGTCAGGCCCCACTTCGATGAGGAAACCATTGGCTTGGCTGTAGTGGGTTCCCTTGCCATCCGCCCCCTTATTCTTTAGCTAGCAACGAGACTCAATTGCTAGTAGCTCGCATTTTTACAGCTTGCCAGCCATTTTCAGTGCAGTAGATATTCGACTTCATATAGCAACAATCTCTGTCAAACTCTCGATTTTCTGGCGATCGAAGTTCAAGCTCAACCTTCCATGCTTTGCTTTAGTTAGCTACTAATATAGTAGTCTGTGCTTTGCTTGCCTTAAAGCATAAAAAAATTGCCGGCCTAGACAGTGAATTAATCAAAATAGATCGCAATGACATCCCGCATCTTCGTCACGCGCTTACATAAAAACCTGGCAGATGTTTAAAGGGTTTTGTGATAAATATAGTTACAGAAACATACAAATTCGTGACGTTTACCGTTTTTCACGTTCGAATAAACAACGGACAATTCGGTGGAAGAAAAATGTTTGTTTTGAGTTTTTGATGGACTCGTTTTAGATCTGAATAATGATCAAAATTAAGACATCGTTAATTCTCTAGTAAGATTGGGGTTCGTCGAACCTTTCTTTCTTTCGTTGGTGACCCCTATTTTTGGCAATCGGTCCAATGTAAACACTATCTTCTTTAATTTGGCTACAAAATTCGAAATGGAACTATTTTTATTCGTTGGACCATAAGCAATATGGCCGGCTGGCTGACTGACTGTTAGCGCAATGATAGCGATGAAGCGATCCTGCCCTTTTTTAATATGCGCTAGACAACACACCACTTGTATGGTCTCAAATTAAGGATAAATATCCTTGTGTTACGAGATACCAGACAAAGATTAGGCCAGGGGCATCTCCCAGCACATCCAGAGCTAACTTTGAGAAGATCGTTTCCGGAACCGGACGCCACGGAAATTGAGGCAAGAAACCGTGCTACAGAGCACTACACCAATCGTTTTGTAATTTGTCTGTTCAATCCTTTAAAAATAAATTAGTTGATTAAGAAGTAAGTTTGTTTTTGTGTTAAGGAAACCTTACCACATAAATCATGAAAACAACAAGTGGCCATTTTTATAATCCGCATAATTTCTACTTGAAGGTTAACCAGGGACAAAACAAATGCTTTTGGCTAAGAAAGCAGTAAAATAAGATATAAAAGTCGCACTGATTGATCTGTCTTCATAGCGGATGATTAAATGGCGATAAAAAAAATAAACATATATTCAAACTTAAGCAAAAGATAAGTATTTATTTCAATATTTTATTAGCACGTTTTTTTTTGATATGGCTCGCACGGTTTGTGCATTTGCCAGTTTCAAAGTCAGGGAAACATATTTACAAAAGGTTAACGGATACGGATACGGAATCTACGGAAAGGATCAGGAGAGCAAAGGATATAAATTGTATGAAAAATATGTGTAAGTAATAATAAAAACATTTATATTTTTTAATATTATTTACAATTATGAAAAAAGCTATTATTTTATATATTTTAAAATCATTTCTAGGATAATAAAGCAGAGATGTTAGTAGGAAAAGGAATTAAGGGCGAATGGTCATTTAAGGGACAGGAAAACAAAATGTGATTTATATCGCCTACGTCCTCACCACATTCACATAAATCACTAATAGCACGTTGAACGCCATGGCGATCACCGGTGACTGCCAAACAACAGATTTTTAATTGTGTCTGGTTTGGCGGCAGTCAAAGACAAAAAAAAAACTGAAAGAAGAAAATTCATGATCTATTTTTTTTCATTGATGAGTTTGAAGAAGTGGCAATAAATGGCATTGCTTGAGCAGTTGAAAAGTCTCCTTCATAATATTCATAGGCCTACTTATGATAAGTATATTACTTAATTGACTTTTCTGTAAAGGAAATTGTTTGCATTGTTTTCTTGTCATTTTACTTCTCTTACGGTTTACAAAAACATACGGTATATAAGGTTTAAGATTTATGAGTCTGTGGTAACCTTAGAAGTCTGAGATTATCCAAAATACGTCTTAGAAGCAACGGTCCTTGAATTATTCAAACATCTCACACTCAACTCAGAAATAATAGAAGTTTCTCATTACATTATATTCGTTTGTTTTATTCGACCAATGAACCCAACACATCATTTGTCATTTAATCAGTAGTAGGTTTTCGAAGTTAAGAAATTTTTAGTTTAATTTGGATTATTAGAGTCAGAGAGAAAAAAAAAAAGAGTGTCAGTTAATAGAAATCCATCTAATCAATTATGTTTGCTTTTCCGGTATGTACGTACTTACATAGTTATTTGTTATGATAAAAGAGACAACAAATTGACAAATATTAAGATTTCAATGGAAGTAAAAGTAAAAAGTGTTTGACCACTAAGCACTTTATATGCCAATAAATAAGAATTGTTTGAATAAAGAGCGGTATCTCCCTGACACAAACTTCAAAATGAACACTGGAGTTATTTACTTGTTTAAGACTAGGTACTAAATATTTGATAATGAAAAAAATAACCTTTTTTTTACGTAATAGAACGTGAAAAATTGCACAAAAGTTTGTGACTAACACATTCAGTGGTGTTTGTTTTCTGGAGAGGTATATTGAAACTGATATCATTCAGGTGAGCAGTTGAGATTATTTATACATTGTTCCATACGTTGCACAGCCCAAAATTCGTATGTTCTCTGTTAAACCTTGCGGTTGACTGGTAGAGAATGCCTCTAGGCATTAAGTCCGCCAATTGTACCAATTTTTTAAATGTGCAATGAAGAATAAATAAATAAATAAATAAATTCTTGGTGCTAAGATTGTATAAGGCTTATGTTTAACTGTTCACCAAATTTGATTAAAAGTAACATCCAAAAAAATATATTTGTCACCCAAAAATGTTTATCAAATTTTGTCACCCTATTTAATACTAAAACTTACTTATTTATTTATGTCAACATTGGCCAAATAAAGCAACTACATCTAAAAAATATATTTGTCACTTGAAAATGTGTACCAAATGTTGTTAAGTACCCTATTTAATTGAATTTTTATCTTTTAGCATTAAACAATGCACTATTTTCTACACAAAGATAGAAACTAGAAAAGTTCGACCTGATCCTAGGGGGATTCGAACCCGCGACCTTCCACAATCCGGGTGGCTGCTCTTCCAACTGAGCTACCGAGGTCGTTAACAGATCCGGCGAATTTACCTAGTGTATTTATTACGTTGTAAGCCTACGTTTGTTTGATCAATTCTATGCTAAATAATAAAAAATCAGTTAACCAATAGCTAGTTTCATCTTAATGGAAAGTCAAATATTTGCAAAAATATTACTTTCGGGTGTTAAGGCGCTTGCCTATAACATTGATGAAACAAACGTTGGCTTACAACGTAATAATACTGAAACGTACTCATTTATTTAAGTCAACGTTGGCCAAATAAATGACACCTTTGACGCCGGAGGTCGTGGGTTCGATCCCCACCCATGACAAACATTTATGTGACGAACATTTGTGTTTGTTGTGTGTCTGGGTGTTATTATCTATTTAAGTATTATATATTTTTATTTAAATAGACTAAATGATATTTATATACACAGTTCAGTAAAAATTAAAAAAGAAAAAACCTAAATTTAAATAATAAAACTAAAAACTACTTAGAAAATTTTGCCCCCGCGGTAAGGTGCCCAAGATGCTGGCAGCATTCCCTCGTTGGATGGCTAGGCTCACACGTTGCGCGAGGAATGTACCAGTTCTTGGGTCACCAGTGAAAGTATTCAGTCTTCTAGACAGTATTTTAATTAGGTTTTAGGTTTAAGTACCTATGTATTTAGAAATATTTAAGTATGTTTATTAGTCTCTGACGCCCATAATAGAAGCTCTGCTTAGTTTGGGGTCAGACGATCTTGGTGTAAACTGTCCCAGATATTTATTTATTTATTTATTATGTATCTTTAACACACATTTAGTTGATGTTTATCAAAATGTTACCCCAATTTTTTCAAAGCTGTTATCTAAATTTAACCATTTTGTTAGTCTTATAAAATATCAGCATCCAAAAAAATGTTCCCCATTTCAAATAGCTTTTATTATTTATTTGACTGACAAATATAAAACAGGGTTCCCATTTAACGCTTGGCGATATGATAAATATATTATGGTCTGATAACATGGAGCAACGTGCTACAACTTTTGTATATTTCGCACCAATATTAACCTAAAAAGTTGTAACTCAAATGTGCCGATTTTGAAATAACACCATATTTAAACTATACATGTATGAGAGAGATTTTTTATTTAAGAGGATGTCAAAACCCCCACTTAATAATGCGTCATTTTAAGTTGCACTTTAAATTTTAATTTTGTCGCGTAAATATGTCAAATTTGGTGAACTTACTAATTTTGGCATACGGTTACATTTTATAGGTGACGCATCACTTTTTCAGACTTTTTTTTTACATCTTAATTGTTTATTTATTTTTATTTATTTATTCTTTATTGCACAAATAAAAAGTACAAATGGCGGACTTAATGCCTAATGGCATTCTCTGCCAGTCAACCATTGGGGGAAGCAGAAATCATGTTAGCGGCATATTCTAAAAATGTAAATTGATAAGGAAAAGGAGAAACAACATAATGCGCCAAAACATAAATACTTTTGAGTTAATACTTTTGAGTTAAATACATACATATACATTTAAGTATAGTAATAGTGATGCTTATTTACTTTTTTAGATATTCAATATTTGGTAGAGTATTCTTTTTTTTGGATCACTTTTCTTTTTTTGGTGTTATTTATAATTTTAAGGGTAAACAAATTAGGTTCACAGTACTTATTTTGGTAAACAAAATATCTGTACCCATTGTTTCTATTTCAACCCATGATCCAGTTCAAATACCTAACCACTTCAAGTTCCAACAATGACATTTTTAAGTGTCAGTGTGTAACCAAAATACCCTTTGACATTCAAAGTCCTAATGGAAAGAGTTGATTAGTAACTTATTAAACTATCTTCATTTTATTTTTAAATCACTATAATCCGATAATGGTAAATAAATAAATAAATATCCCTGGACATTATTCCACACAGCGCCATCTAGCCCCAAAGTAAGCTAATTAAAGCTTGTGTTATGGGATACTAGACAACGGATAAACATACTTAAATACATTTTCTTTTGTAAATACATACTTATTATACATAGGAGACACCCAGACCAGTACAAACAGACATGTTCATGCACACAAATGTTTGTACTGTGCGGGGATCGAACCCGCGACCTCTGGTGTAGTAGCCAACTTCTTAACCATTACACCAAGTCGGTCGTCAAATATAATACTTATTAACATTTAATTATTACAGTAGAGATCATCATAACCCTGCATTGTTTTTTAAGTGTTTGAAAGTTTAACAATACGAAACATGTGGCTACGAGTGCCAGCTCAAATAGTAACTGTCGTCACTGAGTATCGGAACTTAAGAGGATATAGAAGCGCCGTTTTTCCATACAAACGTAGTCCCCTGTTTCCTCCCTGGATATTGCTTGTAGAGGAATCATTTTGTACCAAAGAATCTTTGGCCACTATTAGCATGTCCCTATGTTTTCCTTTTTTTGATAAACTAATTATGGAAAATCGGAAAATAATGATCAGATTTGCTGTGTTCAAA
The DNA here is from genome assembly GCA_947369235.1 of Udea olivalis. NCBI lineage: Eukaryota > Metazoa > Arthropoda > Insecta > Lepidoptera > Crambidae > Udea > Udea olivalis. The sequence goes on along the minus strand of OX376370.1, from coordinate 8,507,911 downwards.
CTTCCATAAAATTAATTTGAATAGATTATACAAAAAAGGAAAACATAGAAACACGGCCAAAGTCTTTTTCTAATTTTTACAAAAAAAAAAGTAATTCAATCGGTCAAGTTTTCGAAACATCAGGGGAATACGAAGCGTCGATTTTGTGAACTTTTAATAGGTAATTACGGTCCGAGTTGCAGTTGTCTCTATCGCACTCTGCGGGGGGCTCGTGGTTTGCAAAAGACAGCAATAGATTTTACAAATATTTCTGAATTCTCTCGACCATGCTGTGTCCTCTTATGTGAATAAACTCCCAGATTTAGTTAGTATAGCTATGCCAACCAAAAAAAACTTTACTTTTTCTAGAGATTTCGTCGTAGCCCGTAAGTGTACGTACGTCACGTTAAGCTTAAAAGGGAAACAAAACACACGATAAAGAAGCAATAATTTGAATGGGGTATACAATATTAACATGTGCAGAAAAAACTGTAAAACAAAGCATTGATGGTGTTCATCATTTAAAACTTGTCTTATCGTATCTTTTCGTTAAATAATACTTATCAAGGATGAAGACACTCTTTCAGATAAGATAAGATACTCTTTAACTTTATTGCATGATGAACAAGGAAAATAACAAGCATGTATTAAGGATTCAGGACAATGAACTTTGAATTACGTGGAACAGTATGGAATATAATTTCTAAGGATATCTTTTTTTCAAAACTGTTATCAAACAATCATACTTATTGTAGTTTGGCATTTTTAAACGCTATAGCCCAAATAAGGTAGTTTGAAGCCAGTTGACTGTTGCCATCCTGATATTAACTTACAAATTACATAAAAACCGTAATAACTTCAGTAAGTCATAATTTTACCGGCTCCGTTTATAACATACGTATTTTACACACGACACTAAAAAACAAGAAACTACTCACTCACCCGAACAAAATCATTTCCAGAGTGTGCACTAAAAAGTATCTATTTACAAAACGCAACTTGCAAAAAAACACTGCGAAACACTGCAACAACGAAACGCGGGTCGATTTTCGAATGTCTATTTTTAAAAATGGCTGACGGCCGGCGTCTGAAGCGCGCTCCGTCCGGCCAACGTCTGGATATGATCTGGCTTTATGGCACGGACAAGTTATTCTGGATTGGGAAAATATAAAATTACTTGCAGAAATAGTGCTGGTGGGAGAAGTCGAAAGAAAATCGGCAGCGCGAGTCTTGCTTGGCAACTCAGGAATGAGTTACTAACTAAATTATATATTTTTTAAGTATTTATCTCAGCAACCACATTCGTTTCTGTGTGCTTTGTGCACGGCGACATTTCGTTGGAGGTGGTTCATCTTCAAAACACCATACAGTCGACTGTCGCTTTGTTTCGGGATCATAGTTAAATAGCCATGTTTCGTCACCAGTCACGAAGTATATCAAGCACGTTTTTTTCTCGCCAACGTCGAATTTATCTATCATGAATAGGCACCAATCCACCCGACACGGTCTTTCTGCTCTCATCGGTAAGTTTGTGCGGCACCCATCTCGAACAACGTTTACGGAGACAAAGGTGGTAGTGAATTATGGTTTGCATTGCTGCTGATCCAATTCCCATAGTTCTCGCTCCAGCTCTACATACGTAATTCGTCGGTTTTCGCGAATAAGTTTTTCGACTGCACGCACGTTTTCTTGTGTGACCGCGGTTGGCGTCCGACCTGTCTCCGCTTCATCTTCGAAACATCCCCGTCCTCTTTTGAATTCAGCAAACCAATTAAATATTCAATGCAATGCTCGTGAACAAGCAGACTCATTAAATGTAGTAGTCAAAAGTTCACAACATTCTTGAGGCTTTAAACCTTTTTTAAAGTCATAATAAAGCATAGCGCGTAAATCACGTCGACTGAGCTCCATTGCTGCAAGCGAATTCCCGCCAGCTTCTCGGAAAAATGGTGCTAATTCAAATAAAAAAAAATTATGTGTGTGTTATTTTCAAATATATCAATAAAAAGTCAATAAACAACCAGCCTATAATATGGTGTATCACTTGCCAGTGTCAATCAAATGAGTAAAGAGTATCTAACTTCTTTTGGCATGCCCCTCGTAAGACACGGTGATAGTCTGTAAGTGTATGGTCTGATAAGGCCAAAGATAGACGTGTGTGGAAGGAGGGAATAGAGGCCTTTGCCCAGCAATGGGATCCCAGTGGCTAATTTAGCCTTAGGTTAGATTAGTCTGTAAGTAATATGAAGAAAGCCGCTTCCATGACGAATAAGGCACGCGGAGGATTTTGGTATCTTGTTGAGAGAGTTGGTAAACTTGGTGAGCAGCTCGTAAGGTATTGGGTAAGAAAAACTTGTCGCAAACGCGTTTATGAGGTAACCGTCTGGATGCTTATACCTCCACTACAGAAAGCAGCTTAGTTAGGTAATTAATCTTCTGGATTGAAGACTTTGCAGGCAAACCCAGAACCAGTCTCCTTTGAGATCTGAGAGATTTGAAGTCTGCATGCAATGTTATGACTGCGTATGATGTTAACAAAGTATTAAGTACCTACTTGTTCTATTTGACTATATATACACACATCAAAAGTGTCTAGGGATCAAGCATTTTTATGCGGAATTCTTGAGATTGAGATGTGGCTTTGTAATAAATTTATGATTTTATAAATTTATATGAATCCTTTTTGGTGCATTTCATAATTTTAAACAGGAACTGTCAATCAAATTCGAGTAAAAGATGAAAATCTGCTGTCAATATTTTCCCTATAAAACATACAACGTATTGAAGACATTATTAGTGCTACTGTTTCCCTACTACTGATTAAAACCAACGTTATTATGGAGCGGCGACGTCATTTAAGCAGGGAAGAAATGCTCAGAGCCGTGGGAATGATAGAAGCTGGTTCCCGGCAACGTACTGTGGCTTTAGCTCTGAATACAAGTCAGAGTGTTATCAGTCGACTTTGGACTCGTCACCGAAGCACTGGTACCGTGGCTGAGCGCCATGGAGGACGGTATCGCTGCACCACACGGAGACAAGACCGATACATTCAAATCACAACTCGAAGAGCTCCAACAATAACCGCCATGATGTTAGCCGTGAGGCTTCATCACTCTTCAGGGAACTTAATTAGCGATCAAACAGTCAGAAACCGCTTGCATGAAGTGAACCTTCATTCCCGAAGACCGCTAAGGGTACCACCTATAGCAATGCACAATCGTAGGATTCGATATCAATGGGCTCTTGAACACAGAAATTGGGCAGAGGCAACCTCAACGCTCAAATTTATGCTGAGACGATTGTATCAGACGTCATCGTTCCTCTACAAGTGCAAATCGGTCCCTTATTTCAGTTAATGCATGATAATGCACGACCGCACACCGCAAGAGTTGTAAGACAGACTCTCGCCGCAGCTAACATCAATGTCCTGCCCTGGCCTGCTCAGTCGCCAGACTTGAACCCGATTGAGCATGCATGGGATATGCTACAGAGAAGAGCTCTGCCGAATATGGAGGGTATCCAGTCGCAAGAAGACCTTTTTTTGTTGTTGCAACGAACATGAGCGGCCATTCCACAGCGTGATTTGGATGAACTCATTTTGAGTATGCCAAACCGATGTTCTTGTGTTGTTAGTGTTCGCGGTAGAAACACGGATTATTAATTGTTTAATTTACCCAATAAAATTTTAAAGAAAACTGTTATTTCAGTCTTTTTTTCGAACTTAAATGTTAGTGGTTCAAATGTCAAAAATCCCTTTATTAGGAGAATGGCAAATTTCTTTATTAATGCAAAGGTGACTTGGTTTATCGTTACTGTAGACAAACGAAAACACTTTATTTGATGAATCCGTAAAGAAAATTTTAATTAATATCAATCAGGAGAAAAGTTATTGCAAAAATATATGTTGATCCCTAGACACTTTTGATGTGTGTATTTGACTGGCCTGTTGGCGCAATGGTAGCGATCCTGCCTTTAGCGCAGGAGGTCGTGGGTTCGATCCCCACCCATGACAAATATTTGTGTGACGAACATTTGTATTTGTTGTGTGTCTGGGTGTTATTATCTTGTGTTATTATTTAGAAATATTTAAGTATGTTTATCAGTCTCTGACGCCCATAATACAAGCTCTGCTTAGTTTGGGGTCAGATGATCTTGGTGTGAATCGTCCCAGATATTTATTTATTTATTATTTATTTGCTCCAATTAGCAAATTTTGTCGTTCAACTAAATTGAATATTTAGTTTGGTACCTACTTTAAATGTCAACCAGACATAGGTACCTACTAGAATTCACGAAAGACAATCAAAGTTGAGCCGCAGAATACTTAATAGTTACTACGCGATGTAAATTGTGGCGTGAGACTCACCCTCCACCACCAGAGTATATGGCGCCCCTTGAACATCTTCCTGCCGGATGTGAACTGCCGTGGCCCACATGGAAGTCGCTTAACCGTCTCCGAACCCAAGTGGGCCGCTACAGGAGTAATCTTTTTAAATGTGGGTACATCAGTGCGGACAGGGTAAAATGCGACTGCGGAACCTCGGACCAAACAATGCAGCACCTGCTGGTTTGCCCCCAGTGCCCTACCTACCAGCTGCTCAATTAAAGATCTATATGAGGCCTCCCCCCCTGGGGTGGCGATGGCGGAGCACTGGGCTGCTGTTATTTAGTATTAGCGATAAGATCATCGACACGAAGAAGAAGTACTACGTAACAGATAAATCATATCATAGAAAATTGAAAATTATGTCATTTTTAAATACGTGTTGTCATGCGTCAGGCATATATTGCCAGAGCTATCCCCTTCGTTAAAGATATTGTCAGTTGTCAGTACATGTTACGTCCGAATGCTCTACGCGGCTGTTGATAAACAACTGCCAAATGAGTTTTTCAATGCGAATTAACGCGCACAAGTACATGGAGTGACAGAGGCCTGGTTGAACACTATACAAATTGATGCTGGCTTGTCTTGTCACATGTCATTAGAAATGAATGGGACCACCTATACATGTAACGCACTTATCTATGACTGTCATTTCTGGATTCGGGTGATAGCTTCTTGCAGCCTGAGAATACACCTAGAAGGATAGTTCCATAAAAAAAAGCGCGCCATTTGTGATGCCAAAAACAACTGTCAAAATAACAATTCGATACACATGTAATCACAATTTTCAGTATTTACGAGTAACATGCATGAATACTACTTGTGCTTCTCTGTTGGGGTTTGGGGTGCAAGAAAGGAGCCTCCCCGAGTGGCGCATCGAATTGTTTTATGCGTCCGGCGCACCCTGGGCAATCTGCGAAGACAGCAAATCGGTAACGCAGATTAGCTGATCCTTTCACAACGATAATCCAAAACGAAGATCATCGACACGAAGAAGAAGAAGCTTCTCTGTTATGTTGTTGCAACCATTTACTGCACAAATAAACATTTTGAAGAAGCTCTGACCTCGATAAATTAACATCGGTAAGTTCAGATCCAGACGTGACGTCCTGATATTTGTGGCATCAA